>CM065815.1:125764500-126389500 GCA_033398695.1 Orobanche coerulescens | reverse complement strand
AAGCTATATCACAATAAGGGCCGAAGCCATGGCATAAAGCCGCATCACAATGAGGGTTGAAGCAACGGCACGAAGCCGTATCACAATGAGGGCCGAAGCTACGGCACAAATCCGTATCCCAATGAGGGCCGAAGCCACGGCACGAAGCCGTATCACAATGAGTCCATCCAATGGCCGTGACCTAATGAACTGTAGGTGTTGGGAAACCAACCGCGAAGGTTCAAGCCCCAAACTTACTCATAATGAGATCACCCCGTGACCGTCACCTAATGAACTATAGGTGTTGGGAAACCAACCGCGAAGGTTCAAGCCCCAAACTTACCCATCGAGCACTAGCCGAGACTAGCCTCCAAATGCCATTAATCACAACCGGCAACGATCACAAAATTACAGAATTCACAGGAATGATAGTGTGCTGCCTTGAGTCGGCCAACACGACAACAATAACTCATGGATGGGTACTGTCCTCGGCGGTCCCAATTCAAATACCTAGATTGCCTTTAGAATATCTAATCGATAACAATGATATCACGGATGAGAAATGTCCTCGACAATCCCAATTCAATACATCGATTACCTTAGAATGGTAAATCGATAACAACGACTCAACGTATGGGAAATGTCCTCGACAGTCCCAATTCAATACCTCGATTACCTTAGAACGGTCAATCGATAACAACGACTTAACGGATGGGAAGTGTCCTTGACAGTCCCAATTCAATACCTCGATTACCTTAGAACGGTCAATAGATAACAACGACTCAACGGATGGGAAGTGTCCTCGATAGTCCCAATTCAATACCTTGATTACCTTAACGGTCAATCGATAACAACGACTCAACGTATGGGAAGTGTCCTCGACAGTCCCAATTCAATACCTCGATTACCTTGGAACAGGCAATCAATAACAACGATACAATTAACATAGATACCCCGGCGCCTTTAACCGACCACCAAACACAAAGATGATAATCGAATACGTCAATGCCTTCAATCGGCTAATACAACATCGATAGAAAAACACCAACATCAATAACAATGATCACAACAATATATTAGATCGACATCAATATCAACAACAACAATCGATACATCGATTCCGCGAACCGGCTATCGACAATAACATTAACAACAAGTATCTCAATGCCTTGAACCGGCCATTACCCAATAACAATAACTTTTGGCATAATTGCCGAAGGGTATTGTATCGAACAATTCCCTGATATCAACAAAATCATGGAGAGACTATGTCTCGAAATGATACACACATTCATACACATACATGATAACATTAATCTCATTGGCTAGTACAAGTATAAAACTTGCCCCAAACCCAAGGCGATGAAATCCTCCAACGAACGACGAATGGCGTCCTCCGATAATCACAAGCACTCGAACAACCTTGAATGAAATACAATTCATTCAATAACACAAAATCAATAGAAAACAACACCAAAGACAATCCCGATTCAATCACAAATTGGTTAAACTCCACAAATGAATATCATAGTTCTCAACTATGAATTCTAACATCCTCCAACACCTCAATGATCAATTAACATGATCATTATGTTCTTAACACTTGTGGAAAACAATTCAACAAGGATTATCAAGAACAACATCAAATCAATCATCTCAAAATGATAATATCACAAATGTAAACATCAATACCTCAAGAACATCATCATCACAACAAACATGATGTGTCCACCAAAATTAATCACCAATTCCTTAAGAATTCCGGATTACTCAACAAGATTAACCTAACCATTTCAAGATTATGATAATCATCTCCCTATTTCATCATAAATCCTTACTAAAATGGTTATAATCTCTCAAGAACACAACCAATCAACAATAATCATCTCAAGGCTATGTTAAACATATAACAATCTTAACATAACCCTTCCTAGACATGATTATAACCTCCAAGTATCCTTAAACACCAAGAACACAATCAAACTCAAGTCATATCATCATGTTCTTTATCATAAGTTCATAAAAACTATGAAGAACCATACTATCCTCCAACAAATCATCAATACACGAACTAAACGACAACAACAACATACTCGAAAATCACTTGAAGAACAAGAGATTAAGAGAACTTACCCAAGAAGAACAAGATGAACTCTCCAAACACTAAAGGAGTAACCAACAAGCTTCCAACTTCAAGCTTCAAACCAAGCTAGGATGAAAAAACACATTGGAAGAGGCTAAATTTCAAGAACAAGTCCAGATGGACGGTTCTAGGGAGAGAAAAGAGGTTTTGGTTCGTGAAGAAATGAAATACGAAACCAAGATATATAGTCTGACAATCTCAGTACGTACGCTATAGACCAAGAATAACGTACGTAACGACCATTACGTACGCTACATCAATAACTTAACGTACGTAATGCTAGTCCAGAACCTACTGCCCAAAAATATGAAGACCTTAACATATGTAAACAACAACCATTTACGTACGTTAACAAGCTGCATGAATAACGTACGCAGAGCTCACCTCCTAACGTACATAATGAATCCGTTGACTGCAATAGTCGATCGGATCAAAGATACCCAGGACCCACTGTCCAAAAGTTGACTCCGAAGAAGGTTCCCCTACCTACCACTCATTACGTACGTAACATAAACAGAATAACGTATGTAATGCCGAAAGCCTAACGTATGTTAAGCACACAAGCTAACGTACGTTAGCTCAACAAAAGTGGACAACCAAGTTGTTCCATCAAATCTCAACCCGAAGAACAAACATAATCTAACCCACGTCAATAATTATGCACGGTATAACACAACATGTATAATGTTGAAGATGAGGTAAACATACAGCTCAACACATCTGTAGAAACGAAAAAAAATACCCCCGAATATTACATACTCTCCCCTTAAAAAGAGTTTCGTTCCCGAAACTAAGGGTACACAACTAGGGATATGAACTATCCATCAGGATCTGAAATCAACAACTCCAGGAATACTTCTCAACGCGAACCACTTCGCCTGAGCAACTGGGCCAACCCCATGGGTCCCCGCGTCTCCTCTGCCTGAACAAGGCGAAAAATCAAGTGATAAAACATCAGCCAAGTGTGAGATTAGTCGAATCATGTCTCCTCCGCTAGAGATCGGCCAGACAGCCGTACCACCCGCATGACTTGTAACACCGTCATACACATCCCGAGGGAGCTACTCATTGTACATGCCTACAACCATCGGTGTACACTTCCCCATTCTCATCAGCATCGGACGCCTATGCAATCACTGACTCACGCCATAAAAGAAAACAACAACACACAAATATAGTCCTCGGGACCATATCAATCGCACGCCCAAGTCCTCATGACTTGACGTCGCAAATCACAATGAACAATTACCCAGATTATCACAAAATTTCGGGTACAACACCAAAAAGGAAAAGAAAAACGCACCAACGACCTCAAATCTCAAGATTCTCAAATACTATAATTATAAGATAGATCAACAACAAATGGTTCACAACCATAATACATTATTACGGATTAAGTTACACATTAATCCGAAAAACAAAGAAAGGAAAATACAATAATCAAGGCTACATCTCAAGTTTACCCAACATCGATATATTCCAGATCATCGATCTCCTCAATCTCATCAACTTAAGAAAGACCCAAATCTACACTTGCTGCTCCTCCTCGGCTGTCCTTGTCTCTGGCTCCCAAAGCCTGATAAGACCCCTTGGATGAAGTACGGACTGGGGTAACAAAATCTCTCGAGGCCCGTGATCTCTCTCGATACCTATTGGCACGAGGACTCCAGCAGTATTTCTGAAGGTGTCCCTGCCTCCCACTCGAATGACAAACAAAAGCTGGCACCATACAACGAGTGCTAACGTGCCCTACTGAATCACAGTTAAAGCAAACAGTCGAACTCGTCGTCTGAGACGAAGATGCTTTCCCAACATGAAAATGACTAGGAAACGACCTCTTGGACGTCGGATCCCGGTGTCCCTATAAACGAACCGGCATCCTAGTTCTCTCACCAGAAGAAATCTAAGGGTTCTTCCGAGCAAGCTCCTTGATCAAAAGCTCTGCTCCGAGAGCCTTCTCGATGAATTCACCAAGTGAATTACAATTATGATTGAGCAACTGCATCCTCAACCGCGGGTTTAGCCTCTTGCTAAAATACTTGATCTTATCCGCCTCAGTATGGATAACAGACGAATTAAACTGAAGAAGTCCCCGAAACTTCTCAGCAATGACAATAACACCCTCGTCCTCGATGGATTCGGGGTTCAAAACTTCTGACAACTTGGCTTCATGAAGTCGAGCCGGATAATACCTCTCTAACATGAGAGTCTTGAACTCGCCCCAAACACAATCACGATCGGTGGGTTTCACAGAAAGCCACTAAGAATAAGCGCCCTTACTCAGATAGTAAGCCGCTATTGCCACCTTACTCTCCTATGGACACTGAACCATGTCGAAGAGTTTATCAAAATGCTCAAGCCAATGAAAAATATCAGTTGGTTCCGACGAACCCTCAAAAGTAGGCGGCCTCTGACGAGAGATATCGCCAATAATCTGACTCACTCCCCCAGTATGCCCATGAAACGGCACCTGGAATCCCTGTTGCGGTGGACCACGAACCATCAAGGTCTGTATGGACTCCACTATCCGTGTCACCTGAGTCATCTGGGCCATCATGCCACTCATAAGCAAGAAAGGGTCGACGTGTCCACTCTCAGTCTGATCGACTTCTCGAGTATGACATCCCGAAGGAGAATCTGTCGCGTAGGTAACACCACCGGTCGAATTCTGATCCATCTCGGCATCTGCATGCGCATAAACATGAGGTTCTAGGTTCTGGCTTGTTATGCAGCCTTTACCCCCTCTTTCACGTCTTTTGATTCCTCTTTTCATACTGAAAGAATAACGTTCGATCATGATCATAACTCAAACATGCCTCAACGGCCAATCCAGAATGCTAAGTCAATAGCCAAACATGATTATACATACTCAAAATAGTCACATCAATCATGCTAATCATAGCCAATACAGAGCCCACACGCTCCAAAACAAATAATCATGAATCACTCGTAATAAAAATGTTATATACAGGTTTCAACAAAACATGTATGATCGATGACATAATGAATGTAGAACATAAAAGAGAATCGAGTCCTTACACAGGTCATACGAAGCTTCGAGGTCTTGCAATACTAGTCTTCACCGACGACGACTCGATGAAAGAATGACTAATACAATCGTCCAACTATCACGACTCACAAAGCCCGACTATCCGGATTGTCATAACCTGACAGCCCCACTACTACCGCGTCGGTAGAGCCACATAACTCACATATCAGGGTATCTCACAACCCAATTCTCTTATACCACATTCTGTAACTCCCCTAAATCCCATTGGGTTATTACATTGCCGTGGACCCCACATCAAGAGATCCACCAGGCGAACACGACTAAAATACATCAAATTATCCAATAAGGGAAATCACCGTCCCTACTATGATATCCGACACAATATTCCGATAAGAAATTTCAATGACAACGATGGGCCAACATGGCCAAAAATAAAAATACAACAACATCCACGAGCCTTGCTCGGATAATACACAATGATAACGGCTGACAAATTGGAGAACACTCCAAACTGACTGACCAACATGAACGCCGAACAACTCGGGACTAGTATCGCTCGAATGCCTCGTCGCCATCATCATGCCCCTGTGTGTCAACTCTCTCCTCGCAAACATCTAAAACATGAAAACAGTTCCGCCCCCACGGGGTCAGTCATCCAGATAATGAACATCAAATACATGTACAACATGATATGCATCCAAAGGCAGAATTAACGGTATAACAATGGTAATACGAGATGCTCACAAACCAAGGTAAGAACCGATCATTCACGAAATACTCTGCCCACGGCATACCATCAATACCTGCTCAACAGGTTAGAACACAAGTGCCCAACAGCGAATCATCAATATAGAACACAAAAATAAAATTACCCGAAGGTAAACCAAACCAACGCTGGCTGGATACGAATCACAATGCCCGAAGACTCCAATGGAAACACCAATACATCACAATTGCCTGAAAGCCCCTCAGCTGAAGCTGCCAAAATATCACAATGGTCTGAAAACCACTCAGCCGAAGCTGCCAATCATCACAATGGCCCAAAGCCAAAACAGCCCGAAGTTGTATCACATGAGGGCCGAAGCCACGACACAAAACCGTATCACAATGAGGGCTGAAGCCGCGGCACGAAGCCGTATCACAATGAGGGCTGAAGCCACGGCACGAAGCCGTATCATAATGAGGGCCGAAGCCACGGCACGAAGCCGTTTCACAATGAGGGCCGAAGCCACGGCACGAATACGTATCACAATGAGAGCCGAAGCCACAACACGAAGTCGTATCACAATGAGGGTCGAAGCCACGACACGAAGCCGTATCACAATGAGGCCATCCAATGGTCGTGACCTACTGAACTGTAGGTGTTGGGAAACCAACCGCGAAGGTTCAGGCCCCAAACTTACCCATAATGAGATCACCCCGTGACCGTGACCTACTGAACTGTAGGTGTTGGGAAACCAACCGCGAAGGTTCAAAGCCCAAACTTACCCATTGAGCACTAGCCAAGCCTAGCCTCCAAATACTATTAATCACAACTGGCAACGATCACAAAATTACTGAATTCACAAGAATGATAGTGTGCTGCCTTGAGTCGGCCAACATGACAACAATAACTCACGGATGGGTACCGTCCTCGGTGGTCCCAAGTCAAATACCTCTATTGACTTTATAATGGCTAATCGATAACAATGATATCACGGATGGGAAATGTCCTCGACAGTCCCATTTCAATACATTGATTACCTTAGAACGGTCAATCGATAACATCGACTCAATGGATGGGAAATGGCCTCGACAGTCCCAATTCAATACCTCAATTACCTTAGAACGGTCAATCGATAACAACGACACAACAGATGGGAAGTGTCCTCGACAGTCCCAATTCAATACCTCGATTACCTTAGAATGGTCAATCGATAACAACGACTCAACGGATGGGAAGTGTCCTCGACAGTCCCAATTCAATACCTCGATTACCTTAGAACGGTCAATCGATAACAACGCTACAATTAACATAGATACCCCGGCGCCTTTAACCGACAACCGAAAACAGAGATGATAATCGAATGTGTCAATGCCTTCAATCGGCCAATACAACATCAATAGCAAAACACCAACGTCAATAACAATGATCACAACAATGTCTTAGATCGACATCAATGTCAACAATAATAATCGATACATCGATACCACGAACCGGCTATCTACAATAACACTAACAACAAGTATCTCAATGCCTTGAGCTGGCCATTACCGAATAACAATAACTTTTGGCATAATTACCGAAGGGTATTGTATCGAACAATTCCCTAATATCAAAAAATCATGGAGAGACTATGTCTCGAAATGATACACACATTCATACACATACATGATAACATTAATCTCATTAACTAGTACAAGTATAAAACTTGCCTCAAACCCAAGGCGATGAAATCTTCCAATGAACGACGAATGGCGTCCTCCGATAATCACAAGCACTCGAATAACCTTGAATGAAATACAATTCATTCAATAACACAAAATCAATAGAAAACAACACCAAAGAGAATCCCAATTCGGTCACGAATCAGTTAAACTTCACAAACGAATATCATAGTTCTCAATTATGAATTCTAACATCCTCCAACACCTCAATGGTCAATTAACATGATCATTATGTTCTTAGCACTTGTGAAAAACAATTCAAGAAGGATTATCAAGAACAACATCAAATCAATCATCTCAAAATGATAATATCAACAATATCATCATCAATACCTCAAGAACATCATCATCACAACAAACATGATGTCTCCATCAAAATCAATCACCAATTCCTCAAGAATTTCGGATTACTCAACAAGATTAACCTAACCATTTCAAGATTATTATAATCATCCCCCTATTTCATCATAAATCCTTACTAAAATGGTTATAATCTCTCAAGAACACAACCAATCAACAATAATCATCTCAAGGCTATGTTAATCATATAACAATCTTAACATATCCCTTTCTAGACATGATTATAACCTCTAAGTATCCTTAAACACCAAGAACACAAACAAACTCAAGTCATATCATCATGTTCTTCATTATAAGTTCATAAAAACTATGAAGAATCATACTATCCTCTAACAAATCATCAATACACGAACTAAACGACAACAACAACAACAACATACTCGAAAATCACTTGAAGAACAAGAGATTAAGAGAACTTACCTAAGAAGAACAAGATGAACTCTCTAAACAACAAAGGAGTACCAACAAGCTTCCAACCTCAAGCTTCAAACCAAGCTAGTATGAAAAAACACGTTGGAAGAGGCTAAATATCAAGAACAAGTCCGGAGGGACGGTTCTAGGGAGAGAAAAGAGGTTTTGGTTCGTGAAGAAATGAAATATGAAGCCAAGATATATAATCTGACAATCTCAGTACGTACGCTATAGACCAAGCATAACGTACGTAAGGACCATTACGTACGCTACATCAATAACTTAACGTACGTAATGCTAGTCTAGAACCCACTGCCTAAAAATATGAAGACCTTAACGAATGTAAACAACAACCACTTACGTATGTTAACAAGCTGCATGAATAACGTACGCAAAGCTCACCTCCTAAGGTACGTAATGAATCCGTTGACTGCAATAGTTGATCGGATCAAAGATACCCACGACCCACCGTCCGAAAGTTGACTCCGAGGAAGGTTCCCTCTACCTACCACTCATTACATACGTAACATAAACAGAATAACGTACGTAATGGCGAAATCCTAACATACATTAAGCACACAAGCTAACGTACGTTAGCTCAACAAAAGTGGAACCAAGTTGTTCCTTCAAATCTCAACCCGAAAGAACGAACACAATCCCACGCACCTCAATAATTATGCACGGTATAACACAATATATATAATGTTGAAGACGAGTTAAACATATAGTTCAACACATCAGTATAAATGAAAAAAATACCCCCGGATATTACATCGCTGAGTCATGTTCATAATGTGTTTCAAGTATCTCAGTTACGGAAGTATATACCAATCCCAGTCATGTCATCAATTTCAGCGAGATCGAAGTAGATAATGATGGCACGTTCGAGGAGAAGCCAATTAAGATACTCGAGAGTCGAGTCAAGCAATTAAGGTACAAACTCATTTCTTTGCTTAAAGTTCAATGGTCACGACACGGAGTCGATGAAGCAACTTGGGAGACTGAAGATAATATGAAGTCGAGATATCCGGAATTATTTTCATCTTAAGTTTCGGGAAGAAACTTCTTTTTAGAGGGAGAGTATGTAATACCCGAATTTTTGATATATATTATATCCGTATTTGAACCTTGTGACATTGCGTATGCCGTATATTAATCAGAGCATGATCCTCCATATTTCTTAGTCCAGTATTGACGAGCGTATGATTCCATCGATGTTAATGCATGCATGTACTTACACGTGATTAGCGCACGCTAAATAATGAGTGTAACGTACGCTAAAATGTGTGAACTAGCGCACACAAGGATGACACACTTAGCGTACGCTATGTGTGGTAAACATGATTGAGACAAGGTTGGTATGTGAGATCGGATCATGGATATTATATAGGGACGTGTCGGGATGAACTTGGACGGATTTTTGGAAAAATTGAGTTAACGGTGCTTAGCGCACGCTATGAAAGAAATGCTAGTGCACGCTAAATCGAGTACAGTGAGGTCAGTAAGCTTCGTAAAGTCGTTAGCGCATGCTATGAGAGGGTGTTAGCGCACGCTAACTGTTGCATTAATATACGTAAAGGCTATTTAATGTATGTAAGGCCGAGGACAGAAAAAGACAGTAGGCTGTGAGCTCGTTAGCGCATGCTAAGAAACTGAAGATAGCGCACGCTAAGGGTCATTTCCTATAAATAGGACATTACCTCCATTTCATTTCCCACCTTACCCTTAGTCCAATTTCCAACTTCTACGACTTGGAGAGCTACCCTCACGACATAAACCCATCATATCAGCCTCTGAATGTGATTGTAGAAGACGTGGAGTATTGGAGATTAGCGTTCAAGCATCCGGTGTTGAATTCCACCTAGTGTTTTGTCGTTTTCTTCCGTATTAAGGTATGTGGTGCTTTACCAACCTAAAGTTCATGTTCTTAGTGATGATTATGGGCATGCTACTGAGGTTATTAAGTTTATTAGGAGCATTATGAATCGAACAAAAAGTTAGGGAGGATTGAATGGGTTAAACTTAGGTTTTTCATCGCTAATAGTTAAACCTTGATTTTGCCTATCATATGGATGTGATTTTCAAAGAGTATAACATGACTTGATGATGATTTTGTGATGATTACATGATGCAGATGATGATTTCGTGATTATTGTGCGATGAACGAATTGAGTATGTTATCAACTAGACTAGGTGAATTCGAGCTGATGAACGTAGGGATTGTTCTTTAAGTATAATCCATGGTTTGTAAAGGTTGTTCGGATTGATAATCTTCATACGAATGGTTAGAACGGTATGATCATGTTGTAACAAATCGTAGTGAACGTAGGACTTGGAATAGATGAGTTTACTTGTAGAAGAATGAGAATCATTAATGGGATTAACTTAGAATTCGGTTGAACGTACTTACATTGTTATGAATTCGTTTAGATAACCGATGCATGTTGTTGTGCGGCGATTAATACACCTCGATAGGCGATCGGCATCACGATCAGAGAAGCCAACCATAGAAGACATACTCTGGGCAAACGCCCAGTGATCGGCACAATACGTCGACTGTCTTTTGGTACCCAGCGATCGTCTTTTGATATCTGGCGATCGTCTTTAATGAGCAAACCAGAGGCGATCGTCTCGTACCACGTATGGATCCAACATCCGTCAAAGTCGTCGAAGACCGAATCTTGGACGGTGGCCCACGTGCGGATCTTCAAATGGTACCGACAGATAGGACCTTTGACCCCAGCCTGTCACCTACCACACCTACCGACAGGGCCGCCGAAAGGTACAAAGTGGGTCCTCCCCGGACAGCGACCTAGGACACGTGCTGGCTTCCCATTGGCTCGCACAGCTGGCCACCAACAGCGGCCCCAGACTTTAAGGGAACAGCCCCACGTGATGGGACGATCGGCCATCTTATTATAATATAGAAAACGGCGGTCGCCCGCGATCGCCTGAGGGGTCCCAACTACCTTGTCCCCTATAAATAGAGAACTCACTGCAGTGGCCAAAGGGACGCGATTTTACCATAAATATAGTGAAAAATACACACGGAAAGAGAATAAAATGAAGAGATAAATTCACCACTAGAAGGGGGGTTGAATAGTGGTGATGCGGAATACCGAAATTTCTTGCGAGTAAAGAGAAAATAATGCGGAAAGTAAAGACTCAAGAATTTATAGAGGTTCGGCAACTTGCCTACGTCCTCTCTCCGACTTTCTTTTTCTATTGGCTAAAGAAAAACCACAACCTTAACTCGTCTTCTATCGGTCCGAGTTCACAACCGTTACAATCCGCTTGTCTTCTATCGGTCCAAGCTCAACCTTTCCCTCAATATGAATAATTGTTTATCTAGTGTTCTATAGGAACTAGATAATCCTCACTATACGAATATGGGAGTATAATCCTAATAATGCCGGATCAAAGATCCTAATAACACCGGATTAGTGACTCTTGATTCGTTTCTTTTCGCTCAAGTGTAAGTGATGCAACACTTACAACCAAATGAAAGAATACAAGGAATAATGTATAATACAATTGAAATCGCTCTTGTATCTTACTTTTCTCACAACTTGTAATACAACAAAATATGTAAATCTGAGCTCAAGAATGCTTTGATTGCTTGTATGCTAGAATGCTTGAATGCTTGAAGTTGTGTGTTTGATACCCAAGTCCTTCGGGTATTTATAGGAGTGAGACAGCCTTCAAAATCTGAAAAAATATACTATTAGCGTGCGCTAATAGATCCTTGTAGCGTGCGTTAGCGAATTTTGACTTGAGTTCTCCGAACGGTCACAAAGACTGTTGCAACGGTAAAATTCTGTGTCTAGCGTGCGCTAGTAATGATATGGTAGCGTGCGCTATCGTCTTGGTCAACTAGTCTTTGATCTTGACTTTGACAAAATCCGATTTCCTCTCCAACGTCTCTTTTTCCAACGGCTAAATCATGATTAGCGTGCGCTAGCAAGTATGCATAGCGTGCGCTAGCATTAATTAAATCCAATATTTCCAGATTTTCCGGATCTGCATTGACTCTTGCTTCCAACGGTTGAATTTCAAACGGTAAACTGCATATTCCATTTAGCGTGCGCTAGCACCTTTACTTTAGCGTGCGCTACTGAATTATTTCAATAACGTACGTTGCCTTGTGTAGCGTACGTAGAGACCTAGACGAAGTGAGTCCAGTGGCTACTGGACTACTGACCATTATTTCGGTAGCGTGCGCTAGATATGCAAATTAGCGTGCGCTAAGTCTTCACTTTAGCGTACGAAGAATATGTCTGTAGCGTGCGCAACGTCCAATTCTGAATTCCTTTCACTGACTTCTGGAGACTTGCGATAGCGTGCGTTATGTATGTTGTATAGCGTGCGCTATCTATAGTTTATTAGCGTACGCTATCATTCAATAGTTTGCGTGCGCTATCGATTCAGGCGATTTGAGTAGGCTGCAGCTGACTTGACTGGGCTGTGTATGAGAGTCTCGATAGCGTGCGCTACGGTATGATACGTAGCGTGCGCTAGCCATATTGTGTCCCTTCAAAATATTATCGAGCCGAGATAGATTCAATTAAATGTTTTGTATGTAACCATCATCAAAATACATTTTGTGTCAACAATCTCCCCCTTTTTGATGATGTCAAAACATTTAATTAATACCTGCAAAAACGTTTTGAAGTGATTCGAATCAAGATAAACTTGTTCGATATGTTAGTCGGTTTTCGTTTTGGAGTTTTCTCCCCTTTTGTGAAACAAAAAGGAACTCCCCCTGAATTGTTGCATGATTAATAAACATTAACTAAATTTTGCCATTACTCAATGGTGCAATCAACAATGATGGTAACACCGATAGTAACAATACTAGGAGATATTAAATACGTGTACATAATAAATGCCAAATTAAGAAATGCGAATTTCATTAATAATAAAATGCAAGAATACAACTAGTTTTCCATGACAAACGAAACATATAGCTTGTTCGAACACAAGTGTCTACATCAAACATCAAAGATCATTAAGTCTAAGGATCGGAGGAGGATGAAGGAAAGGGAAACGAGGGGTGAGTGTAGCGTATGAACTCAGATAACAGTCCACGAACTTCCCGGACTTCCGAATGCACATCTCTGACTTCCGAACGCAGAGCCCGAAAGTCCTCTCGTAACTCAGCGTGTGAAGTCTCGATGCCCCGCATCCGAGCAAAGAGATCACTCTCTTCTTCCTCCGTCACCACATTTCGCATCGGGTGCTTGCCTTTCAAGTAGGTTTCCTGATGAAGTCCCGGTTGCATTTCTCGAAGGGTGTGAGGTCCCGACGAGTGATCATTTCTTGAGAGGGCTTCCGTGACCCTTTCTCAACTTGGTCATCATCGCGAAGGTACGGAAGAGAATCCACCTCCGTTGATCGTACGGACGTAATGCATTGCTTTAAGTGACGCGTCGAGATCTCATGCCCGAGGGAGAGGGGGACTGCCTTGTCCTTCGACAAGTCCACTTGATGGAAGCTAAAGATAGCCGACAAGATAGAGCCATAAGGCATTCCAGCCTTGCGAGAGCGAGTGGCGTAATTTTTCGACCGGAACAGATCTCCTTTCACCTTCATCCAACTAATGATTATGTCGGAGAAGTCAACCTTATCGTCATTTAGAACGCGGTAAACCACGTGCTTGTCCACGCCTACAAGTTTATGCTGCGAATTGACCTTTGGCATAAGACATTTTGTGAGGGCTACCAAAAGCAATCGAATGTTGATTCCGAAGTCGTTGTTCTCAAAAAAATCATCCGTTATGTCAATAACGGCTTTCGTGCTCGTAAATTCTTTCACGTCAATTTCACCAATTTCATTATCGTCGACCAATGATTTTCCAAAGGCAAATCAAGCCATCTCTGGGCAAACCAAAAATTTGAAACAGATATCTAAGAAACTTTCACCTTGGTTCCTCCGACAAGGCTACCTAGCACAAGGGCTGAAGAACCTTCACTCTCGGCCACGTGAAGGTTGGCATAGAATTCCCGGACGAGCTCAGGAAACACAGGGTTTTTGCATTCAACGAAGCGAGAAATACCGAGTGAGGAGAAAAAATTGGAGATGTTAACGTTTACCCGTTCGAGACTTAGAAGATTGAAAAAGTAGCAATCCGTGATGTGTTCTTGAGGGAGTATGTCGAAGAACACTCTTGAAGCAGTGGCTGAGACGAATCGATCCGAATCGAATTGGGCGTTTAGAGGACGCTTCAAATTGTTGTATTGCTTGCCCATAGCCGTTCGATTCTTGCTAGACATGATCGGAGAAGGAGAAAAACGAAGGGAATCGAAGATTTTTTAGGAAGAAGATCGCAGATTGGATCGGACGCTGTCTAGGGTTTTTGCAAGAGAGAAGTCGATTGCGTGCGTTAAGGGATGTGTTGTGATTTAGGGTTGTACGGCATATATATAGTCAGCGAGTTTTAAGTTAGCGTACGCTAGGATTTATAAGGTTAGCGTACGTTAGGCAAAAAATAGAGGCTCACTGGACTGTTCAGTGAAAATCGAAGAAACTTTAATTAGCGTACGCAAGAAGGAAAGGTTTAGCGTACGCTAGCGAAATAAAATTTTAGCGCGTTAAGAATATGAAGCTAGCGCGCTAGCGATTGATCTGACTCACCGATTTTGATGTTTTGAGTAGAAGCTTATTTCAAAAATTGTCTATATGTCCCATGCCAAGTTGTAAACGAATGGAATTAAAAGATTCTTCGGGAAGAGGTTTCGTAAAGATGTCAGCAAGTTGATCCTTCGTCCCGACAAAAATTAAAAGATATCTTTCTTTTGAACATGATCACGTAAAAGTGATGTCCGATATCTATATGCTTGGTCTGACTGCAAAACAGGATTTTGCTCAAATTAATAGCACTAGTGTTATCACATAAAATAGGGTATTTTCAAAATGAATGCCGTAGTCGCGTAGTTGATTTTTAATCCATAGCACTTGAGCACGTGCGCTCCTGCAATGACATATTCGGCCTCACCAGACAATGCTACGCTGGTTTGCTTTTACTTCCCCAAGATATTAAGCAAGATCCAATAAAATGACATGTACCACTAGTACTCTTTTTATCAATTTTGCATCCGCTAAATCGGCGTCACTATAGGCAATTAAATTAAAATCCAAGCAAGAAGGATATCATAGACCTAGTCCAATAGTTCCTTTCAAATAACGAAAAATGCGTTTACAAGCAATTAAATGTGATTCCTTGGGATTAGCTTGGAATCGAGCACATAGACATGTAGCAAATATTATATCCGCCTAGATGCAATCAAATATAGCAAAGATCCGATCATACCTCGATATAGTTTTGATCTATGGATTTGCCATTTTCATCTTTCTCGAGCTTTAATGATGACGACATTGGCGTAGATATCACCTTGCTATTTTCCATATTGAATTTCTTGAGGAGGTCGTTTGAGTACTTCGTTTGATGGATAAAAATTCCATCTTCGCATTGTTTGATTTGAAGTCCGAGGAAGAACGTTAATTCTCCCATCATACTCATTTCGAATTCTCCTTTCATAAGATTAGAAAAATCTTGGCACAAGGATTCATTAGTAGCTCCAAAAACAATGTCATCAACGTAAATTTGGCAAACAAGTATATCATCATTTAGTACTTTAACAAACAAGGTATTATCGACTTTGCCTCTTTTATAGTCATTTGCTATTAAAAATTGACTTAAACGATCATACCATGCTCGGGGTGCTTGTTTCAACCCGTAGAGTGCCTTGTTGAGCTTGTAGACATGATCCTGAAAGTGATGGTCTTCAAAACCGGGAGGTTGCTTGACATAGACTTCTTCTTGGATGAAACCATTCAAGAATGCACTTTTGACATCCATTTGAAATAGCTTTATCTTCTTATGAGCGGCAAATGCACAAAGCAAGCGAATGGCTTCGAGTCGAGCCACGGGAGCAAAACTTTCTTCGTAATCAAGGCCTTCTTCTTGATTATATCCTTGAGCGACCAAACGAGATTTATTTCGAATAGGATAGCCGTCTTCGTCACTCTTGATTTTATGCACCCATTTAGTTCCGATAATTGTTTTATCTTTAGGCGCGGGAACTAAATTCCATACATTATTGTGCTTGAATTGCACAAGCTCTTCTTGCATTGCCATTACCCAGCTTTCATCATCGAGAGCTTCCGATATATTTTTGGGAACTATTTCGGATACAAAAGCACAATGAGCCATAAACTCGGTGGTCCTCCTTCGGGTTTGAACAACGTCTTCAATGTTTCCGATCACGAG
The DNA here is from genome assembly GCA_033398695.1 of Orobanche coerulescens. Lineage (NCBI taxonomy): Eukaryota > Viridiplantae > Streptophyta > Magnoliopsida > Lamiales > Orobanchaceae > Orobanche > Orobanche coerulescens. The sequence continues at coordinate 126,372,901 of CM065815.1, read as the reverse complement.
ATCCTTCGGATGGTCCTTGATGTGCCTCCAATCTTTTGGTAAATCAACGATTGTGTTCGTTTCGATTTCCGAAATTTTCTTCACTTCGGGTGAGGGATCCGGAAAGGTACCTGCATCATCAAAATATTCTACCTTTCTCGGGGGTGAGATCATATCATTGAATTTAACGTGTATAGATTCTTCAACTTTATTCGTTCTAATATTATACACACGATACGCTTTGCTATTCGTACAATAGCCAAGAAAAATTCCGGAGTCGGATTTGGCATCAAACTTGCCCAAGTTATCCTTGCCATTGTTCAAAATAAATACATTGCAACCAAAAGGATGAAAGTAAGCAATATTAGGCTTTTTGCCCTTCCATAATTCATAAGGCGTTTTAAGATGAGTTCTACGAACGTGAACTCGGTTAATCACATAGCATGCCGTAAAAATTGCTTCGGCCCAAAAGTATCGTGGAAGAGAGTATTCATTAAGCATTGTTCTCGACATTTCTTCCAAAGATCGGTTTTTCCTTTCAACAACTCCATTTTGTTGAGGCGTTCTAGGAGCCGAAAAATTGTGATTAATACCGTATTTATCGCATAAAAGTTCAAACGGGGTGCAATCAAATTCACCTCCGTGGTCGGTGCGAATATAAATTATGGAGAGGTTTTTCTCATTTGATACCAAGCGACACCATTTAGAAAACTCGGAAAATGCATCATCTTTATGAGCTAAAAATCTAACCCAAGTAAATCGAGAGAAATCATCAACAATAACCAAAGTATAAAGTTTACCATTTAAACTAACATGTCTAGATGGTCCGATCAAATCCATATGCACGAGTTCGAGAACTCGACTAGTGGAAACCTCGAATTTTGGTTTAAACGATTCTCGAGTATGTTTCCCTTTAATGCATGATTCACACAAATGTTTTCTATCGAATTTGAGTTTGGGCAATCCACGAACAAGGTCGTGTCTAGATAAAATAGAGATAATGGGTAGAGAAGTATGCCCCAATTTTCGATGCCATAAATATGCATTGTCATCCAAGGTAATAAGGCATTTTTCATTGAATGAACTCTTATCATTAAGATCAACAATATAGATGTTTCCGCATCTCAAGCCAATGAATGCAATTTTATTATTTCTAAATGCCGTGCAATGCGTTTGCTCAAATAGAATTTTAAAACCTTCATCACAAAGTTGCGAAACGCTAAGGAGATTATGATGCAAACCTTCAACAAAAAGTACTTTGTTGATAGAAGGAGAAGGTTCCTTACCGACTTTGCCGATTCCTTTGATTTTTCCCTTTTGGTTATCTCCAAAGGTCACATGTCCTTGATCTTGATATTCGAGGTCTTCAAATAAGTCCTCGGAGCCGCACATGTGCCTTGAGCATCCGCTATCAATGTACCACTTGTTTTTCCTTGGTGCCGGTACCTACAAAAATAGAGTTTCTCGGTTGTTTCGGTACCCAAGCCCGTTTGGGTCCTCCAAAGTTAACTATGCTTATAGCATTCGGAACAATCGTCCCTTTCGGAACCCATATTTGCTTGACTTTGATAGTTCTTAACTTTGAATGGGTATTAACATTATGAACTTGTTTGAGCGGATCTTTTGAGTTCTCGGTTTCGGTTTTCTTTATTTTGTCGAGGTTAATAAGGGATTGTTCCCGTTTAAAAGGGTCGAAACCAAGACCGTGTTTGAGCAAGGGCGATTTTTGAATAGATAGGAGCCTTTCGAATTTCTCGTTTCCGAGAGTAAATTTGTTCAAAATATATTTTAGCTCCTTTTGAGTTTTTGTTAACTCAATTTTCAAAACATTTTCTTTTTCAATACATGATGTATGGTCGATTTCAATAGTTTTGCTCTTGTTTTGAAGCGAGGAGTTTTCGAGTTCTAGAGATTTTATTTTTCTCTTTAAAGATATATTTAACTTGACCATCTCGTCATACTCCGTATTTAACGATTCAAACGCACTTAACAACTCATCATCTTGATGAACTTCTTGTGAATCACAAAAATCAAAAGAATCATATTCATCGTCATTGAGTTTAGAGCTTACCTCGATATTGCTTTGAGTCGAGGGCCATGAATGCAAGATTTGCGTCTAGAGATCTTTCTATCTCCTCCTCGTCATCACTCCAAGAAGCGATTAGAACCTCCTTCTTTTTGAATCTTTCCATTTGCGGTTTTGAAGAGGATCCTCGGCATTCTTTGGCATAATGACCGGCTGACCACATTTTCGACAATTATTGTCGAACTTCTTGACAGAGTGTAGCCACTTTTCTTTTGCTCGGTTTGCCATCCCGACCAAGAAAACTTCGCCTCTTTTGAATTAGGTTTTTGTACCTTCTAAAGTTTTTGGCATAAAGAGCGAGTTCCTCGTCGTCTTCATCTTCGGCAACATCTTCCTCAACGTCGCTATCAACATTGAATGCGACTACTCTTTCCCGAGGCTTTGGTTTTGTGCCTCTAGACTTGAGAACGATCTCATAGTTGATGAGTGACCCGATGAGGGCACTAAATTCGAGCTTATTGAGATCCTTGGATTCCATGATCGCGGTGACCGTGGCATCCCATTCTCGTGGCAACGATCGCAAAATTTTCTTAGCTTTGTCGCTGCTCGATATAGGCTTTCCAAAAGATGCAAGACCGTTTGTTATAGCCGAAAATCGATCCAACATATTTGTGATCGTTTCCTCGTCTTTCATGGAAAATAATTCGTAGTCATGGAGTAACATATTAATCTTGGTCTCCTTGACTTGAGTGGTTCCCTCGTGAGTGACTTGAGAATTTCCCAAATTTCTTTGGCACTTTCATAGGATGATATCCTATTAAGTTCTTCGGGATTGAGAGCGCAATAGAGAAGTTGAGTAGCTCGGGAGTTGACATGCGTGTTTCTCCAATCCTCATCATTGAATTCTTCGATCTTTTCAACGATCCATCTTCTTTCTTAGCAAGTTTAGGACCGAGAGCAATAACTTTCCAGATTTCAATATCGTAGGCTTGAACGAAGATCGCCATCTTCTTTTTCCACGTCATGAAATTGGAACCGTCAAGAAAGGAGGACGGTTGAGAGCATTTCCTTCAATTTGGCCTAGAAGTGCCATTTGCGGATCTTTTTCTCCTAGGTGGTTAAACCTTTAAAAGAGACCCGCTCCGATACCAATCGAAGAGATAAATTCACCACTAGAAGGGGGTTGAATAGTGGTGATGCGGAATACCAAATTTCTTGTAGTAAAGAGAAAATAATGCGGAAAGTAAAGACTCAAGAATTTATAGAGGTTCGGCAACTTGCCTACGTCCTCTCTCCGACTTTCTTTTCTATTGGCTAAAGAAAAACCACAACCTTAACTCGTCTTCTATCGGTCCGAGTTCACAACCGTTACAATCCGCTTGTCTTCTATCGGTCCAAGCTCAACCTTTCCCTCAATATGAATAATTGTTTATCTAGTGTTCTATAGGAACTAGATAATTCTCACTATACGAATATGGGAGTATAATCCTAATAATGCCGGATCAAAGATCCTAATAACACCGGATTAGTGACTCTTGATTCGTTTCTTTTCGCTCAAGTGTAAGTGATGCAACACTTACAACCAAATGAAAGAATACAAGGAATAATGTATAATACAATTGAAATCGCTCTTGTATCTTACTTTTCTCACAACTTGTAATACAACAAAATATGTAAATGAGCTCAAGAATGCTTTGATTGCTTGTATGCTAGAATGCTTGAATGCTTGAAGTTGTGTGTTTGATACCCAAGTCCTTCGGGTATTTATAGGAGTGAGACACCTTCAAAATCTGAAAATATACTATTAGCGTGCGCTAATAGATCCTTGTAGCGTGCGTTAGCGAATTTTGACTTGAGTTCTCCGAACGGTCACAAAGACTCTGCAACGGTAAAATTCTCGTGTCTAGCGTGCGCTAGTAATGATATGGTAGCGTGCGCTATCGTCTTGGTCAACTAGTCTTTGATCTTGACTTTGACAAAATCCGATTTCCTCTCCAACGTCTCTTTTTCCAACGGCTAAATCATGATTAGCGTGCGCTAGCAAGTATGCATAGCGTGCGCTAGCATTAATTAAATCCAATATTTCCGCATTTTCCGGATCTCGCATTGACTCTTGCTTCCAACGGTTGAATTTCAAACGGTAACCGCATATTCCATTTAGCGTGCGCTAGCACTTTACTTTAGCGTGCGCCATCAATTATTTCAATAACGTCGTTGCCTTGTGTAGCGTGCGTAGAGACCTAGATTTAAGTGAGTCCAGTGGCTACCGGACTACCGACCATTATTTCGGTAGCGTGCGCTAGATATGTAAATTAGCGTGCGCTAAGTCTTCACTTTAGCGTACGAAGAATATGTCTGTAGCGTGCGCAACGTCCAATTCTGAATTCCTTTCACTGACTTCTGGAGACTTGCGATAGCGTGCGTTATGTATGTTGTATAGCGTGCGCTATCTATAGTTTATTAGCGTACGCTATCATTCAATAGTTTGCGTGCGCTATCGATTCAGGCAATTTGAGTAGGCTGCAGCTGACTTGACTGGGCTGTGTATGAGAGTCTCGATAGCGTGCGCTACGGTATGATACGTAGCGTGCGCTAGCCATATTGTGTCCCTTCAAAATATTATCGAGCCGAGATAGATTCAATTAAATGTTTTGTATGTAACCATCATCAAAATACATTTTGTGTCAACATAAAAGACTCATCTGGCAACCAGTTATACATTCATAGTGATATTCATATACACTTATCATACTTCCCAAGCAAGAACTCACAGATTTACATATCTGGTTCTTCCGGTAATCTACGCGCTCTACAGCCTAGATAACTAGAAGTCTTTACACTCATAGTGATAGATTCTAACATTAATATTTGTACCCGACAGTATATTTATTAATAACATCTCGCGAGAGCATTCAAGCCCGGGATTAACAACCCCGACAAATCTTGTGTTATCTATTTTCTCACGGAAGTGTTCTCGCATTTGTTTGTTACTCGATCATTCCATCAATACTATCTTCAGATAATATTTTGAGTAACAACAATTGGCGCTAGAGGAAGGGCATATCTAAACCTTCATTTTTATTCCTACCGTCTCGAAGAACACTCACTGTTCTCCGGACATACACTTGAAGAAACATTCACTGTTCTTCAATAGAAAAGCCTTCAGAAAAATGACATCTGCAATGACCTCCAAGAGACCCACCCTAAGATCCGCCGGAAATCTCGTTCCGGCCCGGACCGAATCCCAGCCCACAGCAGAAGGCGACCGCGGCGATGCTAGTCTCTCACTCCCGCCCCCGAGGGACGGTTCTAGCCTCTCACTCGATCAGTTCCAGACCGCGGAACAGATTGAGGAGGCTATAACCATCCTCAGGGAGCGACGGAAGGCCTACGACTCGCCTACCATCACTCCATCGGCCATCCGCCGGGCAGGCAAGCGGAAGCTTAAGGGGATCTACGTTGAGAAATCGACAGAAAGCCCCGAGCCGCAGGAGAAGGATCTCGTGAGGCGGGACGATTCCGTCTTCAGCCGCCTAGGGAGCGATCCCTCATGGCGACCCGGGCACTCAGGCCCCAGTCGGGAGACATCGGAATCCGAATCCTTTACCAGGAGTTCGGCATATCCGACTCCCAGGAGACAAGTCGGTCAGCGAGCCCCTGCTCGCCCAAGGAATGAACCCACTGGCAGGGAGCTCGTCATTCACCACGGGGCTAGGGGATCAGTACACGATCGCCTTGGTTCGCGCTCTGAGAGCCAATCGGCGAGCAGTCAGGCAACGGCGATGGCCGCCATGCAACGCCAGCTCGACGAGATGAAGGTGCTCCTGGAAAATGGGGCAGGCGCCAGGAGATCGATCATTGGACCAAGCGAACCACTCACGACTCAGATCGAGCTCGCCCCAGTCCAACCAACGATCAATCCCCCACAAACACCTCTATATGAGGGGAGATCGGATCCGGAAACCCACTTGAGCAAATTTCGGATCTACATGACCGGATGCAGAGCATCAGATGCGACCAAGTGTCGAATGTTTCCATTAACACTGGGCGACCTCGCCCACAGGTGGTACATCTCACTACCACCTCGATCAATCAACTGCTTTGAGAAGCTGGCGAAAGACTTCACGTCGTACTTCGCCTCCAAAGTCGCTCGCCCTGAAGGCCCCCACCGCATGATGAAAATCAGGCAGGGGAAGGACAAGTCACATGAAGATTACATCGACCGGGTAGACGAGATAGTCCTCATCGGCGAGCCCATCAGCGACGATCTCGCTCTCCACTCAGTCCTGAGCGGATTCCACGGACGCTCGCCCATGTTCAGGCACCTCACAAAGGATATCCCCCCGACCTACTCGGTCTTCCACGTCAGAGCCGCCGACTTCTTGGCCAGGCAGAGGATGCTCTCCCTCTGCTTATACGAGGGACCGTCCGAAGAAGGAAAGGCGCCATCCCATGTCCAGAAGAAGACGGTCGCCAAGCCCAGAAAGGCGGTCGCCAAGCCGCCTGGCGAGTTCAAAGCCTTCGAGGATGTAGAGGTCCACCTTCTCCACAACCTCAACTTATCTCCGGCCCACATCTTCAACGCAATCAAGGGTCGCGAGTGGCTCTCCAAACCAAAGCCGATGAGGGACCACGGTCATCTAGACCGTAGCAAATTCTGTGCCTACCACAAGAGTCCCGGCCACAACACCAGCCAATGCTGCGACCTCCTCAGACAGCTCTGGCGACTGTTTGAGGAAGGCAAACTAGACAACTTGGTCACCAAGCCAGAACCTAGGACGGAAAGGACCGGGGGACGCGAGCGCCGGCAAAACGAAAGAACTCCTCCCAATCCGGTCGCCAGAATCGAGCATGAGCCGGAATACTCTGATGAGTCGATCCCTCCGGTCAACCCTGGCGGTCGGATCAACATGCTTCAAGCGGGAGATGGAAACCTCGGGGCCCTTTCCCCGGTTTCCACCATGTCAAACAGAAAGCGAAAGGCCGAGGTGAGGGCGTTCGCCGGGGTCCAAACCGTGGTACCTCCGGAGCCAACCATTTCTAAAGACGCACTCATCACCTTCTCCAACAAGGACAGGGAGGGAGTGCAATGCCCCAAAGAGGATGCACTGGTGATCTCTGCTTGTATCCTTGGGAAGATGGTCGATCGCATGCTGGTCGACAATGGAAGTTTCTGCAACATCATATTCAAATCCGCCCTAGACCAACTCGGCAACTTAATCAAATTCATCAAGCCGTTCGACACCGTGCTCCAAGGGTTCGGCGACAACACAGTCCAAGCCTACGGAAGGATCAAGCTCTCCGTCGAGCTAATATGCTTTTATGATCCCAAGGTTAGGATTACTAGGAACCTAAGTTTTGTAATCATAGATAGGCCCATCATCTATAATGGGTTCCTAGGTCGTCCCTTTTTAGAAACCTTTGAGGCGGTCGCTTCGTCTTTCTTTTACTGTATCAAATTCCCCACTGCCGATGGGACGGTCGGTACTGTAAAAGGATATCAGCTAATGGCAAAAAGATGTTTGAATTATTCCTATGTCGTTACTGCTTTCAATACTTCCCATGCTGTGTGTAACATTGAAACGATCGACGATCAACCCATGGAGATCGACGAGCCGAGTGCATCATACCAACCCGACTCAGGGGACGCCATCTCGGTTCGGTTAACAGACGACATCGAGCCAAGGATCGGTTTCGAGCCAAGTCTCGACATCGATCCAAGAATCGAGTCCGGAAATCGTTCCAAACGAGAGGCGACCATCCCCGTCGAAGAGTTGGAGAGTATAACGATAGATCCGGCTCATCCAGAACGGGAAGTACAGATCGGCGCAAGCATCGACCGCGAACTAAAAGGGGATCTGATCAATTTGCTACGTAAGAACATCGGAGTCTTTGCCTGGTCGCATCAAGATATGGTCGGCATAAGTCCTGAGCACACTTGCCACTATCTAAAGATCGACTCGGCAATGAAGCCTGTTCACCAAAAACGTAGGAAATTCGGTCCCGAAAAATACGCGGCGCTCGACGTAAAAGTCTAAAAATTACTCAACAACAAATTAATCGGGGTAGCTATAGACGAACCACAATGGGTCGCCAACGCGGTACTCTTTAAGAAGCCAATTGGTTCCTGGAGGTTATGCATCGACTTCACGACCTCAACGCGGCATGTCCAAAAGATCACTTTCCGATGCCTCATATTGATCACTTGGTCGATAGCACAGCAGGTTGCGAAATGATGTCGTTTATGGATGCCTTCGCCGGATATCATCAAATCCAAATGGCGGAGAAAGACATAAAACACACATCTTTCCACACGGAAAAAGACATATACTTTTGGGTCCGAATGCCGTTCGGCTTGAAAAACGCAGGGGCAACCTACCAGCGACTAGTCAACAGAATGTTCGCCAATCAGATCGGCAAGACCATGGAGGTCTACATTGACGACATCGTGGTCAAAAGCCTCAAAAAAGAAGATCACCTCAATGATCTCTCCGAGACGTTCGCCATCCTCGAAAAATTCAACATGAAGCTAAACCCCAAGAAATGCAACTTCGGGGTGGGCTCCGGGAAATTCCTGGGGCACATTGTGAGCCAAAGGGGGATTGAGGCGAACCCCACCAAGATACAGGCGATCCTTGACATGCAGGAGCCACGAAAAATCAAGCAGGTACAACGCCTCACAGGTTGTCTAGCCGCCCTCAACCGTTTCATATCTCGACTCGGCGATAAAAGCAAGCCTTTCTTCGCGACCATCAAGAACAAGAAGTTCACATGGACGAAGGAAAGTCAGATAGCGTTCGCCAAAATAAAGGAATATCTATCTAACCCCCAGATCCTGGCAAAGCCGATCCCCGGTGAGAAACTATTCCTTTACCTGGCAGCCTCGGAGGTCGCACTGAGTGCCGTTTTGGTGCGAGCAGAGGGACAAGTCCACTTGCCGATATACTATGTTAGTCAAGCGCTCCATGACGCTGAAACACATTATACACCATTGGAGAAGATCTCCTACGCCCTTGTCATGAGTGTCCGTAAACTAAGGGATTATTTCTTCGAACATCAAGTGGAAGTCCTGACAACTCTACCCCTAAGACAAGTTCTACACCGACCACACACCAACGGGCGACTTCTCAAGTGGTCACTGGAGATCGCCCAATACGGTATCACTTACGCTCCTCGCACGGCGATCAAAGGCCAAGATCTGGCGGACTTCGTGGTGGAACTAACGTTCCCTCACAGTCCAACCCAGGTCGGCCGACCTGCCTGGAAGTTATATGTGGATGGCTCGGCAACCACCCGAGAGCAAAGGTGGATTGTCCTCATCAGTCCCGACGGACAAAGTTTCACTAATGCTGTGCGTTTCAGCTTTCGTGCGACCAACAATGAAGCCGAATACGAAGCCTTGGTAGGCGGGCTCGATCTAGCCCTCGCCCTAGATGTTCGTCGCCTCCATATCTTCATGGACTCCCTTTTGGTCGTGAACCAAGTCAAGGGAGAATATGAGGCGCACGGCGAACAGATGGTCAAATACCAAGAGATGGTCGCCGAAATGTGCACAAAATTTGAAGAAGTACTAATCAAACAAGTCCCGAGAGAGCACAACTCCCAGGCCGATGCCCTTTCCAAACTAGCATCATCGGATGGGGCAGCCGACTTCTCCAATATCCAAATCACAAAGTCAGCAAGGCCGGCGATCGACAGAAGCCTGGTTACCACGGTTGCCAGCGCCGAAGAGAACTGGATGACTCCGTTCATCAAATACTTAATGGACAGAACGGTCCCTGACGACCGTGTTAAAGCTCGCCAACTCCAGCTCCGTGCGACCAGATATACCCTATTGGACGACCGGCTTTACAAGCGATCCTTCAGCCTTCCCCTCCTCAAGTGTATTACACCGGAGGAAGGTCGGCTCGTCTTAGCCGAGATCCATGACGGGATTTGCGGAAACCATGCTGGCGGGCGAGCTCTCATCCATAAGACAACCAGGCAAGGTTTTTTCCAGCCATCACTTCAGAAGGATGCGATCGTCTATGCCAGATCGTGTCATAGGTGTCAAATAATGGGCCCCAACATTAAACTATCCCCCGTACATCTCACCTCCATGTATAGCCCTTGGCCATTTGCGCAATGGGGCATCGACCTTGTAGGTCCCTTGCCGACAGCTCCAGGGGGCTGTAAGTTCGCCATCGTAGGGGTCGACTATTTCACTAAGTGGGCTGAGGCGGAACCCCTCAACAAGATAGGCCAAGAGCAAGTGATCAAGTATATCGGGAGAAACATCATATGCCGATTCGGTCTGCCCCAGGACATCATCTCCGACAATGGAAAGCAGTTCGACGGCTTAGAAGTCATGCAATTCTGTGAGAAGTGGGGAATCAAAAAATTGTTTTCAGCACCCTACCACCCTCAGACGAACGGACAGGTAGAGGCTGTGAACAAGATCCTCAAACACAAAATTAAAGCGCGACTCGAATCCAGGCAAGGGCGATGGGCGAGCGAGCTCCCAGACGTTTTGTGGTCTTATCGAACGACGACCCGTAATTCAACCGGCGAAACCCCATTCGCCCTCGCCTTCAGAATAGAAGCGGTGATTCCTTCGGAGATCGCCGTCCTCAGCCATCGAACCGAACAAGAGATGACGACCGACAATGATATGGCCCGACGAATCGACCTAGACATGCTCGAAGAACGACGGCTGACCTCAGAAATGAAGAACACAATCCACAAAAGGAGAGCCGAGAAGTTCTTCAATTCGAAGGTCAAAGAAAGAAGGTTTCAAGTGGGCGACCTCGTCCTCAAGAAGATCCAAACCCACACAGGCGTTTTTGGCCCGAACTGGGAAGGACCTTTCAGGATATCTAAATGACTAACTAAGGGAGCCTACGAACTTGAACATCCTGACGGTATCCCGGATCAATATCCCTGGAACGCTGTGCATCTAAAGAAATACTACCAGTGAAAAACTTTGTAGTCAGTTTCTACTATCCCATGTACAAGGAATATAATGAGATTTTTTGCTATCCCATATATTTAGACGATCGCCCCACCGAGCATTTCGCATACCGACGAGGATCGTCGCCCATACATGACGATCCGAGGTAGAAGCTATGCAGCCATGGTCCTGGAGGTCGATGGAACCGACAGCTTCGCCCATGCAAGGTTCCTTTGGGCTGAGATCGCCCGCCCTTCGTTTAAATACGAGGCCGGTGTAGCCATAGGACCCTCCAAAAGGATGCAGTGGACACGATCGCCCGCCCTCAAAGGTTCATTATCTAACATGATGAACCCGGACAATGCGACGTGCCACTACCCCCGTCTCAACGTACACCGTCGAGGGTCTCCATCTTCATGGCGAGCCGAGGTGGAAGCAGAGCTAACAAGCCACGGACGTGGAGTCGAACAAACCGACGACGCCCTGTGCAAGGACTCCTTTCGTTTAAATACAAGGCAGGCACAGCCTAACGGAAGACCCTCACAATAAAGTGAGTCGCGGGATAGACAATGTCCCTCGCACACAAAGACACGGTTGTGGAGGTCGGTCCATCGAACTCTGCGACCGTGCACGATTCCTCAAAGTCGGCAAAATTGAGGATAGCTCACCAAACATACTATTTTTGCTCCCTTATTTACAATAAGTAAACAAAAACAAGGGGCAAAGGAGGGGAGATAGTCCTGAATGCGATCGAGAGGAAGGAACCGCACCCGATCGGCTTCGCTCAAACACACGCAGGACGATCGGCATTGTTCAATAATATTTACAAGTAAGAATTTTGATTCGGAACATGTTAATACATTCAACATTCCAACAAACGGTCGGACGAACAAGACATCAAATGCAATCATACACATACTTGTAGAAATTGCACACAAACATTCAAGGGCAATCGTACATAAAAAGACACAGTGTGAAAAAAGAGTACTTTATTCATAACAAAGATGTCGTACAATGTGGAGCCCGAAGGCATTACAAAGAGAAAGCAGAAGAATTACAAGATACAAGAAAAACAAAAACATCTCTCAAGGTCCCGTCGGCTGGTCTTCGCCCTCAGGAGGCGGATCGGCATGCGCCCCCCCATCGGCCTCAGGATGAATGAGTTTACCAGGATACCAACTCAAGTCGATCCCGAAGTCGACGAGGTCAAGGATCGGCAGACAGAACTCCGGGTGCAGAGGGTGCTCAAGCGCATAAACCTTGAAGCTCTCCACAAGAGGACCAACCTCGATCCCTACCTTCTTGGCGGCTCTGAAAGCATCAGCGTAGGCCAAATAATAGGCGAACTCGCCGACGAGTGCCACATTGAGATAGGGATCGGTCTCGATCGCCTTCAGCTGCCCCTTCAACTCCACGGTCGTCTTCTCAGCCTCCGCCAGCTCGACCACCTTGGCGGCGTTTTCTCCCTTGGCCCTCTCCAGCTCTCTTTTCGCTGCCTCCAACTCGCCGCTGAGCCGATCCACCGTCGCCTTCAGCCCGTTCGCCTCCTCCTGCGAAGCCGCAAGCTTCCGGCGAGTTTCTTTCTCCTGATCACGGAACCGATCGGCAACCTCCTTGGAGCGGCTCAGCTCTTGCTTCAGTCGGTCGACGTCCTGTTTAGCCCGCTTGGACGTCGCTATGTACTCCTTCTCCATAGACTGGATCCGGTTGGCGTATTCAATGTTTTTATTCCGGGCGGCCTCGAGGTCGCTATGGAGACGAGCAGTGGAGGGTCGCCCCTCAAAATCCCTAGCAGCTTGGACGACCATCGTCGCCGTCTGGAGATCCAGGGCAATGGTTGCCTGCATGGTATCTCCAGATCGCCGACGAGCGATCGCATCAAGATCGGTCGTCCAAGCCTTGGGCAGAGAGGTGATAGCCTGCTGGACGTAAGTAGGGACGTCGAGGGACTTTTGTGGAGCCCTACTCAACAAGAAGTCCAGCACCATAGGAGCGACGTACGGGTCAGCAAGACGGACCCTGCAGCACAAACAAAAGAGACAAAGGAGTTAGTCTATATCTCACCCAAAATGCTTAACTCGGAAAGTTCGATTCAATCTTACCTGTTGACCAGCTCGAGATCGCGGCCAAAATAAGGCTTGCCCCGAGAGGTTTCTGCCTCGGCGATCGCCACCTTCTTTGAAAAGCCGCCCGATGACCTGGAGCCGGACGCCGAGGGCCTAGGGCCTGATCCCTCCGCCATCGGAATGGCAGAGATAGGAGCCGCAGCGACCGGAGGCTCCAGAATAGACACGTCCGCCTCAGTGGACGACAGGGACCCCTCCGACCTCTGCCTTTTGCGGCGCTGGAGTTGTGCCTCTTCTTGAATTTCCGGCTCGGTGACCGGCACCTCAGCGGGCCTCACCACCGGAGCAGGGCGAGACGTCGTCGCAGGAACGCGACCGGTTTTCTTACCCAGGTGAAGGCGACCGATGAGTCCTGGATTAGACATGGCAATCTCTGGTGGTGACTCGGTAAAAAGGGGAAAATAAGTCTCTGTCAAAGAAGAAATACAAACAAGTTAGACAACTACTTAAACGCTACGACCTCCTGGAGACGATCGTCAAGTAAGGAAGCACCACTTAAGTTTATACCTGGAGCTCTCAAGTGACGAGGGAAGCGAAACAACCGAGCACCCAACCGATGAAGCTCGTTACTTAGCGAGCGAACGTCTATGAAGGAATCCGGCAAGGCACAAATCTGCTCCCAAATGATCAAGAAATCGAAAGAGAGATCGCTGATCGCTGGAACGAGAGGTCCTGCAAAAAGAAAACGAAATTAGATCAGTCCAAGACAATCTCGATCAAAGAGAGAGTTAAAATCCTTACTCGGATTCCTCTCCCGAAAATTGGTAGGAATATCCAACTCCTCCTCCGGCCTGTCACTCGATGCCGATCGCCACGCTCCGCCGACCCAGCACCATTTCGCCAGATCGCCCCGGGATTTGTTCGGCACATCGAGGACCACTCTTCCCATTCGGCCCTGGATATGATTACCGCCGATCGACCCTTTCTGCGCAGCCAGTTTAAATAGATAGTTCATCTCCATCGCAGAAAGGAGGCGAAACAACCGGTGACCGCCAAAAAGTGTCAAAGTGCAGATGACCTATAGCCAAGCATTCGGCGTCAGTTGGAGCGGCGCCAAATTCCTGGCAATCAACAGGTAGGAGACGGCGAATGGAAGAGGGAATCGCAGACCGGCCTCCATGATCACCTCACTAACGGCGACCATTCCCTAGGACGGTTGATCGGCACGTTCATTTTCCGATGGCACGTGCAGGGAGACATCAGAGGGAATATGATATCTTGCCCTCCAGCTGTTCACATATTTCCGGGTCGCTGAACTCCGGATCTTACCAAGGGTCCACTGAGACGGGTCGGCGGCCCAAAACACCGTCCGTTTCACATGTTCATAAGGATGAGCGGCGGAGTAAGCTTCGAAGTCAAATTCCGGACAGGGTCCGGCGATCCCCTCCATAATCTTGGCAAAAGCCAGATAGGCGGGGCCAAATACACTCTGCCGTTCCCAAGTTCGCCGCTCCAGTTCGTCCTCATCCGCCGGCGAGCCCCCCTGCTCCGCCGTCGCCGCCGTCCTCGCCACTGCGACCTCGTTGAAAAGCTCTTCAAGTTCTGCGGGTGCAATCCCCGCACGAATGGCCTCAACGGCCGTTTCCATGTCAACTCCAACGGAATCTCCTCCCGGTCAGGCGAAGCCGCGGCGGCGAAAGAACTTCCGGTCTCAAAGGTTTTGGATCCTCCCGACATTTTATAAAAAGTAAAGGGAGAAAGAATATTAATTTTTCTTACCTAAAGAAAGGAAGACGATCGGCACAAGAAGCTCCAAAAAATTCTGCAGAGTTTCGGCTAAGGATGCAAGGATGCGTGAAGGGTGAAAATGAAGAAACCCTAGCCCCTTTTATAGATGGAGGCGGGGGCCTCTGTGCAAATAGGCGAAAGTCCGAGGGCTGAATAGCAACCGTCAGTGAGGGGACGCATTAAATGTTGCCCTCGAATCCCGCATGCGCGTCTTTTCAAGGGCACGCCAGGCGGCAAGTCTGAGAAACCGTCGGACTCCCCCAACAATAGCGCGACGCGTGTCCTTGCAACGTTTCGAGAGCCCGCCTTCATTTCCCGCTACTCCCAGCGCAAAAGGAGATCGTTCAAAGTTGAAAGCAGATCGCCTGATCGTCTAAACATCGGCGATCGCCAACAGGGCTACCTCACCCCGTGTTTTCAACATCGAGGCGAGATGGGGGCAATTGTTGTGCGGAGATTAATACGCCTCGATATGCGATCGGCATCACGATCAGAGAAGCCAACCATAGAAGACATACTCTGGGCAAACGCCCAGCGATCGGCACAATACGTCAACCGTCTTTTGGTACCCAGCGATCGTCTTTTGATATCTGGCGATCGTCTTTAATGAGCAAACCAGAGGCGATCGTCTCGTACCACGTTTGGATCCAACATCCGTCAAAGTCGTCGAAGACCGAATCTTGGACGGTGGCCCACATGCGGATCTTCAAAGGGTACCGACAGATAGGACCTTTGACCCCAGCCTATCACCTACCACACCTACCGATAGGGCCGCCGAAAGGTACAAAGTGGGTCCTCCTGACAAATGACCCAGACGCGTGGCCGGCTTCCCATCGCTCGCATACCGCCACCAACAGCGGCCCCAGACTTTAAGGGAACAGCCCCACGTGACGGGACGATCGGCCATCTTATTATAATATAGAAAACGGCGGTCGCCCGCGATCGCCTGAGGGGTCCCAACTACCTTGTCCCCTATAAATAGAGAACTCACTGCAGTGGCCAAAGGGACGCAATTTTACCATAAATACAGTGAAAAATACACACAGAAAGAGAATCAAAGACTCATCTGGCAACCACTTATACATTCATAGTGATATTCATATACACTTATCATACTTCCCAAGCAAGAACTGACAGATTTACATATCTGGTTCTTCCGGTAATCTACGCGCTCTACAGCCTAGATAACTAGAAGTCTTTACACTCATAGTGATAGATTCTAACATTAATATTTGTACTCGACAGTATATTTATTAATAACATCTCGCGAGAGCATTCAAGCCCGGGATTAACAACCCCGGCAAATCTTGTGTTATCTATTTTCTCACGGAAGTGTTCTCGCATTTGTTTGTTACTCGATCATTCCAGCAATACTATCTTCGGATAATATTTTGAGTAACAACACATGTATTATACGGTGATGGGCAGGATTGGAATACGATTTGTGACGATTTATATATACTGAAATCCATAGACATCAACGTGTTATCCCCGTTATGACCCTTCGTTTTGTATGTGGAATAGTATTCGTTAGACGTAGTGCACTTTGAGTAGTTAACCGGGAATCGTCCGAGTAATGATGATTATAATCGGTCACTATTGGAACATTTAAAATGTCCATGTGATAGTTTTATTCCTTAATTTGAGTTGTCGTTATTTCCTTTTGTGTAAGGTTCGAGGTTTGCGAACGGTTGATTGAAGGAGCGGCCTTCAAGTTTGTTGAAGTCGTTGAAGTATTTATTTCTTGCCATCTTTCTAAGGCAAGTACTTTAATTATGTTTTATGTATCGATGTTATACATGTTGTCGTGTGTATGTGTCGTGTTGTATGTCCACGTCGTGTTGGTCTGACGAGACCATCTTGTGATCTATGCTAGCGTGCGCTGGAGCATTGGAAAGGTTTTTCCACCCCATGTTGGTCCGATAGGATTATCTTGGGATCTATGTAGTGAACTCCGAATCATCGGAATTACCATGTGTATGTTGTATCATGTTGTGTTATCAGGTTGTGTATGGTATTTCTGAGTCTTCTCCTAGTAGAGACTCGTTGTTATTGTTGTCGTTGAAGATATTGTCATTATTTTTCGTGAGATGTTGAATAATCTATTGTTGTATAATTATCGTACTTGTGCTAGCATCGTCGTGCTAACCCCTTCGGGGGTGGACATTTGTTTTATGTTCCGGATACAGGAGGACGGGGAAACAACCACTAGAGCTGCATGATGATGAGGGTGCAAAGTGATGTTACGGCCGTGATGGCTATCAGTTGTGTTTTCTTTTAAATAAGTACTCGAGTATGCTGTCGTTTTGTTCGTCTTTTGAAATTTGTATTCGGATGTTGGTCGATCTGTACTTTTTATACTTGTGATGTACTAATAAACTTTACAGTTGGTATTTAATAATGTCGTTTTTAAATTCTTAGCCTAGTCAATCCTTATATCAAGGATTTACGGCGCTGTAATAATCCTGAATATCTCGGGGTGTTACAATTACGACTAAAGACCACTATCGACTTCCCAATAATTAACTGCCCCGAAGACACACTATACATATGAAGGATATTATTAATCTCTTCAGCATAATCCCTAGTAGCCTCACAAAAAATAAGAATCATCAGCAAAAAGAAGGTGAGACACACTCGGAGCAGAAGGACTAGCAGACACGCCCCTCAACACCCCCTACTCTCTGCATCAGCAATCAAAGAACTAACGGCCTCAGTACAGAACTGGAACAAGTAGGGTGACAAAGGATCACCCTGGCGTAACCCCCGCTTAGGCTGGATAAGACCAAAAATATCTCCATTTACTTCAATAGAGTAAGAAACGGAGCACACTTAGAATATAATTAATTGAATGAAAGCATGCTCAAAACCTAGTCTATACAACACACGTTCAAGGAAAGACCACTCGACCCGGTCATAAGCCTTACACATATCTTGTTTCAAAGCCATAAAAACATCTTTTGCCTTTCATTTTTCGTTTTTAAAGACGATTAATTTCGTAAGAAACCAAAACATTATCAGTGATTAACCTGTTGGGCACAAAAGCAGATTGGGTCTCGGCCATGATATTATGCATGTGGGGCTTGAGTCTATTAGTAATAGCTTTAGAAGTTATTTTAAAAATGATGTTACTAAAGCTAATAGGCCGAAATTGGGTAATCAGTTAAGGTGCTTTGCATTTGTGAATAAGGATGGTGTGTGTGTGTGTGTAATTCAACTTGGGTCAAATTATGTTTATTCAGAATATCTAAAATGCAGTGAATAACATTATTTCCAATAACATGCCAGAATTTCTAATAAAAGAGCGCAGGCATACCGTTGGGGCCAGGGGATTTGGTCAGAAACATATCAAAAAGTTATTTACGTACCTCTTCTGCTGTAAACAGGCGAGATAAATCCCGATTAATAGAGTGATTGACCTTTGATCTCATAGTCCCCACCACAGCTTCAATGTCCTCTTCTGCTGGATCAATACTGGAGAAAATTTCCTCAAAATAATTTATCGCTATTCCACCCATCACCCCCAATTCTGCTTGCAGTTCACCAGCCTGATCTCGTAGCCCAGAGATGTGATTTCGACTAGCCCTCTACGAATCCTGAGAGTGAAAAAACCTCGTATTTCGATCTCTCTCGGCAAGCCGTTGCATCTTAGCACGTTGTTTCCATAATGTTTCCTCACAATCCAACATCTCTTCTAACTCCTTTTTCAAATTCTGCTCCGAATGCTTGTCATTGCTATCAAAAGGCTGGGACTGTAACTTTTTTAGCTGAGTAGTAAGCTCACGAACCTCTATGCGGATATTAGGGAAACTCTTCTTGCTCCAATTCATCAACCCAATTGAGCAATTCTCCAAATTTGTTTCAAACCCCTCTTACGGATCCCATATTTCTGAAACTACTTTCCTGCAACCTGACTAACGAATCCAAACTGATTCAAATTCGATTTCTCTTCCCCTTCAATTAGCGTGAGGTGCGAAGATCTGAGAAGATGGCCAGCAAGGCTAAGTGATTGGAATGACTGTGAGATGGCGTATCTGAGTTTGGGAGACTCTTCCAACTATGAGTTGATACAACTCTGTCTAATCTCTCTTTGGTGTTAAATGGGATCTCTCTTCGATTAGTCCATGTAAAAGGGTAGCCTACAAAACCCAGGGCCACCAAGTCATTATGGATCAAAGTTTCTTGGAAATACCTTAATCTCCATTCCGGTACCGGTTCTCCACCCAACTTTTCGTCTTGACTAATCATTTCATTAAAGTCACCCATTGCTAGCCACTCTCTCTGTGAATGAGAATACATGTCTCTCAAAAGTCTCCAAGTGTGCTTTCTCTTAGCCGTATCTGGTTCTCCATAAAAAAATGTGAATCTCCAAATCAACGGACTATCAACTAACTGAATATTAGCATCTATATGATCAACACTATAACCAAAACATTTTTCTCCCAAATAAGGGCCAAACCTCTTGATTTACCGATAGCACTAAATCCTAAACGAAACATATTAAATCTCTCTCGTAACCTGTCTAACCCATGGTTGCCTAATTTGATCTCCATGAGAAAGACGAAACTTAGGCAGAAATCTCGCAAAAGATCCCCAAGAACACGAACTGCCCGAGGGTGCCCCAAACCCTGACAGTTCCAACTGAGGCAACTCATTGGGATAGGCGGGTTTCCTAGCAACTTCCGCCTCTGGTCCATAAATGTCAGTATCACGATGCAACTGTTGAATAATTTTTTAAAAAAAAATGCTTATTTGGAAAATAACAGAATATAAATATATATCGAATATATATTTTATCTAAATCCTGTAAAAAGTCGGTTAGCAAAAAAAAGAAAAATTCCCGTTCGCGTAAACGAGCGGAAGGGTTGCTGTTGAGTCCAGAGTATCTGTCTCCTTAAAGCAAATTCGCCCTCACCACTGTGTATGACGTCTGCCTCCCAGGATAAAACAACAGCTCGATGTAATGAATCGATGATGCGCTGCACCAGCAACGAACTAGAACAAATCTGTCTACTATCACCGACTGAAAGTATCCGAAAGGAAAACGAATAAGGAAAAGGAAGTCTGTCTGGGAAAGGCTGTCGAAGTGTACGTCTGAAGTGTGTAAAAAACGAGCCCCTCAAGCCGGGTATTTATAGGTGAAGGCTGGAGGAGGTTGTGTGCTGGAGGAACTCTATACCGACCAGGATCGGTATCTGGAGGAACTCTAAACCGATCAGGATTGGTATCTCAATACTTATCCACATCTGTTTAATTCGATTTTATCCGGATCCAAAAAATTCGGAATTTATTAATTGAGGTATTTTCAGTAAAATAAAGTTTACCGAATAAAATTGCAGTAAAAAGATAACTTCGAGGCGGCGATACATTTCGCCCAAATCGCCCTTCGACCGAGACCGACCCGAGCCGAGCCGGACGGACGGACGGCGGCGGCGGCGCGCGCGCGTGTGTGTGTGCCCGAGGGGCGCCTAGTCACACATCCACACATATCTCACTTTTTGAACATGACTTTGTCCACATCTCCTTATATACTCACAATTTTTCCCTTCTTTTTCCAATGTGTGATAGCATCCCAAACCCATTTCTAAAGGGTTCACTTTGGAATATTATATCTCATTCATACCTCAATCATTTTAAGTGTTCTTACATGTTTCAGAAACCTCGTACGGAGTACTACGTATTCCAACTAAGTCCCGACTTTAACTCGTAGTCGAGCCCACTCAAAATTTCCTCTCAAGTGGGCTGCTCAAAACAACTCATTTCCTCTATTATATCTAATATTTCCAACAATCCCCACATGAATGAGATTGATGGTCCAATAGAGGTTTCCTAATAAGCTTGGTAGTTTTGTTTTTTGGCTTATTGGGTTTGGGCTGATTGATTTTATCGGACCTTAGGTGGGTAAAAAAGATTTGGCGTGAGGCTTCAAAGAAATTTGGATCAGCTGATGGGCTTCGGGGCATAGGCCCAATGGGTGAAAGGTTTGCAAAGGAAATGATCTGGGCTATCGTGTTTTGGGTAGGGCAAGGTGTTAATGATAATGGGCTTGGTGCAAGATTAGGGAAAAGGCAGGCTGTGATGGGTTCGGTTTGTTGGGCTTGTGTAGGGTAGAAGGGTTGG
This sequence comes from Orobanche coerulescens, assembly GCA_033398695.1. NCBI lineage: Eukaryota > Viridiplantae > Streptophyta > Magnoliopsida > Lamiales > Orobanchaceae > Orobanche > Orobanche coerulescens. Next base: position 126,351,993 of record CM065815.1, on the reverse strand, counting down.
GTCAGTCCAATAGAATCTATGGACATAAGGGCCGGCTCAGTAATTATGGATTGGGTGGGAATCACATTTTGAATATTCAAATCAGAGCCTTGAGGATTGATTGATTCAGTTACAACCAATTACATGCCATGATTTACGTGAATAGTATCTTCCTCCATCAAGATTGATTTACCTTTATCCTTTCCAGAAATAGGTTCCTCCATAACCAACACTGATTTCTCTTTATCTCTTCCCGAGATAGACCCAACTAATTCCTCCAAAATCTCCACAGAATCCTCACTAGCCGATTCAACACATTTTCCATTTCGAACGGCTGAACTAATTGCATGTGTAATCCCTGAACTCTGACCATTTTGAGTAGAACCCTTACTCCGTGCCAAATTATCTTGCCCAGAAGACTGTAAACCAAATTTTGAATGAGATTCATCCTTGAAAGGCTGCCATTAACAAATTTGGACTGTTGAGAATACGCATGAGTACGTAACCAATCGCCATAAGCTAATTTATCTTCTGGCACCTAGAATTAACATCTTCCAAACAACCATGGCAGCCCTTAACTAAGTGTCCGATAACACCACAGTAGTAACAAAAATCAGGCAAGCGTTCATAGGCTACACGAACTTGAAGCTCCTGCTTATCTAGACCTGCTACTTGTATCATTATCCGCAATGGTTTTGTAACATCGATAACAACTATGAATCTAAGGGACGTACCAATGAAACCTTTTCATGAGTGTTATCAATAGATTTAAAAGCACCCATTGCATTGCCTAGAACCTTAGCCACATCCGAATGCATCAACATCAATGGAAAACCATAAGCTTGCACAGTAAACTCACATAAATCAAGAGGGACTCTAGCCGGATCATCACTAACCCGAAAAGACCGAAAGATCACCAAATTCTTATCGAACACCCACGACCCCTCGCAAGCACCCTTCCTTTATCCACAACATGATCAAACTGAACAAGAATCTTATCGTCACCAACTTTTTGCATCTTAATTGTTGGCCACAGAGTATACAGTAAACAACTTAAGCTGTATGATTTTCGAAGTTAATTGCGTGGTGGAAGTCTGTTTAGTGAATTGTTGTAAATATAGCAACTCAGTGTTCTCCTGTTTGCTTGATGCGTACAAGGTTTACAATGTATACCAATAAATCACAGTAGAATGAAACACTAAAGGAAGAAAGTAAATAAGACACAGTTTCAAGTGGTTCGATGTAAAACCCTCTACGTCCACTGATCCTCCACACAAGAGTAAAGAGTTTATTAAAATCACTACGTACACAACTACGTGATCTTTGGCCATTCACATAGATTGGCTTCAAGCTCTTTCGACTCGCTTCTTCCTACACAGATCGAAACTTCATCTTCAACGCTATTCTTTCCACACAGGTCGGAATACGCAAGGATCTTTAGTCCACACATGGCTAATTATAATCTCAACGGTAAGGGTAGAATGATTCCAAACAGCAGTTATATCTTTGATGTACGTTCGCTGTATGCCGTGTTGTTTGCGTTGAGGTCTTAGTATATTTCTTCGCTTGGATACTGCTATATACTCACGAAATATACTGCTCTTTTATAGCTAAATTGTCAGAGTAATCTGTCAGATTATGCGCGAGAATATATAACACTTAGTAAGCAATATCCTCTTGCTTGGGGCTATTTATAACCTTGGAAATGTATCCGTTATAAATGTAGCCGTTGCTGGTTTATGAGATGTTGATGTCTCTGATTGGCGGCTGTTGATTGTTTAATTAAAGCAGATCGCATTTAATGCTTCATACATCCTTTCTGTCTTTGCATTAAATGCTCTTCAGAGCGTTCAGACTTGTCTCTCTCCGGCTGCATTAAATGTTGTCCTATCAGCAATAAATGCTGCTTTAACCGTGAATACTTTATGAATACACAATGTGTAAATGGTTTAAAGCTTTTTCTATTAATTCATGTTGGATTGTGTTTTAATTTTCCCAAGTAAAACACCTACAGTCTGACTGCTGTATCCAACGTACTAATTTCTCTTGATATATGGAGTAGACTCTGTAGGATGGACTCTGTAGAAGATATCTTTGCTGTATGGACGGGTTGTATGAATAATTATAACAGCTTCCATACTTAACAACGTTCTGACTTCTTTAAAACTTCTTTGCTGTATGCTGGCAATTATCAAAATAGGAATATTTATCCTAATAATTTCCCCCTTTTGATAATGCCAAAACTTCCTCTAGATACCTTCTTCTAGATACAAAGAGGCTATCTTCAAGTCTTCTGTCGATTGATCTGATCTTCATTACTTAGTATAGAAATTTAAACTGCTCGCAGGCAAGTTCTAAATTGAAAATCCTACATGACTTAAATGTATTACATCTGATCTTATGATTGGCGCGTAGGCACAATCTCACAGAGTAGAATCTAAATTGCATAAAACTTCATCTATGAACTATTCGCCGACAAGTTCTTACAGCTTTGAGCATTAACAAGTTTGTACTTGTCGAAATATAGCAAAACTTCGTAATTGTAACACCCCAAATCACAAATGGGACATTACACGCCGTAGAACCTTCATGAGGTCTACCAGGCTAACACATAATACACAAACCGAATATGAAATCCCAAACGACACAATCATCATAGTAAAATAGGGCCGTGGCCTCGGCCAAAATATTTTAATCAAGTATCTAAGAGCGTAGCTCCACATAAATCCATTGCCCACACAGGGGACTTTAACCAATTTATAAAACACTCAGTCTCACTTTAATACCCCAAACAGATACAATGACAAAGCATAAAAATATAGACTCGAGCCTCATCGTCATGCCAGTCCATCCTTTGCGTGCGCATCCCGTGCCAGCTCCTCGGATCGACCAGTACCTGAAATACATAAGACGCATTTCCCCTATTTAAGGGGTTAGCATTCGAATAGCTAGTGCAAGTACACAACTACACTACATTATATACAAATACAATTTACTTAGTCATCTCATTAAGAAAACATTTACAAGCCATATTCCGGAATATCACGTTGGCATTCAAACTTTTTAAGAAATAATCACAATATCACAAGCATTCATAATTGGTAACTCGTGGCCGTACCCCTTAGTATCGACCCCCAAACGCCTCGTCGAACGCTCCGGGTGGGAAACCACTTCCACGGCCGTACCCCTTAGTATCAGCCCCCAGACGCCCCGTCGAACGCTCCGGGTGGAAGTTCAACCACACACGCACCCAAGTCCACTTCCGCGGCCATACCCCTTAGTATCGACCCCCAGACGTCCCGTCGAACTCTCCGGGTGGAAAGAACAAGTAATTCACACACTCAAAATATCCAAATTCATCATTCATATCGAAATCGTAACACACATAACGGAATGTAATACATGTACTTGCCTTGGATAACACGATATGAAGAAAACGGTGAAGGGAAAGGGTTCGGTCCGAAAAATCTTCACATTTCCGTTCGAACGATGTACAATCAATCTCAATATTGTGAATACGTAGGAATTCTTCCTAGTTCTATCCGAAGGGATAATTCGCCGAACACTATGAAGGCATAAGGGTTAACTTGATTAACGGAGGGGAAGAACTCGGAATTAATCCACGAAACTTCTAGGAAAAACTATAATCATGCTCACATAACTATAACCCACCATCAATCGAAGCAAAAATGGAAGTAAAAATGAATTATATACAAGAACCCTAACATTAGGTAAAATGCCAAAATACCTCAATTAAACGATGAAAAGGTGGAAGGAAGATGGTTGATTCATTCTAGAATGTCCAATTCCGAGTTATACGATGATGGAATGAAAAATCTGAGTGAGATCGCCCGACATCGCCAAGGAAAAGTGAAGAACCGAGAGGAAAAGGAGGAAATGGGGTTAAAACACCCGTCTGTCCTATATATACTGGACAGAACACGGCGCAACAAATGGCCCAACTAGCTCCGTGTTCATCGCCGTGTTGCAAGTCAGCGAACGACCCCTGTGCGACACGGCGCCTGGCACTGCCTTGAGAATGCAGTCTGCGCCCGTTTCGCGAGGCAATGGCGACCCGTGCGACACGGCCAGAATGCGCGGTCTGCTGCTGTTCGCGAGACAGTGAGCGACCCCTGTGCGACACGGCGTACAGACACGGCGCAGAATGTCGCGGGTCTTGCGCCGTTTTGCACAGGTCAGGCCAGACAGCCTCTCGTCACAAGACGACGCTACCATAACTGAAAAAGACGATAAAACCATAACAAGATATACCGACCCAACAGTCCAAGAAAATTACAAGTAACAAAAAATAATATCCAATAAACCAGAACAGTCCGAGGTATACAACCAAAATCGAACAAGGGGATAAATTCCCTAAACTTATATGAAATTACAAAATGGCCCAAACGTCCGAAAATCACGATACAATGTCGGATTAACAATCCGAAACTCACAACATGCGCAACTCAACCATACAAACTTATGGGAATAGAGAAAAAGTGAAATCGAACGAGTTTTACGAGAATCGAACGTACACGCGATAAAACATAGTTCAAGACGAAAATACGTAAAAACATCACCGAGACTCGTCCAAATGGAAAAACTCAAAGAACAAACTAGATTCAAAATCCCAAAACAGTGACAAGCGAGTCGTCCGAAACGAACATAAATCAAAAATAGAAATTACCAAAAATAAGAAGTACAGATATTACATTATCTCCCCCTAAAATAAGTTTCGTCCCGAAAGTTACAACGCGAATAACTCGGGGTATCTCGACCTCATACTCTCTTCCGTATCCCATGTTGCTTCCTCGGATCCATGCCTCGACCATTGCACTCTAACCAAAAGAATGGTTTTGTGCCTGAGTTGCTTCACCCGACGCTCTAAGATCTGAATCGGCCTTTCCTCGATGGTAATGTCGGGCCCCAACTCGATCTATCCAAAATAAATAATATGGCTAGGGTCCGGTACGTACTTCCTAAGCTGGGAAACATGAAATACGTTATGTACGTGGCTCAGGGACGACGGCAAGCCTAACTGATATGCAAGCTCTCCAACTCTCTCTAGAATCTCGAACGACCCAATATATCTCGGACTATGTTTACCCTTCTGACCGAAGCGGTAAACTCCCCGTGTGGGAGACACCTTAAGCAACACATGGTCTCCCACCTCAAACTCCAATGGCCGGCGATGCGTATCGGCATAAGACTTTTGTCGACTCTGGGCCGTCAACATCCTATCGCGAATCAGAGCAATCTTCTCTCTCGTCTCAACTACCATATCGGGCTCGGTGCCAATTAGCTCGGATACATCATCCCAACACAATGGCGACCTGCACCTCCTACCATACAATGCCTCAAATGGTGCCATTTTGATCGAGGCGTGCCAACTATTGTTGTACGTGAACTCGATCAATGGAAAGTGCGACTCCCAATCATCCTTCCAATCTAAAGCACAGGCTCGCAACATATCCTATAGCGTCTGTATCGTCCGCTCTGACTGCCCGTCAGTCTGAGGGTGGTAGGATGTACTGAGTCTCAACTTCGTCCCCAAAGCTCGATGAACGGACTGCCAAAAATGTGATACGAATCGGCCATCTCAATCTGAAACAATACTCTTGGGAGTCCCATGAAACCTCACGATCTCCGCAATGAATACACGTGCTAATCTCTCCGGCCCCCAAGTATCCTTAATACCTAGAAAATGAGCTGATTTGGTTAGTCGATCGACAATAACCCAAATCACGTTCATTCCAGTCCGAGTCCTAGGCATACTAGTAATGAAATCCATGGAAATGTCCTCCCATTTCCACTCCGGAATTGGAAGTGGTCGCAATAATCCTGCGGGTCGCTGGTGCTCAATCTTAACCTGCTGACAAGTTAAACACCTCGATACAAACTCATTCACATCCGTCTTCAAATTGCTCCACCAGTAGTTACTTCTTACATCCTTATACATTTTGCTCGTACCAGGATGTATGGAGTAAGGCGTAGTATGAGCCTCACTCAAAATCTTCCGCCTTAACTCAATGTCATTCGGTACACATAATCTGCCGCGAAATCTCAAAACTCCGTCATCCTGAATCACAAACCCAGGGGCTTTCCCCTTCCTCACATCCTCCCTCAACTGGACAAAAAACGGATCGTCATACTATTTCGTCTTGATATCATCAGTCAAGGACGAAGCGATTTCCAACGCACATAACTGACCCTGAACTCTCTGAACCCAAACCTCGATATCTTGACAAATCAACTTGTTGGCCACTAAGTATACTGGATACAGTTTGGAAAGTGTTTTAAACAATAAGCTGTACTGTTTTAAATCTGAGTGCGTAGCGGAAGTCTTAAATACAGTAAGTTGCTGTGGATACATCAACTCGATGTGCAATGTATACTTAAATAATCACAGTTAATTAAAATAGTAAAAGGTGAAGGTAAATAACACGGTATTTAAAGTGGTTCGAGGTAAACCCCTCTACGTCCACTGGTCCTCCACACATGAGTAAAAAGTTTATTATAATTAATGCGTACACAACTACATAATTATAACAAAACTTGATCAATATATCGTTCACACAGATTCATATAAAGATCTTTAGCTTTCAACCGTTCACACAGATTGGTTTGAGCTAACACTTGACTGGCTTCTTCACACACAGTTCTGAAGATTTGTCTTCTTCGATGCAAGTCCTTTCACACACAGTTCGGGAGAAGCAAAGATTCCTCAGTCCACACAGGGCTTATTTAAGTTTGTTCGAAGATAGAATAGGGTTGAACAACAGCTATGACTTTCTGGGCTATAAGCTGATGATGTGTTGTTCAAGGGTTGAGCACTGTATATCTCTTCTTTTAGAATAGCAGTGAGCTTTGGAGATATGTTTTGCTCTGATGTATATGATAATAACTTCGTAAGTTTTTGGTCACTGTTCTTCAAAGCCTTGACGGAATATATATAGTATTCTGAAATATATCCGTTGAGATAAATCCATTGAGCAAGATTCGGTTCCAACAGGATGATGTGTTTGAATAAAACACTATCCGGATTTTGCATTTGTTTGAAGATCTCTGACTTCTTTGATATTTAAATACTATATCCTTTAGTATTTTAATACTTCTTTATCAACGGGACTTGACTTCTAGCGAATACTGAAGATTCCTTCTTTGTCCTGTTGAGAGCTGTATGGAATGATAGCTGTGTTGTCGATTCGAGACAACTTCCATACTTAGTCTTTATAAGACTTCTTTGCTGTATGATAGGTTCCACTGTATGCTGGATCTACGAGAGGTCTTCGATACGGGTTGACACTTTTGATCAGCTTTTTGATACAGTTTGCTTACTGTATGCTGGATTGGCATATTTGTCAAAACATCTTATTACCACTATTCGATACAGGGATTGTTTATCCTAACTGTTTCGATACCGGGTATTGTTATCCCAACAATTTCCCCCTTTTTGACAATTTACCAAGTCTTAAATCTTTCAAGCCATCTTGATGATGCCAAAACCTTCTTCATGAAGCTAATAACCTTCTTGATGACTTCGGGCAGATATCTTGGTCTTGTGTCGAATGATCTGACTTTCAACAACTTAGTCTAATTTATGAACTGCTCGCAGGCGAGTTCGATAAAACTAAGAGTTTTTACAGCTTAAGCTTATGATTGGCGCGCAGGCACAATCTTACAATGTATTCTAGATGCATACAACTGAATCTATGAACTGTTCACAGACAAGTTCGTACAACTTTAATTTTTAAACAAGTTTCTATACTTGTGATTAATTTCAGCAATTAAATTTAAATAACGTAATCATACAGTAACACAGTAGATTACGAGTTGTAATCTTTCAAGACAGGCAAATATTTTATTGATACTGAAACAAGGATTACAATATTTTGCTGTTTTGAAAACATAATTACAAACAAAAATACAAGGAATTTAACTCCTATAATCTGAGTGTCTCCATGGCCTTTTGTCGGGATCGTTCTCGGTTCCACGCCACCAATGCTGTAGGGAATCATTGCCTCGATCTAAGTAGATTGCTCTACCATCGTATGATTTGTCGAAGGCGAGAATCCAGTCCTCTGGATGGGTGATCCGATCTCCTCGTCTATGTTTGGACTTCATTTCTTGTTGGAGAGGAAGCTTTCCTTCTTCTAGCAACTTTGTAAATTTATCCGCAGCCTCCACTAAGGTTTTATATCCTTTGAAGATGGCGGATTCCCTGACGAGTTTTGCAAAATATCTCATCAGTTCATTTCTCCTCCATTGCTTCACTTCTTCAGCAGTGGGATGGCGGTTGGTTGGCAGACGAATTTCAGAAGTCCTTTGGATCATGTTTTGCTATGGGATGCTGGAATCATGGAACTCAGGTCGAGAACCTAAAATCCTGTATCCTTGAGCGGGTGCAGCTAATTTGTTTAGTTCTGCAGTAATGCTGTCTTGAGCAGCATTGAACTCTCTTTCTTGCTGAAGCCTCGTTCTCCTTGCGGCTTCTCTCGCTTCAATTTCCCCCTTTTTGGCATCATCAAGGTATGATACCTTTTCATCAAGACGTCCCAGGATTTCCATAGTGGTATCCTGTTTCGTCTCCAAATTTGATATTCTCTCAACAAGGGAGGAGAGCACCTGCAACATATATTTAATGTTCTTGTCGTGGGCTCGAAGCTGGGAACCGGTTTCGATCATGGCAGATGCTGTCTTGGCCTCAGATACGTGAAGTTTCGATTGCTCTTCTCTCAGGATTGATTCTAGCTTCTCTTGCAGATTGCTCAGGGCTTGCTTGAAGACTTCTGGCAATACAGTGAAGGCTTCGACTACTCGAGAGACTTCATGCTGTAATCCAGTCATTTCTTCAACAGCAGATGTGTGCATCCAATCAAGAGCTTTTTCTACTGAGTGCAAGGCATTAACTGCATCCTGGATAAAGACGGTTTGAAGGCTAAGAGCACGCAATCGCTCTTTCCTAATTTCAGTCCGGGGAGAGTCTGGCTGGGCGAAGTCCTCGACACCATTCAACCTTCTCAAATTCACGTTAGGGCGTGAATTGAGTTGGACATCCTCAGGTATAGTACCATCGTCGGATTCCACGGTTGATGGGGCGGGAGCAACTGTTGCGTTTTCGGCGGTAGTGTAATACCACCAGTATTACATGCTTTTTCACCTTGGGCGCTCACGTCCATTTCTTCTGTTTGATAAATAAATGTACTCCATTGCAATAAAACATATTTTGTATAATATGGTTGTACTGTATTGTTTGCATCTGTTATTCGTGTATTATGATGGTATGATGATTGACGAACTTTCAGTGACATACCTCGATGTCGTTAGGTAATTATCGGTGCGAATATGACGGTGGCCAACGTCTTGTTCCCCGAGAGATTTCCAGACGACATGGAGAGGGAGTCGTATCATAAGAAATTAATGTGATAATAATTTGGCAAACAAAACTGTCCTTTACGTACGTTATACTCCGAGTCGTTACGCACGCTATATCTGAGTCGTTACGTACGTTAAATATCGGCCCTTACGTACGTAACATCGGTCTTCGGTCTTCGGACAGAATCTTAAATGCAGTAGTACGCGTGCCGACCAACTTTCGGCGTGATTGCGACAGGCAAGTCAACGAGGTGTTACGTACGTTAACCCGCTTTTGTTACGTACGTAACGATGTGAGTGAATCGTTCCAGCGAGTTCCTTACGTACGTTAAGTATTTTGCCATAACGTACGTAAAGCCTCTTACGTACGTAAACCGTAAGGCATAACGTACGTAAGGGCAATCTGAGTTTATAAAAGAACACTTTGCCTTTCATTTCTTCCGTCCCAAATATCATTCTTCTTCCTTGTACACTACTCTCCACCATCATTGAACCAATTCTAACCTCCCAATTCAAGTGCTATCCTATTAGAGTACGTTAATCAAGTTTCAGGGAAGGTCTTGAAGGTGTTATTCTCTCGTTCTCCTTCGTCCACCGTCGTTCTTCATCATCTTTTGTCAGTAAAGGTAAGTTTATCCAACCTTGAACTCATTTCAGTATTGTTTAGTAAGTTTTGTTAAACCTCGGATGCCTTGGGTAGCTTAGAACCCTCAGTAATAATCGAACCGGTATATAACTATCGCAATTGTTAATCGATATCCATCAAAGCTAGAAATTGGAATGAATAATGGTAGAACTCATAATCATATTGCTAATCACCAACTTCTCGGAATCATCTTGAAGGATTTCATGTTAACCGTATTATCATGTTAAATAAAACCGTTAATGAATTCTTGATGAAGTTACCAACAATTTCTAGCCGAATAGATACCGAAACATGTTAAGATGATGGATTAATCGTTCTAGACTTGCATATTAAGACAACGATGAAATCTTGGTGATTGTTGGTTATAATTAACTAGGAATGTTGTGTTAGAACACTATTGTTTAGTAGAAGGATAACTTATAAAGAATGTTGCCGAACCTAAGAAATTAATGGCACGCATTATGGTTAAAAACGGAGAAATTCGATTCCGACATCATAAGCAACTAGGATAGGGTTCTAACAGGCGGGAGGGGGAGGAACGTCGTTGATCATCATTATTATCATAAGATGTTAATCGACAAACATGTAATAGGTCGGATTTCCAAGTGCGATCGTTCAAGCCGTTGCCTTGTCAAGAAATAACTCGCGTCGGATTTGAGACAAGTGAATCTTGCTCAGACTTTACGTCTTATAATTTTAGACATAGTAAATGTTACTATTGTGGAATGGTGCTCTTACGTTTATCTTGTCCGGAGTATTCCTGAGTAGATACTACCGTGACCCTTGGCCGCGGCCTTGGGAGTTTTCTCGTTGGACCGTGTTGCGGGATAAAACCTGAATGGTACCCACGTCCGGAGTATTCCTGTGTAGATACTTACGTGACCCTTGGTTGCGACCTTGGGAGTTTATGTGCTGATAAAAAGGAATAACATGGAACATTCGGTGATAACTTTATTCCTGGAAATTATTAGATCTTTACCTTTGAGTTTGGTTGGGATTGTTTCTGACCTAGGTTACTGGCACGACATGTCGTGCCAGGTAAATTTGTTGAATTTGTGCTGGACACCCCCGAAGGTTACGGCCAGGCATGAGCTGTGTTGGAAGAAGGCCTGTTAATTTCTTAAATCAATTTGAACATTCCACGTTGTGTAATAACCGTATGTACGGACACTATTTGCTTTTGTACTTTGGGTTGTACGAATACTTTCTTAAATACTTCCGTATATTACCACTTTTAATAAAATATTTTAGAAAATATTTTCAAAAACTTGCCTTGTGGGTCCCTCATGGGATCTACGGCCTTTGTGGCGTCGGTTCATTTTGGGGCGTTACGAGAAAATGGTATCGAGCGAACACTCACGTGGAAAGTTTTACCAAAAATATTTTGAAAACGTTTTGCCTTCAAAATCCAACACTTCGACGACCGTAACTCCTCGAGGGATGTCGAGGTAAAATACACGTAAATTCTTAAGGATCAAGTATGATGTTTGGATTCGAGAAGAACTCGAGAGAATGTTTGCATTAAACTAACTGTTAGATTGAACGAACATCACCAATGGCACGTCGAGGAGCTAGAAGAAACGTAAATGACGCACAAGGTTCCGCTATGAACCAAGGAAGACGAAACACGGAGAAACTAATCCAGTAGGAAATCAACCACCGCTTTGTTAATCGAACAGAAGCGGAAAACCGTAACAACGGGGATTTGATCCACCTTTGTTCGGAATCTCGCCGAGCCATTGCTATGGGAATCGCTCGAGTCAACCAGCGAGAACAAGTACCGATCATTAACATAGAAGAGAACAGGAAAGGACCATTGGTGGGAGAAATGTGAAGGCCGGACCGCCATTATTCGGCGGGTCGGGGATAAGCACGTGGACGATTGGATCTCGGAAATGGAGGCGCCTTGAGGTGATCGGTGCCAGAAACCGGATAGTGCCACTCGGAATCAACCGGCTCCGTGAAACCGCAGCCGATGGTGGAGGACCTATAAGCCGAGAGGGAGAATAGTCGGATGGCCCGAGTTTTCCAAACTATTGAGAGACGAGTCATCCCCGTCGATTCAAACCGCACGAGCGGAGTTTCTTGCGCGAGGCCTCGGAATTTGCCGATCGCAAATCATTCGGGCATACAGGACCGAGCTAAGCTATGTCGCACAGATGGTTCCATCCGAAGACCAGCGAATTTGTCACCTTGCTCAACGGTTGCCGGAGGATGTTCAACGCTACGCGGCGGGGTTTCATTGCACCACGTTGAGGGCATATGAGGACGTGGTCATAGCATACGTCGGTACGGTTATCAGTTCGGATACCGGGCACAACCAAAAGAAGCAGAAGACAGCAAATCAGTCCGGGAGCACCAGCAGAGTGAATTTGGGAATTGGGTTCCCCTCCAAATCAGCAGCTTCGTCCCAACAGAAAGGAACATATGACGGGCATTCTCGCCGTAGCTGTTTCAATTGTGGCATAGCAGGGCATACCATGAGTCAGTGTCGTAAAGCATCGACAAAGTGCTTTTCATGCGGAAGGGGTGGGCACATGTCTCGCTACTGTTCTCGGATCAAACCTACACCAAACCCAGCTCCTCAGAGTCAACAAGGCTCGGTACAGACATCCAGAGCGTCTGCCATGTCCGACTACCGATCTCCACCTCACCAATCTCCTCTACACGGTGCCGGAAGAGGACGTGGTCGCGGGGAGGTATCGCACCCTCCTCGGGGACACCGCCGTCCCGCGTGTTCGAACTAAGGGCTCCGACGACTGGACTACTCCTGCTGTCTCGGTACACTCCTAATTAAATCTCACTGTTCATGTCTTGTTTGATCTGGAGCAACCCACTCGTTTATATCCGTAGAATGTGTTAACCGTTTGCATCTCCCTTCGCACCTGTGAGTCCTTTCTTGTTAAACTACCCGAGGCGGCGGGGTGGAGGGTAACTTGGAAGTTCGCTGTCCGATTCGTATCAATAATGCTGGCCGATACCAATCTCATGGTCTTTCCACTCCAAAACGAAGATGTGATTTTAGGTATGGACTGGATGACGATGCACAAGACGGTATTGGATACCTATCACCTGACCGTTTCTATTACAACCCATGACGGTGCCACTCACACAATTAGAGGCCGAGAGCACTTCAGCACAAAGGGTCCCTCAGTCTCCTTTCAGCAGTAGCATCTCATGATGATCGAGGAGCATATTACTGGTGCTATATTCTTCAGGAGGGCACGTCACAATTGTCGGTTGCTAATATTCCTGTAGTGAACGAATTTCCGGACATATTCCCCGACGAACTACCTGGATTGCCACAACAAAGAGAGGTCGATCTCTCAATAGAACTTGAGCCAGGAATGACGCCTATCTCCAAGGCACCGTACAGGATGGCACCAGCCGAAATGAAGGAACTGAAGTCACAACTCGAAGAATTTCTAAGGAAGGGGCTCATTCGTCCAAGTACTTCGCCATGGGGTGCGCCAGTCCTTTTTGTGAAGAAAAAGGACCGCTCTCTGCTTTGTGTATCGATTACGTGGAACTTAATAAGGTCACTATTAAGAACCATTACCCACTTCCAAGGATTGATGATTTCTTGGACCAACCGCAAGGGGCGATCAGTTTTCAAAGATCGACTTACGTTCGGGATATCACCAATTGAGAATTCGAGAGGAGGATATTCCTAAGACCGCATTTCGATCGAGATATGGGCACTACGAGTACATGGTGGTGTCGTTTGACCGCCTAATGCTCCACTGCTTTTATGGAATTGATGAACAGGTTCCACAGAGTTTCTCGATAAGTGTGTGGTGGTTTTCATTGACGATATTTTAATTTATTCCCGGCCGATGGGAGCATGAGGAACATTTGAGGCGGTGTTGAGCGTTTTAAGGCAACATCAATCGTATGCTAAACTTTCTAAATGCGAGTTACGGATGCGAGGTAACCTTTTTGGGGCATGTGATTTCAGCAGAGGCGTTAAAGTAGACCCCGGAAGATCGAGACAGGTTATGAATTGGGAACCACCTAGAAACGTCAAAGAGGTGAGGAGTTTCTGGGTTGGCGGGATATTATCGACGGTTTGTCGAGGCCTTCTCTGTGTCGCTCGGCCATTAACAAATGCTTAGAAAGAACACCAAGTTTGTCTGGACAACAGTTGTCGAGAGCTTCGACAAGCTAAAAGGAAGCTTACTACGCCCGGTGTTGGTACTACCGCAGGGTACGGAGGGATTCGTAATATGCTCCGATGCGTCTAAGCACGGGCTAGGATGTGTGTTCATGCAAAACGACAGGGTTATCGCTTACGCCTCTCGACAACTTAAACCTTATGAGGTGAACTACCCGACACATGACTTGGAACTAGCCGCAGTGGTCCACGCTCTTAAGATCTGGAAACATTACCTATATGGGGTTACCTGTAAGATCTTTACGGACCACAAGAGTTTAAAGTATATTTTCACGCAGAAAGAGTTAAATATGAGATAGAGGCGTTGGCTGGAGTTAATCAAGGATTACGATGTAGAGATTCTATATCACCCTGGAAAGGCCAACGTCGTAGCAGACGCACTAAGTCGGAAAACTGCGCAGGAGGTGACACTATCTGGTTTGACAGTACAGCTGGAGTTGCAGCAAGATCTCAGGAGAAATGACATTGAAGTGTGGATACAACACCGCCAGGGACAGTTGTGCTCGATTGATATTCGCTCGTCTCTGCTGGACGAGATACGCCTAGCACAGATAGAGGATCCAGAACTTCGTGCGATCGGCGCAAAGTCTGAAGGGGGAGTTATTTCAGACTACAGGATCCAAGGGGGCTTAGTTAGATTTAAGAACAGGGTTTGCATTCCACCTAATGACGAGCTTAAGCAAACTATACTCAAGGAAGCTCATTCTACTCCCTATTCGATACATCCCGAGGCGAGCAAAATGTAGAAAGACCTGTGAAAGAGTTTCTGGTGGAAGAATATGAAGCAAGAGGTAGCAAGGTTTGTCGCTCGATGTATGATATGTCAACAGGTGAAGATTGAACACCGTAGACCGGACGGAATCATGCAGCCCTTACCCATTCCAGAATGGAAATGGGAGAGCATATTAATGGACTTTGTCACCAAGTTACCAGTGACGGCGGGGGGAAAGGACACGATATGAGTTATTGTAGACCGACTGACAAAGTCGGCACACTTCATTCCAATTCAGGAGGCCATCGGAACAGAACAGCTGGCTACCATCTTTGTTCGGGAAATCGTGAGATTACATGGCGTTCCCTCAGGAATTATTTCGGATAGAGACACTAGATATGTGTCCCGCTTCGAAGGTCATCCACTGTGCCATGGGTACTCAATCGCATTTCAAGACCGCCTATCACCCTCAAACGGATGGACAAACAGAACGCACCATACAGACCCTGGAAGATATGTTGAGAGCATGTGTACTCGATTGGGGCAAGGACTGGGCTAAACACCTCTGCTTAGCGGAATTTTCGTACAACAACTGGCATGCAAGCATAGGCATGGACCCCTTTGAGGCCTTGTATGGTAGAAGGTGCAAGTCTCCCCTATGTTGGGACGATGCATCCGATGTCATCGCCACTGAGTTGGATCTAATCCAGGAATCTATTAAGAAGATATCCATTGTTCGAAAACACATGTTGGCAGCGCAGAGTCGCCAAAAGTCTTATGCTATGGACCGGCAGCGACCGTTGGAATTTATGGTTGGGGATCATGTTTGGGTTAAAGTATCGCCAATGCGGGGCATTCAACGCTTCGGCCAGAAGGGCAAATTAAGCCCGAGATTTATTAGCCCGCTCAAATCTTTGGGTAGTCGGTAGACTCGCTTATCGGCTAGCATTACCACCATCGTTAGACGGAGTGCATAATGTCTTCCACGTCTCCCAGCTGAGAAAGTACGTGTACGATCCTAGCCACAAGATCAACTTCGAGGAAGTAGAGATTTCCAATGATGCTACCTTTAGGGAAGCTCCAACAGCGATTTTGGATCGACGTGTAAAGACACTAAGGAACAAGAACATACCCCTTGTTAAAGTTCAGTGGTCGCACCACGGTACGGAAGAAGCGACTTGGGAGACCAAGGCAAGCATGAGAGAGAATCATCCCGAGTTATTTTCTTAGTTTCGGGACGAAACTATTTTTAAGGGGGGTGGTATGTAATACCACCAGTATTACATGCTTTTTCACCTTGGGGGCTCACGTCCATTTCTTCTGTTTGATAAATAAATGTACTCCATTGCAATAAAACATATTTTGTATAATATGGTTGTACTGTATTGTTTGCATCTGTTATTCGTGTATTATGATGGTATGATGATTGACGAACTTTCAGTGACATACCTCGATGTCGTTAGGTAATTATCGGTGCGAATATGACGGTGGCCAACGTCTTGTTCCCCGAGAGATTTCCAGACGACATGGAGAGGGAGTCGTGTCATAAGAAATTAATGTGATAATAATTTGGCAAACAAAGCGTCGCTACGTACGTTATACTCGAGTCGTTATGCACGCTATATCTCGAGTCGTTACGTCGTTAAATATCGCCCTTACGTCGTAACATCGGTCTTCGGTCTTGGACAGAATCTTCGTCTGGTAGTACGTGTGCCGACCAACTTTCGGCGTGATTGCGACAGGCAAGTCAACGAGGTGTTACGTACGTTAACCCGCTTTTGTTACGTACGTAACGATGTGAGTGAATCGTTCCAGCGAGTTCCTTACGCACGTTAAGTATTTTGCCATAACGTACGTAAAGCCTCTTACATACGTAAACCGTAAGGCATAACGTACGTAAGGGCAATCTGAGTTTATAAAAGAACACTTTGCCTTTCATTTCTTCCGTCCCAAAAATCATTGTTCTTCCTTGTACACTACTCTCCACCATCATTGAACCAATTCTAACCTCCCAATTCAAGTGCTATCCTATTAGAGTACGTTAATCAAGCTTCGGGGAAGGTCTTGAAGGTGTTATTCTCTCGTTCTCCTTCGTCCACCGTCGTTCTTCATCATCTTTTGTCAGTAAAGGTAAGTTTATCCAACCTTGAACTCATTTCAGTATTGTTTAGTAAGTTTTAGTAAACCTCGGATGCCTTGGGTAGCTTAGAACCCTCAGTAATAATCGAACCGGTATATAACTATCGCAATTGTTAATCGATATCCATCAAAGCTAGAAATTGGAATGAATAATGGTAGAACTCATAATCATATTGCTAATCACCAACTTCTCGGAATCATCTTGAAGGATTTCATGTATAACCGTATTATCATGTTGAATAAAACCGTTAATGAATCCTTGATGAAATTACCAACAATTTCTAGCCGAATAGATACCGAAACATGTTAAGATGATGGATTAATCGTTCTAGACTTGCATATTAAGACAACGATGAAATCTTGGTGATTGTTGGTTATAATTAACTAGGAATGTTGTGTTAGAACACTATTGTTTAGCGGAAGGATAACTTATAAAGAATGTTGCCGAACCTAAGAAATTAATGGCACGCATTATGGTTAAAAACGGAGAAATTCGATTCCGACATCATAAGCAACTAGGATAGGGTTCTAACAGGCGGGAGGGGGAGGAACGTCGTTGATCATCATTATTATCATAAGATGTTAATCGACAAACATGTAATAGGTCGGATTTCCAAGTGCGATCGTTCAAGCCGTTGCCTTGTCAAGAAATAACTCGCGTCGGATTTGAGGCAAGTGAATCTTGCTCAGACTTAACGTCTTATAATTTTAGACATATTAAATGATACTATTGTGGAATGGTGCTCTTACGATTATCTTGTCCGGAGTATTCCCGAGTAGATACTACCGTGACCCTTGGCCGCGGCCTTGGGAGTTTTCTCGTTGGACCGTGTTGCGGGATAAAACCTGAATGGTACCCACGTCCGGAGTATTCCTGTATAGATACTTCCGTGACCCTTGGTTGCGACCTTGGGAGTTTATGTGCTGATAAAAAGGAATAACATGGAACATTCGGTGATAACTTTATTCCTGGAAATTATTAGATCTTTACCTTTGAGTTTGGTTGGGATTGTTTCTGACCTAGGTTACTGGCACGACATGTCGTGCCAGGTAAATTTGTTGAATTTGTGCAGGACACCCCCGAAGGCTACGGCCAGGCATGAGCTGTGTTGGAAGAAGGCCTGTTAATTTCTTAAATCAATTTGAACATTCCACGTTGTGTAATAACCGTATGTACGGACACTATTTGCTTTTGTACTTTGGGTTGTACGAATACTTTCTTAAATACTTCCGTATATTACCACTTTTAATAAAATATTTTAGAAAATATTTTCAAAAACTTGCCTTGTGGGTCCCTCATGGGATCTACGGCACTGTGGCGTCCCGGTTCATTTTGGGGGCGTTACAGGTAGGAGGTACGGCATCCTCCTGATTCGAAGAGGTATCTGTAGACATGGGTACAGGAGGGACCAAATCCTCCTGGTGTCTCTCAGCATCCGCCTGTTCCGGCAGAGGGACTCATTCCTCTTGCTGGAAGGTGGGTGATTCTTCTTCTTTGGCGGCGACAGCAGGCTCGGGTGCCTGTTGCGAAACATTTTCTTCTTCCTCGACATGAGGGACTGAGTCCTCAGTGTTAGGAACATTGTCTTGCTGTGGCGAAGGGGACGATTGATGGGTGGATGTCCCTTCATCCTTCTTGGCTTGTGCTTCCTCTCGACTCATCCGCAAACTAGCTTGGAGTGCATCGTCATCATCGTCGGAATCAGGATCAGATTTTGGACTATCGGGAGATTCCATTGACAAAGCTTTTCCTTTCCTATTGTCCTCATCTTTATCAAGCAAATTACTCTCAAGTAGCTCTTTGACGAATAAGTTGTCCCATTGGATCAGGACAGCAATTTCTTGGGTGTCCGTCACGTCCAAAACGAACTTCTCTTCGTCACTCCACTCACTCTAATTATACAAGATTTCGTACGGAGCAAGTCTAAAATTCTTCCATTGGAGAAATCGCTCGTATGACTGCTCAATCTGCATGGAAAGCAGAGTTGTAGAAATTATTGTGTCAGGGGAGGGACTCCGTACAACGTCTGGGTTTGCTGTAGGCAGGGGTTCCTCTACAGGTGTGGGATCCTATATGGAAGAGGGATTCCTTACAGTGGATGGTGCCCCGAAGGAAGGTGGATCCTGAACGGGTGTGGAATCCCGCATAGGAGAGGTAGTTGTTGGCTCCAAACAGGCAGCCAACTCACTAGAGTCTTGTGAGTTGGCAGATGTCATCTTATCCGTCGTTGCCGCCAAAGGCTCGGGATCTACTATCGATACAGTAGCGGGCATCTCTTTCACTGGGGTTGGGCCCTGGGGTAGTTGTTCAGTGAGTTGCCCCACGATAGGAGCATCCTCGGAGGGTTCTGTGGATTTAGCTTTCGTGAGCCTCCTTAGCTTCCTTATCGGCTTCTCAGCAGCAACTGGTGTCTTTCTGTGAGATCTTTTTCTTTTCTTTGAAGAGTCAACAATCTGGGACTTCGTAGAAACATCCCTTGGATCTTCGGACAAGGGCATACTGTGGACGAATGGTTGGTTGGAGACCAGGGTGCTCTAGTTAAAAGCCGAAGGCTTGACGCCTCCTAAGTAGATCCGGGAACTTATTTTCTTCGCCTCTGCAGATTGTGGAACTCCGCACTTGTTAAAATGTGGTTTAGAAACAAACCAAATGATTTCTTTTGCGACGCAGGTTTTGACACTTCTTCCTGCAGACGCTTCAGAATAATCTGACACCAATTGACCTTTTCACAGGTCATAATTGCTACCATCATCCTAAACCTAAGATTTGTGCACATCTCAAAGGCACCTGTGCGATTCTCGATGATACAACAACAAAAGTCATGCAAGTACACGAACGGCAAATAGAAATTTTTCTTGTGACAGGTAGTGTGAACAAATTCAACCGAAACTGATCCGGTGAACAGGCCATAGTACTTGGTCAACAGCTCGTGAGATCCAAAAGTCTCAAGGTCTTCCATGGTCAGGCCATCAGCAGGCAGCCTGAAGATCTTCTGGAGAAGTTCTTGGTTGATGCGGATCTCCACTCCGCGGATGACAGCAGTGATGTCAGCGACGTGGCCTCCCTGGGCCAGCGATAGACAGCGAACGTCAGCGTTGAGGTAGAAGTCCTCAACCAAATGAACATCGTATTTCTCGGCGGTGTGGCTCCTAAGGCGGTAAAGGCCTTGCTGACGGATTTTGGTGATGACGAACTCCATGGGTTCGACGTCATTAGTTTTAGTGCGAATTCGCTCGATGACGACAGATCTGGAGAAGATCCATCAATGATGTTCGAGGCTTCCTTCAGAGAGGTGGAAGCTGTCTTAGTGGACGCCATTGATGAATCTCAAGAAAAGATGAAAAAGATTCAAGAAGAATATGCAGTAAACACAAAAAAACTTGTAGGCTGAATTGCTTGAGAGCTCTTAAAATATGCAGAACGCGTAAAGAGTCTCAAATGGAATTTGCAGTCCTTTTATAGTAGGCGGCGAGAAAGGGTTTTCAGAGAACAAATGGTCAGATTTAAGGGATGGGAACCAGCGTTTGAAATGAACGGTCACGATGGACTTAGTATAACTGGTACACTTATCCAGTGAATTTTAAAATAGGAGCGGGTCCCACTTCTGACATTTGTTGTTACCCTTAATGCCAGAAACGACGGTATTAAATATTAAACAATTTGAAAACATTGCGGCTTTTGAGATTTGATTGTCCAGATGTCGTGTAAGGCATTTAATGTAAACGACGTTTGACATGAAACAGGGCACGTTGACAAAAATTATTTTTAAAATGAAATATTATATTATATAATGAATCGAAATCGCATAGTATGTGCTGTATCCGCGACGATACATCGTTCCCCCTTAAAATGTACATATAGGTTTCAATTCCATACAATAACTTTTGGATTAATGCTGTATTCATGGGTCATACTCTATTCTCCCTTAATTATTGCACACGTCAGCTGTAAGATGATTCATATTGCTTTGTTCCCTACAGTGCTGTATTGAAGGTTCTAAGTGTACAAATAATTAATGGTGGATACTGTATTCTTGGGTCTTACAGCATTCCCCCTCAATTGTTGAGTAAAAACAGTAAATACTTACAGGGAGTCAGGCTGTAGCAATCCCAATTCTTGTCGAAGCATGTTGAATCTTGCTGTGTCGAGAGGCTTGGTGAAGATGTTGGCTAACTGAACATCTGTATGAACTTTTTCGAGCCGAACATCCTTGTTCTCGACGTGATTCCTTATGAAATGATGCTTCATGTTGATGTGCTTAGTGCGCGAGTGCAATACAGGGTTGTGCGTTATTGCAATTGCACTCGTGCTATCACACATGATTGGCGTTTCCTGGGCTTCAATCCCATAATCTGACAACTGTTGGTGCATCCAAAGGATCTGCATACAACAACTACCAACAGCATAGTATTCTGATTCAGCCGTGGAAAGTGAGTTTTCCAATTGCTTCTTACTGAACCAAGAAACAAGTCTAGGTCCAAGAAAGTGACAAGTTCCACTTTTACTCTTCCTATCTAGCTTGTAGCCTCCGAGATCCGAGTCGCTGTATCCAACTAAATCGAATCCGCCTTCTTTAGGATACCACAATCCTACATCGACTGTTCCTTTAATGTACCTCAGGATTCGTTTAGCTGTATTGAAGTGTGATTGTTTGGGTGCTACTTGATATCTCGCACACACTCCTACAGCAAACTGGATATCGGGCCTGCTACCTGTTAGGTACAGGAGAGAACCAATAAGCTTCCTGTAGAGTGATTGGTCAACCGGCTTTCCTTCTTCATCAGCACTAATTTGCACGGAAGTGCTCATGGGGGTTGACGATGATTTGGAAGTGTTCATTCCAAATTTGTTGAGAAGCTCCTTGCTGTATTTTTCCTGGTTGATGAAAATCCCTGTAGGAAACTGCTTTACCTGCAAACCTAGGAAATTACTAAGCTCTCCCATCATACTCATTTCAAATTTACTTTGCATGAGATGAGAGAACCTTTGACATAAAGCAAGGTTAGTTGAACCAAATATAATGTCGTCTACATATATTTGAACCATTAGAAGGTCATCGCCTTCCTGTATTTTGAACAAGGTTTTGTCCACAACACCTTTCTCAAATCCATTATCGGTTAGATACTGGGACAAGGTCTCATACCATGCTCTAGGGGCTTGCTTAAGTCCATACATTGCTTTCCTTAGCCTGTATACTAGATCGATGCCGTCTGTGTTGGCAAACCCTGGTGGTTGTTCAACATAAACTTCTTCGGCAAGGTCTCCATTTAGGAATGCACTTTTGACGTCCATTTGGTATACAATGAAGCTCTTATGGGTGGCAAAGGCTAAAAATATCCTAATGGCTTCTAGTCTGGCTACAGGGGAAAAAGTTTCATCGTAGCCTATGCCTTCTTCCTATCTATAGCCTTGTGCGACTAGCCTTGATTTGTTCCTTATAATTAGTCCATTTCGATCCTTCTTGTTTCTAAATACCTATTTGGTTCCTATAACCGATTGATGCGTAGGTCTGGGTACAAGATACCATACATTGTTTCTCTCGAAACCGTTAAGCTCTTCTTCCATAGATGTTATCCAATGAGAATTATTAAGAGCTTCTATGGTAGAAACAGGTTCGGACTGGGCTAAGAATACAGCAATAGTGCACATACTGAGTCTTCTAAGCTCAGATTGAGATTTCCATTCAGGAAACGGTGATATCTCAGTATCTAGTTCTTCTTGTGCACACAGTACATTTCCTTGTGTACTCTGTATTCTCCTTCGGGTAGAAACACCAGCAATTATGTTTCCAATGATCAGCTCTTACGGGTGATCTCTCAACCATCTTCGGTCGGGTTCTAATTCAGGGTCCCGTACTGTATCGAGAGTTGTTGTAGATACAACTTCAGCTTGTACAGGATGTACGTCGATTCTTACAGCTGCGGGGTTGATTTCTAGGTCAACAACAGGTTCTATGGGAGTTGGAGGATCTAAGATGGAAAGTTGTTGGATGTTCTGAGTAACAGCTTCTACTCCTATAGAGTCATGGTGAGGTTCACCGAACACTACATGAACTGATTCCTCAATCGTCAGCTTTCTTTTATTAAAGATCATATAAGCTTTGGTGACGGAGGAATATCCTACAAATATTCCTTCATCTGACTTCTCATCAAAGGTTCTAAGTTGATCCTTCCCATTATTCAACACATAGCACCTGCATCCAAAAATGTGAAAATATGAAACTAACGGAGTTTTGTTGTTCCATACCTCATATGCTGTTTTGTTGTGGTGCTTGTTGACGATACAACGGTTTTGAGTGTAGCATGCTGTATTGGTTACTTCACCCCAGAAACTCTGTGGCAACTTGCTTGCGGCAATCATTGTCCTTGTTGCTTCTTTCAGCGTCCTGTTCTTTCACTCGGCAACACCATTTTGTTGAGGTGTACGGGCAGCTGAGTATTCGTGTTGTATCCCATTCTCCGAATAGTACTGCTCTATAAAGCAGTTAGTAAATTCTGTACCTCTGTCGGAACGAATGGACACGATACCCAATGCCTTTTCATTTTGAAGCTTTCTTAGGAGCTCGGGCATCTTTGATGTTGTTTCCTTCTTCTTACATAGGAGAATTGTCCAAGCATACCTGGAGTAATCATCATCAACAACAAGATAGTATTTCTTACCTCCTAAACTTACCGGGTCTACAGGACCGTAGAGATCCATGTGTAGCATCTCCAACACTCTGTGGGTTGAAAGGTAGGATTTGCTCTTCAGGGTGGACTTGATTTGCTTGCCTTTTTGACATGGTCCACAGACACTGTCCTTTTGGAACGATACATTCGGCAATCCTCTAACCAGTCCCTGTCTTGAGAGCTTTTTGATCGTCTTGAAGTTGACGTGTGACATCCTCTTGTGCCATAGCCATCTTAGATCTGCAGTTCCTTTGGCAACGAAACAAGAAATTGTGGAGCTCGTAGGCTTCCAGTCAGCAATATACATATTACCTGATCTGCTTCCTGTGTGCACAACTTCTTTGGTCAGGATGTTCTTGACTCTATAGTGATCTATATAGAATTTCACCGAGAACTGTTTGTCACAGAACTGGCTAATACTAAGTAGATTGTACTGCAAGCCTTCAACATAAGCTACATCGGTGACTTTGAATTTTCCGATAAGAAGGTTTCATTTTCCTCTTGTTCTTCCTTTAGATTTATCACCGAATCGCACTTTTGGACCGTGACCTTCTACGAAATCTGATAGCTTGCTTCTATCTCATGTCATGTGTCGGGAGCATCCGCTATCGAAGTACCATATGTCCTTCTCCAAAATGTCCTGTAACACATAAATTATGTAGATTTAGGTCCCCTTTGATTGTTGGGTCCGTGAGTGTTAGTGCCTTTAGGTACCCAAATTTTCCTAACAGCAATTGGTTTACTGTAGGTAATATTTGGTACAGACTTGCGGTATCTACGTGGGGCATGTACGTAGTTACTGTATCCATGATGATCATTATGCATGTAAAAATCAGGGTTATTATTATTAATCCAGTACGTATGCCGTCTTGGAGGTGGAGCCATTTTCTTTGGCCTTACAGCTTGCCTTCTGGGTCTAAAGTTGGATTCCCAACGCTCTGGTTGATACTGTGCGGACACTTGCTGTCTCGATGGATAATGAGGCTCCTGTATCGAATACCTATGCGTGCTGTACTGAAAGTACGGCTGTGCGGGCCTTTGGTATTTGGATACAACCTTCTTTCTAAACGGCTGTTGGCGCTGTTGATATGCTCGAGGAGCATGCTGTTGCGTGCGCCTTACAGGTTGGAATGGCTTATGATTCCGCTGTCTTGAATAGGATTGCGGGGGCGGAATGGCAGCCTTTGCTTTTCGCGGTGCAGCAGGTTCCTTCACAGGACTAGGAGTATCTTCCGATACGGGAATGTGTTCCACACTCTTGACAAACACAATACTAGTTTACCCTTTGTTGGAAAATGAGCTGTATCCTAAGCCACTTTTATCATGAGCATGTTTCCCAGTGCTTAGAATTTCTTCCATTCTTTTAGATGATTTCTCGAAAGATTTCAGAATGGTCTCAAGTTCGCTTTCTCATTTCTCGAGAGTGTTAAATTTAGCTTGAAGTAGAACAAAATCATTTGTCTTGCTTCCATTTTGAGACTTAGTCTCACTTAGTTCATGAGCAAGTTGATGATTGCTCTCCACGAGTTTTTCATGCTCGACCTTGCTGTTTTCACAATCAATAGACATATTTTCATAATTTATTTTTAGCAAGTCGTTTTCTTCTTTCAGCTCTATGTTGGAAAGTTGAAGCTGAATGTTTACATTTTTCAAAGTCTTGTGGGCTTTTTGAATATTTTTAAATTCATTCATCATGTTTTCGAAAGTATGCGATGCATTTACTGGAATAGCTGAGGTTGAGCTTACCTCATCGTCGCTATCTTCTTCTTCCAGAATGTCCTTTGCCATAAAGCACATATATGCCTTATCTTCGAACTCATCGTCAGATAAATCACTTTCAGTGACCACCTGAAGACATTCTTCGGATTTGGATGGTGTGGGGGAGGCTTCTGATTCTCCTATCAGTGCCTTGAGCTTGTTTTTCCAAGCTCATCTTCGTTCATCCCTCTCTTGTTGCTCGGCTTCCGGTAACCTTTGAACTTTGGGATGAGGACATTTGATTGCATAATGTCATGGTTTCCTGCAATTATAGCATAGGTTAGCGTTACTAGAGGAAGTTTCAGTACTTACCTTGTGAACAGGCTTGGGCCTGTAGGGAGTCTTTACAGACTGTTTGATGAACATTTTGAATTTGTGCATGAGAAGCGCCATTTCATCTTGTGACAGAATATCGTCGTCACTGTCAGCATTCTTGTAATTTGGCTTTGATGGGCTGGGCATGCTGTGTCGACGGTTAGATACAGCGGCTAAGGCTGTAGTCCTGGCGGGAGATTCTTCAGCTTTTTCTCTCCTGTCTATATCATACTCGAAAGCTTTAAGGTCAGAAAAGAGATCAAAAGTAGATATTTCATTAAGATTGCAAGACACACACATAGCTGTGGTCTTAATGTCCCATCGGGTAGGGAGAGATCTGAAAATTTTTAGATTTTTCTCCTTTTGAGTATAAATTTTGCCCAAAGCTTCAAGTTCACCAACAATTACAATGAATCTGAGGTCAAGTTCCTCAAGTGTTTCAGTTGGTTTCATTTCAAAAGATTTAAATTGCTGAGTTAATTTTGAAATTTTATTTTCTTTGGAGAGCTCAGTTCCCTCACAAATCAACTTGAGTTTATCCCAGATTTCCTTGGCTGTTTTACAGCTCTTTACCTTCGAGAATGTTCCTTTGTCGAGAGTGACAAACAACGCATTCTTCACCACATTGTTGAGGTTGGCGCGCTTTCTTTCATCTGTGGTTCATTGTTCGCGCTCCTTCTCGAGCATCTCAGCATGGGCTTGGCCTTCAATCCTTGCGGCCGTATTTACCTTCATGATCTTAATGGGGCCATTCTGTATAACAAAAATCATCTCTTCGTGCATTGCTGCAAGATGAGCCTCCATCCTGATTCTCCAATCATCAAATTCATTAATAGAGAACATAGGCACTTTGTTGATAATAGATGTATCCATGAAAATAAAGGAACGAAAAAGACTGTTTTATAAAATGAGTGATTTGGATCTGATTCGGTTAAAAATACGACTGATTCTTTTTAGAATCAACCGCTCCGATACCACTTGTTGGCCACTAAGTATACTGGATACAACTTGGAAAGTGTTTTAAACAACAAGATGTACTGTTTTAAATCTGAGTGCGTAGCGGAAGTCTTAAATACAGTAAGTTGTTGTGGATACAACAACTCGATGTGCATTGCATACTTAAATAATCACAGTTAATTAAAACAGTAAAAGCTGAAGGTAAATAACACGGTATTTAAAGTGGTTCGAGGTAAACCCCTCTACGTCCACTGGTCCTCCACACAGGAGTAAAAAGTTTATTATAATTACTGCGTACACAAATACGTAATTATAACAACACTTGATCAATATATCGTTCACACAGATTGATATAAAGATCTTTAGCTTTCAACCGTTCACACAGATTGGTTTGAGCTAACACTTGACTGGCTTCTTCACACACAGTTCTGAAGCTTCGTATTCTTCGATGCAAGTCCTTTCACACACAGTTCGGGAGAAGCAAAGATTCCTCAGTCCACACAGGGCTGATTTAAGTTTGTTCAAAGATAGAACAGGGTTGAACAACAGCTATGACTTTCTGGGCTATAAGCTGATGATGTGTTGTTCAAGGGTTGAGCACTGTATATCTCTTCTTTCAGAATAGCAGTGAGATTTGGAGATATATTTTGCTCTGATGTATATGATAATAACTTCGTAAGTTTTTGGTCACTGGTCTTCAAAGCCTTGAGGGGATATATATAGTCTTGTGAAATATATCCGTTGAGATAAATCCGTTGAGCAAGATTCCGTTCCAACGAAATGATGTGTTTGAATAAAACACGATCCGGATTTTGCGCTTGTTTGAAGATCTCTGACGACTTTGATATTTAAATACTATATCCTTTAGTATTTAAATACTTCTTTATCAACGGGACTTGACTTCTAGCGAATACTGAAGATTCCTTCTTTGTCCTGTTCGGAGCTGTATGGAATGATAGCTGTGTTGTCGATTCGAGACAACTTCCATACTTAGTCTTTATAAGACTTCTTTGCTGTATGATAGGTTCCACTGTATGCTGGATCTACGAGAGGTCTTCGATACAGGTTGACACTTTTGATCAGCTTTTTGATACAGTTTGCTTACTGTATGCTGGATTGGCATATTTGTCAAAACATCTTATCACCACTATTCGATACAGGGATTGTTTATCTTAACTGTTTCGATACCGGGTATTGTTATCCTAACACAAATCCCATTGGATCCTGCTCTGTGGTGTAAGTGCCTCTAACATGTGTAACGCCATCGGCTTCCGGCTCAATGCATCGGCCACTACATTAGCCTTACCCGGATGGTAAAGTATCTCGAGGTCATAATCTTTAATTAGCTCCAACCACCTACGCTGTCTCATGTTCAACTCTTTCTGACTGAGATATACTTCAGACTCTTGTGATCTATGTAAATCTTAGACGACGACCCATAGAGGTAATGCCTCCAGATTTTTAATGCAAAGACGACTGCAGCTAACTCTAAATCATGCGTAGGGTAATTTACTTCGTAAGGTTTCAGTTGTCGGGACGCATAAGCAATAACCCTATCTCTCTACATCAAAACACATCCGAGCCTGAGTCCCGAAGCATCACTATATACCACGAAATCTTTGCTCCCCTGAGACAATGCTAACACGGGTGCGGTAGTTTGCCATCTCTTCAACTCATCAAAACTACCCTGTCTGTCTGCGGTCCACTCGAATTTCTGAGTCTTCTGGAGTAACTGAGTGAGTGGTCTAGCGATCTTAGAAAATCCCTCTACAAATCTACGGTAATAGCTTGCAAGTCCCAGAAAACTCCTCACCTCATTCACATTTTTAGGCGGTTCCCACGCTATCACTGCCTCTATCTTCTGCGGATCTACCCGAACTCCCTCCGCTGAAATCACATGCCCGAGGAACATCACTTCCTCGAGCTAAAACTCACACTTAGAGAACTTCGCGTACAACTGTTCAGCTCTCAAAATGTCTAGTACAATCCAGAGATGTAAGGCATGCTCCTCTCGACTCTGGGAATAGATAAGAATGTCATCGATAAAGACGACTACGAATTTGTCCAAATACTAAATAAAAACTTTGTTCATCAACTGCATGAACACTGCTGGGGCATTTGTTAGCCGGAAAGGCATAACCACAAACTCGTAATGGTCATATCTCGTCTGAAAAGCAGCTTTCGGTATATCACAGTCCCGAATCCTCAACTGGTAGTAGCCCAATCGTAAATCAATCTTCGAGAAGACTGTCGCTCCCTGAAGCTGATCAAATAAATCGTCGATCCTGGGCAAATGGTATTTGTTTCTGATGGTTGACTTGTTTAATTCTCGATAATCGATGCATAAACGAAGCGATCCATCCTTCTTCTTAACAAAAAGTACAGGCGCACCCCAAGGCGATGCGCTCGGTCGAATATACCCCTTATCCAACAACTCTCCCAACTGTTTCTTCAACTCTAACATCTCCGACGGTGCCATACGGTACGACGCTCGATAAATAGGGGCCGCATTCGGCTCTAGATCAATAGGATACTCAACCTCTCGCTGTGGTGGTATTCCCGGGAAGTCATCTGGAAATACGTCGGGGTACTCGCTAACAACTGGAATCGACGACATGTCGACTCCACCATCCTCCGCCTGCAGAGCGTAACACCAATAGCCAACACAACCCTGATTCAGAAGTTTCATCTGTCACATCCCAAGACCCCTCCGCCGTAGCATGATATTATCCGCTCTGGGCGCTCTCCTCTGAGCTGGCCCTCACGGTTTTGTTTCTGGAAGCCCAGCGAGCAACTTCCCAGGAAGTCACCCATCCTGAGATTGCTCCCGCCTTGAGCACGCTTAACTTCGAAGTTCTCATCACCCCGAAGCCACTGGGCTCCCAAAAGGCCTCATGCTATTAGGTGTCACGACACGCTCAAATAAGGCACTTCGCCCGCTCTCTGCTATTCGGTGTGGGATATCACAATCCGACCCTCCTCAAAGTACCCGACGCCCTCGTCGGCACACTCGCACGACACGGGAGAGTGGCTCCGATACCAAATTGTCACATCCCAAGACCCCTCCGCCGTAGCATGATATTGTCCGCTCTGGGCGCTCGCCTCTGAGCTGGCCCTCACGGTTTTGTTTCTGGGAGCCCAACGAACTATTTCCAGGAGGTCACCCATCCTAAGATTGCACTCGCCTCGAGCACGCTTAACTTCGGAGTTCTCATCACCCCGAAGCCACTGGGATCCCAAAAGGCCTCATGCTATTAGGTGTCACGACACGCTCAAATAAGGCACTTCGCCCGCTCTCTGCTAGTCGGTGTGGGATATCACATCATCGCCTTCAAGGCGCTAATCACACTTCCCGATCTACCCGGTTTACAACCGACGAGAGTATGCGCGGTGCCATCCTTAGCCACTATCGAGATGGTGCGAGTCTGATAATTCATGATAGCACCGTGACGGTCCAACCAATCGTCCCCGAGGATCAAATCCTCACCCTTAAGATCTATAACAATGAGATTCGAGGGCCAATCTCGTCTCCCGATCCTCACTGGGCAATCCCTAACTTCCCGGTCCCCAACCATACGATCCCCGCTAGGCGTATCCACTACGAAAGGTTCGCACTCATACAAGCAGTCAATATAAATACGACACACATAATCCGAAGCAATAAAAGAATGAGTAGCACCCGAATCGAAAAGCACCGAAACTGGATGAGAAAGGATCTGAGTGGTACCTGACACCACCGGAACGTCTGCCTCCTCCGTGCGCCTCATCTAATATAACCGAGGGTGGACTGAGCCCCAACTAGACGCAGCTCGGCGGTCCGGCTGACCCCGACCTCCACCACGGCATGTACTCTGCGGGGTCTGAGTGATTGGAGCCTTCTTATCCATGTTGCGCTCTCTCTGAACGGAGGTGGTAGTCGGAGCTCTGGCAGCCCTGGTAGCCCTCTCGCAATGTGCTGCTCGGTGTCCGGTCTGCCCGCAAGTAAAGCAAGTAACCGGAGGAGAAGGACAATCCTTTATCAAATGCTCATATTGGTTGCAGTTAAAACAAACCCTGCCACCAGAAGAAATGGACTGTACTGAACGATTACCCTGAGATCCTCCAGTCTGATGAAATGGCCTATTCCTAGGTGTAGGGGCAGACTGAGCTCTCGAAAATCGACCACTCTTGCCGGGTGAAAAACTGTCAGCTGTTTTCTGTTTCTTGGCCTCGGAACTCAACTCTGATTCTGGTGCAGCCATCTCGATCGCTAGGACGCGATCCTGATACTCCTTCAAGGTGGAACACATGAGTGGTGCCATACTCTGCCTGATATGCGGCTTCATGCGCATATTGAAGTAACGGATCTTATCGGCCTCGGTCCTCACCTGATCTTTCACGAATCATAACTGCTGATTATAAGTGATGATGGACTGAGAAATCGGCACATCCTGAGGTGTAGCAGTAAAGAATTCCACAATCCTGCGCTCCTTGACTAGCGGTGGACAATATTCTGCTTCCATAGTAGCCTTGAATTCCTCCAGTCATGATCATTTACAGTTCCTTTCCACCAGTTGACTAGGGAGTCCTTGCCTCGATCCCTATAGATACTTATTCCTTCAGGGTTTGATTGTAAGCAAGGATCGAGTCTTCCGGATGGGTGAGCCGTTCACCCTTCTGGTGCTTGGATTTCATCAGCATCTGTAGGGGGAGCCTTCCTTCTGCTAACAACCTTGATAATTCATTTGCGGCGTCCTCTAGAGTCTTGGATCTATTGAAGAGGGCAGACTCCCTAATGAGTGTTTGGTATATTTTTGTTAGTATTTTTATTAGAATATTATACATATATTTCTGTATTTTATGTGATATTTTTCATGTGTTTGCATTATTTTAATTCAAGTATAATTTTTAGTGATTGTGTGTAATTTTTAATATATTAATGAGAATTAAATTTTATCTGCAGATTAGCACACCGGGTGAAGACATATCTGTCGTTTTGGAGCGATATTTTTATAGAATCCAAATATATTCATTAGTGGACTCGTTTTATTCATCTCGTTGGGACGATCATTTTTAAAAAAACCTCATTCGAATCCGATTTTGCATGAAAAAGTTATGGCCGTTCGAAGTTTTTGGAGGAAATTTAAAATGCGCAGACCACTAATATCAAGACAAGTGTCGGAATCAGATTCATAGGATGATGTCAGCATGACATCACAGCACATGCCAACCGAGCTCCAAGTCATTGCACACGTGTACGTACTGCCCAATAAGAAACTGCCACGTGTCAGACCACGCCAGCTCAGCACACGTCTGTCGTACAAGAACCAATAATACGACGCCACGTGTCATGCCACATCAGTCAAGCCCCACGCCCGACATATGCCCATCCATCGTGGCATCCAAAGCCCAGCCGCCTGTCCAGCGCGTGAATCACACGCGTCAGCCCAGAACCGTTTGGTAAACGCGTGTATCTCACACGCACGTGAGGATTTTTGCCAAGCCAAATATGACGTGGCAGATCCGATTGATTACATTGAAGGCCTTTTACTCTCCCTTTCCTTTACATTGTTGTTGATGTTGGACGGTGCAATATTGCTGAAGAGATAACATTATTGAAGAGATAAAGTGATAAGAAGATGCTGCTGCAATAATTCATACTGCAACATCTTTCAATTTTAGAATTTATCTGGCAGTGTTGTTGTACTGCTATAAATAGCAGTACTCCCTCAACACAAGAAACACACACACATACACACATAACACACAATTACAGTGACATACACACAGAACACAATTACACTGCTACGTAGAAATTCAATTGCAGTTTTTATATTTTAGTTTTTGTATTTATTTTTTGTATTCATGTTTTATGTAATTATACTGTAATACACATGAATAAATATTGCATAAAAAATTATATTCCGAATAAAGTTTAGTTAATGTTATTTTTATCAGATAAAATTCACCTTTATATTTTTATTTATTATTATAATTTTGTAATTTAGGTTCGTACGTTACATTCAAGCTGCTTGGATCAATTGGCGTATTCTCTATCAGTTTCGGCATTTTCCTTTCAATTTAATTTATCTATATCAAGTAAGTTCTTTTAATTTCTATTGTATTCATTTTAAATATGTCAATATTTATCTGTCTATTAAATTTACTTGTAAATATGAATTTCTAAATTTTATATTCTAGGATTAGGATGACTTAAATTAAATAGTCGAGCTTATATTAAATTTATTAATGTGCCTTCTTTAATTTAAATTGATATAATTCACAATTGCAAAAATAGAGACCGGAAGGAAATATTTTTGTAAATCTAAATTTAATTAAAAAAGGCTAATTATTAATCCGAAAGGTACTATTTAGCCCAAGGAACTAAATATGAATCCGAAAGGTATAATTTAGTTGGATGAAGCAATTAGATTATTAAATATAAACTTATGTTAAAATGATTTGTGAATACGAAAGTTATCAAATTATTTTACTGAAGATATAATATTTATCTAATTATTAAATCTCACAGGTAATAAATTGATATAGTGCTCGAGTTATTAATTTAATAATCTGAATCCCTAAAATTTTTATTATAAAAAACAACACAATTCTACATTAAGATGTTTTTTTATTCTTACTACTTGTCTTATTTTAATTAATGTAATTAAAGTTCTTATTTAGAATTTATTTCATGTATTTGTATTTCTGCAAACTAGCTAAAATCAAAAACCCAAATTATTTAGAATGTTTAGGAATTATTTTGTGAATTCATAATTATTGTAATTTTAACAAATAAAAATGATCCTCAAGTAAAATGATCTTGGTAAACTCATCAACACTACAAACGCCTCGTATACTTGCGAGTCACTATTTTATTTACAAGTACATTCTGAGCGAACAAGTTTTTGGCGCCGTTGTCGGGGATCGGTATTAAAATTGCTATTTTTGTGATATCTTCTATGTTTTTTTTGTTTTCTCTCGTACTTCTATTCTTTTCTTTGAATGCAAGGGCGTAGATCTCTTAAAGAAGATCTCCAACCATATATTAAAAATATTCATCAAATTCAACGAGAACCGAGAGAGAAACCAAAAATAGAAGAAATAAAAAAATACCTCTCGAAGTAATACCTGAAGAACTTGATATGGCGAACGAACCACCACCAAGAGTAACTTATATGTGTGATTTTGCATGGCCTGTTATAGGTACTTCTACATCTTGTATTGTATTAGGGGAAGTGCTAGAAACTATGAATTAAAACATCTTCACTTTAATCAATTGCCCACAATTTATGGAATGTCAAATGAAGATCCTTTGAACTTCATTCGGGAATTTTATTCCGTAATTTAAACTTTTCCTTTACAAAATCTAAATGAGGATCAATTGAGAATACGATGTTTCTCCTATACTCTAAAAGATAGAGCTAAAATTTGGTTAATATCGTTGGCACCTAACTCATTAACAACCTGGGAGGCCGTATATAATAAATTTGTGAGAAAATATTATATTAATCAGAAAGCTAAAGATTTTCGAACTAAAATCGCATCATTTAGTCAAATAGACAGAGAACCTTTCTATGAAGCTTGGGAAAGATTCAAATGTCTTCCTACACAATGTCCTCATCATCATTATTCACTTGAACTATTAAACCAGTTTTTCTATGATGGATTGGGACAAACTTTCTAATACATGATAGACAATGCTGAAGGTGTAGATGTTGGTACACTTACTGCACAAAAGGTGTATGATTTATTTGAAATGATAGGGAATAATTCACAATAGAAAAGTGCAAGAGCTAAAAAGACTCAAGATAATGAAACTATCCCTATTAGCGAATTTTCACAAAGATTAGAAGAATTGACCAAGGAAATTCAACTTCTTAGAAGTAATTCTCCATCCAAACGATCTACTGAAACTTGTGGTGTGTGTGGAGTGTACGGTCATGGAGCTAATATGTGTAACGCAGTTCTTGAATTAGCACAAATTGATGAGCAGGTAAATGTTATTCAAAACTACCAACCTCACCAACCTCCCCGAAGTGATCCTTATTCAAACACTTATAATCCTGGATGGAAAATTCATCCAAACTTTGGATGGGCTAACACTAACACCCCTCCACCAAAACCAAATTCTCAATTTTTACCAAAGCCAAATTATCCTTCAAATTAACCACTAAACCAAATTATGTATCCAATGAATCAAGTTCCTAATCCACCAACTTATCAAATGAATCAACCTTCAAACCTACCACATAAATCATCTCTTGCAGAAACTTTAAACAATTTCATACAATCTACATCATGACGTTTTGAAATGATAGAATCCAACTCAACTAAATTAGATATAACAGTAAAACGATTTGACACTACGATGGGACAATTGGCAACATAAGTGGGAGATTTAGCTAGAAAAATCGAAAAAGGGAAACATCCCAGCCAGCCAGAACAAGCTCAAGCCATCAAAATACTCAGAAGCGGAATAGAAGTCGATAATAAGATAGAACCTCTAAAGATGGTGGATGATAAGGCCAAACTGGCGGTGGAGGATAAAGAAGAATACGATCCTAAAACAACAAACTCTTTTTATAAATCTTCAAATCCCTATAAACCACCTATTCCCATCCCAAGCAGATTAAGAAATAAAAAACAAGATGAACAATTCCAGGCTCTTTACCAAATGCTTTCAAAAATAAATGTCAATTTACCTCTAATAGATGTTATACAAAATGTTCCTGCCTTTATAAAATTCTTTAAAGAGTTATCATCTAAAAAACGAAACCATTTAGAAAATGAAAAGGTGATTGTCTCAGAAATAGCAAGTAAAATCTTTCAAACTCACCTTCCTCATAAAGAAGATGATCCAGACATCTTTATAGGAAAAATTACTTTAGGAAATGGTAAAGAAATTTTTGGATTGCTTGGTCTCGGAGCCAGGATAAATTTAGTGCCATACTCAATTTTTTAGCAACTAGAACTTGGAGACCTAAAACCAAATAGAATGTGCTTACAACTCGCAGATAGATCTATCTGGTACCCTAAAGCTGTCATCGAAGACATTCTAGTAAAATTAGGTGGTCTAATAGTACCTGTTGATTTTGTTGTGCTTGAAGTTGGTGAAGTATCTAATAATAATAACAATGAACACATAATTTTATTAGGAAGACTATTTATGGCTACCACAAACACATTAATAGATGTGAGAAATAGAAGATGTACTATGACAGTTTTAGGTGAAACGGTTATTTTTTCTATAAAGATATTAATCCCATCCCTACCACATCTTTTTTCTGAAAATTACTCTTTTATCGATGTTATTGATCTTGTCTTTGAGGATATTTTTTAGAGAATAATCAGCTATTAATCAGAATTATCTTGATGTCATGGAAGACGATCTCGGAATAGTTGCGGAGTGGAGTTATTTGCACTTACTGACGGGAACATAGAAAAATTTGAACCCAACTTAGAAAAAACTGAACCCCAATAATGTTTGGAATTAAAAGAACTTCCTAAACATCTAATGTAACACCCCCAATCCACTCAGGGATATTACACGCCGTAGACCCTCTCCTCGAGGATCTACCAGGCTGGTAACAACATTTAACATCTCGACAATGCCTTCAAGGCTACAATGACTCAGTAGACCGATTTGGTCTTTCCACAAATACATACAACTCAAATACAACTCATGCCCACACAGGGGACAAAATACAACTACACCCGTACAACGGGAACAATACAGCAGCGGAAAATAAAGTACAACTGAACCAACACACGATGTACGGTTCCTCATGTGATTAGTATCGATCATCTTTCATCATCCTTCGTGCCGACCCTATGTTATGCTCCAAAACCTGAATGCAAAAACAGACATCCACCCCCCGAATACTCGGGGGTTAGCAAAACTCCACTGTTTTGCTAGTGCAAGAACAAAGTGCAAATACGAGCCATACAATTCACATTCCACGAATAACAATACACCTGAATCCTCAAAGATCCAAACAAACGAAGAGTACTTCCCGAGGCAAGAGTTTGAGAAAACCTTTCAAAATCGAAATATCATAAATCAATGGAAATAATTTATAAAACGGTTTAGAATGCCATCGAGAGTTTTAATAGAAAACAATTTAGGATTATCAAATCCTACTTTTCACAATCCACAAGACAAAAGGGGTCATCGCCCCAAAGTTTACTTTCCGTAAAATAAGCTTTACCAAACCGTTGGGATTTTAGCCCCAAACCCGTCAAATGACCTTTACAAAACCATTGGGATTTTAGCCCCAAAACTCATCAACTCACAGTACACAAGAACGACCACAAGGTTCGTATCCCAACATCAAAATCCACAAATAAAGGATTTAAAACAAACAACAAAATACTCTAGAGCCATCCTAGCCAAGTAGGCCAAACGAACAACTTACCTCTTACACACTTAGTCAATGCATGCAATCATGAAAACCGTTCAAAAGCACTCATTTCCGGAAATGCCAATATCGAATCACATTTGTAAAATTCACCACAATTAACCGTCGATCCACACCTCCGTGGACCCCTACAGAGACCCCGTCGGATCTAACCCGTAGTGGTTAAAAGCAAAGCTCGTCGATCCACACCTCCGTGGACCCCTACCGAGACCCCGTCGGATCTAACCCGTAGTGAGCATACACACACACACGTTACTCATGCAATACTAATATGCTAAGAATGTAAGTTCATTAAGAATACTCACTAGAGATGGCCATTAACTCGACACCATTATCAAACTCTTCAAAACACAATAACAAGATTAAATACGGAATACACGATTCCATAACTTTAAACAATAGGAGTATCATCATCAAATCCTTCAACGTTCAAAATAATCAAATCATAATAAATTCCCAAAACACAACGTTCACAAAACACACACGCGTTTTGAAAGAGAGCCTTTAACGAGGCCAAACCGAAATCTTTTGAAACTTCATTTCAAATAACCAAACAAACGCATCAAGACGACCATCGATCGTCATATCCATAAAACGAGAAAAGTATGGGCAAGGTACTTGCCTCGAATAAGAACAACGCGGAGAATCGACCGAAGTAGGTTGGCCCGAACTGACTACGAACCCGGCGACTCCACCGAATGCCAACTCACGTTCATAAACTACGAAGGACAAATAATAACAATGAAATGAATTCCATAACACGACTCAAAGCCGTTGAATTCAAAGAACGAATGACGAAAGTTCACGGATTTCCCCCAAAACGGCCAAGAACACGATTCGTTCCGTCAAAACCCGAAAACGGAATTCCAAGTTGAAATATGGATATACAATCCATAGAATATGTTTAACAACATCATTTAACCATAATCGATCCATCGAAAACGGATGAAAAACGAGATCGGGGACAAATCCCCCAAAAAGTCAATTCGAAGGAAATCAAGAATTATACTTCGATTCGACGAAGAACAATGGATTAAATGATGTTAAACACAAGAATACTATTAAGATTAATCATACCCATCATGAATTAATCAACAACACGGAACCAATCGGACAAAAATGCAAAAATCCCCAAATTCACGAAATTAGGGTTCTAAGGAAGATTACCTTGATTCGCTGGATCAAAGGTTGATAACGGACGATCGATTGATGTTATGAACTCAAGGACTTCATGGATTTGTTGTTAAACAACATGGCTTCGTGACCCACAAATCGCCACTCGCGGACGGAGAAGGAAGGAAGTGAAAAACGAAGTGAAATGTGACTGCTCAGCCACATTTATACTGGGCCAGACTAGCGTGCGCTAGCCTTCCCGGACTAGCGTGCGCTATCGGCCGGTATCGGCCGAGTACCCTCGGCCAGGGCCCACATGACCCGGCATCACCGACCAACCCTGCCGACCAAACCTGTCGACCCGACTCCCGCTAGCGTGCGCTACGGCCGGAAGTCTGCGCGCGCTAGCCGACTGGCCCAAAGAGCTCTGATCGAATCGCCCGGCCAGTAACGACGCTAGCCGGCCGACAAGATGCGCTACGCTGCCGACTAGCGCGCTTACGCCGGCGTAGCGTGCGCTACTCGCCGATCTCGACCGAGTCCGTAACCTCGGGAACCCCACTGTCCGGCCCGATAGCGTCGTTGGTCGACCAGCTAGCGTGCGCTACACTGCCTTAGCGGCGCAGCCTTCCGGCGATGGCGTGCGCTACGCCGGTTCTGCCGCACCGTCCCGGCCGCCAATCGTCCGGCCAGCCCCGCAACCGTCCGTCGATCCCCGCAACTGTCAGTGGCTCGGCGCCCGATTTCCGAAAACGCACGGAACGAACACGACGAAAAGTTCGCGGACGACATCAACGACCCGAAATGAAAACATAATACCATAATTAATCATACGCGACCAAGAAACGGGTCGAGGCAACAATTACAGATACGGATACCCGTAACTTTCAGGAAATTACAAAATGGCCCAAAACGCCCGGAAATTACGATACATGATCGAATAACCAAACCGAAGTTCACAACACGTCTAACAAAGTTAAACGGACTTGCGGGAAACTCGAAACAGCAGTTTCGGACGAGATTCGCAAGAATCGAACTCAAGTGCGGAAAAGTCGCTAAAAAGCACGGAACTCAACAAAACGACACCGAAACGAACTTGGATGTCAAAAAGTGTAGAATTAATCATTCTCAGAATGACGAAACGGTCATGAGAGAGTCGTCAAAACGGACTTCGGCCGAAAAAAGAAATTTACCGGAAATCGAAAATTGCGGATATTACATCTAAAATATGTGTTTCTAGAAGACGAAAACAAGAAGCCTGTCATCATCTATGTTGAACTTTCGAAAGACGAAGAAGATGAGTTAATCAAAATTCTAAAACAATTTAAAATGCCATTGGATGGGGATTAAGTGATATAAAAGGAATTAATCCTTCAACGTGTATGCATAAAATTATCCTAAAAGAAGAAGTAAAACCAACCAGAGAAGCACAAAGAAATTTTGAAAGTTATCGCCGAGGATATAATCTATCCTATTTCAGATAGCGAATAGGTGAGCCCAATACACGTCGTACCAAAAAAGAGTGGAATTACTGTAGTTGAAAATGACAAAGAAGAAATTAACCCTACTAGAGTTACTACAGGTTGGCGAATGTGTATTGAATATCGCAAACTTAATACAGCAACAAAAAATATCATTTCCCCTACCATTTATTGACCAAATGTTAGATAAACTTTCTGGTCATAAATTCTATTGCTTTCTTGATCGTTTATCAGTATACTATCAAGTAGCAATTGCACCTTGGGATCAATAAAAAACAACCTTCACTTGTCCATTCGGAACATTTGCTTTTAGGAGAATACCTGTCGGGCTTTGCAATGCACCTGGAACTTTCCAAAGGTGCATGCTTTCTATATTTTCCGACATGGTAGAAGATTTTATTGAGTTATTTATGGATGATTTATCAGTTTTTGGATTATCCTTTTCTGATTGCCTCAATAAATTATCCAAAGTCCTAAAAAGATGTATAGAAAGTAATTTAACCTCAAGCTGGGAGAAAAGCCATTTCATGGTGGTTAGTGGAATTTTCTTAGGACATATAGTCTCTATTGAAGGAATTAAGGTTGATAAAGCTAAAATTAATATAATTGAAAAATTACCTCCTACGACCAATATAAAAGGTATTAGAAGTTTTCTAGGGCATGCTAGCTCTTATAGAAGATTTATAAAAGATTTTTCATAAATAAGCCAACCTTTGTGTAAATTACTTTCTAAAGATGCCCCTTTTATCTTTGATGAAAAATGTTTAACCGCTTTTTATACCCTGAAAGAAAAGTTAATTTCAGCTCTTGTAGTTATTTAACCAGACTGGACCTTACCATTTGAACTAATGTATGATGCTTCAAACTATGTGGTGGGGGCAGTTCTCGGTCAAAAAGTTGATAAAGTATATCTGTACTTTACTATGCTAGTTTTACCCTCAATGATGTAATATCCGGATTTATTATTGTGTATTTCATCTGTATTTGAACCCTGTATTATTCGGAATTGTGATCTCGATAGTTGGAGTATAATATTTCTCACATTTGTATCCTTGTACATAAGTATAAGAACATGCAAAATTTCTCATGCAAACTCGTGATAGCGCACGCTAAGAATGTAGCTTAACGGTTGTTATCGGCTATAACTAGCGCACACTACGAATGAATAATTGCGTGCGCTAGGCAGTCAATTATTGAGCTATACGGCTAGCACATGCGCTAGACGGACATGGGTCTGGATAAGATTCCCGCGGGCGGAACTGGCCAGTTTTGGAGTCAACGCTTATTAGCGTACGCTAAGGATTGTAGCATAGCGTGCACTTCATTTCTTTTTGTTCCCTTCACTCGTACTCATTTCTTGATAGTCCAGAGAGCCTATTATCCTCCTTAAGCACACTTAGACCACCTCTACTTGATCATTGGAGATTGTATATCACTTGTGATTGATCGTTGAAGTGAAGAAACACCTTAGATTGGCATACAAACAACCGATGCTGGATTCCACCTTTTTGACTCGGTGTTTTCTTCATCTTAAGGTATGTTAATTCTTTCTCCAGCCATAGATTCGTGTTCTGAAGAATAAGATGATAATGCTATCAAGATATTGAGTTCCATTGATGAATCATTCAAACATACATCATGTTTAGAAGTGGAAATGATTATACTTATAATGTCGTCATGGAAACATCGTAGTTGGAATTGTTAGTTCACCTTTAAGATGAAGTCTGATTATGTAAATGACAATGGAATCTAGTGCATCAACTTGGAGATCACGAACTTCACATGAGAATGATAATCGAGTTGGATATAAGAGTTGTGATGACATTCATTTCCTTAAATTCAAAGATGTTTTGAATCCGTAAGATCATTCATAAATTTATGAACATGTCATGTAGACGGATAACGTACGTTAATCACTGAGGAGTTCGTAAATTTCATCACCGTTAGAACGGTCTGCTGCCCATTATTGAAGCTGTCATGCACGCTTAGCGTACGCTAAGCTATGCAGATTAACGTACGCTATCGGGCATGTTTAGCGTACGCTACGTTTGGTACGTAACGTACGTTAGGTCATCAGGAGAGTCAGTCGGCTGACCAGAGAGGACTGTCGATACATAGTTAGCGTATGCTAGGCTTCATTGTTTACATGCACTAACGAGCAGGCTTAATGCACGTTACATAGAATACGTAGCATACGCTAAGCAGTTCAGGCAGATTATATTTTATGAGCTTTAGGCCGTAAATTGGATTGTTAGACATTCGTACGACGTGAGATAAATTCTATATTATTTCTTTTGTTATGGTTCGAGCTTGCTACGTGATTAATCGAAGAGGCAACCTTCGAGTGTCTTGTTTTTCGTGGAAGTAGTATTCTTGTCTTCTAATCGAGACAAGTACCTTAATCGTTCTATGTATTAATGTTATACATATTGTTGTGCATATATGTCGTTGTTGTATGTCCACCTCGTGTTGGTCCTATGGGATCATCGGGGGATCTATGCTAGCGTGCGCTGGATCATCGGATGGGTTTTTCCACCACGGGTTGGTCTGACGGGATCATCGTGGGTTCTAGGCAGTGAACGCTGGATCGTCGGAATTACCATGTGTATGTTGTGAAATCATGTTGTGATTATCATGTGTGTATGTTATTATTGAGTTTCTCGCAGGAGAAGACTCGTTAGTTCTTTTGCCATTTATGTTATTATTATTCTTCGTGAGATGTTGAATAATATGTTGTGGTACTTGTACTAGCAATTGTTGTGCTAACCTCTTCGGGGTTGAATATTTATTTATGTTCAGGATCCAGGAGAGCAGGGAAACAACCACTGGAGTTGCATGACGACGAGGGTGCTGAGTGATGTTCCGTCCAAGTTTATTTGTCTGTTGTTTGTATCGTTTTAATAAGTACTCGAGTACATAGTCATGTATAATGATTTGGATTCGGTGATGTATTAATACTTTTCCGTTGAACATTCGTATTTCAGTATTGGTCAGAACTGTTGTATCTTATTTATGTTATTTTCATACGTTGGTATCTGTTAATGTCTTTTCAGTTCTTCAGCCTTGTAAATCCTTATGTAAAGGATTTACGGCCATGTAATATTCCTGAATATATCGGGGGTGTAACAGAATATGGTATCAGAGCTAAGATTATGGATATCTTGGCCATTGGGTTAAAATAGGGGTCGTATATGTCTTTTGAAGTAACTGGCCATGAATAACATCACTGTACTGCATACGTCTTCGTGCGAACGGTGGTTGTAAGTTCCTAAACTCTATCTCGTTCTTTACATGATATATCTCTTTATACTTGAATATTACAACGATATTGTTTCTTGTATATTGAGTATTTATGCTTTCAGTATGTTGAGACGTGGACGTGGTCGTGGTCGCGGACACGGACAAAGGCATGCCGAAAGAGAAGTTTCGCCTTCTAATCAGGCCAGCCACAGCTCAGGCGAGCCGCAAAGATCTATTAATAATGAACCGGAACCTGTTGTCCCCGAAATCCTTCGTCAGGTGGTGAACCAGATGACTCAGTTCGCCCAGGTCATGGACCGAATGCAGGTGGCAGTGGGATTACAGCAGGGAGATAGACAGCAAGGGATCCCAGACATGGGAAATCAAGGTGACCAATGGCTGCAAGAGGTGGCGAAGATGCAACCACCCAAATTCGACGGCTTTTTTGAGACTCCCACATGGTACCATTGGTTGAAGGAATTGGAGAAAATTTTTGCCGGAATTAATTGCCAGACGACCGGAGAGCCTCTATTGCTCAGTACTTTCTGATAAGGAAAGCATTCGAGTGGTGGGAAGCCATCCGGCCTGCAGATCATGATGCTGACTGGATATAATTTAAATTGATGTTGGAAGTTCAGTACTACCCTCGTCCTGTGAGGGAAGCCAAAGTTCGGGAGTTTTTCTCCACACAGCCATCACACGAACCCGTATCCCAGACAATTAAGACGTTTAACCAGCAGCTGGCATATGTTCGAAATCTGGTCATAATAGATGCAGAAATGATGATCCATTTTGATATGAGAATGAGACCAGAAATCCAGAGGTACATGTCCGATTTTGAATGTACCACTCTCCATCAATACCAGGATAAAGCATTGGCGTACGAAATCAAGGAAGCAACAATGGAGAAGTTTACGGAATCCAAGAAGCAGAAAGTCTCCGGTACTTTTACAGAGCACAAGAGTAGCGGGCCCCGCAAGGCACAGTCATCGTTTCATTCTTTCAAGAAACCTCCGCACCTATCTAGGAGCACAAAGAACTTTGGAGCAGCATAAACCATGACAGATGTCACCAGGAAATGCTTTAACTGTGCCCAGACAGGGCACTATCGACGGAATTGCCCCTACCTATCGTGACTTGTTTTGATTGTGGACGGGAGGGACATCGTGCAGTGTTCTGTGAAGAGGCTGCAAAGTCTTTTAGAGCCCGTACACCGCAACCAGTTCAGAAGGAAGCTAGTATCCAACATACGCAGCAAAGCATTCAGATGGCTCAGAATTTTGGCCACGGACGAGGTAGAGGACAGTGGGACCGAAAGGGTACATCGAGTGCCGGATCTGTTCCCCCACGTCTGTACGAGATGAGGAGAATAGACAATCAGGATGCTGCTGTCGCATCAGGTACTGTTCAGATCCTTTCCCATCCAGTTAGCGTATTATTTGATACAGGAGCTATGCATTCATTTATATCCTTATCTTGTGTAAATCATTTGAATATTTCTGGTTTTCATAATTGTGAACCTTATGTTGTTGGTTTACCGAGTGAAGAGAGAATTGTTGGAAACTTAGAAACTAGAGATTTCCCTGTATCGTTTGGAGTCAGAGAGTGGCCCTCAAATCTGATTGTGATAGAAATGCAAGGAGACGACCTGATACTCAGAGATGATTGGCTTAATCAATATGGAGCTATTGTAAACTACCGAAGGAGGAATATCTCGCTGATCGTTGACGATGGATCCGAAATACTGTTTGAAGGATGGAAACCAGGAAGCTCAGGAAAGTTGATCAAGGCGATGAAAGTTGTCAAATTGTTGAAACAGGGTTGTACTGGATACTGGTGCTATACAATGAAGAAATAAGATGTAATTGTGGAACTTTCATCCATTCCTGTTGTGAACGAATTTCCGGATGTATTTCCTGATGAGTTACCTGGACTACCTCCACGACGGGATGTAGATTTCACCATCGAGCTAGAACCCGGAGCTGCACCAATTTCTAAAGCACCGTATCGTATGGCACCTACTAAGATGTATGAAC
This sequence comes from Orobanche coerulescens, assembly GCA_033398695.1. Taxonomy (NCBI): domain Eukaryota; kingdom Viridiplantae; phylum Streptophyta; class Magnoliopsida; order Lamiales; family Orobanchaceae; genus Orobanche; species Orobanche coerulescens. The sequence continues at coordinate 126,306,999 of CM065815.1, read as the reverse complement.
TGAAAAAGCAGCTGGAGGAATTACTAGACAAAGGCTATATCCAGCCAAGCGTTTTGCCCTGGAGAGCGCCAGTTCTCTTTGTCCGGAAGAAGGATGGATCGCTTTGACTATGTATTGACTATAATATCCGGATTTATTACAGTGTATTTCATCTGTATTCAAACCATGTATTATTCGGATTGGTGATTTCGATTATTGGAGTATGATCTTTCGTGCATTGATATCATTATACATAAGTATAGAATCATGCAAAATTGCTCATGAAACCTCGTGATAGCGCACGCTAAGAATGTATCTTAACGCGCGCTATCGGGCCATTATTAGCGCACGCTATACAGGTAGGAGTAACGTGCGCTAATGAATCAATTATTGAGCGGGACGTCTAACACATGCGCCAGCCGGGACATGGGTCTGGATAAGATTCCCGCTGACGCACCCGGACAAATTCTGAAGTCAACCATAATTAGCGCACGCTAAGGGATGCTTAGTAGCGTGCGCTAACTTGTCAATAATGCAGAATATTATAAATGGGACATCAACCGTTTTGGCTTTCATTTCTTTCGCCCTTTCTTCATCCTTGAGAGTTCAGAGAGCTGTAGTAATACTCCTATACACTTAGAACACATATTGTTAGTGTTTATACATTGGTTATCACTTGGGGATGTTCATGGAAGTGGAATAGCACCTTGGAGTGGCATACAACCAACCGGAGTTGGATTCTACCTTACGGTGATTTTCATCATCTTAAGGTATGTTCAATCTATCTCCAGACTTAGAGTTGGATTCTAATGATTTGGATGATCATGTTAACAAGATATGGATTTTCATAGATGAATTATCCAAGTATATCATGTTTGGAATAGTGAGATGAATAAGCCTTAAATACCTTGATTATAATCATCATGATTCGAATCTTAGTACACTGAATATGTGAAGAGAAGCTTCTATCATTGGTAAACCGAATCTAATAGATGATTTCATAGTAATCTTGGACTAGACGTCAACATCCTTATTGTTAGATAAATCTAAAGGTTTGATCATGGAAGGATTTATCTAGTATATATAGGACGTTTATCAACTTCAGTATAATAATATGGATTGATATAGAGGTTTTGATATCAACCGTTAAGCTTTTAGAATTGTCGTATGAAGATTTGAAGTCGGAATGGAATATGGTTTTATATTGGTATGCATATCCTTGAAATCGAAGTTGTCTTTATCCGTAAAATCATTCATAAGGGTGTGAACATGGTATTCATGGAAGTAACATGAATTATCACGCAAGATTTCATTATTTCAATCATGGCAAGAACAGGGCCATCGCCAAAGAAGAATCGCCATGCATAGATAGCGCACGCTATGCTATGAATGTTAACGCGTCGCTATCGAGAACAAGTTAGCGTCAGCTACGTTTGGTACGTAACTAACTCTAGACCATCGACGAAGTCGATTGGTAGTCGGTGAAATCGACCATGCATCGTTAGCGTGTGCTAGGCTTTGTTGTTTGCGTGCGCTATCGGGCAGACTTAACGCACGCTACACAGAGTACTTAGCGTGCGCTAAGCAGTTCAGGCAGATTGTATTTTATGAACTTTTGGCCGTGAATCGAATTGTTAAACCTTTGTACGACGTGAGATAAATCCTATATCATTTCTTTTGTTAAGGTTTGGTCTCGTTACGTGATTGATTGAGGAGGACGATCTTCGAGTGTTCATTTTCGTGGAAGTATTGTTATTGTCTTCAAATCGAGGCAAGTACCTTAATTGTTTTTTGTATTGTTGTTATACATATTGTCGTGCATGTATGTCGTTATTGTATGTCCACCTCGTGTTGGTCCGACGGGATCATCGGGGGATCTATGCTAGCGTGCGCTGGATCATCGGACGGGTTTTTTCCACCACGGGTTGGTCTGACGGGATCATCGTGGGTTCTAGGCAGTGAACGCTGTTATTGATATCATGTTGTGATTATCAGTTGTGTATGTTATGTTTGAGTTTCTCGTAGGAGAAGACTCATTGGTATTTTGTCGTTTACGTTATTATTATTCTTCGTGAGATATGAATAATATGTTGTGGTACTTGTACTAGCATCGTTGTGCTAACCCCTTCGGGGGTGAACATTTTGTTGTGTTCAGGATCCAGGAGAGCGGGGAAACAACCACTGGAACTGTATGACGACGAGGGTGCAGAGTGATGTCCCGACCGGGTTTATTTATCTATTGTTTATTCGTTATTTCAATAAGTACTCGAGTACGAAGTTATTTGGGATGGGTTTGAATTTGGTGATGTATTATTGAGTTCTGTTGAACAATTGTACTATTTCTGTATTGGGTCGAATCGATGTATCGTAATTCCGCTATTTCCATTCATTAGTACCTTTTATACTTGTTCAATTCTTTCATTCTTGACCTTGTAAATCCTTATGTAAAGGATTTACGGTACAGAATATTCCCGAATATATCGGGGGTGTTACAGAATATGGTATCAGAGACTAAGATTATGGATATCTTGGCCGTTGGGTTAAAATAGGGGTCATTTATGTCTTTTGGGGTAACCGGCCGTGAATGACGTCACTGCACTGCCTACGTCTTCATGCGAACAGTGGTTGTAAGTTCCTAAACTCTATCTCGTTCTTTGCATATTGTATCTCTTTATACTCGAATATTAGAACGATGTTGTTTCCTGTATATTGAGAATTTATGCTTACAGTATGTTGAGAGGCGGACGTGGACGTGGTCGCGGTCGTGGACGCGGACGAAGAAATGCCGAAAGGGAAGCGTCGCCTTCTAACCCGGGCCATAGCTCAAAGTAGCCGCAACAATCTATTAATAATGAACCAGATCCTGTTGCGAGAGATCCTTCGTCAAGTGGTGAACCAGATGACTCGGCCGCCTGTGTCGTGGACCGAATGCAAGTGGCGGTGGGACTACGGCAGGGAGAGAGACAGCAAGGGATCCTGACATGGGAAATCGAGGTGACCGGTGGTCGCAAGAGGTGGCAAAGATGCAACCACCCAAATTCGACGGTATTTCCGAGACTCCCACCAGGATCATTGGTTAAAGGAACTGGAGAAAATCTTTGCCTAATTAAGCGCCAGACGACCGGGAGAGCCTCTATCGCTCAATATTTTACGATAGGGAAGCGTCCGAATGGTGGGAAGCCATCCGGCCTGTAGACCATGATGCCGATGGATAGAGTTTAGATTGATGATGGAAGCTCGATTGCCCTCGTCCCGTGAGGGAAGCCAAAGTTCGGGAGTTTTTCTCCGCTCGCCTTTCCGATGTGCCAGTATCCCGTGCGATCAAGACGTTTAACAAGCGGTGGCATTTGTTCGACATCCGGTCGTAATGATGCGAAATGATGATCCATTTCGATATGAGAATGAAACCGTAAGATCGAGGTACATGTCCGGATTCGAATGTACCACACTCCGCCAATACTGTGATAAGGCGTTGGCATATGAGATCAAGGAAGCGGCCATGGAGAAATTTGCGAAACCAAGAAACAGAAAGTCTCTCGGTACTTTTACAGAGCACAAGAACAAGTGGGGCCCGTAAGGCCCAGTCATCCTTTCACTCTTTCAAGAAACCTCCGCACCCGGCTAGGAGCTGAAAGAACTTCGGAGCGACATCATCTATTTCTGATGTTACCAGGAAATGCTTTAACTGCGCCCAGACGGGGCACTATCGACGGAATTGCCCCTTCCTACCGTGACTTGTTTTGATTGTGGACGAGAGGGACATCAGGCAGTGTTTTTTGAAGAGGCTGCAAAGTCTTTAGAGCCCGTACACCACGGCCTACCCGTAAGGAGGCCGTATTCCATGACGCAAAGCAAAGTGTTCAAATGCCTCGAATTTTGGCCGCGGGCAAGGCGAGAGGACAATGGGACCAAAAGGGGACATCGAGTGCGGATCTGCTCCCCATGTCATGCGAGATGAGGAGGACAGACGATCAAGATGTCTGTCGCATCAGTGCATCGGCCCGCATTCTTTCCCGGCCGATTAGCGTTTTATTCGATACAGAGCTACACATTCTTTCATATCTTTGTCTTGTGTAAATCGTTTGAATATTTCCGGTTTTCATACTTGTGAACCTTATGTTGTTGGTTTACCGAGTGGAGAGAGGATTGTCGGAAATTTAGAAACTAGAAATTTCCCTGTATCATTTGGAAGCAGAGAGTGGCTCTCAAATCGATCGTGATAGAAATGCAAGGAGATGACCAGATACTCGGAGACGATTGGCTTAATCGGTATGGAGCAATTGTAAACTACCGAAGGAGGAATATCTCGCTGATCGCTGACGATGGTTCCAAAATTCTATTTGAGGCATGGAAACCGGGAAGCTCAGAAATTGATCAAGGCGATGAAAGTGTCAAATTGTTGAAACAGGTCAGCACTGCAATCGGTGTTACGCAATGAAGAAAGAAGACGAAATTGTGGAACTTTCATCCATTCCTGTTGTGAACGAATTTCCAGATGTATTTCCTGACTAGTTACCTGGACTACCTCCACGAAGGGATGTGGAATTTACTATTGAGCTGGAACCCGGAGCTACACCGATTTCCAAGGTGCCGTATCGTATGGCACCTACTGAGATGTACGAACTGAAGAAGCAGCTAGAGGAGTTACTGGATAAGAGCTATATTCAGCCAAGCGTTTCACCCTGGGGAGCGCCAGTTCTTTTTGTCCGAAAGAAGGATGGATCGCTCCGACTGTGTATTGACTATCGAGAGCTGAACAAAATGACGATTAAGAACAAATATCCGTTGCCACGGATTGATGATCTGTTTGACCAGCTGCAAGGGGCAACGGTATTTTTTAAAATTGATCTGAGATCAGGATACCATCAGCTGAGGATTAAGGAGTCTGATATTCCAAAATCAGCGTTCAGAACTCGCTACGGGCATTATGAGTTTGTAGTGATGCCGTTTGGTCTCACTAACGCACCTGTTGTATTTATGCAATTGATGAACAGAGTGTTCATTGAATTTTTGGACAAATTTGTGGTCGTGTTTATTGATGACATTCTGGTGTATTCTAAGAGTCCGGAAGAACATGCGCAACATTTGCGGATTGTATTGGAACTTTTGAGAAACGAGCAATTGTACGCCAAACTTTCTAAGTGTGAATTCTGGCTAAAGGAAGTAAAGTTCCTCGGCCATGTAGTGTCAGCTAAAGGAGTCCGAGTAGATCCTCAGAAGATCGAAGCAATATTGGATTGGAAGCCTCCAAAGAACGTGAAAGAGGTCCGAAGCTTCTTGGGGCTTGCTGGATACTATCGTCGATTCGTGGAAGGGTTTTCTAAAATCTCCCGCCCACTTACTCGACTCCTGCAGAAAACTCAAAAGTTTGAGTGGAATGAATTGTGTCAGATTAGCTTTGATGAATTAAAGAAGAGATTGACGACGGCGCCGATTCTATCACTTCCGCAAGGAACTGGAGGATTCATAGTTTACAGTGATGCTTCGAACCAAGGACTTGGGAGCGTGTTGATGCAGAATGATAAGGTGATCGCTTATGCATCGCGACAACTGAAACCTTATGAAGTGAATTACCCAACACATGATTTGGAGCTAGCAGCAGTGGTTTTTGCCTTGAAGATCTGGAGGCATTACCTGTATGGGACTCACTGTCAGATCTTTACGGATCATAAGAGTCTCAAGTTCATATTTAGTCAGAAAGAGTTGAACATGCGGCAAAGAAGATGGTTGGAACTGATTAAGGATTATGACTTGGAGATTTTATATCATCCAGGCAAAGCGAATGTAGTAGCCGATGCACTTAGCCGCAAGCCTGTCTCTATTCAGATGCTGGAGACGCTGACCTCCCAACTTAGCCTTCAGCGAGAGATGATTTGTGAAGGAATTGAGGTATGGTTACAAAGAGTCCAAGGACAACTGTGCGTGATGGAGATAACTTCATCTTTAACCGAAGAAATCAAATCTAGACAGGCAGATGATCCTTTGATGATTAAGTTACATGATGAAGTGATCAAAGGAAAGGCCCCCGGATTCATAATTCATGACGATGGAGTATTGAGATTTCAGAACCGACTCTGCGTTCCCGATGTTGATGTTCTGAAATAGACAATTATGAAGGAAGCTCATAGTTCGCCCTATTCTATCCACCCGGGCACCAGTAAAATGTATAAGGACTTGAAGCAGAATTTCTGGTGGGGCAACATGAAGAAAGACGTAGCGGACTATGTTTCAAAATGCTTGACTTGTCAGCAGGTTAAGATCGAGCATCAACGGCCTGCTGGAAATATTGAAGCCGCTCCCGATTCCTGAATGAAAGTGGGAGGACATATCGATAGACTTTATCACTAATATGCCGAAAACCAGGACAGGAATGAACATGATTTGGGTGATAGTTGATCGTTTAACCAAATCGGCTCATTTTCTAGGTATTAAGGATATGTGGGGACCAGAGAGGTTGGCACGAGTATTTATTTCGGAGATAGTTCGATTGCATGGTACGCCGAAGACCATTGTTTCTGATCGAGACGGTCGTTTTATGTCTCACTTTTGGAAAGCAGTTCATAAGGCATTGGGGACCGAATTGAACTTCAGTACAGCTTATCACCCGCAGACTGACGGACAATCTGAGAGAACTATACAAACGGTGGAAGACATGCTAAGGGCCTGTGCCTTAGATTGGTCAAACGATTGGGAAGTTCATCTACCGTTGATTGAATTTACCTACAACAATAGTTGGCATGCTTCCATTAAGATGGCACCATTTGAGGCATTATACGGGAGGAGGTGCAGGTCGCCCCTATGCTGGGACGATTCGTCAGACTTGATCGGAACAGAACCAGAGTTGATCGTATGCACTCGAGAGAAGATAGCCTTGATTCGTGAAAGGTCGTGACCGCCCGAGTCGCGAAATCCTATGCGGACGTTCGTAGTCGCGCTTTGGAGTTCAATACTGGTGAGCATGTACTTTTAAAGGTTTCTCCTACTCGGGAATCTTTCGTTTCGGAAGGAAAGGAAAGCTGAGTCCGAGATATATCGGACCATTTGAGATCCTCGAGAGAGTTGGGGAGTTGGCATACAGATTAGCATTGCCGCCGTCATTGTGCCATGTTCATAACGTATTCCACGTATCCCGATTGAGGTATATACCGATCCTACCATATCATTGATTTGGCGAGATCGAAGTCGAGCGAGATGGGACGTTTGAAGAAAGACCGGTCAAGATACTCGAGAGTCGAGTTAAGCAACTGAGGAACAAACCAATCGTTTTGGTCAAAGTTCAGTGGTCACGTCACGGAATGGAAGAAGCCACCTGGGAAACGGAAGCTGATATGAAGTCTAGATATCCCGAGTTATTTTTGTCTTGAGTTTCGGGACGAAACTCCTTTTTAGTAGGAGAGTATGTAATATCCGGATTTATTACAGTGTATTTCATCTGTATTCAAACCATGTATTATTCGGATTGGTGATTTTGATTATTGGAGTATGATCTTTCGTGCATTGATATCATTATACATAAGTATAGAATCATGCAAAATTGCTCATGAAACCTCGTGATAGCGCACGCTAAGAATGTATCTTAACGCGCACTATCGGGCCATTATTAGCGCACGCTATACAGGTAGGAGTAACGTGCGCTAAGGACTCAATTATTGAGCGGGACGTCTAACACATGCGCCAGCCGGGACATGGGTCCGGATAAGATTCCCGCTGACGCACCCGGACAAATTATGAAGTCAACCATAATTAGCGCACGCTAAGGGATGCTTAGTAGCGTGCGCTAACTTGTCAATAATGCAGAATATTATAAATGGGACATCAACCGTTTTGGCTTTCATTTCTTTTGCCCTTTCTTCATCCTTGAGAGTTCAGAGAGCTGTAGTAATACTCCTATACACTTAGAACACATATTGTTAGTGTTTATACATTGGTTATCACTTGGGGATGTTCATGGAAGTGGAATAGCACCTTGGAGTGGCATACAACCAACCGGAGTTGGATTCTACCTTACGGTTCAGTGATTTTCATCATCTTAAGGTATGTTCAATCTATCTCCAGACTTAGAGTTGGATTCTAATGATTTGGATGATCATGTTAACAAGATATGGATTTTCATAGATGAATTATCCAAGTATATCATGTTTGGAATAGTGAGATGAATAAGCCTTAAATACCTTGATTATAATCATCATGATTCGAATCTTAGTACACTGAATATGTGAAGAGAAGCTTCTATCATTGGTAAACCGAATCTAATAGATGATTTCATAGTAATCTTGGACTAGACGTCAACATCCTTATTGTTAGATAAATCTAAAGGTTTGATCATGGAAGGATTTATCTAGTATATATAGGACGTTTATCAACTTCAGTATAATAATATGGATTGATATAGAGGTGTTGATATCAACCGTTAAGCTTTTCGAATTGTCGTATGAAGATTTGAAGTCGGAATGGAATATGGTTTTATATTGGTATGCATATCCTTGAAATCGAAGTTGTCTTTATCCGTAAAATCATTCATAAGGGTGTGAACATGGTATTCATGGAAGTAACATGAATTATCATGCAAGATTTCATTGTTTCAATCATGGCAAGAACAGCTTTTCGCCAAAGAATCGCCATGCATAGATAGCGCACGCTATGCTATGAATGTTAACGTCGCTATCGAGCACTAGTTAGCGGCGCTACGTTTGGTATGTAACGACGCTAGACCATCGACGAAGTCGATTGGCCGTCGGTGAAGTACGACCATGCATCGTTAGCGTGTGCTAGGCTTTGTTGTTTGCGTGCGCTATCGGGCAGACTTAACGCACGCTACCAGAGTACTTAGCGTGCGCTAAGCGGTCAGCAGATTGTATTTTATGAACTTTTGGCCGTGAATCGAATTGTTAAACCTTTGTACGACGTGAGATAAATCCTATATCATTTCTTTTGTTAAGGTTTGGTCTCGTTACGTGATTGATTGAGGAGGACGATCTTCGAGTGTTCATTTTCGTGGAAGTATTGTTATTGTCTTCAAATCGAGGCAAGTACCTTAATTGTTTTATGTATTGTTGTTATACATATTGTCGTGCATGTATGTCGTTATTGTATGTACACCTCGTGTTGGTCCGACGGGATCACCGGGGGATCTATGCTAGCGTGCGCTGGATCATCGGACGGGTTTTTTCCACCATGGGTTGGTCTGACGGGATCATCGTGGGTTCTAGGCAGTGAACGCTGGATCGATGGAATTACCATGTGTATGTATTGATATCATGTTGTGATTATCAGTTGTGTATGTTATGTTTGAGTTTCTCGTAGGAGAAGACTCATTGGTATTTTGTCGTTTACGTTATTATTATTCTTTGTGAGATATGAATAATATGTTGTGGTACTTGTACTAGCATCGTTGTGCTAACCCCTTCGGGGGTGAACATTTTGTTGTGTTCAGGATCCAGGAGAGCGGGGAAACAACCACTGGAACTGTATGACGACGAGGGTGCAGAGTGATGTCCCGACCGGGTTTATTTATCTATTGTTTATTCGTTATTTCAATAAGTACTCGAGTACGAAGTTATTTGGGATGGGTTTGAATTTGGTGATGTATTATTGAGTTCTGTTGAACAATTGTACTATTTCTGTATTGGGTCAGAACTGATGTACTGTAATTCCGCTATTTCCATTCATTAGTACCTTTTTATACTTGTTCAATTCTTCAGCCTTGTAAATCCTTATGTAAAGGATTTACGGCGCTGTAATATTCCCGAATATATCGGGGGTGTTACATTGACTATCGAGAGCTGAACAAAATGACGATTAAGAACAAGTATCCTTTTCCACGGATTGATGATTTGTTTGACCACTTGCAAGGAGCAACAGTATTTTCAAAAATCGATCTAAGATCAGGATACCATCATCTGAGGATCAAGGAATCTGATGTTCCGAAGTCAGCATTCAGAACTCGTTACGGACATTATGATTTTGTAGTGATGCCGTTTGGTCTTACTAATGCACCTGCAGTGTTTATGCAATTTATGAATCGTGTGTTCATAGAGTATTTGGACAAGTTTGTGGTTGTGTTCATTGATGACATTCTAGTTTATTCCAAGAGCCTGGAAGAACATGCGCAGCATTTGCGGATTGTTTTGGAACTATTGAGAAGCGAGCAATTGTACGCCAAACTCTCTAAGTGTGAATTATGGATACAGGAAGTAATGTTCCTCGGTCATGTGGTATCAGCTGAAGGAGTCCGAGTAGAACCTCAGAAGATCGAAGCAGTTATGGATTGGAAGCCTCCAAATAATCTGAAAGAAGTCCAGAGTTTCTTAGGACTTGCTGGATATTATCGTCGATTTGTGGAAGGGTTTTCCAAAATTTCCCACCCACTGACTCGACTCCTGCAGAAAACTCAAAAGTTTGAGTGGAATGAATTATGTCAGAAAAGCTTTGATGAATTGAAGAGAAGATTGACGATATCACCGATTTTAACACTTCCACAGGGAACTGGAGGATTTATAGTTTACAGTGATGCTTCGAACCAAGGACTCGGGTGCGTATTGATGCAGAAGGATAAGGTGATCGCTTATGCGTCATGACAGCTGAAACCTTATGAAGTGAATTACCCAACGCATGATTTGGAGTTAGCAGCAGTAGTTTTTGCTTTGAAAATCTGGAGGCATTACCTGTTCGAGAATCACTGTCAGATCTTTACGGATCACAAGAGTCTCAAATACATCTTCAGTCAGAAGGAGTTGAACATGCGGCAAAGAAGATGGTTAGATCTGATTAAGGATTATGACTTGGAGATTCTGTATCATCCAGGCAAAGCGAATGTAGTGGCCGATGCACTCAGCCGTAAGCCTGTTTCTATCCAGATGCTGGAGACTCTGACCTCCCAGCTCAGCATTCAACGAGAGATGATTCGAGAAGGAATTGAAGTATGGTTACAAAGAGTCCAAGGACAACTATGCGTGATGGAAATAACCTCATCGTTAACCGAGGAAATCATATCTAAGCAGGGAGATGACCCTCTGATGATTCGGTTACGTGATGAAGTGATCAAGGGAAAGGCCCCCGGATTCGTAATTCATGATGATGGAGTTTTGAGATTTCAGAACCGACTATGTGTTCCCGATGTCGATGTTCTGAAACAGACGATTATGAAGGACTTGAAGCAGAATTTCTGGTGGGTCAACATGAAGAAAGATGTAGCGGACTATGTTTCGAAATGCTTAACTTGTTAGCAGGTTAAGATCGAGCATCAATGACCTGCCGGGATGTTGAAGCCGCTCCCGATTCCTGAATGGAAGTGGGAGGACATATCGATGGACTTTATCACTTGTATGCCGAGAACCAAGACAGGAATGAACATGATTTGGGTGATAGTTGATCGTTTACCAAATCAGCTCATTTTCTAGGCATTAAGGACACTTGGGACCTGAGAGGTTAGCACGAGTATTTATTTCAGAGATAGTTCGATTGCATGGTACGCCGAAGACCATTATTTCTGATCGAGACGGCCATTTTGTGTCTCATTTTTGGAAAGCAGTTCATATGGTCTTGGGGACCGAATTGAACTTCAGCACAGCTTATCACCCGCAGACAGACAGACAATCCGAAAGGACCATTCAAATGGTGGAAGACATGCTGAGGGCCTGTGCCTTAGATTGGTCAAACAATTGGGAAGTTCATCTACCGTTGATTGAATTTACCTACAACAATAGTTGGCATGCTTCCATTAAAATGGCACCGTTTGAGGCACCCTATGTTGGGACGATTCATCAGACTTGATCGGGACAGAACCAGAGTTGATCGTGCAGACACGAGAGAAGATAGCCTTGATTCGTGAAAGGCTACTGACCGCTTAGAGTCGACAGAAATCTTATGCAGACATACGCCGTCGCCCACTGGAGTTTAGTAATGGAGACCACATACTTTAAAATTTTCTCCTACTCGGGGAATCTCTCATTTTGGGAGAAAAGGTAAGCTGAGTACAAGATATATCGTACCATTCGAGATCCTCGAGAGAGTTGGCATACAGATTGGCATTACCGCCGTCATTGAGCCATGTTCATAACGTGTTCCTCGTATCCCAATTATGGAGATATATATCGGATCCTAGTCATGTCATTGATTTCGGCGAGATCGAAGTCGCTCAGGATGGAACATTTGAAGAAAGACCAGTCAAGATACTCGAGAGTCGAGTTAAGCAGTTGAGGAACAACCCAATCGTTTTGGTCAAAGTTCACTGGTCACGCCATGGAGTGGAAGAATCCACATGGGAAACAGAAGATAGTATGAAGTCCAGATATCCAGAGTTATTTTCGTCTTGAGTTTCGGGACGAAACTCCTTTTTAGTAGGAGAGTATGTAATATCCGGATTTATTATTGTGTATTTCATCTGTATTTGAACCCTGTATTATTCAGAATTGTGATCTCGATAATGGGAGTATGATATTTCTCACATTTGTATCCTTGTACATAAGTATAAGAACATGCAAAATTTCTCATGCAAACTCGTGATAGCGCACGCTAAGAATGTAGCTTAACGTGGGTTATCGGCTATAACTAGCGCACACTACGAATGAAGAATTGCGTGCGCTAGGCAGTCAATTATTGAGCTAGACGGCTAGCACATGCGCTAGCCAGACATGGGTCCGGATAAGATTCCCGCGGGCGGAACTGGCCAGTTTTGGAGTCAACGCTTATTAGCGTACGCTAAGGATTGTAGCATAGCGTGAGCTAATCAGCTATTGTGCAGAAACTTTATTTAAGGGACAGCACTCCATTTCTTCTTGTTCCCTTCACTCGTCCTCATTTCTTGATAGTCCAGAGAGCCTATTATCCTCCTTAAACACACTTAGACCACCTCTACTTTATTATTGGAGATTGTATATCACTTGTTATTGATTGTTGAAGAGAAGAAACACCTTGGATTGGCATATAAACAACCGGAGGTGGATTCCACCTTTTTGACTCGTTGTTTTCTTCATCTTAAGGTATGTTAATTCTTTCTCCAGCCTTAGATTCGTGTTCTGAAGAATAAGATGATCATGCTATCAAGATATTGAGTTCCATTGATGAATCATTCAAACAAACATCATGTTTAGAAGTGGAAATGATTATACTTATAATGTCGTCATGGAAACATCGTAGTTGGAATTGTTAGTTCACCTTTAAGATGAAGTCTGATTATGTAAATGACAATGGAATCTAGTGCATCAACTTGGAGATCACGAACTTCACATGAGAATGATAATCGAGTTGGATATAAGAGTTGTGATGATATTCATTTCCTTGAATTCAAAGATGTTTTGAATCTGTAAGATCATTCATAAGTTTATGAACATGTCAGGTAGACGGATAACGTACGTTAATCACTGAGGAGTTCGTAAATTTCATCACCGTTAGAACGGTCTGCTGCCCAGTAGTGAAGCTTCCATGCACGCTTAGCGTATGCTAAGCTATGCAGATTAACGTACGATATCGGGCATGTTTAGCGTACGCTACGTTTGGTATGTAACGTACGTTAGGTCATCAGGCGAGTCAGTCGGCTGACCAGAGAGGACTGTCGATACATAGTTAGCGAACGCTAGGCTTCATTGTTTACGTGCGCTAACGAGCAGGCTTAACGCACGCTACGTAGAATACTACGCTAAGCAGTTCAGGCAGATTATATTTTATGAGCTTTTCGCCGTAAATTAGATTGTTAGACATTCGTACGACATGAGATAAATTATATATTATTTCTTTTGTTAAGGTTCGAGCTTGCTGCGTGATTGATCGAAGGGGCAACCTTCGAGTGTCTCGTTTTTCGTGGAAGTAGTATTATTGTCTTCGAATCGAGGCAAGTACCTTAATCGTTCTATGTATTAATGTTATACATATTGTTTTGCATATATGTCGTTGTTGTATGCCCACCTCGTGTTGGTCCGACGGGATCATCGGGGGATCTATGCTAGCGTGCGCTCGATCATCGGACGGGTTTTTCCACCACGGGTTGGTCTGACGAGATCATCGTGGGTTCTAGGCAGTGAACGCTGGATCGTCGGAATTACCATGTGTATGTTGTGATATCAAGTTGTGATTATCATGTGTGTATGTTATTATTGAGTTTCTCGCAGGAGAAGACTCGTTAGTTCTTTTGCCATTTATGTTATTATTCTTCTTCGTGAGATGTTGAATAATATGTTGTGGTACTTGTACTAGCAATCGTTGTGCTAACCCCTTCGGGGGTGAACATTTGTTTATGTTCAAGATCCAGGAGAGCAGGGAAACAACCACTGGAGTTGCATGACGACGAGGGTGCAGAGTGATGTTCCGGCCGGGTTTATTTGTCTGTTGTTTGTATTGTTTTAATAAGTACTCGAGTACGTAGTCGTTTATGATGATTTGGATTCGGTGATGTATTAATACTTTTCCGTTGAACATTCGTATTTTCAGTATTGGTCAGAACTGTTGTATCTTATTTCTGTTATTTTCATACGTTGGTATCTGTTAATGTCTTTTTAGTTCTTCAGCCTTGTAAATCCTTATGTAAAGGATTTACGGCGCTGTAATATTCCTGAATATATCGGGGGTGTTACAAATGAGGCACAAGTAAATTACTCAACCACGGAAAAAGAGTTGTTAGCTATAGTTTTTGCCCTCGACAAATTCCAATATTATATCATAGGGTCAAAAGTAATAGTGCAGAGTGATCATGCAGCATTAAAATATTTACTAAAAAAGCCACAAGCTAAACCGAGACTAATTAGATGGATTTTAATGTTGCAAGAATTTGACGTAGAAATCAAGAACAGAAAAGGGAGCAAAAATGTGGTCGCTGACCATTTGTCACGACTCATAATTAACGATGACACTCTTGCTTTGCAAAAGTACGATACTATCCCTGAATCACTTTCTCATGAACAATTTTTTCAAATTAATACAACTCCTTGGTATGCTGATATTGTGAATTACTTGCATGTGGAACGTTAAAAACTGGCTTATCTTTTCATGAAATAAAAAGATTTCTTTTCACTTGTCGAAGTTATTTTTGGGATGATCCTTTCTTATTTAGAATAGGTAAAGATGATATTATAAGACGTTGTATTCCCTAAAATGAACAAAAAAATATTTTGACATTTTGTCATGAGGACATTTTGGAGGTCGTAAAACTGCTTTTAAAATTCTCCAATCAGGGATGTATTGGCCTTCACTTTTCAAAGATGCACATCAATTTTATATTTCATATGATCGATGTCAACGAATAGGAAATATTGGAAGAAGAAATGAAATGCCTTTGACAAATAATCTAGTTATCGAAATTTTTAACGTATGGGGAATCGACTTCATGGGGCCATTTCCTAAGTCATGTAATTTTGAGTACATCCTGGTCGCAGTTGACTATGTGTCAAAATGGGTGGAAGCTATTCCAACACGAACCAATTATGCTCAAATAGTATTAAAATTTGTGCAAGAAAACATTTTAAGTCGTTTTGGCTTTCCGAGAGCAATCATTAGTGATGGGGATCCCATTTTTGTAACAAGCTTTCTGAAAAATTGATGAAAAAGTACCATATTAATCATAAAATAGTTACTCCTTACCATCCCCAAACATCAGGACAAGTGGAAACGAGTAATAAGCAGATAAAAGGAATCCTCGAGAAGATTGCACAACCTTCAAGGAATGATTGGTCTGTTAAGTTGAATGACGCACTATGGGTTTATCGTACTGCTTATAAATTAGTCTTAGGAATGAGTCCTTTCCGTCTTGTTCAAGATAAAGCATGTCACTTACCTGTCAAAATAGAACATAAAGCCTACTGGGCAATAAAAAGCATTAATTTTGACTTAATGAAAGCAGTAGAAGAAAGATAGCTTCACATCTCCGAAATCGATGAGATCCGAAATGAGGCATATGAAAATGCAAAAATATATAAAGAAAAAGTCAAACGACTACATGGTAGAAATATCATCGATAAAAATTTTAAAATTGTGAATGGAGCGGTCCATTCACAATTCTAGAAGCATATCCTTATGGGGTTGTAAAGTTGTTAAATCCCAGAAGAAATGAATCATTTCAGGTAAACGGTCACCGTGTTAAACCATATTATGAAGGAGCACATCAAGTACAAGTAATTGAAAGTATAACTTCGTTGAAAAACTTTAAATCAAAATCAGATTAACGTCAAGCTAACGACGTTAAACAAGCACTTCTTGGGAGGAAACCCAAACTTTATTTTATTTTGCTGTGTGACTTTCTTTTTGCGTAATTTAAATAGAATATTTTGTAAGCTTCTTTTTATAGGTCATGACAAGGAAACACAACAATCAGGTCACGTGAACATCATTGTCAACCGGATAAGATAAGATCCTATTATGTCCTTTTCAACAAAGAAACTTACTTAGGAAGAATTGAATTTTGCTACTTTTAAATTGCCTAGTGTCTTTGAATTTTGAATTTTCTTTTAAAAAAAACAAATACAAAAAAAAATGAAAAAAGCCTTAAAAAAATATTGAAAAACAATTTCCTTTTATCAGCAAAAATGCAATCTTAAGAATTTACAGAGCTCGAGCCGAACGAATGCGATTATTCATGTTGTATGATATCTCTCATGACATTCGCTTTACTATTGAAGCTAAAGTAAGAATAGCTTGGGAATCATTCGAACCACCCACTAGATTCTTACCAGGGCTTGATAAAAGTTCATATACCAAGAACGACGAGCCAAGAAAATGTATGTTTGTTATAAATGTGCCAGATGGACTTGTGATAAAAAAATGTCGTTCTCTTGGAATTCCTTCCACAAACAAACAAGATAAAATTGAGTTCATAAGTGTGGGCTGAGTAAGGAGAAATTGAATAATATTCAATTATATCTTAACATGCATCCTAGTGGATTAGTGTATCATGAGATTCTATGTTTGTGGGGGAAATTCAAATCTGGACATGAACAACGTATTGGGAATCTGATGGTAAAAGACCTTGTTTGCCAATTTGTAAAATTGAATGGGAAGCATATCCCCGACTCATAGAAGACGTTTAAGCCATTTCTGGACGTAAAATCAGAGGAAGATGTGAGCCACAATCACAACTATTGTACATACATGCGTGAGTATCTTTACTTTTTGTCGTTTTTTTTATTTTTTTAATAAAAAAGTGATATGCAATAAATGCATTCATTATTCTATTGAGTAGTTGAAGCGCAATTAACGCAGTCACAGATTTGATAAATCGTTTCGCTTTATTTTGCTTCTATAAATAAACATTGTATTTGTTTCTTTTCTGCATCCCCCAAATTTGCAATTCTCTCATTTTCTCTCTAAAATAATTTTTCTTTTAATAAAAATGGAGTCGTTATCATCATCTTCTGCAAAAGAACTTAACTCCATCTGCATTTTTAGTGGAGCTAGTCATGGGAATAAGGCTTGCTTTACTGAAGCAGCCCACAACTTGGGTCGTACCCTAGGAGAAAAATGCATTCATTGAGTTTATGGAGGAGGAAGTCTAGGATTAATGGGACGCGCTGCTGCTTCTGCCTATATGGAAGGAGTAAAAGTGATGGGAATCATACCGAAACCTCTGACTGAGAGAAAAATTACTGGGGCAACCATTGGAGATGAGTTTAGAGCTGTGAATATGCAAGAACGCATAACTCACATGCTAAATAATGCTGATGCCTTTATCACCCTTCCAGGTGGTTTTGGCACTCTTGAAGAACTTTTTCATGTGGTTACCAGAGCCCAACTAAATTCCCATAAAAAATCAATTGGTCTGCTAAATGTCAATGGTTTCTTCGATGGTTTACTATCTTTCATCGACTACTCTTCTGAAAAAAGTTTTATTTCTGAGCGTGCTAAACGAATCATAGTCGTAGCAACAACACCAGAGGAGCTGATTAAAAAACTTATTGCATTTGTTCCTGAACCAGATCCAGCTCTAGCTAATATTGTTCGGATGGAAGATTTTACTGTGCGAAAACGCAAAATTGATGCATTCCTTTCCCTTTGATAACCCACTTCATTCCTCTTATTGTTTGTACTTTTTAGCGGGAGTAAAAATCGTGAAAATGATGGCAGCTTAAGGAGTTTTCTTTTCGATCTCTTGACGCGCATCTATTCACGATTTATGTATTGTTATTTCTATTACTGTAATTTTCTTTTTATAAAATTAATAAAGTTTTGATGGCAGAATAAGGAGACTCTCAGGACGCTCTTGAAACGCATCTAGGTTGTTTATGTTATACCTAAGGGTATATATATTTATATGTTTTATGTTTTATGTGTCTCGCCCCTACCGATTTATTTTGCAAATTTCTCCGTATCAATAAGAAAATGGCACACTCAGAGTATCACTATCGTCACAGGGAGTTTTCTTCAACCCTCATGATATTATTCGTTTAAATGGTAATCATATTGCACAAGATAGGTGTGGGGGATTAAAAATTATAAATACTTATTTACGGATCCTAAAATTAGTCTAAGGGCATTTATGTACAAGAATAACTTGAAAAACAAAAACTTAAAAACGTATTGCTAAAAAAAAATTGTTGATGTACTCTCATTTCACACTTCAGAAAATGTTTATGCTAATTTTAACATAAAATTTGAGAATGAATTACTAAGGGATTAATCTAAGATGATCAACATTTAGTCGCTTGAATGGTTTAATACCTCAAATTCATAAATATTAAAACTTGTACTTGTGAAATTTTGAGCCTTGACTGCTTTATCGTATATGCAAGTCTTTTATTGATTCGGTGTACTGTTCATGTTGTAATACTCTAGAACTTGCATTGGGTATCTGTGTCAAAACCACATGTGTGTGCAATTTGTGAAAATGAGCTAAGGCGAATTTTGTTCAAAAGCCCTTCAAGCTTCTTTACCTACCAAATGATATTCAATTCCCTCGTTAACCCAATTGAGCCTATTATCTATTTTATTATTAACACATACTGATCTTTCCATCGTTATAATCCTTTGGCCCATACTTGAATAGTTAGAAATTATTTTTGACAAGGATAAAGATATTGTGTGGTGAAATTGAGGGGTATATATTGCGGGTGGTGTTGAAAACTGGAGAATTCAATTACTCCGCTGTTTTTGGGAACTTAGTAACTGGATATATTCATGAGCGCCATGTTTACATTCGCGTAAAACAGTTATCTTAGACATGAGTATGCATAAAAGCAGCTTGTGTATGTTTTTATCTTAGTAACCGGGTGTATTCATGTGACCCATCATTTATATTCACGTAAAATAGATAATAACAAATCAAGTATGATATAAAAAAATTTGCTTGGTTGGAAAGCAAGAAAAAGAGATCAGATGATTTGAAACATAAGTAAGGGGATCGATAGAAGCTTCATTAATTAGATTCTAAGTTCTTACCTGTTGATAAATATCGATTCAGAATATTTTAATTTCTAATTGTTCAGTTCAAGTCACTTTATCCATATTTTTCTACTCCAACCGAATTAGAGCCGATATTGTAACCAAAATAAAAAAAACTTTTTGATTCATAAATTTGCAACACACCAAGTGGTAGATATAATAGATAATTTGCAAGCCTTGGAAGTTTTTACTTCATTAAATGGATCTGAGCACAAATACTGTAACACCCCAACTAGGCGACTATTACAGTGCCATGGACCCCCGACTGGGACCCACCTGGCGAATGAAATAATGACTTAAATAATATACTTGTAGTACCGAACCACATTATATCATCAATTACTCCGATGAGGAGTTTCAAGTACAACACACCCAAGATAATACAGAATACATGTATATTTTATATGTAGATAAAATATACAACACTGAATAAAAATGGGTATTCGAACGGAAGTCTGCAGCGGAGATAAAATGAAGAAACACGAATGACTGAAAGGACTGGGCCCCCTACTAGTATCACTGGGACTCTTCGCCGTCAACATTCTCTTCTCGTACTTTATCCTTGCAATGACCTGAAAACAACATCCCCCAACGGGGTCAGCTACACAGAACAACAATCCTCAAGAGTTGAATAAACACAATCATGATATATCTTAATTATGAAATTAAGCTGAAGAGAGGCATCATAGTACGCCCGTAATGGTATGTGCAAGTGCACAAGATGAGTGTCCGGACACACCCACCCTTGTACCTAATTAGTCTCACGGAGGTACGTTACCGTGTGAACAGTCCAATATGTTGGTGAACCCAATCACATGACTATCATGTGCCCGACTAAAAATTTCACACATCCCCACCCGGCCATGCAATACGAACTGAGAAGGCCATAAGAGCAAAAGTGACCAATGAACATTAATGAATAACAATACGACAAAGGTCAAGAATGACTCACCGGGATGACATAATAATGAAATGGATGATAGCTCATTGAAATGATTGGAACCGTCGTTCCTCGTGAATGAAATGATTATTTTGATAATTACAAGTCTCAATATGATTAGTACACTATGAATGATTATGATTTATGAATGAATAACAATGAAAGGAATGCGTATCCTTTTAACCGAGTAAGAATTAACCTACTCAACACCGGTGAAGAATGTCCTTCCTCGAAAAAACGTCCTACAATGAGATGTCGGTCGCTTGAACAACCTTAAATAACACAATTACCCACAATCCGTTCAATATACGTATCAAGCATGATTATAACTCACTCAAAACGTCGATATGAATAATCCAAGTTCATTGGGGCAAGAAACACGTTGTAACCAATCTTCGATTGTTTACAATCAACCTCAATTATATCCATATCAAACCTCCAAGGAGTGTTTCAATCCAACAAAACATCTTCAACACAATCAATAATCTAAAATGAATACCCAATTCAAGATTTCAACAACATCTAGTCGAAAACCCCCAAATCCAAATCAATATTCAAGGTGTTCTTGAATACACCCAAATAATCCGATGATAATCCTTAACAATTCATAATCACAAGTATATCACATCATATATCATGATTATCACATCCAAAACATCATATCCCAACTTAAAATCGAAATCTAAGATGTTGAAAAATTTACCTTTGAAGATTCAAGCACTTCGATCCGGTAAATTCGTGTTAAATCGACTATCCAAGCTTATCAATCTAAGATATAAGTTTAGAACACTCCTACCCAAGTGATGTGATGAAGAAAATCTCTCCCAAGAACTTCTCTCCCGAACCTCAAGTGAAGAAATGAGAAGAATGATCTCAAAAACCCGTCCAGGTACTTAAGTACTGCCATTGTTACGGCCGTAACATCCCCAAGTCAATGGCCTTACGGCCGTGACCAGCCATCTCGTACGAGCGTAACTCGACCTCGTCGAAAAATCTGCCGACAGACATACGACCGTAACCGCACATGCCTTACGGGTGTAACTCGACTGATACGGCCGTACTCGGAAAAACTTACGGGCATATGAAGCCTTCATCAAAACTGACCGGCACACCCTGCTCGAATCGTACGGCCGTAACCGGCCAAACCTTACGGCCGTACCTGCCTCAACTTACGGTCGTATGCCGCAACCCTTACGGCCGTAAGTCCTCTTCGTCCGAACTGTCCTGAAAATAACGAACGTATGTTACGGCCGTAATACAAACATGTTACGGCCGTAACTCGCTGCTGGACGTCAACGAATGACAATCTGTCTACTCGACACACATCACTGAATGATCCGACATACCATACTTGTATGAATATAATTGAATCCAAAACATGTGGTAGATGATACTTCCAACACAAGACTACCAATCACGATGATTATGGTAATACACTCGTCTCGATTCTCAAATGAAGATGAATGAAGATCGGTAACTGGTACACGGCTAAAATATGCCAACGAAGAATACAAGTGAATGAGTCATAAATGATGAATGATTATTAATGAGTGAATTCCCCGACAGTGACAATTACTGAATGATAATTACTGAATGATAATGAATGAATTACAACCGGGTATTACATACTCTCCCCCTTAAAAAGAGTTTCGTCCCCGCTAAGGGTCAAACAACTCGGGATAACTCTCCCGCATACTATCCTCGGTTTCCCAAGTAGCCCCTTAGACTCCGTGTCTAGACCACTGAATCTTGACAAAGGAATCATGTTGTTCATCAACTGCTTGATTTGCCGCTCTAAGACTCGTATAGGACGCTCCTCATACAAATGATCATCCGCGATCTCGATTTCGTCGAACTGAAGTATGTGACTCGGGTCGGAAACATACTTCCGCAACTGAGAGACGTGAAACACATTATGAATTCGGCTCAACGCTGGAGGTAAAGCCAATTGATAATCCAGACTGCCTGCTCGATCCAAAATCTCAAACGGTGCGATGAATCTCGAACTCAACTTTCCCCGCTTCCTGAAACGGAAGATACCTCGACTCGGGGATAGCTTGACCAAAACGTGGTCACCTGCCTCGATCTCTAATGGTCGATGATGATTATCTGCATATGATTTCTGTCAACTCTGAGCGGTCAAAAAATGACTCCTAATCAAAGCTACCTTCTCGCGGGCGGCTATAAGCATATTGGGCTCGGTGCCGATTGATTCTGATAAGTCATCCCAACACAAAGGAGATCGATAATGACGACCGTACAAGGCCTCGTAAGGTGCCATCTTAATTGAAGCATGCCAACTATTATTGTACGTGAACTCAATCAACGGTAGTTGGGCTTCCCAATCGTCTTTCCAATTGAGGATGCATGCCCTAAACATGTCCTCCAATGTCTGAATACTCCTCTCTGATTGTCCATCGGACTGAGGATGAAAAGCTGTGCTGAAATTAAGCTGAGTTCCCATGGCACGATGAACTGATTTCCAAAAATGTGACATGAATCGCCCGTCACGATCATAAACGATACTCTTAGGAGTACCATGCAACCTCACTATCTCTTTGATGAATAACTGGGCAAGTCTCTCGGGACCCCACGTATCCTTAATCTAAAGGAAATGAACTGACTTAGTTAAGCGGTCCACAACTACCCAAATTATATTCATGCCATGACGAATCGTCGGCAAACTCGTGATGAAGTCCATAGAAATATCTTCCCACTTCCACTCTGGAATAGGGAGAGGTTTCAGCATACCCGTCAGTCGCTGATGTTCTATCTTGACTTGTTGACTGGTTAAACATCTCGAAACAAATTCTGCGACTTCTCGCTTCATATTACTCCACCAGTAATTTTGTTTTAAGTCCTTGTACATCTTGCTAGACCCCAGATGAATGGAATAAGGGATAGCATGAGCTTCTCTCAAAATCGAGTTTTTCAACTCGTCATCCGCCGGTACGTATAACCGATTCTTAAATCGCAAAAGTCCATCCTCGTGGACCACAAATACAGGGGCTTTCCCCTGAGCCACATCCTCTC
Organism: Orobanche coerulescens; assembly: GCA_033398695.1. Classification (NCBI taxonomy): domain Eukaryota; kingdom Viridiplantae; phylum Streptophyta; class Magnoliopsida; order Lamiales; family Orobanchaceae; genus Orobanche; species Orobanche coerulescens. Next base: position 126,283,688 of record CM065815.1, on the reverse strand, counting down.
GGATGCGCGACAAAAACGGGTCTGAACCCTGATTCACTCTAATCGCCTCCTCAAGTGGCGATGAAATATCTAATATGCAAAGTTGCCACTGCACTCGCTGTAACCAGACCTCGATCTCGGGTCTCAGAAATTCCTGCTGAAGCTCCTTCTGAACTGTTAAACGAGCAAGCATTTGCTCCTGAACGGACTTATGACTCAAGGCGTCGGCGACAACGTTCGCCTTACCCGGCTGGTATAGTATCTCAATATCATAATCTTTGATTAGTTCCAACCACCGTCTCTGTAGCATATTTAACTTTTTCTGAGTAAATATACACTTCAGACTCTTATGATCGGTGAATATATGACAGTTAATGCCATAAAGATAATGACGTCAAATCTTCAATGCGAACACCACGGCTGCTAGCTCCAAGTCGTGGGTCGGATAATTAACCTCGTAAGGTCTCAATTGCTGTGAAGCACAAGCAATAACTTTTCCATTCTGCATTAATACACATCCAAGACCATGTCCGTACGCGTCACTATAAACCACGAATCCCTCCGGTCCTTGTGGCAGAGAAAGAACAGGCGCTGAAATCAAACGACTCTTGAGTTCCTCAAAACTCCGCTGACATGCGTCGGGCCACATGTATTTCTTATCCTTCCGCAAAAGGTTCGTGATGGGTTGAGCAATTTTAGAAAATCCTTCCACAAATCGCCGGTAATATCCTGCTAATCCGAGAAAGCTTCGGATTTCCTTAACATTCCTCGGAGGTTGCCAATCTCGGATCGCCTCCGTCTTCTGAGGGTCGACAGGAACTCCGTCTGATGAAATTACATGTCTGAGAAACATCACCTCGGACATCCAGAACTCACATTTGGAAAACTTTCCATAAAGTTGCTCTCGTCTCAACACGTCGAGAACCTGATGAAGGTGAACTTCGTGCTCCTCTTGGTCACGAGAATAAATCAAAATGTCGTCAATGAAGACAACCATGAACTGATCCAAATAGTTGATGAAAACTCGATTCATTAACTCCATGAACACCGCAGGTGCATTAGTTAACCCAAACGGCATTACCACAAACTCATAGTGACCATAGTATGTTCGAAACGCCGTCCTTGCGATATCCGACTCTCGGATTCGCAATTGATGATATCTAGATCTTATATCGATCTTCGAAAATACTGAAGCTCCCTGAAGTTGATCCAAAAGATCATCAATACGGGGTAGAGGATATTTATTCTTGATCGTCACCCTGTTCAACTCCCGATAATCAATACACAAACGAAATGAACCATCATTCTTCTTAACAAATAACACTGGTGCTCCCCACGGGGATGCACTAGGTCGGATATAACATTTCCCGGTCAAATCCTCCAATTGATTCTTCAGTTCCTGCATTTCGATTGGGGCCATCCGATATGGTGCCTTCGATATTGGAGACGTACCAGGCTCCAGCTCAATCGTGAATTCCATATCTCTCTGTGGAGGCAAACCCGGTAACTCGTTTGGAAATACGTCGGCATATTCTCTCACTACAGGAATATCTGCCAACATCACTGATGATTTCTCGGTCTTGGTCATATAGCACCAATAACCAACACACCCCTGACTGAGTAATTTCACAGCTTTCATCAAGTTGATAACTCTCCCGGAACAACTGGGATTACCTCCCTGAAATACACATTCGACCCAATCGCGTGAAATGATAGTGACCATATGCTTACGGACGCTAATGATGGCATCGTGACGATCCATCCAATCAATACCCAAGATGACGTCGTATCTCGGTAAATCTACCAAGATTAGGTCAGCTAACTAATCACGGCCATGAAGCTGAATCGTACAATCCCTAATCTCACGATTTCTGATAATTCGTCTACCATCAGGTAGACCAATGACATACGGCTCACAACTAGTAGCACTACCTAGACGTAGTCTACTCAAACATGACTCGAAAATGAATGAATGCGATGCACCAGTATCAAAAAGGCTACACACAGGTTGAGATAGAATATCGAGTGTACCTGAGATCATTTGGGCCTCCGGATCGTCGGTCCTCTTCATCTCATAAATTCAGGGCTTGCTAGTCCCCGCACCGGATGCTCCTGTCTGATGACTATGGGCTCCGCCTTTGTTTGCTCCTGTCATCTTAAACTATGCAGACTGAGTGGCTTGATTATGAACAACTGACTGCTTCGGGGCCTGAGATGACGCCGTAGTAGGTTTTGAGTCTCTTCGGCAAAAATGGGCCTTGTGCCCCGCAATCCCACAGTTATGGCATGTGATAGTCTGCCTCTGACACTTGGTGCTGAAATGACCAAGTTCTCAAAAGTTGAAACAGGTGATGGTCGAACTGGCCACTCGGGACTTTGATTCTGTGGGTCTGCGTGCCATAGGAGGTCGCTAAGAGAAAGTAGAGCCCGCATGAGGCTTCTTGAAAGTTGCCTGACCGCCTTCAGACTGATTACGATTCTTAGACTTCTTGCTGGCCGATTAAGGTTGCTGCTTAGCAATCTCCTTAGCAGTAAGCTCATAAGTAAGAGCTTTCTCAATGAATTCGGCTAGAGTGGTGCAATTGTGATTAATCAACTGCATCCGCATATGAGGTTTCAACCTCTTTCTGAAATACTTGATCTTGTCCGCCTCGGAGTGAATAATAGATGAGGTGAAAGGAAGTAGCTCCTGAAATTTCTCGGCGATGGCGAGAACATCATCGTCTGCTGAGGGGTCGAGAGTGAGTAATTATGATAACTTGGCCTCTCTGAGTGGGGCCGGATAATACCTCTCCATCATGACAGTCTTGAATTAATCCCAAGTACATGATCCGTAGGTGGGCTTCAACGATAACCACCATGAATGAGCGCTCTTACCCAGATAGTAAGCCGCAACTGAAACTTTGTGCCCTTCGGGACACTCTATCATAGCAAAAAACTTCTCGAAATACTTAAGCCAGCGAACAATATCCGCCGGCTCAGATGAGCCTTCAAAAGTAGGTGGCCTTTGGCGAGAGATGTCGCCAAAAATACTGCTTACACCCCTCTCTTGCCCCTGAGGTGGCGGCGGAGTAGCCTGCTGATTCTGGACGGTTGAGTTCTACTTCATCTCCATGAGGCGTGCCATCATGCCCTGCATAAAAGCGAGTGGATCAAGCCAAACACCTTCTGATTGAGCTGTGTCCCGGGTACGACTCCCTGACAGTGAATGATCATTTATGGGTGAATGAGTGGCAGCGTCGCTGCTCGATGAATTATCATTATTCCTTGCGTTCGCGTGTGTATTCACACGATCACTCAGGTTTCGGCCCACATCGCGGCCTCTTCCCCCCATCCTCTGCCTGCTCTCTCCATACTGAAGTAGGTAAGTCACATGTTAATTATAGATTTCGTATGAATATCACATTATGATTACGTCATGAAATGATTAGAATGGGCATACGCGCTCTAGCACAGTGATTACATGAATGATCAACTGAGGTGACATGGTTATCTGATGAAATTCTTGAAATGATTATCTTGAACAAGTTAACAAGATTAATGATACGATCCTTACAATCAACAATTGAGCAATGAAATGAACTGAGTGATTAATGAGTTAACATAATCGATATGATCAAAATGAAAATGATGATTGAGGATTGTTGACTGTTGAATGATAAATGAGTGATTCTTATTGTCAGAAATTATACCATGGCGTCAGAAATCTTAATGTTCTTTGGTCTGAGGGCTTGGCTCTTGCACAGGTCACACGTGACGCGAAAATCCATTGTACTAGTCTGATGAACGATGATTTCAATGAGACATGACTCGGAAGGTAGTATTCAAAACCACGCTCCGATACCAACTATGTAACACCCCAACTAGTCGACTATTACAGTGTCGTGGACCCCCGACTGGGACCCACTAGGCGAATGAAAATTAATGACTTAAATAATATACTTGTAGTACCGAACCACATTATATCATCAATTACTCCGAGGAGGAGTTTCAAGTACAACACATCCAAGATAATACAAAATACATGTATATTTTATATGAATATAATATATACAATACTGAATAAAAATGAATATTCGAACGAAAGTCTACAGCGGAGATAAAATGAAGAAACACGAATGCTTGAAGGACTGAGGCCCCATACTAGTATCAGTGGGACTCCTCGCCGTCAACGTTCTCTTTCCGTGCTTTAGCCTTGCCATGACCTGAAAACAACATCCCCCAACGGGGTCAGTTACACAGAACAACAATCCTCAAGAGTTGAATAAACACAATCATGATATATCTTAATTATGAAATTAAGCTGAAGAGAGGCATCATAGCACGCCCATAATGGTATGTGCAAGTGCACAAGACGAGTGTCCGGACACACCCACCGTTGTACCTAATTAGTCTCACGGGGGTACGTTACCGTGTGCACAGTCCAATGTATCGGTGAACCCGATCACATGACTATCATGTGCTCGACTAAAAATTCCACACATTCACACCCGGCCACACAATACGAACCTAGAAGGCCACAAGAGCAAAAGTGACCAATGAACATTAATGAATAACAATACGACAAAGGTCAAGAATGACTCACCGGGATGACATAATAATGAAATAAATGATAGCACATTGAAATGATTGGAACTGTCGTTCCTCGTGAAAGAATGATTATTTTGATAATTACAAGTCTCAACATGATTAGTACACTATGAATGATTATGATTTATGAATGAACAACAACGAAAGGAATGAGTATCCTTTTAACCGAGTAAGAATTAACTTACTCAACACCGGTGAAGAATGTCCTTCCTCGAATAAACGCCCTACAATGAGATGTCGGTCGCTCGAACAACCTTGAATAACACAATTACCCACAATCTGTTCAATATACGCATCAAGCACGATTATAACTCACTCAAAACGTCGATATGAATAATCCGAGTTCATTGGGGCATTATAACAAACACGTTGTAACCAATCTTCGATTGTTTACAATCAACCTTAATTATATGCATATCAAACCTCCAAGGAGTGTTTCAATCCACCAAAACATCTTCAACACAATCAATAATCCAAAATGAATACCCAATTCGAGATTTCAACAATATCTAATCGAAAACCCCCAAATCCAAATCAACATTCAAGATGTTCTTGAATAAACCCAAATAATCCGATGATAATATTTAACAATTCATAATCACAAGTATATAACTTCATATATCATTATTATCACATCCAAAATATCATATCCCAACTTAAAATCAAAATCTAAGGTGTTGAAAAATTTACCTTTGAAGATTCAAACACTTCAATCCGGTAAATTCGTGTTAAATCGACTATCCAAGCTTCTAAATCCAAGATATAGGTTTAGAACACTCCTACCCAAGTGATGTGATGAAGAAAATCTCTCCCAAGAACTTCTCTCTCGGAACTCAAGTGAAGAAATGAGAAAAATGACCTCAAAAACCCATCTAGGTACTTAAGTACTGCCATTGTTACGGCCGTAACTCGGCCTACTTACGGACATAACATCCCCAAGTCAACGGCCTTACGGCTGTGACCAGCCATCTCGTACGGGCGTAACTCGACCTCGTCGAAAAATCTGCCGACAGACATACGGCCATAACCGCACATGCCTTACGGGCGTAACTCGACTGATATGGCCGTACTCGGCAAAACTTACGGGCGTATGAAGCCTTCATCGAAACTGACCGGAACATCCTGCTCGAATTGTACAGCCGTAACCGGCCAAGCCTTACGGTCGTACCTGCCTCAACTTACGGCCGTATGCCGTAACCCTTACGGCCATAAGTCCTTTTCGTCCGAACTGTCCTGAAAACAACAAACGTATGTTACGGCCGTAATGCAAACATGTTATGGCTGTAACCCGCTGCTGGACGTCAACGAACGACAATCCGTCTACTCGACACACATCACTGAATGATCCAACATACCATACTTGTATGAATATAATTGAGTCCAAAACATGCGATAGATGATACTTCCAACACAAGACTACCAATCACGATGATTATGATAATACGTTTGTCTCGATTCTCAAACGAAGATGAATGATGATCGGTAACTGGTACACAGCTAAAATATGCCAACGAAGAATACAAGTGAATGAATCATGAATGATGAATGATTATTAATGAGTGAGTTCTCCGACAGTGACAATTACTGAATGATAATGAATGAATTACAACCAGGTATTACAAATACATCCCTTATACACTTGTGAGAGAGATATACACTTTCTCGGTGAGTTTTGTGAATTTAAAGTATTGACCATGATTCTGAGTGACTTGACAAATTTAAGAATTTGGTTTAATTCATTTCTTAATGCCTACTGAAATCTTTTGCATATTTGTTTATTTTGAAGTGGAACGAGATTATTCCGGACTTTTAATTGAGCTAATAACGTTTAAATAAGTTAATTTTCTTGTTATGCTTACTATATATTTGCCCGAGGACGTGCCAATGATAAGTGTGGAGGAATTGTTTGGTACACTTTTGTTAGTATTTTAATTAGAATATTATATATATTTCTGTATTTTGTGTGATAATTTATAATATTTTTCGTGTGTTTGCATTATTTTATTTCAAGAATAATTTTTAGTGATTGTGTGTAATTTTTGTTATATCAATGGGAATAATATTTTTATCTGCAGATTAGCACACCGGGTGAAGACATATCTATCGCTTTGGAGTGATATTTTTACAGAATCTAAATATATTCATGAGTGGTATCAAGTAAAGTTCCATCATTGAATGACAAACGGGAAATTTTTGGGATGGTGTGAGGCAGTGTCAAACCAAAATACCCAACAAATCTCAGATGTGTCAATATCAATGGTGACTCATTATTTCGATGAATAATTGCTTGGAACCGAAGAAAATTATGTAAACACTTACTCGAAATCTCACTTATCATATTCAATTGTGTAAGACACCATTTTCTCCGAAGAATTCGCCATGATCCATTTTCAAGCATAATATCATGAAAAATGGATACAAAATTCTGACTACTACTTATTAGTATCGGCAATAGTTCTGCAAAAGTATCTAAAAATATCAAATTTAGATATTTATACCTTTTATTCGTATCGTTGATACGATCGTTTTGAAAAAACTCATTCGAATCCGAGTTAGTATGAAGAAGTTATGGTCGTTCGAAGTTTTTGAAGGAAATTTAAAATGCGCAGGCCACTAATATCAAGACAAGTGGCAGAACCAAATTCGTCGGATGATGTCATCATGACATCACAGCACATGCCAACCGAGCTCCAAGTCACTGCACACGTGTACGTACTGCCCAATAAGAAACTACCACGTGTCAGACCACGTCAGCTCAGCACACGCCTGTCGCACAAGAACCAATAATACGATGCCACATGTCATGCCACATCAGCCAAGCCCACACCCAAGCCCAGCGCGTGAATCACACGCGCCAGCCCAGAACCATTTGATAGGCGTGTGTATCTCACGCGCGCGTGAGGATTTTTGCCACGTCAGAGATGACGTGGCGGATCAGATTGATTACATTGAAGGCCTTTTACTCTGCCTTTCCTTTACATTGCTGTTGATATTGGACGATGCAATACTGCTGAAGAGATAACATTATTGAAGAGATAAAGTGATAACAAGATGATGCTGCAATAATTCATACTGCAGCATCTTTCAATTTTAAAATTTATCTGGCAGTGTTGTTGTACTGCTATAAATATAAGTACTCTCTCAACAAAAGCAACACACACATAACGCACAATTACATTGACACACAGAACATAATTACACTGCTACGTACAGTTTTTATATTTTAGTTTGTGTATTTATTTTCTATATTCATGTTTTAGGTAATTATACTGTAATACACATGAATAAATATTACATCAAAAATTATATTCTGAATAAAGTTTATTTAATATTATTTTTATGAGATAAAACTCACCTTTATGTTTTATTTATTATTATAATTTTGTAATTTGAGTTCGTATGTTACATTAAAGCTGCTTGGATCAATTAGCGTATTGGGATAAGTCTTTCTCTATCAGTTTCAACATTTTCCTTTCAATTTAATTGATCTACAGTTCTTTTAATTTCTGCTATATTTATTTTGAATATGTTAATATTTATATGTCTCTTAAATTTACCTGTCAATATGAATTTGAGCTAAATTTTATATTCTAGGGTTCGGATGACTTAAATTAAATACTCGAGCTTATATTAAATTGATTACTATGCCTTCTTTAATTTAAATTGAGATAATTCACAATTGCAAAATAGAGACCGGAAGGAAATATTTTTGTAAATCTAAATTGAAACAAAAAAGGCTAATTATTAATCCGAAAGATACTATTTAGCCCAAGGAGCTAACCATGAATCCAAAAAATAATATTTAGTTGGATAAAGTAATTAGATTATTTAAATATAAACTTCTATTAAAATAATTTATGAATATGAAAGTTATCAAATCATTTTTCCTGAAGATATAATATTTATCTAATTATTAAATCTCATAGTTAATAAATTGCTATAGTGCTCGAGTTATTTATTTAATAATCTGAATCCCTAGAATCTTTATTATCGAAAACAACATAATTCTACATTAAGAGGTTTTTTTATTCTTACTTCTTGTCTTATTTTAATTATTCTTATTTAGAATTTATTTCCTGTATTTGTATTTCTGCAAACTAGCTAAAATCGAAAACCCAAATTATTTAGAATGTTGTAGGAATTATTTTGTGAATTCATAATTATTGTAATTTTAACAAACAAAAACGATCCTCAAGTGAAACGACCTTGGTAAACTCATCAACACTGTAACGCCTCGTATACTTGCAAGCCGCTATTTTGTTTACAAGAGCATTCTGAGTGAACAGTGAGCGTACATAAGTATCGCATCAGTTCATTTTTCTTCCAATTCTTCAGATCATCGGCTGAAGGTTGTCGGTCAGTGGGCAGCAGAGTCTCAGATGGCTTACGCACATTGTTCGTCGATGGGATGTTGGGATCCTGGAACTCAGGTCGAGAGCCAGTCACCCTGTGTCCCTTTGCAGCTTGATTAGGCCGGGTCCGGCCAGTTGTCCAATGGCAGTAGCAACACTCTCTTCCAGCACTGCATCAATCTCTCTCTCTCTCTCTCTATCTATCTATCTATCTATCTATCTCTCTCTCTCTCTCTCTAATCTTCATCTCCGGGCAGCCTCTCTAGACTCCTCCCCCTTTTTTGCATCATCAATATATGGTATCTTGGTATGAATCTTCTATAGGAGCTTCATGTACTCATCCTGTTTGGTCTTCAGATCATTGACGCTTTGAACCAGTGTACCTACCACTAAACACTTATCATCGATCTTATGATCGTGCTCAATTAGTCTGGTGCCGGTATGTCATAGGGAGGCAACTGTTTTGCCTCGGCTATAACACCCCCAAACCACTCGGGAATATTACAGCGCCGCGGACCCTCTCCGTAAGGATCTACCAGGCTAAATATAGAAAACATAACAACACAATACATGCCGACATGGATAACTAACGAACCATTAGACCGATTTGGTCTTTTACTACCACATACACATCAACCATACATTACTCCTTCTCACAAATCATACCCACGCAGGGGTTAGAATACATCAATATTTCCCTAAAACAGAAAATACCATAACGGGAAGACAAACTACAAGACTACACCAAAAACTCAACACCGGTCTTCGTGTGATTAGTATCATCGTCTTCCATCATCCTTCGTAACGATCCCGTGAATTGCTCATCAGCAACCTGCAAGTACCTGGACGCAATACAGACATCCACCCCACGAATCCTCGGGGGTTAGTAACTCTACTATTTTGCTAGTGCAAATATAAAACACAGATACAAGCCATACACAACATACTCCGAGAACAATAATAATCGTGAATATACTTGCCGAGATAAATCGCTTGATCAAAACAGTTTGAATTATGAAAAGTAGGAATAAAACCATTATACATCTTACAGAACATTTTACGATCTCGGGAGTTTTGAAAACATTTGGGGTTTGAGAATTCTCAAGCCTTTCGAAAACACTTAAGGGCACAGCCCAAGAATCATTTTTCCAAACTACAATTCCGACAACAACACACGGGGCCCACGACCAAATTCATCCACATCACATACTCGAAAGAATAACCCAACGGAACTATACAGTGTCAAACATTACCATGACAACAGTCTCACAGAACAACATCAGAGGGCACAACTTTGCAACTTAACCATACGGTCGAACTCGACACACCACAAAGCTACAATGCACAGAGTAACCACAGGACTCACGAACCCATACCAAATTATCGCAACCAAGAGACGAATTATACACCACATTTTCTGGTGCCATTCCATCCAAGTACAATACCATTTGAACTGCCATTCTAATCAGATGAAATATGCGCCAAAAAATCAAAGTTCTCCAACAAAACATTTCAAAGTTAACCATTGGTACGAGACTCACGGCCACCGTAACCCGCAGAAGCCCCGTTGGACCTGTAACACCCCAAACTGGGCGGATATTACAGTGCCGTGGACCCCCGACTGGGACCCACCAGGCGAATGAAAACGGATGAATTACACAGGGTAAATGTAGTACCGAACCACATTACAACATCAATTACTCCGATTAGGAGTTTCATACAACACACCCAGGATAAAATAGAATACATGTGTATTTTATGTGACGATGAAATACACAACACTGAATGAAATGAGTATTCAAACGGAATGTCTGCAGCGGAATAAATAAAGGAAACATAAATGACTGAATAAATGATCAATGCATCGGGTCCCCTTCTAGTATCATTGGGACTCTCGCCGTCAACGTGCTCTCCCGTGCCTTTGCCTTGCCACGACACGAGAAACAAATATCCCCAAACGGGTCGATTATACAGAACAACAATCCTCCAGAGTTGAATAAACACAATCATATAAATATGTAGTATAAACCACAAGTTCGATTAAAATGAAGCGGTTAGATTATAACCCAATCTTGTTGAAAACATACGCAATCAAATATGCTGTATGAATCAACTAACAGTACGGCTCAAAGGGTGGCGCCACACTACGCCCGAGATGGAAATGTGTCCGTGCACAAGCCACCAACGAGTATCGATCGAGTACCCGCGTGGTCTTGTACCTAATCAGTCTCACGAAGCAATCGACTCATGTGTACAGTCCAATGTGAGGCCAACAACCAACACACGACATAAATGTGCCCGACATGAAAATCCTACACATACCAACCGGCACGCCAGTATGACCCGAAATGCCACGATATAACAAAAGTGACATCGGAAACGAATAATGACTCACCGAGATAAAATTATAGTGAAATGAATGATAGCTCAACAAAATGATTGGAACCGTCGTTCCTTGTGACTGAAGTGATTAATTGACAATGACAAGTTTTAATACGGTTAACACAATGATGAATGAGTTACGATTATGAATGAACAACAACAAAAGGAAATGAATATCCTTATAACTGAGTAAGAATCAACTTACACAATACCGGTGACAATTATCCTTCCACGAACAACGTCCTAATTGAGATATCGGTCGCTCGAACAACCTTGAATTATACAATATCCAACAACTCGTTCAATATACGAATCAAACACGAATATAACGAACTCAAAACGTCGATACGATTAAACTAAGTTCATTGGGGCATTATATCGAATACGTTGTGGCCAAACTCCGGTTGTTTACAATCAAATCTCAATAAGCCACTATCAATTCCCCCAAGAAGTGTTTCAAACCAACAAACATCTTCCGAATGATCAATAATCCAAAATGAATATCCGAAAACATGATTATAACGACAATTAATCGAAAACCCCCAATTTCAACTCGATAATCAAAGTGTTCTTGAATAATCCTTCAATAATCCAATGAATCCTTATACAAACTCATAATCATATACATATCCCTTCATATAACATGATTATAATGTCCAAAACATCATATCTCAACATAGAATCGAAATCCAAGGTGTTGAAGAAATTACCTCTTGAAGATCCAATCACTTCGATCCGAAGAACACGAGTTTAAACGAGTATCCAAGCTTCCCAAATGAATGAAGATGATGAAAATTACACACTCAAGTGATTGATGATTGAAAAATCTCTCCCTCAACCCTCTCTCTCGGATGAAGATGGAAAAATGAAGAAGTGAGGAAAAATGACCCGGCCAAGTCCTTAAATACTGCCGGAAGTTACGGCCGTAACTCGGCCCTCTTACGGCCGTAACATTCCAAGTCAACGGCCTTACGGCCGTAACCGGCCAACTCGTACGGCCGTAACTCGGCTTCGTCCGAAAGCTCGGCTGCACTTACTACGGCCAGAACCGCCTCGAGTTACGGCGTAACCCGCCTTCGTCAAAAACACCCATTGACATCCTTACGGCCGCACGCACACCTTACGGCCAGAACTTTCGGATGATACGGCCGTATCCGGCCAACCTTACGGCGTAACCCGCCTTCGTCAAAAATGGCGGACATCACGCTGCACAGACGGCCGTATCCGGCCAAGCCTTACGGCCGTACCTGCCTCGACTTACGGCCGTATGCCGCAACCCTTACGGCCGTAAGTCACCCTTGGTCGACAACACCCAAAATTTACGAACACCACTTACGGCCGTATCCAACCCACCTTACGGCCGTAACTCACCTTCACCAAATGCCTGGGCACTCTTTGGACCACTTACGATCAGAATCGCCAGCCTTACGGCCGTACCCGCTGAACTTACGGCCGTATCCCAGAACCTTACGGTCGTAACTCAATGCTGGCCAAGGTGGATTAATCCGATAACTCCGATTCCTCGTTACGACTGATGAATGATCCGACATACCATACGAATGTGGAAGTGAACAAGTCTAACACGAGCCAAAGATGATACTCCCAGTACAAAGCTATCAATCACAATGAAAATGATAATACTCCCGTCTCGATCTAAAAACAGAGATAAAATGACAATCGGTAACTGATATACGATTACAACATGCCAACATTGAACGCAAATGAGTGATTCATGAATGATGAGTGATTATTAATGAGTGAGAATTACTGAGTGGCAATTACGGACTGATAATTACTGAATGAAAATGAATGAATTACAATCGGGTATTACATACTCCCCCCCTTAAAAAGAGTTTCGTCCCCGAAATTAAGGGTCAAACAACTCGGGATAACTCTCCCGCATATTCTCCTAGGTTTCCCAAGTGGACTCTTCGACTCCGTGTCTAGACCACTGAATCTTGACCAAAGGGATCGTCTTGTTCCTCAACTGTTTGATTCGCCGCTCTAACACTCGTACAGGACGCTCCTCATACGAATGATCATCTGCGATCTCGATTTCGTCGAACTGAAGTATGTGACTCGGGTCGGCAACATACTTCCGCAACTGAGAGACGTGAAACACATTATGAATCCTGCTCAAAGCCGGAGGTAAAGCCAATCGATAAGCTAACTCGCCTACTCGATCCAAAATTTCAAACGGTCCAATGAATCTCGGACTCAACTTCCCCCGTTTTCCGAAACGGAAAATACCTCGACTCGGGGATACCTTGACCAAAACATGGTCACCCGTCTCGAACTCTAGTGGTCTACGACGATTATCCGCATACGATTTCTGTCGACTCTAAGCTGTCAACATACGACTCTTGATCAAAGCTACCTTCTCCCGGGCGGCTATAAGCATATCGGGCTCGGTGCCGATTGATTCTGACAAGTCATCCCAACACAAAGGAGAGCGACAACGACGACCTTACAAGGCATCGTAAGGTGCCATCTTAATGGAAGCATGCCAACTATTATTATACGTGAACTCGATCAATGGTAGTTGGGCTTCCCAATCGTCCTTCCAATCGAGGACGCATGCCCTCAACATGTCCTCTAATGTCTGAATAGTCCTCTCTGATTGTCCGTCGGACTGAGGATGAAAGGCGGTACTGAGATTGAGCTGAGTTCCCATAGCACGATGAATTGATTTCCAAAAATGAGACACAAATCATCCGTCATGATCGGAAACGATACTCTTAGGAGTACCGTGCAGTCTCACTATCTCCTTGATGAACAACTGAGCCAGTCTCTCGGGACCCCACGTATCCTTGATCTCAAGGAAATGAGCTGATTTGGTTAAGCGGTCCACAATCACCCAGATCGTATTCATGCCACGACGACTCGTCGGCAAACTCGTGATGAAGTCCATAGAAATGTCTTCCCACTTCCACTCCGGAATAGGGAGAGGTTTCAGCATACCTGCCGGTCGCTGATGTTCAATCTTAACTTGTTGACAGGTTAAGCATCTCGAAACAAATTCTGCGACTTCTCGCTTCATATTATTCCACCAGTAATTTTGTTTCAAGTCCTTGTACATCTTGCTGGACCCCGGATGAACAGAATAAGGGGTAGTATGAGCTTCTCTCAAAATCGAGTTTTTCAACTCGTCATTCGCCGGTACGCACAACCGATTCTTAAATCTCAAAAGTCCATCCTCGTGGACCACGAATCCAGGGCTTTCCACGAGCCACATCCTCACGGATGCGCAACAATGAAGGGTCTGAACTCTGATTCTCTCTGATTACCTCCTCAAGTGACGATGAAATCTCCAACATACAAAGCTGTCCCTGAACTCGCTGGAGCCAGACCTCGATCTCGGGTCTAAGGAATTCCTGCTGAAGCTACTTCTGGACTATTAAACGAGCAAGCATCTGCTCCTGCACGGACTTACGACTCAAGGCGTCGGCGACAACGTTCGCCTTGCCCGGGTGGTAAAGGATCTCGATATCATAATCTTTGATTAGTTCTAACCACCGCCTCTGTCGCATATTTAACTCCTTCTGAGTGAATATATAGTTTAAACTCTTATGATCGGTGAATATCTTACAGGTAACGCCATAAAGATAATGACGCCAAATTTTCAAAGCGAACACCACGGCTGCTAGCTCCAGATCGTGAGTCGGATAATTAACCTCGTAAGGTCTCAATTGCCGTGAAGCATAGGCAATAACCTTTCCATTCTGCATGAGCACACATCCGAGACCCTGTCCGGACGCATCACTATAAACCACAAATCCCTCCGTCCCCTGCGGCAAGGAAAGTACAGGTGCTGACATTAACCGGCTCTTGAGTTCCTCAAAACTCCGTTGGCACGCATCGGACCACGTGTATTTCTTATCCTTTCGCAAAAGGTTCGTCAAGGGTTGAGCGATTTTAGAAAATCCTTCCACAAACCGCCGATAATAACCCGCTAATCCGAGAAAACTTCGGATTTCCTTAACATTATTCGGAGGTAACCAATCTCGGATAGCCTCCGTCTTCTGAGGGTTGACACGAACTCCGTCTGATGAAATTACATGTCCGAGAAAAGTCACTTCGGACATCCAGAACTCGCATTTGGAAAACTTTCCATAAAGTTGCTCTCGTCTCAACACGTCGAGAACCTGATGAAGATGAACCTCGTGCTCCTCTCAGTTACGAGAATAAATCAAAATATCATCGATGAAGACAACAACAAACTGATCCAAAAAGTCGATGAAAACCCGATTCATTAACTCCATGAATACCGCAGGTGCATTAGTTAGCCCGAACGGCATAACTACGAACTCATAATGACCATAGCGTGTTCGAAACGCCGTCCTCGCGATATCCGACTCTCGAATCCGCAATCGGTGATATCCGGATCTTAAGTCGATCTTGGAAAATATGAAGCTCCTGAAGTTGATCTAAGAGATCATCAATCTTTGGGTAAAAGATACTTATTCTTGATCGTCACCCGTTCAATTCCGGTAATCAATACACAACCGAACGAACCATCCTTCTTCTTGACAACAAAGATTGGTGCTCCCACGGGACGCACTCGGTCGGATATAACCTTTCTCGAACAACTCCTCAAGTTGGTTCTTTAATTCCTGCATTTCGTCGGGGCCATCCGCACGGTGCCTTCGATATCGGGACGCGTCTGGCTCCAACTCAATCGTGAATTCCACATCTCTCGTGGAGGCAAGCCGTAACTCGCTGAAAACGTCGGCATATTCCAATACTACCGGAATATCCGACAACAATACTGATGATTTCTCGGTTTTGGTCATATAGCACCAATAACCAACACATCCCTGACTGAGTAATCGTACTGCTTTCATCAAATTAATGACCTTACCAGAACAGCCGGGATTACCTCCCTGAAACACACATTCAACCCCATCGTCTGCAATGATAGTGATCATACGCTTACGGACACTAATGGTGGCATCATGACGATCCATCCAATCAATACCCAAGATGACGTCGTCCCTCGGCAAATCTACTACGATTAGGTCCGCTGGCCATACACGACCATGAAACTGAATCGGACAATTCTGAATCTCACGATTACCGATAATTCGTCTACCATCAGGTAGGCCAATGACATAAGGCTCACAACTAGTAGCACTACCCAGACGTAGTCTACTCAAACATGACTCGGAAATGAATGAATGCGATGCACCAGTATCAAAAAGGGTACACACAGTCAGGATAGAATATCGAGTGTACCGAGATCATTCGGCCTCTGGATCATCGGTCTTCTTCATCTCAGAATTCGGGCTTGCCGGCCCCGAACCGACGCTCCTGCCTCGATAGCTCTTAGCTCCGCCTTGCTAGCTCTGTCGTCTTAAACGACACCGACCGAGTGGCCTTGATTCTCGCATCTTTGAATGTCCTGGGCACAGGATGACGCCGGAGTGGGTTTAGAGTCCCTTCGGCAAAAACGGGCCCTATGCCCGGCAATCCCACATTGTGGCACGTGATGACCATCGGACATTTGGTGCTGAAATGGCCCTGTTCCTCACGATTGAAACAGGTGATGGCCGAACTGCCACTCGTGATCGAGATTCCGCGGGTTTAGACGCCAGGGAGGTCGCTCGAGAAAAAGTAGAGCCCGCACGTGGTTTCTTGAAAGTGGCGACTCCGTCGATCGACACGGTTCTTAGACTTCTTGCCAGAGATGAAGGTTGTTGCTTAGCAATCTCCTTAGCGTAAGCTCGTAAGTAAGAGCTTTCTCAATGAATTCGGCCAACGTGGTGCAATTATGATTAAGCGGTTGTAGCCGCATACGAGGTTTCACCTCTTGTGAAATACTTGATCTTGTCCGCCTCAGAGTGAATGATAGATGAGGCGAACGGAAGAAGTTTTTGAAATTTCTCGGCAATGGCGAGAACATCCGCGTCTGATGAGGGGTCGGGAGTGAGTAACTCTGACAGCTTGGCCTCTCTGAGTGGGGCCGGATAGTACCTCTCCATCATGAGAGTTTTGAACTGATCCCAAGTACATGATCCGTCTGTGGGCTTCAACGATAACCACCATGAATGAGCGCTCTTACCAAGATAGTAAGCCGCAACTGAAACTTTATGCCCTTCTGGGCAATCCACCATAGCAAATAACTTCTCGAAGTGTTCGAGCCAATGAACAATATCCGCCGGCTCAGATGAGCCTTCAAAGGTAGGTGGTCGCTGGCGAGAGATATCGCTAATGATATTGCTTACACCCCTCTCTTGCCCCTGAGGCGGCGGCAGAGGAGCCTGTTGATTTTGATTGACTGAATTGTGCATCGTCTCCATAAGTTGTGCCATCTTCGTCATTTGGGCCATCATGCCCTGCATAAAAGCAAGTGGGCCCACCCGAACACCTTCTGACTGAGCCGTGTCCCGGGTACGACTCCCCGATAATGAATGATCACGCCCAGGTGAATGAGTGGAAGCGTCGTTGCTCGATGAATTGGCATTGTTTCTCGCATTCGCACGTGTATTCACACGAGCTCTCGGGATTCGGCCCGCACCACGGACTCGTCCTCCTCGTCCTCTGCCAGCTCTTTCCATACTGAAGTGGAAAGTTACATGATGATTATATCTCTCGCATGAATATCACATTATGACTATGACATGAGGTGATGAAAATGAGCATACGCTCTAACACAGTGATTACATGAACGATTAACCGAGGTGACATGATTTCTGATGAAATTATTGAAATGATTATCTTGAACAAGTTAACAAGATTAATTATATGATCTTCCAGATCAACAACCGAGTAATGAAATGAATTGAGTGATTAATGAGTTAAAATGACTGTCCTGGTCAAAATGAAAGTGATGTTTGAGGATTGTTAACTGATAAATTATGAATGAATGATAATTGCCAGAAATTATACCATGGCGTTAGAAGTCTTACAGTTCTTTCGGTCTGATTGGCTCGGCATCTGCACAGGTCACACGTGACGCGAAAGTCCAATGATACTAGCCCGATGACGATGATTTCAAATGAGACATGAGTCGGAAGGTAGTATTCAAAACCACGCTCTGATACCAACTCTGTAACACCCCAAACTGGGCGGATATTACAGTGCCGTGGACCCCCGACTGGGACCCACCAGGCGAATGAAAACGGATGAATTACACAGGGTAAATGTAGTACCGAACCACATTACAACATCAATTACTCCGATTAGGAGTTTCATACAACACACCCAGGATAAAATAGAATACATGTGTATTTTATGTGACGATGAAATACACAACACTGAATGAAATGAATATCCAAACGGAATGTCTGCAGCGGAATAAATAAAGGAAACATAAATGACTGAATAAATGACTGAACAGACTGGGGGCCCCTTCTAGTATAATTGGGACTCCTCGCCGTCAACGTGCTCTCCCTGTACCTTTGCCTTGCCATGACCTGAGAAACAAATATCCCCAAACGGGGTCAGTTATACAGAACAACAATTCTCCAGAGTTGAATAAACACAATCATATAAATATGTAGTATAAACCACAAGTTCGATTAAAATGAAGCGGTTAGATTATAACCCAATCTTGTTGAAAACATACGCAATCAAACATGCTGTATGAATCAACTAACAGTACGGCTCAAAGGGTGGCGCCACACTACGCCCGGGATGGAAATGTGTCCGTGCACAAGCCACCAACGAGTATCGATCGAATACCCGCGTGGTCTTGTACCTAATCAGTCTCATGAAGCAATCGACTCGTGTGCACAGTCCAATGTAAGGCCAACAACCAACACACGACATAAATGTGCCCGACATGAAAATCCTACACATACCAACCGGCACGCCAGTATGACCCGGAATGCCACGATATCACAAAAGTGACATCGGAAACGAATAATGACTCACCGAGATAAAATGATAGTGAAATGAATGATAGCTCAACGAAATGATTGGAACCGTCGTTCCTTGTGACTGAAGTGATTAATTGACAATGACAAGTTTTAATACGGTTAACACAATGATGAATGAGTTACGATTATGAATGAACAACAACAAAAGGAAATGAATATCCTTATAACTGAGTAAGAATCAACTTATACAATACCGGTGACAATTATCCTTCCACGAACAACGTCCTAATTGAGATATCGGTCGCTCGAACAACCTTGAATTATACAATATCCAACAACTCGTTCAATATACGAATCAAACACGAATATAACGAACTCAAAACGTCGATACGATTAAACTAAGTTCATTGGGGCATTATATCGAATACGTTGTGCCCAAACTCCGGTTGTTTACAATCAAATCTCAATAAGCCACTATCAATTCCCCCAAGAAGTGTTTCAAACCAACAAACATCTTCCGAATGATCAATAATCCAAAATGAATATCCGAAAACGTGATTATAACGACAATTAATCAAAAACCCCCAATTTCAACTCGATAATCAACGTGTTCTTGAATAATCCTTCAATAATCCAATGAATCCTTATACAAACTCATAATCATATACATATCCCTTCATATAACATGATTATAATGTCCAAAGCATCATATCTCAACATAGAATCGAAATCCAAGGTGTTGAAGAAATTACCTCTTGAAGATCCAATCACTTCGATCCGAAGAACACGAGTTTAAACGAGTATCCAAGCTTCCCAAATGAATGAAGATGATGAAAATTACACACTCAAGTGATTGATGATTGCAAAATCTCTCCCTCAACCCTCTCTCTCGTATGAAGATGGAAAAATGAAGAAGTGAGGAAAAATGACCTGGCCAAGTCCTTAACATCTGCGGAGTTACGGCCGTAACTCGCCCTCTTACGGCCATAATACCCAAGTCAACGGCCTTACGGCCGTAATCGCCAACTCAGACGGCCGTAACTCGGCTTCGTCCAAAGCTCGCCGGCTGCACTTACGGCCAGAACCGCTCTGAGTTACAGCGTAACCCGCCTTCGTCAAAAACACCCATCGACATCCTTACGGCCGTACCGCACACCTTACGGCCAGAATTTGATGATACGGCCGTATCCGCCAACCTTACGGGCGTAACCCGCCTTCGTCAAAAATGGCGGACATCACGCCTCAACAGACGGCCGTATCCGGCCAAGCCTTACGGCCGTACCTGCCTCGACTTACGGCCGTATGCCGCAACCCTTACGGCCGTAAGTCACCCTTGGTCGACAACACCTGAAATTTACGAACACCACTTACGGCCGTATCCAACCCACCTTACGGCCGTAACTCACCTTCAGCCAAAATGCCTGGGCAGCCTGCTGGACCACTTACGGCCGTAACCGGCCAGCCTTACGGCCGTACCCACTGAACTTACGGCCGTATCCCATAACCTTACGGTCGTAACTCAATGCTGGCCAAGGTGGATTAATCCGATAACTCCGATTCCTCGTTACGACTAATGAATGATCCGACATACCATACGAATGTGGAAGTGAAGAAGTCTAACACGAGCCAAAGATGATACTCCCAGTACAAGGCTATCAATCACAATGAAAATGATAATACTCCCATCTCGATCTAAAAACGGAGATAAAATGACGATCGGTAACTGATATACGATTACAACATGCCAACATTGAACGCAAATGAGTGATTCATGAATGATGAGTGATTATTAATGAGTGAGAATTACAGACTGATAATTACTGAATGAAAATGAATGAATTACAACCGGGTATTACAGGACCATCCTTGGGTTGTTAACCCTAGTTCGTGATACGCATACACACGACAATACGTATCCCCAGATGCCCCATCGGACCATCCCTGGGTGAACATACACATATACATCCACAACATCCACGGGAAGCCATAATTCAAATACTAGAATATGCAAACAAATGTAAAGTACTTGCTAGAATGGCCACTTCATCCGACATATACAACACAACTAATGTCACACAACATCACATATTCACCGAATGAGTCCACGTATCAATACACAATCCTCGACTAGTGGAAAAGAGTCTACTATAACCACGTAATGCAATCACAACACCTTTCATCATGCAACACGGATACACATTTTCAGGAAACACATTAATTCACCAAGCATACGAGTTATCTTCGAAGGAAAACCTTTATCGAGAATATACTAATCCTCTTTTTTGAAAGTTCATTAAAACATTAAAATTCCACATATAATCAATTGCCAGCTATCACGTCTACAAAACACGAAATGTATGGGCAAGATACTTGCCTCGATACCACGAGAAACGGAACAACAAACGGACATGGTCGGGTAGCCCTCGAACTTCCAAGAATGACCAAGAACTCGACAACTCCATGAAAACTACGAAAATAATATCACCACGAATCAATGACGCTAAACGGAATCCGAAACAACCCGAAAAACAACAAGAATCCGAGGGTTTCTTCAAGACAATCGAGAATCAAGTTCCGGGTGGTAAAAATCGATAAATGAGTTACAAAATCCGAAGACCATGATCAATACAACAAGAATACCAAGATAAATTCATTAACGGACAAAATCAACGAATCACGAAGAAACCACCAAAAATGCACAACTAGGGTTCTACGGAAGAAATACCTCGATCCGGCGTAGAATAAGGATTTGATAATGATATAATCGAAAAGTATCTTCCAAAACTCTTGGAATTTATTAGAACCGTCCAAGGACTCCTCTCCTCGAATGCTCCCATCCGCAGCTGCCACCAGGTGAAAAAAATGCGCACAAATGAGGTCTGGCCGAAGCCCAGGCCTATATATGGCCGACAGCATTACGGCCGTAACAGGCAGTGCCTTACGGCCGTAATTCGGTCAACTCCCTTTACGTACGTAATGGCTGCTGCCTTATGTACGTAACGAGTACGCCTTACGGCCGTACTCGATGCGGCCTTACGGCCATAACCGGGTGCCCAGTGCTACTGCCCAAAATCTGCCGACGCATTACGGTCGTAACCGGTCAATGCCTAGCGGCCGTAATGAAGCCTTACAGTCGTAACCAGATGACCCTTACGGCCGTAACCGAGTCCTCCCAGGCCAGGGTGTGCGGGTGTCTTACGACCGTAATCGGCCAGGCCTTACGGCCGTAACTCGACCCAGCCAGCCCTCCGACTGCCCGACTAGAGACTCAACGACGTCTCGATCACACAAACGCACCGACTATGATCCAAAACATTAACGAACAGGCTATGAAACTCAACGTACCACAGTACAAGCATACGATTCCAAGGACGCGGACGACAACAGTCCGTTCGGCCGAAGAAAAACTCAACAAAATCGGAACGAAGATCTCGGGTATTACATTCTACCCCCCTTAAAAGAAGTTTGTCCCCGAAACTTAAAACATAGAACGAACAACGCAAAACAAACTCGGATAACACACGTTATCCGTTGCCGACGACTTGCAATGAAGCACATGCAGTACGTAGCTGCTACCATTCATATCACTGCACCAGAATGATAACTAAACACAACGAACAAAGTCAACACGGTTGACCAACCCAAACAGTACAGCAATCAAAGCACGAATTAATCGTTGAACGAATACGAATTTCCACAACTCAAGGATTGGAAGATTGAAAACAGAGTTAATTTCCCGGACTTGGGGAACTTACGAAGAAGTCTGGACGCTCAACCACCACGATACTAGGTCAGCAAAAACCGAACAACAAACGTTCGAACCACAACAGTCAAGACAACATCAGTCGAACAATCATGTCCGAAACACAACAAACAACAAAAATCAAATAACAACTCCGAATTTCACACTTCGGCTCGAGACAATAGGTGATTTGGTAAGGATGATAAGACATGCGCCCAAATAAGATCCACAGGAATGGAATCGCATTCGAAAAAGTCACAATGACAAGCGGATTAACCTGAAATAATACCACAACTCATTCGAGCAACAAAAGTGAAGGATAGAACAAGTTCAGAGAATATCAACGAACACAAACAAGTCCATAGAGTCGAACAAAAGGGAAGCGAAAAGAATATGAGTATTACACCACATCACCTTTAAAAGAGGTTTCGTCCCCGAAACCTAAACAACGAGAATGAAATGCTAGAATAGCAACCTCCCCGGAAATTTTCTCTTGGTTCCGCATCTGATCTCCATGACCATCTGTACCGCGGTCACGACCGCGTCCTCTGCCCTTCGGCATACTAAGCGGATACTCACTCAATAGGATGGCACAACATATCGACATAAGGTATCTAATAGCAACACGATAAGAGTGCCCACTCTGGATAATTACATGAATACAAAAGTTACAATTGCGATACTCGGAGCTGCTATCGTAACCAACCATTTAAATAATCACATCAACAAAAGTCTTATGACTCATACCGGTTCAAACACGACCGCAATAACTATACACCAAAATAATTAACCATTTATAATGTTCTTCTCAAATCCCCATGAGGTATCCATTTAGATGATATCATTTGAAAACCTTTGGAATTCGTATATATATTTTTCCGAAATAAAATTTGAAAATATTTTCGATGCCTCGGGCTGCTTTTTTATCAAAACTTGTAAACAAAAGACTTTAACCGTCTCATTTGAAATTATTTGCAAAATAATATTTCCTTGAAACCGGCATTATCAAAATTCCCATGCCACGACGCATCATCATTACCATTAATAACAAACAAGGTAATGACACGAGATTATCAAACCATTCGGACAAGCACTAAATATTTCCACCAATCATCAATCATTTAGGAGTGATTCAAGATCAACGCACGATAACTGGCTCAGTATAAAAAAACTTTTCCAAATCCGAGTTTGTAGTTTAAATCGAGTAAGATTTTTCATCTTTCACAAAAAAAATTCTATTGCTTTTCGAAATAAAAATTTTTACGCTGTGAAAGATTTTTTGAAAATCATGTACTCGAATGATTTGTAAATACAACAGTACGTTAAAAATAATTTTCGAAAATTCTCCCAGCACTACACAAAAATCAACGACGGTAACATTTTACGAAATGTTCAAGGTACTTTAAAACAACTCTTTCAATACCGTCGGGGTTCCATTAGAAAATTCAAGGCCGGCTCGCCAATTTCAAACGATTTTCAAAATCCACACGAGGCCGCCGAGTAATCGCACCATCAAAACATTTTTAAAAATTGATTTTACACAACTTGCTCAAGTTTATGAAATTTTCAGGAAAGCGTTTTCGAACACACCCACAAGAGACATAGTTTATCACTTCATCAAACACAATTCTTTACCATCAAATCCAATCACACATCAACACCATATGCCCACATAATTACAGTATCACACAAGCAACAGTCAAAAGATAATTAATATCTAAAACTGAAATCCTACCTCTCATTAATGAGGACTCTCACAACAAGTGCATCCAGAACGACTTAACATTCGCCACCAACTTAATCACAATTTTGAGCATTATTGCCCAAACAATAATGCAAACATCACTACAGACCTCTGAACCGACGATCGTGAAATCAAAAAGTTGAAAGCGAGAGTCACGTTTCAAGTAAATTCTTTTGGTAGACCCCATTTGAGTTTTTAAAATTAAATTTTGAAAACTTGCAATACAAGATGAGAATAAAATATAAGTAGTTTGAGTTCTTCAAAAATTTTCGATCTCGAGGTCATCATACGGAAATCAAACTCTTTCCTTTCTTGAAGGATGTTTTAAAATAAAATTTTACGTGACTTCCCAAAATAGTTAAGTTTTTTAAAATATCACGCTGATAAACTTTCATTGAGTAACCACACCAAAACATTACTCCTGTAAAAACGGCCTATACAAAGATATATATATATATATATATATATATATATATATACACACACACATATATACATACACACAGGCACCGCTCTTCCTCCCAGCACAACACGAGAATCAACAAGCATAGATTACGTATTCACAATTCACGTTTAAACTCCACATGATAACACGAAATCACACAAGCTCGTATAACATGAGACACAACAAAGTAGGAGACTTACATCCACATATCGCACGAAGATGATGGCTACACCTCGATACTAATCACGACCGACATATCAGATGACGCGTCGCGACACGGCCGTAACGAATCCTTACGGCCATAACCGGATGACCCTTACGGCTGTAACCGAGTCATCCCAGGCCAGGGTGTGCGGGTGTCTTACGGCCGTAATCATCCAGGCCCTACGGTCGTAACTCGACCCAGCCAACCCTTCGAATGCCCGGCTAGAGACTCAACGACGTCTCGATCACACAAACGCAACGACTATGATCTAAAACAATAATGAATAGGCTACGAAACTCAACGTACCACAGTGCAAGCATACGATTCCAAGGACGCGAACGACAATAGTCCGTTCGACCGAAGAAAAACTCAACAAAACCGGAACAAAGATCTCGGGTATTACATCGGCAACTCTAAGCTTTTCGTGTTCCTGTAGGATCCGCTCGTGATGCTGTTTGAGTTGGTTGAGCGTCTGCCACAATGCTGTAGGCATTAGGCGCTGTAACACCCCCAAGATATCCAGGCAATATTACAGCGCTGTGGACCCCTACGTGGGACCCACCAGGCTAAATAAATAATACCGCTCATCTAACCATCTCAGTTAGTGAGAAACACACAACACCACAACAACAAATAAATGTAACACCCGGTACAACCGGTAAACCAAGCAACACCAAAACTCACAAGTACGATTTAGTATACAAACCATTTTCCAAATCAAAACGCCTAAGTACTCGCGAGTACGGTCTATCAGTTTACAAGTTGAAAACAATGTATAAAATGGACAACAAAAATAAAAGAACTCTTTTTGCACACGTCAACAACCCTGTCCAGCATCCTCGTACTGCTCCAGTGCCCGCTCGACCGGCTGAATGCAACCTGAAATTCATAACACGAATTTCCCCAAAACGGGTCCCCAAAGGGGTTAGCAATTACGTTAGTACAAGTAATGAAGGCAAAGCATTCGTTTACACATTTCATAGTACATGCATCAAATCGTTTCAAAAATCTAAAGAAGACATGTCTTTTCTAGAAAATAAACACTCAATAATCACAGTTAAATACTTGCCTAGGACCAGGGCGAAACCACTGATCCCATACGAGGCCTCTAAGGACCCTTCCGGACTGGCCATAGTTATAAATCACGCACATGACTCGCCTAGGACCGGGGCGAAACCACTGGTCCCATCCGTGGCCTCTACGGACCCTCCCGGACTGGCTATCCAAACAAGCTCGTGAATCCGAAGCAAAGTCACGGATTCCTATGAGGCCCCGACGGACCCTCCCGAGGTGAGCAAAGCACACACATAATATAAATCACCATTTCATGTTAAGCATAAAGGTTTCACAAGAATACTTGCCTTGAGTAATTGACGACGAAACGAATGGAAAGGAAAATAAACCATGATTGCTAGGAACCGACAACCACGAACCTAACATTTTAAAGAATACAATCACAATCAATTCTACACGAGTACAGAAATGGAGTACACCCAAACCCACCTATGATTCATGTAAATTCGTATAAAAACAACAACGAGGGCGGGTCACAACCGAACCCTCTCGATTTCACAAATACCATGAAATTTACCATGAACTCGTAGGAAAAACATGAATACTACTAAGATTAATCACATACATGATGGATTAATAAACAATATGAAACGAATTGGATATTAAATCGAAAACCCCCAAATTTCCCAAAAGTAGGGTTCTAAGAGATTTTACCTTGATTCAATCGGTAAAAGATGTTTAGATGGTGTTAACTTGGTGCTAGGAACTCAAAACTGTGAATGGATGATGATATACGATCAAAATCTGAGCTTCCAAACGCCCCAAGTCGCCAAACCCTCGGAGAAGAAAGAAGGAGAGAAGAAATGACGCTAAAAACGCGATTGTCCCCTTATATACATCAGCGACGCACGACCATCATGCACGACTAACTGTTCGTGCATCTGGTCCTGCGCTAGGCCACTGCCCGACTTCTGTCATCACGCATGAGCACAGCGCACGATAAACTACTCGCGTGTCCTGCTCGTGCGTCCCTGGGAGTTTACTGCCGAACATTGGATACGCACGAGCATCACGCACGGGCACCTGCTCATGTGGCCTGCTCGTGTGTCCCTGTTCTTGGCCAAACTCTCACTGACTGGGCACTGGATGCGCACGAGCATCACCTACGAGCATCTGCTCGTGTAGCCTGCTCGTTTGCTAAGATCAAAGGCTAACATCGAGCCCGACACGACTCCGAAAGCACCCGGAACATAACCAACTCGAAAGGGAACGACAACAAGAGTTCACAATGTCCTCAAAGAGGCAAAACGACAACGAAATACAATATGTCATGCCACACATGCATACACACGATCTGCACAACTTAAACAACAACAAGTCTTACCCTACGAACACCACAACGTGGTACATCATACCGTACACAACACAGGGAAAATTCCCAATGATCATCAACGAAACAGAATAACTGGCACAACCGACAAAAAATCCAAAGTAACCAGAAACGGAAGTCTCGGGTATTACATTCTACCCTCCTTAAAAGAAGTTTCGTCCCGAAACTTAAGGAATAAAAAGTTTGCGGTCTAAACAACAAAACATACTTACGAACATGATGAATCAAAGTTGAGGAAGTTGGGTTTGAAAACAAATGCCCCAGAAGTTAGGAAAAACACAAAATGGCCCAAAACGTCCGAAATATATGATACACGATCGAAACACTAAGCAAAGGCTCACAACATCCATAATGACATAAGATGGATTTACGGAAACCCCGAAACGGCGGTTCCGAACAACGATTACGAGTATCGAACCAAATAGCAACGGAAGTGACATTAAACGTGGAATTGACTAAAATAAGTCTGAAATGAGTTCGAAAGACAAAAATTCCCGTATTAAATGTTCTTGAAATATCAATACGGTTACAAGCTAGTCACTAAAAATGAAAAAAAAAATACACCAAAATGAAAAATACCGGAAAAAGAAAAATGCGGATATTACATTCTCCCTCTCTAAAAACAAGTTCCGTCCCGAAACTTAAGAAACAAACAACTCGAGGTACCTAGCACGCATGTTATACCCGGTTTCTCAAGTTGCCTCCTCGACACCATGTCTCGAACACTGCACCTTGACCAATGGAATGGTCTTATGCCTCAGTCGCTTCTCACGGTTCTCCAAAATCTTCAAGGGACGCTCCTCGAAGGTAATATCCTCAGCGATATCGATCTCACCATAGTCGATGACATGACACGGATTCGGAACATACTTCCTCAGCTGAGAAATATGGAAAATGCTATGGACGTGACTCAATGCCGGAGGCAACGCCAAACGATACGCTAACTCGCCGACCCTCTCTAGAATCTCAACGGGCCCAATAAATCTCGAACTCAACTTTCCCTTCTTCCCGAAGCGGAAAACTCCCCTCGTCGGCAACACCTTTAGCAAAATGTGGTCACCCACCTCGAATTCCAAAGGTCGACAGGAACATCAGCATAGGATTTCTGTCGATTCTGAGCAGTCAACATCCTATCTCGAATCAATCCCACCTTCTTCCTCATCTCCAAAGTGAAATCTGGTTCAGTACCGACCAAATCGGATGCCTCGTTACAACAAATCGGTGATCGACATCGTCACCCATAAAGCGCCTCATACGGTGCCACCCTGATCGACATGTGCCAACTATTATTGTACATGAACTCGATCAATGGAAAATGCTCCTCCTAATCACTGCTCCAATCGAGAGCACAAGCACGCAACATATCCTCAAATGTCTGGATAGTGCGCTCCGACTGCCCATCCGTATGATGGTGATAAGAAGTACTCAAATGCAAACGAGTACCCAACGCCTTATGTACCACCTGCCAAAAGTGCGATACAAAACGGCCATCACGATCCGAAACAATATACTTCGAAGTACCGTGAAGTCTCACAATATGCGCAATAAATACACGAGCCAACT
Source organism: Orobanche coerulescens (assembly GCA_033398695.1). NCBI lineage: Eukaryota > Viridiplantae > Streptophyta > Magnoliopsida > Lamiales > Orobanchaceae > Orobanche > Orobanche coerulescens. The sequence goes on along the minus strand of CM065815.1, from coordinate 126,254,462 downwards.
TTTCCGGACCCCAAGTATACTTAATGCCCAGAAAGTATGCCGACTTGGTCAGACGATCCACAATTACCCACACCATATTCATACCAGACTTCGATCTTGGCAAGCTCGTGATGAAGTCTATCGAAATGTCTTTCCATTTCCATTCCGGGATGGGAAGCGACTGCAACAACCCGGCTGGTCGCTGATGCTCGATTTTGACCTGCTGACAAGTCAAACATCTCGCTACAAATTGTGCGACCTCCTCCTTCATATCGTTCCACCAAAAGTTCCTCCTTAGGTCCTTGTACATCTTACTCAAACCAGGATGAAGTGAGTAAGGCGTAGCATCGGTCTCACGCAAAATACCCTGCCTCAATTCCAATTCGTTCGGTACAAAAAGCCGACTCTGGAATCTAAACACACCATCATCATGAATCACAAATCCAGGAGACTTCCCCTTAAGAACATTCTCTCGGATTTGAGTAATAATCGGATACTCCGGCTGCTTCAGTTTAATTTCATCGATTAGCAATGACAAAATTTCTAAAGTATAAAGTTGTTCGACAACTCCTGGCAACAAAATCTCAATGCCCAACTCGATCAAATCACGCTAAAGCATAGATTGAGACGTAAGTATCTCAAGCGTCCGCAACGTAACCGGATTCCGACTCAAGGCGTCTGCCACGACGTTCGCCTTGCTCGGATGATAAAGGATTTTGAGGTCATAATCTTTAATCAATTTCAACCACCTCATATGCCTCATATTCAACTCCCGTTGGGTGAATATGTACTTCAGACTTTTATGATCGGTAAAAATCTGACATGTAGAGCCAAAGAGATAATGACGCCAAATCTTAAGCGCAAAAACAACTGCCGCTAACTCCAAGTCGTGAGTAGGGTAATTGAGCTCATACGGCCTCAACTGCCTCGACGCATATGCAATAGTCTTGTCGTGCTGCATCAACACGCACCCAAGACCCTGACCCGAAGCATCGCTATAAACTGCAAAACCCTCGTTGCCACATGGCAACACTAGAATCGGGGCTAAAGTCAAATGTCTCTTAAGCTCCTCAAAACTCGACTGCCTTTCGTCATTCCAGGCGAACTTCTCGGATTTCTGAAGCAACTGTGTTAGTGGCCGAGCCAATTTCGAGAACCCCTCAACGAACCTACGATAGTAGCCAGCCAAACCCAAGAAACTACGGACCTCCTTCACATTCTTAGGCGGTGCCCAATCTAGCACTGCCTCAATCTTCTGTGGATCCACACGGACCCCCTCGGCTGAAATCACGTGATCCAGAAATATCACTTCCTTCATCCAGAACTCACATTTGAGATCTTCGCATAGAGTCACTCGGTCCTCAAAATGTCTAACACCACATGCAGATGATGCGCATGCTCCTCCTCATTCTTCGAGTAGATAAGTATATCATCAATGAGGACGACGACACATTTATCTAAATACTCGATGAAAACCTTGTTCATCAACTACATGAACACTGTCGACGCATTAGTTAGACCGAAGGGCATAACCAGAAACTCATAATGTCTGTATCTCGTCTGAAAAGCTGTTTTCGGGACATCGAACTCCTTCACTTGAAGCTGATAGTATCCCGATCTCAAGTCGATCTTCGAGAATACTGCAGCTCCCTGCAACTGGTCAAACAAGTCATACTGGTAAAGGATACTTGTTCTTGATGGTCACTGTTGGTCCACCAAAAGTATACGGGATACATCTTGGGAAATGTTTAAGCAACAGGCTGCATGATTTACGAGTCTGAGTGCGTAGCGGAAGTCTTAAAATGGTAAGTTGCTGTCGATACAGCAACTCAGTCTAATCTCCTGTTAGCTTGGTTCGTACAGGGTTTTGTAGTGTATACTTATATAAATCATAATTATGAAAACAGTAACGGCGAAAGGTAAATAACACAGTATTTAAGTGGTTCGAGGTTAACCCCTCTACGTCCACTGGTCCTCCACACAGGAGTAAAACATTTATTATAAATACTGCGTACACAATTATGTATTTATAACAACACACAATCAATATATCGTTCACACAGATTGATATAAAGATCATCGCTTTCAACCGTTCACATAGATTTGGTTGAAGCTTCCTTCTTGACTTGCTTCTTCACACACAGTTCCAAAGCTTCGTCCTTATTCGTCCCACACAGGTCAGAATAACTTGTTGAGTTCACACAGAGCTCAGTTTTTACACAAAGGTAAAAGGTAAGTAACCAGGTAAGAACAGCAGCTTTGAATATAGAGTTCTTGAGCTGATGATGGCTATTCAAGATGTTGAGCACTGTATATCTCTTTGATCTGAATTGCAGAAAGCTTCTGGAGATATGTTTTGCACTGATGTGTATAATAATAGCTTTGTCACTTGGTTGTTGATCTTCAACACCTTGATGAGATATATATAGTCTTCTGAAAAATATATCCGTTGAGATAGATCCGTTGAACAAGATTCTGTGACAACTTGATAGTTGACTTGAATAGACCAGGATCCGGATATTGCGGGATCTGAAGATCTTTGTCGGCTTCAGTATTTAAATACTTTATCCTTTCAGTATTTAAATACTTCTTTCATCAAACGGGACTTGACTTTAGCGAATACTAAAGATTCCTTTCCAAACGGTCTTCAGTCCTGTTTCGATGTGAATGCTGTATCCATTTATGCTGTAGGCATATTGGAGTAGTCCGATGATGTATGGAAGGGTGCTGTATTGAGGGGCAGCTTCCATATTTTAACTAAGACTTTGTTGCTGTATCTTGGTAGCGTGAGAGCTCGCTGTATGCTGGCGCTATGAGAAGGTCTTCGATACAGGATTGACAACTTCGATCGGCTTTCGATACAGTGCTTGCTGTTATACTAGCTTGCTGTATCAAGCTTTGTTATTTGGTAATTATCAAAACAACGTTATTTTTTCCAACAATAAGTCAAGAAGTAAGCTTCAACCAAATTTGTGTGAACAGTTGAAAGCGACGATCTTTATATTAATCTGTGTGAACGATATATTGATTGTGTGTTGTTATAAATACATAGTTGTGTACGCAGTATTTATAATAAACGTTTTATTCCTGCGGAGCAAACGACACAGGTTAACAGTCGGCTCCCAAGGCGCTAGAGAAGAAGCCTGGGAACCGAGAGTCTTCCCCAAACGATTACAGAATGAAGCGTTGTGGCCCGGCTGGCCACAAGTATGACAAGTCAACTGCGGACGAGGACACTCCCGGATCCTATGACCCGGCTGGCCACAGTTAAAACATCTGACCTCGCGAGTGGAGGAACTGGTAGTACCTCGAAAGCCCCCTAAAAAACGATCCAAACCGCCCACAGGAAAATTAGGAGACTGAGACTTCTTCTGAACTCCGCCCTTGTGACCCGAAAAGTTACCGACGGTTTTGTGTTTGTTACTTTCTCGAGACGCCTCACTGACCGTCAAGGAGATATCATAAGTAAGAGCTCTACTCTGATAGTCATTTAGGGTGGTGCAGGCGAGTCCAAACATGTAATCACGAATCCTCGATTTCATTCGCCTAGAAAGTGGCAAATCTTGTCGTTCTTCTCCTTAACCTGGGCCTTCACGAAGCCCAATTCCCAGTTAAAATTTGCAATGTCTTGAGAAACCAGAATATCTCGAAGCTGAGCATCATAAAAAGCATGGACTCGCGCCTATCGAACTGGCCACAGACAGTATTCAGCTTCCATAAGGTCTCTGAACTCGGCCAATGAAGCATTATGATCTTGAGGCTCAACAGCCTCCCACCAATCAACCGCATCCCCAGTGAGAAAATACTGGGCTATTGGGACCTTGCGATCCTCGGGGCAGTTAGTGGCAACAAAGATCTTGGACATCTGTTTGATCCACCTCTCCCAGCCAATTGGGTCTGAAGCCCCAGAAAACTAAGCAGGATGCATCTTAGTGATATCCTGGAGCCAACGGTCTATTTCGACCTGAGCAGTATGAGCCAGAGCCGGGTTTTGAACTGTCTGGGCTATCGCAGCCACTTGGTTCACCATTTATTGCATCACAGCTGCAACACCAATGTCGGCGCCATTGCCGGATGTGTCATCCTGAGTAGAAGTATGGTCCCGATGATCATCATTACTACCGGCTCTAGAAGTGTGTGACGTGGCCGCCCCACTGGCTGCCCCACGTCCCCGGCTGCATCCACGACCACGGCCACGACCTCTACCTCAACCTCTCCCAGCATCCATACTAGAGATAAGAGGTAGCAAAAGCAATTCGATGATAAATACGAGAGGAAAACAATTTCGAGAAATGGAAGTACGATAAGAGAAAATAAGGAATAGAGTAAGGAAAACTTACGAACACTGGAAGTATCGAGATGATGGCAGCGTGATAATGATGTGCAAAAATAAAACACAACCAGACCCAATTAACCAACAAGCCTATGTATCCATAAACCTAGTGCTCTGGTACCATTTTCTGTAACATCCCCAAGATATTCAGGGTATATTATAGTGTCGTGGACCCCTACATAGGACCCACCAGGCTAAATAAATAATATTGCTCGTCTAACCATCTCAGTTAGCAAGAAACACACAACACCACAACAACAACTAAATGTAACACCTGGTACAACCGGTAAACCATGCATCACTAAAAATCATGAATACGATTTAGTATACAAACCATTTTCCAAATCAAACGCCTAAGTACTCGCGAGTACATTAAAAACAACGTATAAAATGGACAACAAAAATAAAAGAACTCTTTTGCACACATCAACAATCTTGGCCACCATCCTCGTACTGCTGTAGTGCCCGCTCGACCGGCTGAACGCAACATGAAACTCATAACACGAATTTCCCCAAAACGGGCCCCCAAAGGGGTTAGCAATTACTCTAGTACAAGTAATCAAGGCAAACCATTCGCTTACACATTTCATAGTACATGCATCAAATTGTTTCAAAAATCAAAACAAGATATATCTTTTCCGGAAAACAAACAGTCAATAATCACAGTTAAACACTTGTCTAGGACCGGGGAGAAACCACTGATCCCATAAGAGGCCTCTAAGGACCCTCCCGGACTAGCCATAGTTATAAATCACGCACATGACTCGCCTAGGACCGGGGCGAAACCACTGGTCCCATCCGAGGCCTCTATGGACCCTCCCGGATTGGCTAGCCAAACAAGCTCGTGAATCCGGATTAAAGTCACAGATTCCTCCGAGGCCCGGTGGACCCTCCCGGAGTGAGCAAAGCACACACATAATATACATCACCATTTCATGTTAAGCATAAAGGTTTCAAAAGAATACTTGCCTTGATTAATTGACGACGAAACGAACGAAAAGGAAAATCAACCACGATCGCTAGGAACCGACAACCATGAACCTAATGATTCAAAGAATACAATCACATCCAATTCTACACGAGTGCAGAAATGGAATACACCCGAAAACCCACCTACGATTCATGTAAATTCGTATAAAAACAACAATGAGGGCGAGTCACAACCGAACCCTCTCGATCTCACAAATACCACGAAATTTACCATGAACTCGTAGGAAAAACATGAATACCACTAAGACTAATCACATACATCATGTATTAATCAACAATACGGAATGAATTGGACATTAAATCAAAAACCCCCAAATTTCCCAAAAGTAGGGTTCTAAGAGATTTAACCTTGATTCAATCGGTAAAAGATGTTTAGATGATGTTAACTTGGTGCTAGGAACTCAAAACCGTTGATGGATAATGATATACGATCAAAATCTGAACTTTCAAATGCCCCAAGTCGCCAAACCCTCGGAGAAGAAAGAAGGAGAGAAGAAATGACGCTGAAAAACGCGACTATCCCATTATATACATCAGGGACGCACAACCATCACACACGACTAACTGTTCGTGCATCTGGTCGTATGCTAGGCCACTTACTAGCTTCTATCATCACGCACGAGCACAACGTACGAGCAACTACTCGTGTGTTCTGTCCGTGCGTCCCTGGGTCCCTGGGAGTTCACTGCCGAACGTTGGATGCGCACGAGCATCACGCACAGGCACCTGCTCGTGTGGCCTGCTCGTGTGTCCCTGTTCTTGGCCAGACTCTCACTGGCTTGGCACTGGTTATGCACAAGCATCACGCACGAGCATCTGCTCGTGTAGCCTGCTCATGTGCTAAGATCAAAGGCTAACATCGAGCTCGACACGACTCCAAAAGCACCCGGAACATAACCAACTCGAAAGGGAATGACAACAAGAGTTCACAACATCCTCAAAGAGGTAAAACGACAACGAAATACAATATGTCTTGCCACACATTCATACACACGATCTGCATAACTTAAACAACAACAAGTCGTACCCGAAGAACACCACAACGTGGTATATTATACCGTACACAACACAGGAAAAATCTCAAATGATCATCAACGAAACAGAATAACCGGCACAACTCACAAATAATCTAAAGTAACCAGAAATGGAAGTCTCGGGTATTACAGGCGGAACGCGTCTTCAACATCATTAATAGGGGATTCCATCTTGGGGAGGTCGTCCTGTGCAGTCTCGCGCATCCAGTCGAGTTCTTTTCCAACGTCATACAGGGCCTTGACGATGACCTGCAGAAACACTGTTTGGGTACCGATGGCGTGGAATTTCTCTATGCGGGCTTCGGTGCACGGGGATCCAGGGTGCATAATTTTTTAATCCTTACGTTCATAAGTTTACGAAGAACCACATGATGATGAGGTCTTCGCGGTCTGTCCTTGGATAGAAAACCATCATCAGAATCTGATTTTCAGCTAACAGAGATGGGTGATGCAAGGGCATCTGGAGCAGGAGTTTCAGAAGCAGGGTCTTCAGAAGGTGTTGGTGTAGGTTCAGTATCGGAGACAGAAGGACTAATTCCTCCTGTTTGGGTTGCTCGTCTGTAGTCAGAAGTACAGAAGGGACTGAATCCTCCTACCGACTCTCAACTTCCGCCTGATTTGGAAGAGGGACTGAATCCTTTTGGCGGATGGCACGGGCGGCATCTCCAGATAGGTGGACAGGTTGGGCGTCCTGTTCGGGAGCAGCTTGATCTTCAGAGATGACATGAGGGACTGAATCCTCCTGTTTTTGTTCTTGAGCAGCTTCCTGTTGCAGGAAAAGGGACTGTTGTCTGTCAGAAGTCCCCTGACCCTGTTGATTTTGGAGTTTGGCTATCTCTCCTTTCCTGGCCTCATCACGACTGATCCTTAGACCGGCCTGTAGGGCATCGTCATCGTCGTCCAAGTCAGGGTCGGAGTGGTGGCTGGGCGATGGAGCTTTGTCACTGGATTGTGAATTCCCTTTGAGTCTAGCATTCTCTTTTGCCTTGTAGTAGTTGGAGATTAGCTCGCAGCAAAAGTGATCCTCCCAGCAGATCAGGACTTTGATGTTCTGGGTGTCCGTGACCTCAAGAGCAAATAATTCCTCATCCTTCCAGTCAGTCTAATGATACAGGGTGTCGTACGGGGCGACCCTATAGGACTTTCAGATTTTGAAGCGTTCGTAAGCTTCCTCGATTTAAACCTGGAGGAGAGTATTATTTATAATGTCACTTGGGGAGGGACTCCGTACAGTAGTTGGGTATACCGTCCGGATGGGATCCTCAACAGGTATGGGATCCTATTGTAGAGAGGGGTTCCGAATAGGGGATGGTACACTGTGGGGAGTGGGACTCCGTACAGGGGTGGGTAACTTGTTTGGAGTAACGAGTTTTGGCTTCGAAGGGGCAGCCTACTCGCCGGAACCTTCCAACTTGGCAAACAGTTGGTCATCCGTCATAGCCGCCACATGCTCAGGATCTGCTGTTTTAGCAGCAACTGTTTCTTCTAAAGGGGTTATGCCATGTAGGGTTAGTTCAGCTACAGGAACAGAAGAAACATCTCCAGTGACCGTTGTTGTCACTGTAGGCTCATCTTTAGAAGATTTCTTTGTCTTCTTCTTCTTCTTCTTTTTCTTCTTCTTCTTCTTCTTCTTCTTCTTCTTCTTCTTCTTATTCTTCTCGACAGCATGAGGCGAACGGCTGTTGGAAACAATTCTCTTCCTCTTCTTCTCCTCGCTCAATATCCTCAGAGTGATGTCCCTCAGGTCACTCGAAATCGGCATGCTTCAAGGATGGGGCCTCTTAGCAAGCAGTGGAGATTTGTTGAACACGGTAGGTTTCATCCCACCAATAAACTTCCCAGTGCCAATCTTCTTGGCATCTATAGACTGTTTCACTCCGCAATGAGTGAGGATGTAATTCAGGATGAGACCGAAATATTTCTTGGCATATTTGGGCTTAGCAGCCTCTTTTTGAATTCTTTTCAATAGAATTTGACACCAGTTCACCTTCTGAAGCGGAGGTTGGTGAACATTTCAAAGCCTTATGTTCGGTTCTCAACCACTCGGCAATAGAAGTCATGCAGATAAACGTACGGCAGTGTAAAGTTTTTCTTGTGTCATGAGGAGTGGACATTTTTAGCCCTCTCATCGCCAGTGAACAGCTTCCAATAGGCTGTCAGTAGGCTTTCCGACCTGAAGGTCTCCAACTCTTCCATTTTCAGGCCATCAGGAGGTAACCTGTACAACTTCTCCAATAGTTATCTGTTCACAGAGATCTCAATCCCTTGAACCGCCGCAGAGATGTCAGAAATCTCACCTTTTCTCCTATGAGATGAGTACTTGAACGAGGCATCTAAGTAGAACTCCTCCATCATTTGCTCGTCGTACATATCAGCATGGTGACTAGCTAGGCGGTACATCCCTTGCTGTTTCACCGTGGAAACAACCATCTCCATTCCAATGAAGACTTCTCCTTCAAGGTTATTCTTTCCATTACTACGGACCTGGCGAAGATACTCCCATCAATTATGGTTTCCTTCCTCTTCATCGAAAGGGAAGATGTCTGAGAAGTTGACATTCTGCTTATTAAAAAGGTGTGAAGTAATAGAGAATCACACCGAAAATTGCAGAAAAATACAGAAAATACGTAAACTTTTGCTTAAGACTCGTTTAATTTGCTGAAAGCGTAAAGAGTCTAAGGCAGCAAAATACAGTTCTTTTATAGGGGGCAGGTAAGATTAGTATTATACAGTGAACGATCAGATTTAAGGGATGGGAACCGTCTTTTAAAAGAACATACAGGATGGATTCAGAATAACTAGTACATCTGATCCATATATTTTTGAAATTATGACCGATACTACTTCTAACGTTTCGTCTTCCCTTATTGCACGAAACGGCGATTTGAAATTATTGAAATCGCGGTATGTTGGATAAACAATCCTGTTTTGGTAATTGCCATCATTCAGCAAAGAAGTTGAAAGAGTAAAATGCCGCTAAGTATGGAAGCTGTCTGGAATATCCATACATCCCTTCCATACAGTATTGAAGATCTCATATAGTCTATCGTACAGAGCCTACAGCTACAGCAAAAGACTTATTGCAATGGATACAGCATTCAGGCTGTAAGATATTTTACTTAGGAAAAGTAAAACACATCCGGCAGGCCTGATTAAAGAATGCTTTAAACCGTTGTGAAATACATTTTGTTTATTCTTAAATTATTCATGGTTAAAGCAACATTTATTGCTGATAGGACAACATTTAATGCAGTTGGAGAGAGACAAGTCTGAACACTCTGAAGAGCATTTAATGCGAAAGACAGAAAGTATGTCTGAAGCATTAAATGCGAGCTGCTTTAATTCAAACTTTCAGTAGCCACCAATCAAGAGTCAGATGTCAACATCTCACCAACTAGCAACAGCTTCAGTCATAACGAATACATTTCCAAGATTATAAATACCCTCAAGATATAGGACTTACATACACAAAAGTGATTCAATATCGCAAAAGCTCTGACAGATCACTCTGATATTCTAGCGATTATCAAGCAGTATATTTCATGAGTATACAGCAAGTATTCAAGCAAAGAAATATACAAGTCATCAACGAGAACAACACAACATATAGCAATATATATCATATATCAAGCTGCTGTTCTGATACCATTGAGATAACCATAAGCCTTGTGTGGACTGAAGATCGTTGCGTATTCAGACCTATGTGGGAAGAATAGCATTGTAGATGAAGCTTCAAACTATGTTAAGAAGCGAGCCAAGAAAGAGCTCAAGCCAATCTGTGTGAACGGCAAAAATCTTCGGTCTATGTATCAATCTGTGTGAACGATACAGAGACAGGTTTAGTTATAGTCACATAGTTATGTACCTAGTGATTATAATAAACTATTTACTCATGTGTGGAGGACCAGTGGATGTATAGGGGTTTACCTCGAACCACTTTAAATTGTGTGTTATTTACCTTCTGTGTTTATTATTTTTGTAACTGTGATCTATTCAAGTATACATTGTAAAATCCTGTAAGCACTAAGCAAATAGGAGAACGCTTAGTTGTTGTATTTACATCAACTCACTTAAAAAAACTTCCGCTACGCAACTCACCTTCGAAAAATGTACAGCTTGTAGTACTATCACTTTCCAAGCTGTTTATTGTATACTTAGTGGCCAACAAGTGGTATTAGAGTGGTTGATTCTAAAAAGAATCAGTTGTATTTTTAACCGAATCAGATCCAAAAATCACACATTTTTTTAAAACAATTTTTATCTTTTCTATTCTCTCACATGGATACCTCAATGATAAACAAGGTTCCTATATTTTCGATGAACGAGTTTGATGACTGGAGAATCAGGATGGAAGCCCATCTTGCTGTCATGCACGAAGAGATTATATTTGTCATACAAGAAGGCCCCGTAAAGATAATGAAGGTTAATCATACTGCAAGGATAGAAGGAGCGCGAGCAATGGACAGCAGACGGTCGCAAGCGTGCGAACCTCGACAATGTTGGTAAGAATGCGCTGTTTGTCACTCTCGTCAAGGGCATATTCTCGAAGGTAAAGAGCTGTAAGACAGCTAAGGAAATCTGGGAGAAACTCAAGCTGATTTGTGAGGGTACTGAGCTCTCAAAAGAAAATAAAAATTCCAAACTTACTCTGCAACTTGAATCCTTTGAAATGAAATCTTCATAAACGCTTGAGGAGCTTGACCTCATATTCAGTGGCATTGTCGGTGAACTTCAAGCATTGGGTAAAGTGTATACCCAAAAGGAGAAAAACTTGAAAATATTTAGATCACTCCCTGCCCGATGGAACATTAATACTACAGCTATGCGTGTGTCATGTCATCTTAATGATATTTCTACTTTTGACCTCTTCTCTGACCTCAAAGCCTTTGAGTACGATATTGACAGGAAAGAGAAAGCCGAAGTGTCATCTACCAAGACTACAGCACTGGACGCTGAATCTGAAAGGATACACAGCTCCACACCCAACACATCCAAGTCTGCCTAGAAGATTGCTGACAGTGATGATGATATCCTGTCACAAGATAAAATGGCCCTTCTTATGCATAAATTCAAAAAGTTCATCAAGCAGTCTAGAAAGACTCCCTTCAGGCCCAAGCCTTTTCACAAAGTAAGTTCCGAGTCTCCTTCTTCTGGTGATTATAACTTATGCTATAACTGTAGGAAACCCGAACACTATGAAAATAAGTGCCCGCACCCGAAAGTGCAAAAGTTGCCGAAAGCCGAGCAACACGAAAAGGATGAAAAAGGCATGCTTGGAAAAACAAGCTCAAGGCCCTGATTGGTGAATCAGAAGTCTCGCCCGCATCAACCAAGATCGAGGAGTGACTTCAGATAGTCACTGACAGTGACTCGTCCGATGATGATATCGAAGATAAAGCCTATATGTGCTTTATGGCCAAAGAAATACAGGACGAAGACATGATTCTGAGGTGAGCTCAACATCAACTACTCCTGTAAATACATCTCATACTTTTGAAAACATGGTGAATGAATTCAAAAACATACAAAAGGCCCATGAGATTCTGAAACGAGAAAACATACAGCTCGAACTTTCAAATTTAGAGCTAAAAAAAGAAAATAAATTGCTGAAAAATAACTACGAGAATATGTATATTGATTGTGAAAACAGCAAGGTCACATTTGAAAAACTCATGGAAAGCAATCAACTTGCTAAAGATCTAAATGAGACTAAGTCGTATAATGTAAAACCCACATTTCCATGACATAATTAAATTACTAAAATAACCTCCAATTTGAAATTTTGAAGAATTATGTACGTTTACCAAACAAGCCCTAAAACAAAAACGATTATCGTACGATCACGAACATGAACATGTAACTTCAAGTAAACTTCATTTGAGCTACTACAATGTTATAAGAACTCAAGAATGTGAAATTTGAATTAAGAAACAAATATTGCACGTTACGTGACCTAACAGGTCCGAAAACCTCCAAACTTGTACCTAACTTATAAATTAAATAACAAAACTATCCTAAGTAATATTTTCCACAAAATTTTAAAGAGTTGACCTCTAGTATTTTTGAAAGTATCTCCTTTCCGCGGTGTTAAGCGTTTTGGTATTAAGGGCAAATTGAGTCCTCGTTTTATTGGTCCTTTCGAGATTTTGGAACGTGTTGGTGAGGTGTCTTATCGATTGGATATTCTACCTCAGCTTGCTTATGTGCATAACGTTTTTCATGTATCTTTGTTGCGGGGTTATAACTACCATCCTTTACATGTGGTGTCATATCCTTTGTATCAGATTCAACCGGACATGTCACTTCCGGAAGAACCGGAAGCCATTCTTGATAGACACGAGAGAGTCATGAGGAATAAAGTGATCCGTTTTGTTAAGGTTCTCTGGAAGAACCATCCACCACGCGAGGCGACTTGGGAGACCGAGGAGTCTATGCGAGCCAGCTACCCTTATTTCCCTTTGTAGTCTGGTATGCTTTCATTTTGTTTCGGCACCTTACCTTTTTCATTTTCGAGGACGAAAATTATTTTGACGGGGAGATAGTTGTAAAACCCACATTTCCATGACATAATTAAATTACTAAAATAACCTCCAATTTGAAATTTTGAAGAATTATGTACGTTTACCAAACAAGCCCTAAAACAAAAACGATTATCGTACGATCACGAATATGAACATGTAACTTCAAGTAAACTTCATTTGAGCTACTACAATGTTATAAGAACTCAAGAATGTGAAATTTGAATTAAGAAACAAATATTGCTTGTTACGTGACCTAACGGGTCCGAAAACCTCCAAACTTGTACCTAACTTATAAATTAAATAACAAAACTATCTTAAGTAATATTTTCCACAAAATTTTAAAGAGTTGACCTCTTACCTAACCCCCCACCCCCCTCCCTGGCCGAAATTTCACATATCATGGGATAAGGATCCCTTAATTTTTGCCAATCACATTAATTTTCATTAAAAACCACACTTCTTCCCCTAAATTCCTTAACCAAGAGAATTAAAACACCATTTCTTCTTCTCCTCTCCCTACCATACGACCCAACACATACAAAAACACCAAAATATTGCTCTTGGATCATTGGTGATCATTCATATGCGTTCGTGGAAGGGTTTGGTGCACATTGGAATTTGTTTGGAAGCATTTGGTGGTCTCGTTCTTGGTTTTCCCTCCCCATTCGATCCATACATCATCTTGGAAGGGTTTTGATTCGGTTTTGGTTGATTTGTTTGGCCTGATTCTGTTGGGATTTCGAAAATAAAACGAAATACGCAGCGGAAATAAATACGAATCCCAAACAGGATCGATCAAGTAACGTATATACGAAAATATAAATACGAAGATAAAGATCATACCCTTGAAGCTTTGAAATAAATCTTCGTAAAAATGATGATGATCATGAACCCCGTCCCAAACACGAAATCCCTTCGTTCCAAGCATCGAAAGGTACGAAGCCTCTACTTCACACGTATCGGAAGTTGCCCGGAAAAATTCGATAGCAATCCGTTCTCCAAGAACACGGCTAGGAATTACTATAGGAATTTATATCTCTCTTTTTCTTATTTGTTTTCACCTCTAAGATGATAAAACTCAAGAAAATAAATATTTCTCTCCCTCAAAAATACTCTCACGGCTGAAGCAAGAAGAGATCAGCAAGTTAAAAGCTTGTATGTGTGTGTTTCAAGTAAACTCTCTCCTCAAATGAGTAAGTAATTATATAGATATATAATAACTCATTTTATGTCATAATTAGTTGAGAAAGAATCTCAACCTAATCATTTCATAAGACAACACAATACAATAACATGCAAATATGATGAGACATGTGAGGGGGGCGGCCCATTGGAAATTTCCTAGAAACGAGCCGAGCCACTCGGCTCGTGTACCGGACGTTCGTCAAACGACTCCGTTAAATACATTCCGTTTAATCGCCAATGTATTTATATTAATTAATTAATTAATTATATCAAATACATATATATTTCTCTAAGAAATATAATTTATGAATTAAATTAATTACCCGGTAACTTAATTTTAATTCATAAGACCGCTATTTGATTTATCCAATAATTCTAATTAGATATCCAATATCTAATATTAATAGAGAGATAATAAATTCACATTAATCCGTCAACGTTCCTGATGCGCGACTCCGTAGGTCCGTCTTAGCCGGCATTGGGAGGAACCAATGAGTGCGGGCAACACTTAGCCAGCCTAGCGGGCCGCACCGTAAACCCCGACTAAAAACGAATGAAGGGATCATTCCAGAACCATTATGTCGTGAATACCATATACGTATAGACCCTTCATCAGATGTCCCGGTCAAGTCTTCGGTTCACGGTAAAGTCAAACCCTACTGTTGACTAAACTCTATACATGTGTTAATGTAAATCAAGACCGACTGATTAATAGTGTATATAATACGACTATATCAGAATGCTTTGGCCAAAGACTTATGATCTTATTTGCCATTAACCGTATAAGATATTCTCCTGCTCACTAACAGGAGATAGAATCCTTTCTTGGCGTACAGTAAAGACTGCTACCTGCCCGTATAGTCCGCACTTTGAGGTCGACTCGGTAATTAAGCAAATGAGTCTAACTACTCTAATGACAAAGTAAACATCACAGGCACATCTTCTACTGAACCCTCAAGTCAAAGGTCCACGTATACTATCACAACCTTTCGATTCGTCATCGACTCTCCGAGAGTGAATACCGTGTGACTGAATCGAGTATGAGTCGTGTTCAAGTATACTGGCCCCACCAATATACTTATAACTATACTATCAATACGTGCACACGTCCTAGCATCAGTTATACAAGTCGTATTAAAACTTAATGCCCATTTTAAGTTTATTGACTTGCGAACAATTTACGTAAATAAACTTTAAACACTTCCAGTGCATTTTCTCTTATCCCATAACGAGAATGGAATGTTCGATTTATTTACATGGACTTCACTTCAATGTTTACCAAGTCAAGAATGCAATTAAAATACAATAAACAGTGAATGAATCGTATTGCCTTTTTATTAATTATTCCATAATTATAAGTACAATGCCCTTACTCTCTCATCCCCTGAGTGGCATTCGAGGGCATATTCCTAACAGATTCTTGGTCACGCTTTTCTCAGCCCTATTTGGTATGTTCTTGTGATTTTGATTCACTCTTTTGATCCTTAATTCGTGTGATAAAAACCTATTCTAAAAACCTATATAAATCGGCTAAGAAATAACCATGAAATTGTTATGAATCGTATGAATATTTTGTTATTGATCTTGTTGGATTCATATGAGAATTAGTTTGATGTGTTTTTGATGTGTATTTTCTGAATATATGATGTGTTACAACAACAACAACAACAACAACAACAACAACAACAACAACAACAACAACAACATCTAAGCCTTAGTCCCAAAATGATTTGGGGTCGGCTAACATGAATCAAACTTTGAAACCGTCAATAATCGTTACATAAATAACATAAAGGGAAAAAAGAGGGAAAAAGTAGAGAAAAAAGCAAATAAAAAAAGAGAATGAATGAAAAAAAAAAAAAGAAAAAGAAAAAAAAAGAAAAAAAGATAACATGAAATAAAAGAAAATAGGAATTAAAAAAAAAAAAAAGAATCAGACTCCATCCACCATCCGTATTCTTTCCCGCCACATTTGCCTCTCCATCGCCATACTTTCTCCAATTCCAAGAAACCGCATATCATTTTCAATCATCTTTATCCAAGTTTTCTTGGGTCTTCCTCTACCTTTCACAACATTACTTGCTCCCCAACTTTCTAGCCTCCTCACTGGGGCATCAATAGGTCTTCTTCTCACATGACCAAACCATCGTAATCGATTCTCCATCATCTTGTCTTCTATAGACGCAACTCTTACCTTCTCTCTGATCACCTCATTTATGAGCCGATCCTTTTTGTATGACCACACATCCATCGTAGCATACGCATCTCCGCCACATTCATCTTTTGAACGTGACCTTTGTTTCTGACCCAACACTCGGTGCCATATAACAAGCGAGGCCTAATTGCCGTGCGGTAAAATTTACCCTTTAATCTATGAGGCATGCCGGTATCACATAAAACCCCTGTGGCACTCTTCCACTTCAACCACCCTGCCTTTATTCTGTGAGCCACATCGCCATCTAGCTCTCCATCCTTTTGGATAATAGATCCAAGATACCGAAAGAAAGTGGATCCATGAACAACTTTCCCATCAAATGTGATCATCCCCGCCTCTCTATCACTTTTTTCGCTAAACCTACACTCCATATATTCGGTCTTATACGCTCAGCCTAAAGCCTCGAGCTTCCAAAGTATCCCTCCAAAGTTCCAATTTCTGTTGCACTCCAACCTTCGTTTCATCAATCAACACAATATCATCTGCGAACATCATACACCACGGCACGTCATTTTGAATTTCTCTTGTCAATTCGTCCATGACTATGGCAAAGAGAAAAGAAATAAGAGCAGATCCTTGATGCACCCCAATCGTAATAGGGAATTCTTCTGTCCTCCCAACATTAGTACGTACACTTGTACTAGCTCCCTCATACATGTCCTTTATAATGTCAATATATTTCCGCGATACACCCTTCTTTGCTAAGGCCCACCAAAGTACTTCTCTTGGTACTTTATCATATGCCTTCTCTAAATCAATAAAAACCATATGCAGATCTTTCTTTTTATCTCGATAATGTTCCATCAACTGCCGGATAAGATAAATTGCTTCCATGGTCGATCTTCCAGGCATAAATCCAAACTGATTTTCTGTTATCTTCACACATTTCCTGAGCCTTTGTTCAATCACTCGTTCCCACAACTTCATGGTATGACTCATTAGTTTAATTCCGCGATAATTAGAACAATCTTGAACATCACCTTTGTTCTTATACAAAGGGACGAGAATACTTTTCCTACATGCTGTTGGCATCTTATTGCTTCTCCAAATCTTATTGAAAAGCATAGTTACCCATTCGATCCCTCTCTCCCCCAAACACCTCCAAACTTCAATAGGTATACCATCTGGTCCTTCTGCTTTCTTTGACCCCATCTTTTTCAATGCAATTGTCACTTCACCCTTTTGAATTCTTCTCTTAAACTCTCGGTTAACCATACTTGAGGGGATATTTAAATTCCCAATATCTTGTTCTTTATGGCCATTGAATAGGGTATCAAAGTATGACCTCCATCTCTCTTTTATCTCTTTATCTTGAACCAAAACTTTTTGGTCAGTATCTTTTACACATTTAACTTTTCCAATATCTCACGTCTTCTTCTCTCTCATTCGAGCAAGTTTATAGATATCTTTTTCCCCTTATTTAGTATCTAATCTTGCATATAATTCTTGATTGACCTTTGATCGGGCATTTCGCACTGCCTTTTTAGCTTCTGTTCGAGCTTTCTTGTACTTCTCATAATTCTCATCGCTCGAGCATTTACCCAGTACCTTATAACATTCACGTTTGGTCTTTATCGCTTGCTTAACTTCATCATTCCACCAAGATGTGTCCTTACTTGATGGTCTGTTTCCTTTAGATTCTCCTAGGACTTCTTTTGCAACTTCCTTTATGTTGTGTTCCAACAAGTTCCACATCGAATCTATATCCATCTCCGTGCAATCAGACCAAATACCACTATCGAATCTTAGCCACAAAAGTATGTCGACTCTCCTTGGAGCTTCCACCACTTAATTCGAGGGTCAACTTGTGGTCTTCTCTTTCTTAAGTGCCTCTTACCTCGAAAGTCAAGCACCACAACCCTATGCCGTGTTGCGGACTCTCACCGGTATTACCTTGCAATTAGTAAAACTTTTCCTCCAAACATTCCTTACTAAAAAGAAATCAATCGACTTGCATTACCTCCGTTTCTATATGTCACCAAATGAGAGTCCCTTTTCTCGAACCAAGTGTTCATAATACCCAAGTCATGAGCTAATGCGAAATCCAATATATCATTTCCTGCTTCATTCCTGTCCCCAAAACCAAAGCCACCATGAATGCTCTCAAAGCCATCTCTTCTAACACCGACATGCCCATTGAGGTCACCACCAATGATCAATTTCTCACCCATAGGAATTCGTTCGACAACCTCTTCCAAATCTTCCCAAAATTCTTGTTTGATCGATGCATCCAATCCTACTTGTGGTGCATAAGCACTTATGATAGTTAGAAACTCATCCCCTATCACAAGCTTAATACTCATTATTCTATCGCTCTTTCTTGACACTTCCACCACATCATCAATGAATTCTTTATCAATGACGATACCCACTCCATTTCTACTTCTATCCTTTCCAGTACCAAAGCTTGTAACCCCAAGGAGCTAACACTCTTGCCTTCTCGCCAACCCACTTAGTCTCTTGTAGACACATTATGTGAATTCTCCTCCTTTTCATAACCTCCCCCACTTCTGCTGATCTCCCCGTCAAAGAGCCAACGTTCCAAGTTCCAAACCGCACCTTACTACCCTTACTAGCCGCAAGAACTAACTTCTCTGTCTGTCCCCGTCCACGCTGCAAGGATTCTTGCACATTTGACACCACACCCATACTTCGAGGTGGCGCGCGCTTCGGCGACGACCTAGCAACCCTTGCATATTTTCCACTACACCCGGGCCTATGAAGTGTAGCGCATCCTTGCTCATTTGACACCACCCTCAGATGTAAAGGTGGCGCGCCGCTTCTGGGCGACGACCTAGCAACCCTCGCATACTTATCACTGCACCCGGGCCTATGAAATGCAACGCGTCGCTTCTGAGGAGACGCCCCAACGATTTTCAATGTTTGATTCATGTCCATGGAATGTGACGAGTTTTACGCTGGCTGCCACTAACCTACCGCAACCCTCCTCTTTTATCCGGGCTTGGGACCGGCAATGGATGTCAAGAAGACACCCACAGGCAGAGTTTGAATATATGATGTGTTATGATCATATAATTAAATGGATTAAAAAGAATTGGATAAATTAGGGTTTAAATGAATTAATTGATTTGGACAGCTTTGATAATCGAATATGTATGCATCACCAAACGAATTCTATTAATGTTTAATTCGGGATTTTTGTTTTTAAACTCAGTTTAGGGTCTTAGTTAAGTATTACAATTGGTTTGGATGGACTTGAATTTGATTTGGTCTTATTTTTTAATTTTATGAGACGATATGTCAAAAGTGTGTTTACAGAATTTAATTTCAGTCGTAGTTTATGATTTTTCATGTTCAAACCATAAGGAGTTAGGAGCTCTCCTTTTATAAGGGTAATATTTGGGTTCTGTGTGACTCTCTGGAATTTTTGTGTATTTTTCCTGAATGAATGATAGGCCGTTGAGGCGGATACTTTTTAGGTACTGTTGCTGGTCGGTTTTTTGAGTAGTCTGGGCTTGGGTATTTTTAATGTGAGTTTATACTAACTGATAAATTCTTTGGTTCTAGAGACATTCAAGTACATGTGATAATTTTTATGAATTTAATTTTGGAGTTCTAGTATGGAATAAAATTCGTATATTGGTGACCTGTTTGTGTTTAAAAGCTGAAATTATGAAACATAAGAGATAATTGATGATTAGAAGGTTTATATAGTAAATATGATACCTAGAGGGACTAATAAGGTAAATATGATGAATGTATGCATATTTTGGCTGGAATAATGTGTTAGGGGCTGTTTGTGACACTTTGGAATAATTATGGGCCTTGCATGCTAGTTTTGATAATCAATGGTTTAATTGTGGAAATCAGGGTGTATTAGGGTTATTTTTGTAACTTGTGATACTTGAGGGTGTAATGTGTATATGTGTGATACTTGAAGTGTATGGGTTGTATATATGTGTATTTGATTGTTTATATTCAGTTTTGACCCTTCGCTTTCATTATTGACACTTTTAACCCTAAATCTTGAAGACTTGTCATAAGAAACCCTAATCTTGGAAAACATGCATAAAATGAAATCCATAACTTAACATTTTTTTTTTTTTTTTTTTTTGGAAAAAACGTCCAAAGAGGACGGGGGTTGAGGCGGGACCCACCAACCTGTAGATAATAAAATCAAGAAATACAAAGTATCAGCCCCGAATTATGACCAAAGAAGGGTCATAATTCGGATACAAACATCGGAGAAATCTACGGCACGCTAAAGAAATACAAAGTGCACCACAAATCGTGGGCTAATGTGCGGACCCGTAGACCAAATAACTAAAGTGTCTACGGCCCACTAGAACAGTACAAGGTGCACCACTAAAACCGTGGGCTAATGTGCGGACCAATAGGCAAACAAGCAAACGATCAAAAATAAAAACTATCTAACTCTAAAAGACGGATAACCAAGCTGATCCATCCGTATAAGGGAGAGAAGGAACGGAGGAGCAGTATCATAAGTATAAGTCTGAATACCGAGGGACGACATGCCAAGCTCAGAAAGATAGTCGGCCGGCCTGTTGCCCTCCCGGAAAATATGAGTGACTCTGAACTGAATATCTCTGAGAATGTGTCGGATACGCATAAGAGTGTGACGAACCTGCCAAGAGCCTCGATGGCCAGATGATAGCAGGGTCACTACAGCAGCAGCATCAAGCTCAATCCAAATATGTCTCGATCTCTGGGAGGCTAGAATCAATCCAATTGCCAACGCCTGGACCTCTGCATCAAAACTCGAAGAGGCCTGAAAAGAGGAATGGAAAGCAAGAAGGAGCTCTCCGTGATGATCTCTAATCAGACCTCCCCCACCCGCAATCTGTGTGTATCTATCGAACGAACCATCCGTGTTCAGCTTGATTCAAGGGGACTCGGGTCGAAGCCAAACAACCGGGACGGGGCGACGAGTCTGAGCGGGGGAAGATGTAGCTCGGCGCAGCGATCGGGAGCGAGCAACCCGCCCGAACTTCGAGCAAATAAGCCCCGCGGACTAATAAAGCAACATGGCGCTCCACCTGCACAATAACATGAGAGGAAACAAAAGTAACCGCCCTATGCTTTGCACTATTCCTTTCTGTCCAGATGAACCATAGGATCAGACAAGGAATAATGAAAGTCGCGTGCCTAAAGTGTGTGCCGTGTGCAAAAAAACTCAGGAGCTCAAAAATATTCTGAGAATGGGGTAGGGATAAATGTGTCCAAGCGCCAAAATACTCCCACACATCACGGGCCACATCACTCTCAAAGAAAAGGTGGGCAATGGTCTCGGTATGGTAGGTCTGGGTAAGGGTATGCGTGCAGCACAAACATCTAGAAGCCATTGAAACGCCCCTCCTCTGTAGGATGTCATCAGTCGGGATCCGACGCATGAGAAGTCGCCAAATAAACACCGAAATGGTCGGTGTGAGTAAGGCAGTCCATATGGCCCCATAAATAAGATTAGCCTGACCCCTCACCCTGATGTGAGACCAAGCCGACGATAATGAGAACGCACCCGAAGAGGTAAGAGTCCAGCACATACTATCCGAATCCTCCTCGGCGATGGGAATCGCGGAGATCTCCTGGATGAACTGAGGGGTAAATCCTAGCTCCTCTCCAACAATAGTCTCCAACCTATCCATGTCCCAAGACCCATCAACCCATAATTCATTAATCCTAAGATGGGGTCTACGAAACGACAATAAGAAGATATCGGCTATCCCCAATCCAAGTATCGTCCCAGGTGACCTCCCATGACCACGACCAAGAGTCCAGCGAATGAACTCCTGGGCCTCAATACCAACGCGGAGGATACGGCGCCAAGGGTGGGCGCACGAGCTTTAAGAGCGATGCGCATAGGCGTATAAAGGCCACCAGAGGCGGTTCTGCGGAGCATAATTGCGCCACAGAGACGAGCCCGCGCGAAGGCGCCACGAGCTTGTAACTAAAAGCTCTCACCATATCCGAAAGGCTCGAATCCCGAGGCCTCCCTCGGAGACCGGACGACAAATCTGCCGCCCGACCCAATCGTCTTCCTCGGCACCCCGAAGTATCTCGCAATGATCTGCTCGAGTTCTGGATAATGTACGTGGGGATCCAAAACTGAAGCGGTGAAGAGGAATCGTGCGAGAGTGCTCTTAATAAGAGCCAAACGGCCCCCAAAAGCAAGGTGGCGATGGGACCAACCAGAGATCCTATCCAACATCCGTTGCTTCACCCCACAAAGAGCTCTCGTCTCTTAAAGCCTTTGTAAAGGGGCACACCTAGATAGGTGATGGGGAGGTCGCCACAGCGAAAACCCGATGTATCGAAAACTCTCGATGCCAACGAGGCGCATGCTTGGGAGCGAGAATAAAGTGCTCTTACGGATACTAACCATCGGCCCGAAGCCATAGAGTAGTGATCCGGGAGCGCATAAGATCAACAAGACCATCATCCACAGTCCGTGTGAATATAATGATGTCATCGGCGTAGGATAAGTGCGAGACGGGGAAAGGCCGTCCAGCCGTCCTATACCTCATCAAAGGATGATCTCGAATGAATCGATCCAAGCAGCGCGATAAATAGTCAGCGGCAAGCACGAAGAGCGACGGAGAAATAGGGTCGCCCTGACGCAAACCCCGGCTAGAGGCAAAATAACCGGCCGGACTGCCGTTCACCAAAATGGAGAACGTGCAACTCTCGACGCAATGACGGATGAACAAAATCCATCTAGCCGGGAAACCCATCCTCACCAGGACCTCACGTAAAAAATGCCAGTGAACCCTATCATACGCCTTAGCCATATAAAGCTTTAGCGCAAGGTTCGGGACACCATGGATGTCCGCGACGTGGAGGTCGTGAATAAGTTCTTGGGCGAAAGGATATTATCGGTAATAATCCGCCGTGAACAAATCCACTGGTTTGGAGAGATAATAAGAGGGAGGAGAGGAGCAAGCCGAGCGTTAAGGATTTTCGTGATAATCTTATTGGTCACATTACAGGACTAATAGGCGGTGTCGACCAACCGCTCGGAGCAGGCTTCTTCGGGATCAAGGCAGCCGTAGTCGCCGTGTGGCCGGAGGCATAGGATGACCCTCAAAAAACTCGAGCACAGCCTCCTCCACGTCAGGAGAAACAATCTCCCAACAATGCTGAAAAAACAAAGACGAAAACCCGTCAGGCCCAGAAGCGCTGTGAGGATCGATATCAAAAACCGCAGCACGAATCTCAAGGGGAGAGGGTGGGATACACAAACTATCAGGATCAAAAGAAGAGGGGATAGAAGGAAAACAAGTGTCATCCGGGGGGGCGAGAACATCACCATCGGATGTAAGCAGAGTCCTAAAGAAATTCACAGCGGATGATCTGATGTCCGACTCTATAGCGAGCGTCGAACCACCATCCTCAATGCTGTGAATATGCGACTGACAACGAAAAGTTTATGAGAACATGACATGACATGAAAAGTTTATGAGATGAATAACTAACTATATAGAACATGTCTATATCGAGAAAACTCGCTAATTTTGATAACCTTCTAAATAAGGAAAGTTACTAAAAATGGAAAGATAACTAAAAGAGGTAACTTATGAGAAATGAGCTCGTCTTGATTCGTATCCACTCTTTTCTAGGTTCGGTGTAGCGGGAGTGATCCTTTTCTCCTTATTTATTTGACCTTGCTTTTGCTTTGGAACTAAGGTACAGATATTCCGCACCCTTTCAGCAAGGGTGCAACTTTTCTCTCTCATGAATTACTCTCTCTCTCTCTCTCTCTCCTCATTATTATATATCTGATTTTGACTTCGACTTGGTATCTGAACCTTTAATTTGAACCTTTGATATGGTCCCTTTATATTTGAACCTTTGATATCTGATTTGAACTTTTGACCTGTGACATATATACTTTGATTTGGGACCTTGACTATTTGACCCTTTAGTATTTACCCGGGCATTTTGTATTACTTGTTGTGGAGTAGCCACAACCATAGCATTGATGCAACAATGTTATGTACTCCAGTGGGGTTGGAGAGATGTCCCCCGCCGTCCCTCTTACATTATATTTGCTTGGGCCATCATTATTGTTATCTGCTTACAGGGGCGTATGGATGCATCCTAGATTTGATCTGTTTGATATTTGATTTGATTATTTTGGGTCACTCTACATTTGGGCCATATTATATTTGGTGATTAGGCATGCGTGCAATGCGGTCCCTTCACATTTGGGGAGCTGATCACTCCATTGAGCTACTTTGTTTATTTGGGCTTGGTTTGGGCCCAGGGATTAAATAATGAAATCATTTGACACTTAACTTTGATAATCTTTGATATTTAAACCTTGATAACTTTTCATACCTAACTCTGATGAACCTTTGATATACCTTGACATACTTTTGATATACCTTGATATAACCAAGTGCCACCACATGTAACCTCATTTCGTATTGCTTTGTATTGCTATTTATTTCATATCTGTTCACTGAGCTCTTTATGCTCAGCCGCTTTTCTTTCCATGCGGCAGGTACTTAGCTCATGCGGGGTTTAGCTTTAGGGATGAGAGAGTGTGGACCTACCCTAGAGCTCTTTGAATAAATGAACATTATTTCTTTATCGTATTTCCGGATTCTTGGACATTTGTAATCGTACTTTCGTTTGTTTGGTTTTGGGGACATTTGGATGTTGTTTTAGTCCCCTTTGATACTCCTTGATGAAATTGTCTCAATACTTCCGCTGTTTCGTTTGATCTGTTTGTATCTGATGTGTAACCATATTATAATGTTTCTACCCTTGCCGGGTTGGGGCATTACAATTTATGGTATCGGAGACGATAGGTTTGGATCTTTACGGCTTAGGCTTTGACCTGTGAGATTGGGTAGATGCTAGGCTTTCGTTTCGTCTTTTCTTTCTCGACAACTTTGTTATCATTTTCATCGATGACATCTTTGTTTATTCGAAGTCCGAGGAGGAGCACGAGCAACATCTTAGTACGGTTTTGCAGATTTTGAAGCAGGAGAAGTTGTATGCGAAGTTCTCCAAGTGTGAGTTCTGGCTTAGTCAAGTTGCTTTCCTTGGTCATGTTGTATCTGCTAGTGGTATCACTATGGATCCGGCAAAGGTTGAGGCCATCACTAAATGGCCGAGACCTACTACGGTGACTGAGGTCAGGAGTTTTCTTGGTTTGGCCGGTTACTATCGGAGGTTTGTCGAGGGATTCTTCCAACTTGCCTCACCTTTGACTAAGTTGATGAGGAAGGGGTTGAAATTTGAGTGGACCGAGGAGCAGGAAGAGAGTTTTGAGACCCTGAAGCAGAAACTTGTGTCGGCTCCCATTTTGAAACTCCCATCTGGTACGGGCGGATACCAGATCTATAGTGATGCTTCCAAGAAAGGGTTAGGTTGTGTTTTGATGCAGCACGGGAAAGTTATTGCGTATGCCTCACGCTAGTTAAAACCCTATGAAGAGAACTACCCTACTCATGATCTAGAGCTAGCTGCGGTTGTTTTTGCTCTTAAGATCTGGAGGCATTATTTGTATGGAGACTCTGTCAATATCTTCACTGATCATAAGTGTCTTAAATGCACCCAGAAGGAGTTAAACATGAGACAGCATAGATGGTTGGAGTTACTAAAGGACTACGACACCAACATTCAGTAGCACCCGGGTAAGGCTAATGTAGTTGCTGATGCTCTTAGTTGTAAGTCGGGTATGGTGGCTAGTCTGAAATTCGAGTCTAAGATTCTGCATGATCTTGAACTCATGGAGGTGGAGTTTTATTTACCGGGACGCGATGGTTATTGGTCTAGCCTAAAAGTTGAGTCTAACTTGATCTTGAAGATTAAGGAAGCTCAGCGTGACGACGGTGAGTTATGGGCCATTGTCCAGAATATAGAGGAAGGGAAATAGTCTGAATTTCGAGTTGACGGTGACGGCATTGTTTGGTTGGGTGAGCGCCTTTATGTACCAAACGATTCTGAAATCCATGAGATGGTTATGTCAGTATCTCACAGTTCTCCCTTCACCATACATCCGGGATCCACTAAGATGTACCGGGATTTGAAACAGCATTTCTGGTGGAATGGGATGAAGCAGGATATGGCTTCGTATGTTGCTAGGTGTTTGACTTGCCAACAGGTGAAGATTGAGCACCAAAGAGCTAGTGGTCTTTTGCAGCCGTTAAAGATTCCCCAGTGTAAGTGGGAAGAGATTACGATGGACTTTGTTATGGGGTTACCGGTCACACGTAAAAGACATGATGCGATCTAGGTAGTCGTTGATCGGGTAACCAAGTCAGCTCATTTCCTACCAATCAAGAAGCGTTATAGCGTGGCGAAGTTGGCGGAAATTTTCCAGTAGGAGATTGTTAGGTTGCATGGCACCCCGGTCTCTATTGTTTCTGATAGAGATATGAGGTTTACTTTGCGTTTTTGGAAGATGTTACAAAATGCTTGGGGTTCTCGCCTCAAGTTCAGTACCGCTTTTCACCCGCAGACAGATGGTCAATCGGAGAGGACTATCTAAACTTTGGAAGATATGTTATGGGCTTGTGCACTTGATTGGACTGGAAGTTGGGACGAATACTTATGTTTGGTTGAGTTCGCGTATAACAACAGTTGGCACGCTAGTATTCGAATGGCACCTTATGATATGTTATATGGGCGCAAGTGTAGGTCACCTACTATGTGGGATGAAGTAGGTGAACGGATTATCGAGGGTCCTGAGATGATTGAGATCACCAACGAGAAGGTGAATGTTGCTAAAGAGAGGCTTAAGGAAGCCAGGTCTAGACAGAAGAGTTACGCTGACAAGCATCGACGCGAGTTAGAGTTCCAAGTTGGCGACCGGGTATTTTTGAAAGTATCTCCTTTCCGCGGTGTAAAGCGTTTTGGTATTAAGGGCAAATTGAGTCCTCGTTTTATTGGTCCTTTTGAAATTTTGGAACGTGTTGGTGAGGTGTCTTATCGATTGGCTCTTCCACCTCAGCTTGCTCATGTGCATAACATTTTTCTTGTATCTTTGTTGTGGGGTTATAACTACCATCCTTTGCATGTGGTGTCATATCCTTTGGATCAGATTCAACCGGACATGTCACTTCCGGAAGCCATTCTAGATAGATAGGAGAGAGTCATGAGGAATAAAGTGATCCGTTTTGTTAAGGTACTCTAGAAGAACCATCCACCACGCGAGGCGACTTGGGAGACCGAGGAGTCTATGCGAGCCAGCTACCATTATTTCCCTTTGTAGTCTGGTATGCTTTCGTTTTGTTTCGGTACCTTACCTTTTTCATTTTCGAGGACGAAAATTCTTTTGAGGGGGAGATAGTTGTAAAACCCACATTTCCATGACATAATTAAATTACTAAAATAACCTCCAATTTGAAATTTTGAAGAATTATGTACGTTTACCAAACAAGCCCTAAAACAAAAATGATTATTGTACGATCACGAACATGAACATGTAACTTCAAGTAAACTTCATTTGAGCTACTACAATGTTATAAGAACTCAAGAATTTGAAATTTGAATTAAGAAACAAATATTGCACGTTACGTGACCTAACGGATCCGAAAACCTCCAAACTTGTACCTAACTTATAAATTAAATAACAAAACTATCTTAAGTAATATTTTCCACAAAATTTTAAAGAGTTGACCTCTTTTCCCCACTCCCCTTGGCCGAAATTTAACATATCATGGGATAAGGATTCCTTAATTTTTGCCAATCACATTAATTTTCATTAAAAACCACACTTCTTTCCCTAAATTCCTTAACCAAGAGAATTAAAACACCATTTCTTCTTCTCCTCTCCCTACCATACGACCCAACACATACAAAAAACACCAAAATATTGCTATTGGATCATTGGTGATCATTCATACGCGTTCGTGGAAGGGTTTGGTGCACATTGGAATTTGTTTGGAAGCATTTGGTGGTCTCGTTCTTGGTTAATTTTCCCTCCCCATTCGATCCATACATCATCTTGGAAGGGTTTTGATTCGGTTTTGGTTGATTTGTTTGGCCCGGTTATTGATCACGTTTTTCTCAGCCCTATTTGGTATGTTCTTGTGATTTTGATTCACTCTTTTGATCCTTAATTCGTGTGATAAAAACCTATTCTAAAAACCTATATAAATCGGCTAAGAAATAACCATGAAATTATTATGAATCGTATGAATGGTTTGTTATTGATCTTGTTAGATTCATGTGAGAATTAGTTTGATATATTTTTGATGTGTATTTTCTGAATATATGATGTGTTATGATCATATAATTAAATGGATTAAAAAGAATTGGATAAATTAGGGTTTAAATGAATTAATTGATTTGGACAGCTTTGATAATCAAATATGTATGCATAACCAAACGAATTCTATTAATGTTTAATTCGGGATTTTTGTTTGTAAACTCAGTTTAGGGTCTTAGTTAAGTATTCCAATTAGTTTGGATGGATTTGAATTTGATTTGGTCCTATTTTTGAATTTTATGAGACGATATGTCAAAACTGTGTTTGCAGAATTTAATTTCAATCGTGCTTTATGATTTTTCATGTTCAAACCATAAGGATTTAGGAGTTCTACTTTTACAAGGTTAATATATGGGTTATGTGTGACTCTCTGGAATTTTTTTGGATTTTTCCTGAATGAAATAATAGGCCGTTGAGGCGGATACTTTTTAGGTACTGCTGCTGGTCGGTTTTCTAAGTAGTCTGGGTTTGGGTATTTTTAATGTGGGATTATACTAACTTATAAATTCTGATAAAATTAATGTTTGTTATAAATACATTCAAGTACATGTGAGAATTTTTACGAATTTTATTTTGGAGTTCTAGTATGTAATAAAATTCGTATATTGGTGACCTCTTTGTGTTTAAAAGCTGAAATTATGAAACATAAGAGATAATTGATGATTAGAAGGTTTATATTGTAAATATGATACCTAGAGGGACTACTAAGGTAAATATGATGAATGTATGCATGTTTTTGCTGGAATAATGTGTTAGGGGCTGTTCGTGACACTTTGGAATAATTATGGGCCTTGCATGCTAGTTTTGATAATCAATGGTTTAATTGTGGAAATCAGGGTGTATTAGGGTTATTTTTGTAACTTGTGATACTTAAGGGTGTAATGTGTATATATGTGATACTTGAAGTGTATAGGCTGTATATATGTGTAGTTGATTGTTTATATTCAGTTTTGACCCTTCACTTTCATTATTGACACTTTTAACCCTAAATCTTGAAGACTTGTCATAAGAAACCCTAATCTTGGAAAACATGCATAAAATGAAATCCATAACTTAACATGATATGAAAACTTTATGAGATGAATAACTAACTATATAGAACATGTCCATATCGAGAAAACTCGCTAATTTTGATAACCTTCTAAATAAGGAAAGTTACTAAAAATGGAAAGATAACTAAAAGAGGTAACTTATGAGAAATGAGCTCGTCTTGATTCGTATCCACTCTTTTATAGGTTCGGTGTAGCGGGAGTGATCCTTTTCTCCTTATTTATTTGACCTTGCTTTTGCTTTGGAACTAAGGTACAGATATTCCGCACCCTTTCAGCAAGGGTGCAACTTTTCTCTCTCATGACTTACTCTCTCTCTCCTCATTATTGTATATCTGATTTTGACTTCGACTTGGTATCTGAACCTTTGATTTCAACCTTTGATATGGTCCCTTTATATTTGAACCTTTGATATCTGATTTGAACTTTTGACCTGTGACATATATACTTTGATTTGGGACCTTGACTATTTGAACCTTCAGTATTTACCCGGGCATTTTGTATTACTTGTTGTGGAGTAGCCACAACCATAGCATTGATGCACCAATGTTATGTAATCCAGTGGGGTTGGAGAGATGTCCCCTACCGTCCCTCTTACATTATATTTGCTTGGGCCATCATTATTGTTATCTGCTTACAGGGGCGTATGGATGCATCCTAGATTTGATCTATTTGATATTTGATTTTATTATTTTGGGCCACTCTACATTTGGGCCATATTATATTTGGTGATTGGGCATGCATGCAATGCGGTCCCTTCACATTTGGGGAGCTGATCACTCCATTGAGGTACTTTGTTTATTTGGGCTTGGTTTGGGCCTGGGGGTTAAATACTGAAATCATTTGACACTTAACTTTGATAATCTTTGATATTTAAACCTTGGTAACTTTTCATACCTAACTCTGATGAACCTTTGATATACCTTGACATACTTTTGATATACCTTGATATAACCAAGTGCCTCCACATGTAACCTCATTTCATATTGCTTTGTATTACTTGTTTATTTCATATCTGTTCACTGAGCTTTTTATGCTCAGCCGCTTTTCTTTCCATGCGGCAGGTACTTAGCTCATACGGGGTTAGCTTTGGGGATGAGAGAGTGTGGACTTACCCTAGATCTCTTTGAATAAATGAACAATATTTCTTTATTGTATTTCCGTATTCTTGGACATTTGTAATCGTACTTTCGTTTGTTTGGTTTTGGGGACATTTAGATGTTGTTTTAGTCCCCTTTGATACTCCTTGATGAATTTATCTCAATACTTCCGCTGTTTGGTTTGATCTGTTTGTATCTGATGTGTAACCATATTGTAATGTTTCTACCCTTGTCGGATTGGGGCGTTACATATAATGAAAGCCAGACAAATTATTATGCTTTAATCAAAGCCAAAGTAAAAACTCTCGAGAAACGAGAAGGAGAATTAGAGACCGTCTTGAAATCATTCGAGATTTCCTCTAAATGGATAGAAGAAATTATAAGCACCGGGCAACATGCTCATGATAAAAGTGGCTTAGGATACAACTCATTCTCCAACAAAAGGAAAACCAGTACGGTGTTCATCAGGGGTGTGGAACCCATTTATGTACATGAAGAGACCTCAAATCTTGTAAAGATAGCAGTTGCCCCATGTACAGCAAAGGCTACGATTCCGTCACCAGGCTCATATCATAGACAATGGAAACCTCAGCCTCCCAGACCTGTAAGGCGTGATCAATAGCATGCTCCCCGAGCATATCAGAAGCGCCAATAGCCGTTCAGAAAGAAGGCTTTATCCAAGTATCAAAGGCAAGCAACACAGTACTTTCAACAGTACAGTGCACCTAGGTATTGGATACAGGAGCCCGTTATCCATCAAGAAAGCAGGTCACTGCATAATATCAGCAACAGCTCTCGGAATCCAACTGGAGACCCAGGAGGCAAGTTGTAAGGCCTAAGAAAACGGATCCACCTCTGAGATGGCAATCGTACTATAATAATAATAATAATAACCCTCGATATTACATACATCATAATCAAGGTTACAGCCACTATGTGACTGCACCGTGTATACATCACAAGAATGGAACAAAAGTAACCTACAGCAAGCCAATTGTTGTAAGGCAAATTTGGGTACCAAAAGTCACTAACGTACAAGGACCCAACAATCAAGGAGACCTAAATCTACTTAATCTCTTTGCTTATAGGACATCAAAGAGAAGTACATCTGGTACTTCGACGGCGGATGTTCTCGGCACATGACAGGAGATATCAGCAAGATGTCAGATTACGTAGAAGGTCGCAGTTCAAAGGTGCGCTTCGGTGACAAGTCCAAAGGAAGAACAAGAGGGAAGGGAACTCTGCTTGTAGGAAAGTTCAAAGTCACAGACATAGCATATGTTGAAGGCCTACAGTACAATGGACTTAGTATCAGCTAGTTCTGTGACAAACAGTTCTCGGTGAAATTCTATATAAATCACTGTAGAGTGAAGAAGATTTTGACCAAAGAAGTTGTTCTCACAGGAAGCAGGTCAGGTAATATGTATATTGCTGACTGGAAGCCTATGAGATCCATGATTCCGTGTTTTGTTGCCAAAGGGACTGCAGATCAAAGATGGATATGGCACAAGAGGATGTCTTATATCAACTTCAAGACAATCAACAAGCTCTCCAGACAGTGAATGGTTAGAGGTTTGCCTGATGTGTCATTCCAAAAAGAGTTCTGGATATGCTACATATGGACCTCTACGGTCTTGTAGACCCTGTAAGTTTGGGAGGTAAAAAATATTGTCTCGTTATTGTTGATGATTACTCCAGGTTTGCTTGGACAATCTTACTAAGCAAGAAGAAAGAAACCACAACAAAGTTTCCAGAGCACCTAAGAAAGCTTCAGAATGAGAAAGGGTTTAGTATCGTGTCTATTAGTTCTGGCAGGGGTACTGAATTCACTAACCGTTTTATAGAGCAATACTGATCAGACAATGGAATACAACACGAATACTCAGTAGCCCGGACTCCTCAACAAAATGGTGTTGTCGAGCGAAAGAACATAACTCTCAAAGAAGCAACAAGAACCATGATTGCCGCAAGCAAGTTTCCGCAGCATTTCTGGGGCAAAGCAACAAATACAGCGTGTTATACACAAAACTACTGTATCATCAACAAGCATCACAACAAAATATGAGGTATGGAACAACAAAACTCCACTAGTTTTATATTTTCACATCTTTGGATGCAGATGTTATATTCTGAATAATGGGAAAGATCAACTCAGAACCTTCGACGAAAAGTCGTATGAAGGGATATTTGTAGGATACTCCTCTATCAGCAAAGCCTTCAGGATCTTTAACAAAACCAAGTTGACAATATAGGAATCTGTCTATGTAGTGTTCGATGAACCTCATTTTGATCCTACAGGAGTAGAAGACCTAACTCAGAATATCCAAACACGCCCCATTAATGACCATCAAACTCCAAAAGAGCTTGTCGTAAACTTAAATATCAAACCCGCAGTTGTAAGATCAGAAGTAGTTGAAGCCGATGATGTACAAGCTGCAGCTCAAACACCTATAGATACAGTACGGAATGCCGAACTAGAACCTGACAGGAGATGGTTGAAAGATCACCCATAGGAGTTAATCATAGGATACATTGATGCTGGAGTATCTACCCGCAGGAGAATACAGAGTACACAAGGAAATGTACTATGTGCACAAGAAGAACCCGAATATGAGAAATCTCCATTTTCTGTATGGAAATCTCAAGTAGAAATTAGAAGACTTGCTATGTAC
Organism: Orobanche coerulescens; assembly: GCA_033398695.1. Lineage (NCBI taxonomy): Eukaryota > Viridiplantae > Streptophyta > Magnoliopsida > Lamiales > Orobanchaceae > Orobanche > Orobanche coerulescens. The sequence goes on along the minus strand of CM065815.1, from coordinate 126,221,182 downwards.
ACCCTAACTATATTCTTAGCTCAATCCGAACCTATTTCTACCAGTGAAGCTTTGGATAATTCTCACTAGATAACTTCTATGGAAGAAGAACTTAATGGTTTCGAAAGAAACAATGTATGGTATATAGTACCCAACCAGAACATCAAGTTGTAATTAGAACCAAATGGGTATTTAGAAACAAGATGGATGAAAATGGACTTGTTATCAGGAACAAATCCCATATAGTTGCACAAGGCTATAGACAGGAAGAAGGCATAGACTACGACGAAACATTTTCCCCTGTAGCCAGATTACAAGCCATCAGGATATTTCTAGCCTTCGCCGCCTATAAAGCTTCATAGTATAGCAAATAGACGTTAAGAGCGCATTCCTGAATGGATATCTCGCCAAAGAAGTCTATGTTGAACAACCACCAAGGTTTGTTAACACTGAAGGTGAAGACCTAGTATACAGATTGTGGAAAGCTCTGTATGGACTTAAGCAAGCACCTAGAGCATGGTACGAAACCCTATCCCTGTACAATGGATTTGAGAAAGGTGCTATGGACAAGACTCTATTTAAGATACAAGAATGAGATGACCTATTAATGGTGCAAATATATATCGATGATATTATATTTGGTTCTACTATCCTTGCTTTATGTCAAAGGTTCTCTCATCTCATGCAAAGTAAATTTGAAATGAGTATGATGGGGGAACTTAGTTATTTCCTAGGATTACTGGTGAAGCAATTGCCTACATGAATTATCAACCAGGAGAAGTACAACAATGAGCTACTCAACAAGTTTGGGATGAACAACTCCAAATCCTCGTCAACTCCTATGAGCACTTCCATGCAAATTAGTGCTGACGAAGCTAGAAAGCCGGTTGATCAATCACTCTACGGGAAGCTTATAGGCTCACTCCTGTACCTAACAGCTAGCAGACCCAATATTTAATTTTCTATAGGAGTGTGTGCTCGGTATCAAGTAACACCTAAAGAATCACACTTCACAACAGCCAAATAAATCCTTAAGTACATCAAAGGAACAATCGACGCAATATTATGGTATCATAAGGAAGGGGGATTCGATTTGGTTGGCTACAGCGACTCGGATCTCGGTGGTTGTAAGTTGGATAGGAAGAGTACAAGAGGTATTTGTCACTTTCTTGGACCTAGACTTGTGTCATGGTTCAGTAAGAAGTAATTGACCAACTCGCTTTGTACAGCTGAGTCAGAATACTATGCCGCTGGAAGTTGCTGTATGCAGATTCTCTGGATGCAACAAAAGTAATCAGATTATGGAATGAGTGCCAGAGAAACATCGATCATGTGCGATAGCACGAGTGAAATTGCAATAATGCACAATCCTTTATTGCACTCGCGGACTAAGCATTTTGATATGAAGCATCACTTCATGAGGAATCATGTTGAGAATAAGGATGTTTGGATTGAGAAGGTTCTTACAGACATCCAGTTGGCCGACATCTTTACAAAATCTCTCAGCACAACCAGATTTTGTATTCTTCGACAAGAATTGGGAATGCTACAGCCTGAATCCCTGTAAGTTTTTACGCTTTTACTCATCAATTGAGGGGGAATGTCCTAAGATCCAAGAATATAGTATCCACCATTAATTAAATGTACACTCAAAAACAGTCAGACAGTACTTTAGGACAAAGAAGGCATGAAACCTTCCTACAGTTGACGTGTGTATTAATTAAGGTGGAATACAGTATGACCCATCAATACAGTATTAACCCAAACATTGCTATAAGAATTGAATCATGTATGTACCTCTTAAGAGAGAACACTGTATTATTCGCGGATACAGCACACACACTGTGGGACGTCAATTAACATTATATTATTACTCTATTCGTACTGAAAATGTTTTTGGTCCACGCTATTTTAAAATCCAAATGTTTTATTCTGTAATGCTTTAAATGACATCTGGACTTCATCACCTCAAACACCGCGATATTAATGATTTCAAAACTGCCGTTTCGTGTAATAAGGGAGCCGAACTGTCAGAAGTGCGATTGGTTATCATTTCAAAAACACATGGATAAGACGTACAAGTTACTCACATTTCATCCTGTTCGTTCTTTTAAAAGACGGTTCCCATCCCTTAAATCAGATGGTTCACTATATGTAACCCTAATCTTCCCTGCACACTATAAAAAGACTGTATATTGCTCCCTTTGACTCTTTACGCTTTCTGCAATATTAAACGAGTCAAGAGCAAACTGGCTACAAACTTTCTACAAGTTTACTGCATTCTTTCTTTGTTTCTTCAAACCTTTTTCTGCAAATCAAATGGAAACTTCACAGACTTCCTCTCTGTCCCTAAAGAAGAAGGAATCAATCATTGACGGGCGAATCTTCACCAGATATGTCGTCATGGAGAGAGTTAACATAGAAATTGATGATGTTGACGGAATGGAACTGGTTGTATCCAAAATCAAGCAACAAGGTTTGTACCGCCTTGGAAGTCAGCACCCTGAGCTCTACGATGAGCGTAGCGTTGAAGAGTTCTATCTAGATACCTCTATCAAGTTCTTTTATCTAAAAGTGGAGGGGATGTTTCTGACATCACTGCTACCATTCGAGGATTGAGATTTCTGTAAACCAAAAGCTACTGGAAAGCTTATTCAGGTTGTCGTCTGATGGCCTGAACATGGAGGAACTTGAGGCCTTCGGGTCGGATGAATTGTTAATGGCCTACTGGGGACTGTTCACAGGTGACAGTTTGGATAAAAACGTCCACCCGTCATGCCACAAGAAGAAGTTTTGCCTACTGTACGTTTATCTCTATGATTTTTGCTGTCGGGTTATTGAGAATCGGACTGGAGCATTCTAAATGTGCATGGACCTTCACTTTTGGATGATGGTAACCATCAAGTCCGGTGAAAGGGTGAACTGGTGCCAAATTGTGTTGAAAAGTATATAGGAGAAGGCCGCCAATCCGAGAAATCAGAAGAAATCGTTTGGCCTCATCCTTCATTACATTCCCACTCATTGTGGTGTGCCGCAGTCTAGCAGTGCGAAGAAGATTGGCCCAGGAAAATTTATAGATGGGAGCAAGCCCACTGTCTTCAACAAGGACGGACTCATCTCTAGCAGGCCTCATCCTAGGCTTATGCCCATTTCTGATGACCCCATGGATGTTACTGTCAAGGCTGTGAGTGAAGAGAATAAGAAGAGAAAGAGAAGTATATCTGATAGCAGATCACCACATGCTACAGAGAAGGCGAAGAAGAAGCTAAAGAAAGCTTCTAAGGCTAAGGCTACAGTGGCTACAACGGTCACTGTAGATGTCCCAATGGTTCAACACGCTGTACAAATCCCAAAGGGCGCAACCCCTTTAGAAGAAATAGTTGCTGCACAAACAGCAGATCCCGAGCCAGTGGCGATTATGGCGAATGACCAATTATTTGCCAAATTAGAGGGCTCTGGAGAGTCGGCTGCCCCTATGGAGCCAAAGGCCACCTCTCCTGTAAGGGAACCCACACCTATACAGGATCTCAGGGTACTATCCCCTGTTAGGGATCCCTCTCCAAGATAGGCTCTCATACCTGTTGCGTATCCCATCCATACAGTAGAACTAAATACTGTAAGGAGTCCCTCCCCATCAGTTCTAATCAATGAAACTCTTCTCCAGGTGCAAATTGAACAAGACTACGAGCGCTTTATGACTTGGAAATCATATAGGGTTGCCCCATACAACGACCTATACAACCGGGAAGAGTGCAAGGAGGAAGAACATTTCGTTCTGGAGGTCACAGACACCCAGAATATCGAAGTCTTGATTCAATGGGAAAATCAATTTTGCTGTGAGCTGATTTCAAATTTCTAACTGGCAAAAGAGAAGGCTCGATTGAAAGAGAAGTCTCAGTCCGATGACAAAGATCCTTCTGACAGCCACAAGTCTAACCCCAACTCAGACGCCGACGATGATGCTCTACAGGCAGGTCTGAGGATCAGCCACGAAGAGGCAATGGCAGGAGAAATGGCTCAAATGCAAGACCAATAGGGCCAGTGGACCTCCTAAAGACATCAGTCCCCTACCCCTCAACTGGAAGATGCTCAAGAAAAATTGGAGGATTCAGTCCCTTCTGTATAGCAAACAGTTCCTGAACAGGAAGCCTAGCCTGTCTCAGATCACGAAGAAGCCCGCGCCATCCGCCAAGAGGAATCAGTCCCTTTTCCGGAACAGGCGGAAGCTGAGAGTCAACAGGAGGATTCAGTCCAACCTGTACATCCGACTACAGACAAACAAGCCGATCAGAAGGAATCAATCCCTCCTATCCACGAGACTGAACAAGCCACGCAATCTTCCGAAGCACCTGCTTCCGAACACATGCCGCTGAATATCCCGTGCAATATGATCCTGCATCTCCCACCTATGCCCATTCCAAATATGGTTCCGATGATGGTTTCCTCCGTGACAATAGATCATGATGCCCTTGTCATAATGTGGTTCTCCGTCAACTCAATGAGCCTGAGGATTCCAAGTTAGCGCACCCTGGCTCCCCGAACACCGAGGCCCGAATCGAGCAACTCCATGCAATCGGCCGATAGACAATATTCCTGAAGGACGCAGTGAAGGCACTGTATGATGTTGGTAAAGAACTAGATTGGATGCGAGAAATTGCCCAGGAGGAGCTTTCTGATCTGAAAAATGCAATCACCAATGTCGAGAACGTGTTTCGCCTAATGCCTAATGCATTGTGGCAAGCGCTTAATCAGCTAACACAACACCAAAAGAAAATCCTGAGGCAAGAGCAGGAGAATTTCAGGATATCCGAATCAAATACAGTTGCTTCCCTTCAAAAGACCAGATCCAGACTATCAGGCCATGATAATAAAATAGATGACATGTCCTTGGTGCTCAGTACTCTAGTTGACAAGATCACGAATCTAGAGACCAAACATGATGCAACTATGAATATCCTACAGGAAATTAATACTAAGGTCACAGATCTTGATTATGCCAAAAAGGGGGAAGAAGCTAGAGAGGCAATACAGCAATGGAGGATAGAGAAAGAGAGAGAGAGAGAGATCAATAATGCTCTAGAAGAAAGTGTCACTACTGCGATAGGCCGTCTGGCCTCGCCTGGAAAAGGATACAGGGTATCTGGTTCTCGTCCGGAGTTCCATGATCCCAACGTTCCCTGGAAGAACAATGTGCAATAACCACCGAAGATTCTTCTTCCCACTAACCGACAGCCTACACCTGATGAAGTAAAGAACTTGAGCAAAAATTAACTGATGAGATACTTCGTTAATCTCATCAGGGAGTCTTCTATGTTCAACAAGTTCAAGTTGCTGGCGGATGCTGCAGATGAATTCACGAGGATGTTAGCAGAAGGAAAACTTCCTATGCAAATACTGATGAAATTAAGGCACCGAAAAGGTGATCGGCTCACCCACACTGATGACTGGATACTTGCTTTCGACCAATCTGCTGAAGGAAGAGCTATCTACCGGGATCGAGGCAAGGATTCCCTAGTCAACTGGTGAAAAGGGACCGAAAATGATCCTGACAGGAGACCTTGGAGGCATTCTGAGTACAAGAATTAGCTTGTCTGCCCCTTCTCACTGTATTTGTTCTATAATCTTATTATTGCAGTATGCACTTTCTCTGTATCTTTTCTTTCAAGAACTTGTAATTTTCCTTGATTATAAATAAAATGTGTTATTTTGAAAGATTACAGCTCGTAATCTATGCTTACTGTTTTACTATTTGATTATGAATTTATTTACTGCAAACAAACAAGTATAGAACTTGTCTTAAAGCTGTAAGAACTTATCTGCGAACAGTTCATAGGTTATGTTGTATTCAACCTAGATCACACCATAAGATTGTGCCTGCACGCCAATCATAAGTTTAAAGTTGTAATACACATCTCTGTAGATGCTTTCAATTTCTTAGAACTTGCCTGCAAGCAGTTCACATTTTTAGACTAAGTGCTAAAGATCAGATCATTCAACAAAAGACCAAGAGTTAGCCTCTCTGAATCAAGAAGTTATCTTGAAGAAGTTTTGGCATTATCAAAAAGGGAGAAATTATTGGGATAAATATTCCTGTTTTGGTAATTGCCATCATTCAGCAAAGAAGTTGAAAGAGTCAAATGCCGCTAAGTATGGAGGCTGTCTAGAATCTCCATATATCCCTTCCATACGGTATTTAAGATCTCATACAGTCTATCTTACAGAGCCTACAGCTACAGCAGAAAACTTATTGCGTCGGATACAGCAGTCAGGCTGTAAGATGTTTTACTTGGGAAAAGTAAAACACATCCGACAGGCCTGATTAAAGAATGCTTTAAACCGTTGTGAAATACACTTTGTTTATTCAGAAAGTATTAATGGTTAAAGCAAAATTTATTGCTGATAGGACAGCATTTAATGCATCTGAAGAGAGACAAGTCTGAACACTCTCAAGAGCATTTAATGCGAATGACAGAAAACAACATGTCTGAAGCATTAAATGCGATCTACTTTAATTCAAACTTTCAGCAGCCGCCAATCAAGAGTCAGATGTCAATATCTCACCAACCAGCAATAACTTCATTTATAACGGATACATTTCCAAGATTATAAATACCCCAAGCCAGAGGACTTACATATACAGAAGTGATTCAATATCGCGAAAGCTCTGACAGATCACTCTGATATTCTAGCGATTGTCAAGCAGTATATTTCATGAGCATACAACAAGTATTCAAGCAAAGAAATATACAAGTCATAAACGAGAATAGCACAGCATACATCAAACGTATATCATAGATCAAGTTGTTGTTCTGAGAATTATACCCTTTACCGTTGAGATAACCATCAGCCCTATGCGGACTGAAGATCCATGCGTATTCAGAAATGTGTGGGAAGAATAGTATTGTAGAAGAAGCTTCAAACTGTGTGTAAAGAAGCTAGTCAAGAAAGAGCTCAAGCTAATCTGTGTGAACGGCAAAAAGCTTCAGCTCTGAATCAATCTGTGTGAACGATACAGAGACATGTTTAGTTATACTCACGTAGTTGTGTACGTAGTGATTATAATAAACTATTTACTCCTGTGTGGAGGACCATTGGACGTAGAGGGGTTTACCTCCAACCACTTTAAATTATGTGTTATTTACCTTCTGTCTTTATTGTTTTCATAACTGTGATTTATTCAAGTATACATTGCAAAACCCTGTAAGAACTAAGCAAACAGGAGAATGCCTAGTTGCTATATTTACAGCAACTCACTTAAACAAACTTCCGCTATGCAACTCACCTTCGAAAAACGTACAGCTTGTAGTACTATCACTTTCCAAGTTGTTTATTATATACTTAGTGGCCAACATGGTATTTGAGGCAATAAAGTACATGTGTATTTAAAACCATTAAAGAATAATACATTTGAATTTTAAGCAGGGAACGTGGACTTAAAATAGTTTCTGTACGAATTGAATAGTATTATAATATTAATTGACATCCTACAGTGTATGTGTTGTATCTACGAAAATACAGCATTCCCCATTAAAAGGTACATACAGGATTCAATTCTTACACCAATTTTTTTGGATTAATACTGTATTCATGGGTCGTACTGTATTCCCCCTTAATTAATGCACACGTCAGATGTAGGAAGGTTTCATGTCTTCCTTGTCCTAGAGTAAGATCTGACTTGTTCTGAGTGTATAGCTAATTAAAAGTGGATATTGTATTCTTAGGTATTACAGGATATTCCCCCTCAATTGATGAGTAATAATGTAAAAACTTACAGGGATTCAGGCTGTAGCATTCCCAATTCTTGACGAAGCATGCAGAATCTGGATGTGCTGAGAGGTTTTGTAAAGATGTCGTCCAACTGAATATCTGTATGAATCTTCTCAATCTGAACATCCTTATTCTCAACATGATTCCTGATGAAGTGATGCTTCATATCAATATGCTTAGTTCGTGAGTGCAATATAGGGTTGTGCGTTATTGCGATTGCAGTCGTGCTATCGCACATGATTGGCGTCTCTCTGGCATTTATTTCATAATCCTGTAGCTGATGTTGCATACAACAACTTATAGTGGCATAATATTCCGACTCAGATGTAGAAAGCGAGTTGGCCAATCGCTTCTTGCTGAACCATGATACAAGTCTTGGTCCAAGAAAGTGACAAGTACCGTTTATACTCTTCCTATCCAGCTTACAGCCTCCGAGATCCAAGTCGATGTAGCCGACTAAATCGAATCCTCCTTCCTTAGGATACCACAATCCTACATCAGTTGTTCCTTTCACGTACTTAAGGATTTGTTTGCTTGTCGTGAAGTGTGACTCTTTAGGTGCTACTTGATACCGAGCACACACTCCTACAGCAAACTAGATATCGGGCCTGCTAGCCATTAGTTATAAGAGTGAGCCTATAAGCTTTCTGTATAGTGATTGATCAACCGGCTTTCCAGCTTCGTACGCATTAATTTGCGTGGAAGTGCTAATGGGGTTGACGACGATTTCGAGTTGTTCATTCCAAACTTATTGAGCAGCTCCTTGCTGTACTTTTCTTGGTTGATCAAGATTCTTGTAGGCAATTGCTTAACCTGCAATCCTAGGAAATAACTAAGTTCTCCCATCATACTCATTTCAAATTTACTTTGCATGAGATGAGAGAACCTTTGACATAAAGCAAGGTTAGTAGAACGAAATATAATATCATCGACATATATTTGCACCATTAACAGGTCATCACCTTCTTGTATCTTAAATAGAGTCGTGTCCACAACACCTTTCTCAAATTCATTGTTGATAAGGTACAGGGACAGGGTTTCTTACCAAGCTCTAGGTGCTTGCTTAAGTCCATACAGAGCTTTCCGTAGTATGTATACTAGGTCTTCGCCTTTAGTGTTGACAATGTAATACCCGTACTTTTATTGACTGTTTGACTCTGTCATCCTCCTTATTTTTGTCGCTCTGTAAATGCTTGGAGATGTGGTTGATATTGTTATTGAGTTTCGTATCTCGTTTGGTTCTTTATCATGTCGTTTAGACCTTGCGGAAATGTCCTGTGCCAGAGATATAGCGCACGCTAGGCCTAGGCTAACGCACGCTAATTCAGCTTGATTAGCGCACGCTAGCTTCGAACCGTAGCGCGCGCTAAGGGGCGATCAGTCGAGAACTGATCGCTTCGCTGCTCTGGGTGGCGGATTAACGCACGCTAGGAGTTCGTTAGCGCGCGCTATTAGTGGTTAGTAGCGCACGCTAACATCCGTCTGTAGCGCACGCTAATGTCCGGGTCGGCAGAGGCAGTGAGGTTGTCAGGTTTCTGGACTATCAAGTAGTGCACGCTATGCTTCGGCTAGCGCACGCTAAAACTGTTACGTAGCGCACGCTAAGGCATAATGGTAGCGCACGCTAATGTTTTGGTCAGTAGAAGCAGTGGAGTTTCAGACTTTCTGGACTAGCAGGTAGCGCACGCTAGGCAGCGGCTAGCGTACGCTATATGTGTTGTGTAACGACGCTAGTGCTCAGTGATAACGCACGCTAGCGGACCCGTGCAAGATGGCGAGATTTTGCGGCGGCGGTTAGCGCACGCAAAGGATGTTTCGTAGCGCGCTAACATCTTATGGCGTAGCTTTGGACTACCACAACCGCTAGCGCACGCTAATGAAGGAGGAGTAGCGTGCGCTAGGCTGGGCATATATAAATATGACAGTTGACTTCCATTTCGTCATTTCTCACCTACTTCACTCCTTTTCGACGGAAATCGCTCGGGAGAGACGATCTTGGGCGATTGGAAGCAATCTTCTTTCCAACAACAACATATTTGGTTGGAGAACAAGGATTTCTCAACATCTAATTCCTCCTAGCGTCCGAATCAAGGTAAAAATCTTTAGAACCCTACCTTTTGGGAATTTTGGGGTTTTTCATAGATTCGTCCGATTTACCCGTTTTGAAGCTTGAGAACTTTGAGATTATGGTGTAGCTATACCGTACACATGCTTTTCCTACGGTTTTACGGTTTGGATTGTGCCGTTTTCGGACTTGTGAGACTTTGGACGATTTTCCAACCTCTAGTTGATTATCCGTTTATCTTTATGAATCGTAGACGGGTTTCGGGGGTTTCTTCATGTAATTTGAATATGGATAATTGATTATCATATTCCTTGCGAATCGTTTAGGTGCCGGAAGCGCGTTCTTGGACCTACCAAACTCATACCTTTTTCCATTCGAATTGTCGAGGTCTCAAAGGCAAGTATATATTTATGAATGTGCGTTCTCGACTTTGAAAGTATGAAATATTAATGGCATGCTTATTTATATCCACTCCGGGACGGACCGCGAGTCCTCCGAGGGTTTCGTAGCCTCAGTGCGATTCCATGGATAATATGAATTAACCACTCCGGGACGGACCGACGGGTCCTCTGAGGGTTCCGTAGCCTCTGGTGCGGTTCCACGGTATTCATATATGTATTGATGCGATGCTATGAGATTTAGTTATTCCGGAATACTAGTCTTGAATTGATGAATTGACGGTTACCTTTACTTTATTGTTGAGAATTATTGTGTTTCATACTTGATATACTTGCACTAGCTATTCGACGGCTAACCCCTTTATGGGGGAAATACTTTTTATGTATTTCAGGTTCCAGGAGAGCGGACAGGCAGGTATCGGGTCGGCATGAAGATGGTGGGCAAGTGTGATACTGTGTCTTTCTTCCAGTTATGTTTGGAGTTTCCCGTTCAGTGTTGTTGTACTGGATTGTCTATTGAATACTCGAGTATTGTTTTCCCTTTTCCTTGATATTCCGGCCTGTGTTTTGCCGAAGTATTGATTCGAGTTGTGATGTTTGTGAATACATTGGCTATGTTTCGAATACCTTTGTATTGTTTTTCATTCCATTGTGTGTAGACCTTATCGGTCAAATTTTATGGTTCCGCGTATGTTTAGCCTTGTGGGTCCCACGGCGGGGCTTACGTTGTAATATCCACTGAATAACTTGGGGTGTTACGAATATGGTATCGGAGCTTAGGTCTATGGATACCTAGGTGCCGGTCTTTTGGGTCGATCGGGTCGTAAATTGTCCATGATATCACTACTCTGCCATCATCACGGTCTGGCCGGTACTTGTAAGACCTCTCACTCTTCTGGTGTTTCCTTATACGTTTTGCTTCCTTTTTATCGGTATTCTTGAGAATCGGACACTTTGATGACGCGTGATTGAATTGTGCTTACGTGACTTGTGTGTTCTTGAAGATGTCACCGGTAGGGGCCGTGGCCGTGGTCGTGGCCATGGACGAGGAAGAGGTCGTGGCGCGGCCGTTTCCATCGATTCGATTGCGGGTCGACCAACCCCGATTTGTCGAACTCGGTGCATCCGACACCGAGAGTCGGCCACGACGATCGAGACGATCGAGGAACAACGCGGACGTTGGAGTGGCGAATGCACTTCAACAATTGGCTACTCAAATGACTATTTTGGCCCAAACGGTTCGAGATGAATAACCCGAACCCAAACACGGATGCCTTGCTTGAGAATGTGATCCGTATGCACCCTCCACGGATTTGGCGGTGCCACACGGACCCGTTAAGTGGGAAGATTGGCTAGCGAGTGGAGAAGATTTTGAGGCGGTTGATTGCCCCGAGGTGAGGAAAGTACCGATTGCTCGGTATTTCCTCACTAAGGAGGCCGCTACTTGGTGGAAAGTCATCAAGCCACGGGATCGTATTGCCTCTTGGGATGAGTTTAAGGAGCTCTTGGAGACCGAGTTTTGTCCTTGGCCGTCTGAGAGAGCCGAATCCGAGCCTTCTTCGAGGCTAAACCACGAGATATCCCCGTTTCGCAGCGATCGTGGAATACAACCAACAATTGATCCATGTGAAGGATCAAGTGCGTAGCAGCGTGATAAGATCCGTTATTTTGATATGCGGATGAATTTGGACTTACGGCGGTACATGGCCGGATTTGCTTGTACCACACTGAAGGAGTATCAGGACAGAGCTTTAGCCCATGATATGTTGAGCCCCGACAACGATACCGTGGAAGAATCGAAGAAGCAGAAAGTAGCGGGGAATTTTTCTAACTCTAAGAGTGGCAACTTTCAGAAGTCACAGACAACTAACCGTTCTGCCGGACAGTCGTCACGTTCTAATAAAGGAAAGAGGGGTTCCCGTCCTACTTTGGGTACCACCAATCGCGCGGTGACTTGCTATAATTGTGGCCGTTCAGGCCACATTAATTTGGAATGCCACTTTCCACCGTTGAAGTGTCACACGTGCGGACAGATGGGACATAGAGCGGCTTATTGTTCCGAGCCGAATCAGACTTTGGACACTCGGGCTTCTGCCCCAGCTGGTCAACCTCAGCAGAATTTCGGCAGGGGCCGGGGACGGGGTCAGAATGCTGGAGGGGGAAACTCTAACGTCGGTTCGGTACAACCACGAGTTTATGAGATACGTCGAGCAGACGAACCCGACGCGGCGGTGGCTTCAGGTACCATTCCTATCCTATCTCATCCAGTCCGTGTACTTTTTGATTCGGGTGCTACACATTCTTTTATTTCTTTGGAGTGTGTACGCCGTTTGAATATAACTTGTCTGACTGCTTGCGATCCCTTCATCGTGAGACTGCCTAGCGGGGATAGAATTGTGGGGAACCGGGAGATTAGAGATTTTCCGGTGATTATATCCGGTATGGATTGGTTATCGAATTTAATTGTAGTTGATATGGAAGGCGAGGAAGTGATCCTCGGCGAGGATTGGCTTGATAGTCATCAAGCGATTATGAACTACCGTACCAAGGTTATCACCATGATGACTAAAGACGGATCGGAGTACTCATTTTTGGGGTGTAAGTCAGGACTACCCAAGTTACTTATCAGTGCCATGAAAGCCGTAAAACTTTTGAATAAAGGTTGTACGGGCTATTGGTGTTATGCCTTGAAAACGGTAGGAAATGAAATCGATTTCTCTTCGATTCCGGTTGTTAGTGAGTACCCCGATGTTTTTCCGGATGACCTCCCGGGATTACCGCCAGATCGAGAGATAGAATTTACCGTGGACTTGGAGCCAGATGCGGCTCCGATTTCTAAAGCACCTTACCGGATGGCACCTTCCGAGATGCAAGAATTGAAGAATCAATTGGGAGAACTTCTGGAAAAAGGGTACATCAGACCGAGCGCTTCGCCTTGGGGCGCGCCTGTTCTTTTCGTGAGGAAGAAGGATGGTTCATTACGTTTATGCATCGACTACCGCGAGCTGAACAAAGTAACCATCAAGAACAAGTACCCTCTACCTCGTATAGACGATTTATTTGATCAATTGCAAGGAGCTGCGGTTTTCTCGAAGATTGATTTAAGATCCGGGTATTATCAACTCAGGGTGAGGGAGTCCGACGTTCCGAAGACGGCGTTTCGGACGAGATATGGACATTATGAATTTGTAGTCATGCCTTTTGGGTTGACTAATGCACCGGCGCTTTCATGCGATTAATGAATAAAATATTCATCGAGTACCTCGACAGGTGTGTGGTCGTCTTTATTGACGACATCTTGATCTATTCTCGGGATAAGGAGGAACATGCCCGACACTTGCGTTTGATATTAGACATTTTGAGAACCGAGCACCTTTATGCAAAATTCTCGAAATGTGAATTTTGGTTGGAAGAAGTTATGTTTCTCGGCCATGTGATTTCGGCCGAAGGAGTTCGTGTAGACCCGCAGAAGATAGAGGCAGTGCTAGATTGGGCACCGCCTAAAAATGTTAAGGAAGTTCGTAGCTTTTTGGGCCTTGCTGGGTATTACCGTCGGTTTGTCGAGGGGTTCTCGAAACTCGCTCGACCGCTTACGAAATTGCTCCAGAAGACCGAAAAGTTTATCTGGACGGATGAGAGACAACAGAGCTTCGATGAACTGAAGAGACGATTGACTTCAGCGCCGATCCTAACTTTACCACATGGTAACGAAGGCTTTGCAGTTTATAGTGACGCTTCGGGTCAAGGCCTGGGCTGTGTTCTTATGCAGCATGATAAGACAATAGCTTTTGCGTCACGACAATTAAAACCTTATGAGATGAATTATCCTACTCACGATTTAGAGTTGGCCGCAATTGTCTTCGCACTCAAGATTTGGCGGCATTATTTATACGGTTCACCGTGTCGGATTTATACCGATCACAAGAGCCTGAAATATATTTTGATCGAAGGAGCTAAATATGAGGCAGAGGCGTTGGTTAGAATTGATATAAGATTATGTTTTTGAGATTCTTTACCACCGGAAAAGCCAATGTCGTTGCGGATGCTTTGAGCCGCAAATCGGCGTCTCTTCAAATGCTCGAGGTTCTTACGGCTCGACGAAGATTCGTCGGGATTTAATGGAACAAGGGATCGAAGTTTGGCTTGGTAGTACGAGGGCAGGTTGTGTACTCTCGAAATTACTTCGTCTAGGTTGATGATATCAAAGGGAAAGCAGTGGAGTGACCCGATGATTTCTCAACCGAATGAAGATGTAATTAAAGGAAAAGCTCCGAGGCTTTATGGTACACGAAGATAGTATTTTGAGATTTCAGGCGTGCTTTGTGTTCCGAACGATTTAGAGTTGAGACAGAGAATTCTCCGAGAAGCGCATGCTACGCCTTACTCAATCCACCCCGGGACGAATAAGATGTACAAAGATTTGAAGCGTAATTTTTGGTGGAATAACATGAAGAAGGATGTTACGGAGTTTGTACTACGGTGCTTGACGTGTCAACAAGTCAAGATCGAACACCAACGACCAGCGGGATTGTTGAAACCACTCCCCATTCCCGAGTGGAAGTGGGAAGACATCTCGATGGATTTCATCACCGGCATGCCGAGAACGCGGACTGGAATGAATATGATTTGGGTAATTGTCGATCGGTTGACCAAGTCTGCACACTTCTTGGGTATTAAGGATACTTGGGGACCGGATAGACTGGCTCGAACCTTTATTGCCGAGATCGTGAAGTTACACGGTACCCCCAAGACCATTGTTTCTGATCGAGACGGCCGTTTCGTATCGCATTTTTGGCAGGCCGTTCATCAGGCTTTGGGTACGGAATTGAGAATGAGCACTTCCTTTCATCCTCAGTCGGACGGTTAGACAGAGAGGACGATTCAGACATTAGAAGATATGTTACGGGCTTGTGCCTTGGATTGGAGTAATGATTGGGAGCTTCACTTGCCGTTGATCGAGTTTGCTTACAATAATAGTTGGCATGCGTCGATCAAAATGGCACCCTTCGAGGCACTCTATGGTAGGCGATGTAGGTCGCCATTATGTTGGGACGAGGCTTCTGAGCTAGTCGGGACGGAGCCGGATATGTTGATGGAGACTAAGGAAAAGATTTCTATTATCCGGATCGATTGCTAGCCGCCCAGTCGTCGAAATCTTATGCTGATACTCGTCGTCGACCTTTGGAGTTTGAGGTGGGAGATCATGTCTTGCTCAAGGTGTCGCCGACCAGAGGAGTTTTCCGCTTCGGGAAAAAGGGGAAACTTAGTCCGAGGTATATCGGACCTTTCGAGACTTTGGACAGAGTTGGAGATTTAGCTTATCGCTTGGCGTTGCCTCCAGCGTTGAGTCACGTCCATAATGTTTTCCATGTGTCTCAGTTGAGAAAGTACGTACCGGATCCGAGCCACATCATCGACTACAGTGAGATTGATGTAGCCGAGGATATTACCTTTCCAGAGAGGCCCGTGAAGATCCTTGAGCGTCGCGAGAAACAACTTCGGCATAAGACCATTCCACTGGTTAAAGTGCAATGGTCGAGACATGGAGTCGAGGAGGCAACTTGGGAGACGGAAGAGAAGATGCGGGTGGAATACCCCGAACTATTTATTTCTTAAGTTTCGGGACGAAACTTCTTTTTAGAGGGGGAGAATGTAATACCCGTACTTTTATTGAATGTTTGACTCTGTCATCCTCCTTATTTTTGTCGCTCTGTAAATGCTTGGAGATGTGGTTGATATTGTTATTGAGTTTCGTATCTCGTTTGGTTCTTTATCATGTCGTTTAGACCTTGCGGAAATGTCCTGTGCCAGAGATATAGCGCACGCTAGGCCTAGGCTAACGCACGCTAATTCAGCTTGATTAGCGCACGCTAGCTTCGAACCGTAGCGCGCGCTAAGGGGGCCAGTCAGGTCAGAACCAGTAACTCAGACTGCTCTCTGGACTGGCGGATTAACGCACGCTAGGAGTTCGTTAGCGCGCGCTATTAGTGGTTAGTAGCGCACGCTATTAGTGGTTAGTAGCGCACGCTAACATCCGTCCGTAGTGCACGCTAATGTCCGGGTCGGCAGAGGCAGTGAGGTTGTCAGGTTTCTGGACTATCAAGTAGCACACGCTATGCTTCGTCTAGCGCACGCTAAAACTGTTACGTAGCGCACGCTAAGGCATAATGGTAGCGCACGCTAATGTTTTGGTCAGTAGAAGCAGTGGAGTTTCAGACTTTCTGGACTAGCAGGTAGCGCACGCTAGGCAGCGGCTAGCGTACGCTATATGTGTTGTGTAACGCACGCTAGTGCTCAGTATTAACGCACGCTAGCGGACCCGAGCGATGGCGAGATTTTGGCGAGGCGGCCGGTTAGCGCACGCAAAGGATGTTTCGTAGCGCGCGCTAACATCTTATGGCAGTAGCCACTGGACTACCCGGTAACTTCGCTAGCGCACGCTAATGAAGGAGGAGTAGCGTGCGCTAGGCTGGGCATGAAGAGATAAATTCACCACTAGAAGGGGGGTTGAATAGTGGTGGTGCGGAATACCGAAATTTCTTGCGAGTAAAAGGAAAATAATGCGGAAAATAAAGACACAAGAATTTATAGAGGTTCGGCAACTTGCCTACGTCCTCTCTCCGACTTTCTTTTTCTATTGGCTAAAGAAAAACCACAACCTTAACTCGTCTTCTATCGGTCCGAGTTCACAACCGTTACAATCCGCTTGTCTTCTATCGGTCCAAGCTCAACCTTTCCCTCAAAATGAATAATTGTTTATCTAGTGTTCTATAGGAACTAGATAATCCTCACTATACGAATATGGGAGTATAATCCTAATAATGCCGGATCAAAGATCCTAATAACACCGGATTAGTGACTCTTGATTCGTTTCTTTTTCGCTCAAGTGTAAGTGATGCAACACTTACAACCAAATGAAAGAATACAAGGAATAATGGATAATACAATTGAAATCGCTCTTGTATCTTACTTTTCTCACAACTTGTAATACAACAAAATATGTAAATCGAGCTCAATAATGCTCTGATTGATTGTATGCTAGAATGCTTGAATGCTTGAAGTTGTGTGTTTGATACCCAAGTCCTTCGGGTATTTATAGGAGTGAGACAGCCTTCAAAATCTGAAAAATATACTATTAGCGTGCGCTAATAGATCCATGTATCTTGAGTTAGCGAATTTTGACTTGAGTTCTCCGAACGGTCACAAGAAGCTATTGCAACGGTAAAATTACGTGTTTAGCGTGCGCTAGTCTTGATATGGTAGCGTGCGCTATCGTCTTGGTCAACTAGTCTTGATCTTGACTTTGACAAAATCCGATTTCCTCTCCAACGTCTCTTTTTCCAACGGCTAAATCATGATTAGCGTGCGCTAGCAAGTATGCATAGCGTGCGCTAGCATTAATTAAATCAATATTTCCAGTTTTCCGGATGCATTGACTCTTGCTTCCAACGGTTGAATTTCAAGCAGTAAGCGCATATTCCATTTAGCGTGCGCTAGCACCTTTACTTTAGCGTGCGCTACTGAATTATTTCAATAACGTGCGTTGCCTTGTGTAGCGTACGTAAAGACCTGGACGAAGTGAGTCCAGTGGCTACTGGACTACTGACCATTATTTCGGTAGCGTGCGCTAGATATGAAAATTAGCGTGCGCTAAGTCTTCACTTTAGCGTAGGAAGAATATGTCTGTAGCGTGCGCAACGTCCAATTCTGAATTCCTTTCACTGACTTCTGGAGACTTGCGATAGTGTGCGTTATGTATGTTGTATAGCGTGCGCTATCTATAGTTTATTAGCGTACGCTATCATTCAATAGTTTGCGTGCGCTATCGATTCAGGCGACTTGAGTAGGCTGCAGCTGACTTGACTGGGCTGTGTATGAGAGTCTCGATAGCGTGCGCTACGGTATGATACGTAGCGTGCACTAGCCATATTGTGTCCCTTCAAAAAAGTATCGAGCCGAGATAGATTCAATTAAATGTTTTGTATGTAACCATCATCAAAATACATTTTGTGTCAACAATCTCCCCCTTTTTGATGATGTCAAAACATTTAATTAATACCTGCAAAAACGTTTTGAAATGATTCGAATCAAGATAAACTTGTTCGATATGTTAGTCGGTTTTCGTTTTTGGAGTTTTCTCCCCCTTTTTGACAGAAACAAAAAGGAACTCCCCCTGAATTGTTGCATTATTGATAAACATTAACTAAATTTTGCCATTCAACAATGATGGTAGCAACGATAGTAACAATACTAGGAGATAATAAATGCCAAAATGCGAATTTCATTAATAATAAAATGCAGTGAATACAACTAGTTTCCCATGACAAACGAAACATATAGCTTGTTCGAACACACGTGTCTACATCAAACATCAAAGATCATTAAGTCTAAGGATCGGAGGAGGATGAAGGAAAGGGAAACGAGGGGTGAGTGTAGCGTATGAACTCGGATAACAGTCCACGAAGTTCCCGGACTTCCGAATGCACATCTCTGACTTCCGAACGCAGAGCCCGAAAGTCCTCTCGTAACTCAGCGTGTGAAGTCTCGATGCCCCGCATCCGAGCAAAGAGATCACTCTCTTCTTCCTCCGTCACCACATTTCGCATCGGGTGCTTGCCTTTCGAAGTAGGTTTCCTGATGAATTCCCAGTTGCATTTCTCGAAGGGTGTGAGGTCCCCGACGAGTGATCATTTCTTCGGCGAGAGGGCTTAGTGACCCTTTCTCAACTTGGTCATCATCGCGAAGGTACGGAAGAGAATCCGACCTGTTGATCGTACGGACGTAATGCATTGCTTTAAGTGACGCGTCCGAGATCTCATGCCCGAGGGAGAGGGGGACTCCCTTGTCCTTCGACAAGTCCACTTGATGGAAGCTAAAGATAGCCGACAAGATAGAGCCATAAGGCATTCCAGCCTTGCGAGAGCGAGTGGCGTAATTCTTTGACCGGAACAAATCTCCTTTCACCTTCATCCAACTAATGATGATGTCGGAGAAGTCAACCTTATCGTCATTTAGAACGCGGTAAACCACGTGCTTGTCCACGCCTACAAGTTTATGCTGCGAATTGACCTTTGGCATAAGACATTTTGTGAGGGCTACCAAAAGCAATCGAATGTTGATTCCGAAGTCGTTGTTCTCAAAGAAATCATCCGTTATGTCAATAACGGCTTTCGTGCTCAGAAATTCTTTCACGTCAATTTCACCAATTTCATTTTAAATGCGACCAATGATTTTCCGGTGCAAATCAAGCCATCTCTGGGCAAACCAAAAATTTGAAACAGGATATCGGAAGAAACTTTCACCTTGGTTCCTCCGACAAGGCTACCTAGCACCAGGCTGAAGAACCTTCACTCTCGGCCACGTGAAGGTTGGCATAGAATTCCGACGAGCTCGGAAACACGGGATTTTGCATTCAACGGCGAGAATACCGAGTGAGGAGAAAAATTGGAGATGTTAACGTTTACCCGTTCGAGACTTAGAAGATTGAAAAAGTAGCAATCCGTGATGTGTTCTTGAGGAGTATGTCGAAGAACACTCTTGAAGCGATGGTGAGACGAATCGATCCGAATCGAATTGGGCGTTTAGAGGACGCTTCAAATTGTTGTATTGCTTGCCCATAGCGATTCGATTCTTGCTAGACATGATCGGAGAAGGAGAAAAAGCGAAGGGAATCGAAGATTTTTAGGAAGAAGATCGCATTGGATCGGATCTTTGTCTAGGGTTTTTGCAAGAGAGAAGTCGATTGCGTGCGTTAAGGGATGTGTTGTGATTTAGGGTTGTACGGCATATATATAGTCAGCGAGTTTTAAGTTAGCGTACGCTAGGATTTATAAGGTTAGCGTACGTTAGGCGAAAAATAGAGGCTCACTGGACTGTTCAGTGAAAATCGAAGAAACTTTAAATAGCGTACGCAAGAAGGAAAGGTTTAGCGTACGCAAGCGAAATAAAATTTTAGCGCGCGTTAAGAATATGAAGCTAGCGCGCGCTAGCGATTGATCTGACTTACCGATTTTGATGTTTTGAGTAGAAGCTTATTTCAAAAATTGTCTATATGTCCCATGCCAAGTTGTAAACGAATGGAATTAAAAGACTCTTCGGGAAGAGGTTTCGTAAAGATATCAGCAAGTTGATCCTTCGTCCCGACAAAAATTAAACAGATATCTTTCTTTTGAACATGATCACGTAAAAAATGATGTCTGATATCTATATGCTTGGTTATTTGTGCAAAACAGGATTTTTGCTCAAATTAATAGCACTAGTGTTATCACATAAAATAGGGTATTTTCAAAATGAATGCCGTAGTCGCGTAGTTGATTTTTAATCCATAGCACTTGAGCACGGGCGCTCCCTGCATGACATATTCGGCCTCATTTGTAGACAATGCTACTGTTGGTTTGCTTTTACTTCCCCAAGATATTAAGCAAGATCCAATAAAATGACATGTACCACTAGTACTCTTTTATCAATTTTGCATCCGCCGAAATCGGCGTCACTATAGGCAATTAAATTAAAATCCAAGCAAGAAGGATACCATAGACCTAGTCCAATAGTTCCTTTCAAATAACGAAAAATGCGTTTACAAGCAATTAAATGTGATTCCTTGGGATTAGCTTGGAATCGAGCACATAGACATGTAGCAAATATTATATCTGGCCTAGATGCAGTCAAATATAGCAAAGATCCGATCATACCTCGATATAGTTTTTGATCTACGGATTTGCCATTTTCATCTTTCTCGAGCTTTAATGATGACGACATTGGCGTAGATATCACCTTGCTATTTTCCATATTGAATTTCTTGAGGAGGTCGTTTGAGTACTTCGTTTGATGGATAAAAATTCCATCTTCGCATTGTTTGATTTGAAGTCCGAGAAAGAACATTAATTCTCCCATCATACTCATTTCGAATTCTCCTTTCATAAGATTAGAAAAATCTTGGCACAAGGATTCATTAGTAGCTCCAAAAACAATGTCATCAACGTAAATTTGGCAAACAAGTATATCATCATTTAGTACTTTAACGAACAAGGTATTATCGACTTTGCCTCTTTTATAGTCATTTGCTATTAAAAATTGACTTAAACGATCATACCATGCTCGGGGTGCTTGTTTCAACCCGTAGAGTGCCTTGTTGAGCTTGTAGACATGATCTGGAAAATGATGGTCTTCAAAACCGGGAGGTTGCTTGACGTAGACTTCTTCTTGAATGAAACCATTCAAGAATGCACTTTTGACATCCATTTGAAATAGCTTTATCTTCTTATGAGCGGCAAATGCACAGAGCAAGCGAATGGCTTCGAGTCGAGCCATGGGAGCAAAACTTTCTTCGTAATCAAGGCCTTCTTCTTGATTATATCCTTGAGCGACCAAACGAGATTTATTTCGAATAGGATAGCCGTCTTCGTCACTCTTGATTTTATGCACCCATTTAGTTCCGATAATTGTTTTATCTTTAGGCGCGGGAACTAAATTCCATACATTATTGTGCTTGAATTGCACAAGCTCCTCTTGCATTGCCATTACCCAGCTTTCATCATCGAGAGCTTAGATATATTTTTGGGAACTATTTCGGATACAAAAGCACAATGAGCCATAAACTCGGTGGTCCTCCTTCGGGTTTGAACACCGTCTTCGATGTTTCCGATCACGAGATCCTTCGGATGGTCCTTGATGTGCCTCCAATCTTTCGGTAAATCAACGATTGTGTTCGTTTCGATTTCCGAAATTTTCTTCACTTCGGGTGAGGGATCCGGAAAGGTACCTGCATCATCAAAATATTCTACCTTTCTCGGGGGTGAGATCATATCATTGAATTTAACGTGTATGGACTCTTCAACTTTATTTGTTCTAATATTATACACACGATACGCTTTGCTATTAGTACAATAACCAAGAAAAATTCCGGAGTCGGATTTGGCATCAAACTTGCCCAAGTTATCCTTGCCATTGTTCAAAATAAATACATTGCAACCAAAAGGATGAAAGTAAGCAATATTAGGCTTTTTGCCCTTCCATAATTCATAAGGCGTTTTAAGATGAGTTCTACGAACGTGAACTCGGTTAATCACATAGCATGCCGTAAAAATTGCTTCTGCCCAAAAGTATCGTGGAAGAGAGTATTCATTTAGCATTGTTCTCGACATTTCTTCCAAAGATCGGTTTTTCCTTTCAACAACTCCATTTTGTTGAGGCGTTCTAGGAGCCGAAAAATTGTGATTAATACCGTATTTATCGCATAAAAGTTCAAACGGGGTGCAATCAAATTCACCTCCGTGGTCGGTGCGAATAGAAATTATGGAGAGGTTTTTCTCATTTGATACCAAGCGACACCATTTAGAAAACTCGGAAAATGCATCATCTTTATGAGCTAAAAATCTAACCCAAGTAAATCGAGAGAAATCATCAACAATAACCAAAGTATAAAGTTTACCATTTAAACTAACATGTCTAGATGGTCCGATCAAATCCATATGCACGAGTTCAAGAACTCGACTAGTGGAAACCTCGAATTTTGGTTTAAACGATTCTCGAGTATGTTTTCCTTTAATGCATGACTCACACAAATGTTTTCTATCGAATTTGAGTTTGGGCAATCCACGAACAAGGTCGTGTCTAGATAAAATAGAGATAATGGGTAGAGAAGTATGCCCCAATTTTCGATGCCATAAATATGCATTGTCATCCAAGGTAATAAGACATTTTTCATTGAATGAACTCTTATCATTAAGATCAACAATATAGATGTTTCCGCATCTCAAGCCAATGAATGCAATTTTATCATTTCTAAATGCCGTGCAATGCGTTTGCTCAAATAGAATTTTAAAACCTTCATCACAAAGTTGCGAAACGCTAAGGAGATTATGATGCAAACCTTCAACAAAAGTACTTTGTTGATAGAAGGAGAAGGTTCCTTACCGACTTTGCCGATTCCTTTGATTTTTCCTTTTGATTATCTCCAAAGGTCACATGTCCTTGATCTTGATATTCGAGGTCCTCAAATAGGTCCTCGGAACCGCACATGTGCCTTGAGCATCCGCTATCAATGTACCACTTGTTTTCCTTGGTGCGGTACCTACAAAAGTAGAATTTCTCGGTTATTTGGTACCCAAGCCCGTTTGGGTCCTCAAAGTTAATTATGCTTATAGCATTCGGAACAATTGTCCCTTTCGAACCCATATTTGCTTAACTTTGATAGTCCTTAACTTTGAATGAGGATTAACATTGTGAACTCGTTTGAGCGGAACTTTTGAGTTCTCGGTTTCGGTTTTCTTTATTTTGTCGAGATTAATAAGGGATTGTTCCCATTTAAAAGGGTCGAAACCAAGACCGTGTTTGAGCAAGGGCGATTTTTGAATAGATAGGAGCCTTTCGAATTTCTCGTTTCCGAGAGTAAATTTGTTCAAAATATATTTTAGCTCCTTTTGAGTTTTTGTTAACTCAATTTTCAAAACATTTTCTTTTTCAATACATGATGTATGGTCGATCTCAATAGCTTTGCCCTTGTTTTGAAGCGAGGAGTTTTCGAGTTCTAGAGATTTTATTTTTCTCTTTAAAGATATGTTTAACTTAACCATCTCGTCATACTCCGTATTTAACGATTCAAACGCACTCAACAACTCATCATCTTGATGAACTTCTTGTGAATCACAAAAATCAAAAGAGTCATATTCATCGTCATTGAGTTTAGAGCTTACCTCGATATTGCTTTCGGAGTCGAGGGCCATGAATGCTAGGTTTGCGTCTAGAGATCTTTCTATCTCCTCCTCGTCATCACTCCAAGAAGCGATTAGAACCTCCTTCTTTTTGAATCTTTCCATTTGCGGTTTTGAAGAGGATCCTCGGCATTCTTTGGCATAATGACCGGCCTGACCACATTTTCGACAATTATTGTCGAACTTCTTGACAGAGTGTAGCCACTTTTCTTTTGCTCGGTTTGCCATCCCGACCAAGAAAACTTCGCCTCTTTTGAATTAGGTTTTTGTACCTTCTAAAGTTTTTGGCATAAAGAGCGAGTTCCTCGTCGTCTTCGTCTTCGGCAACATCTTCCTCAACGTCGCTATCAACATTGAATGCGACTACTCTTTCCCGAGGCTTTGGTTTTGTGCCTCTAGACTTGAGAACGATCTCATAGTTGATGAGTGACCCGATGAGGGCACTAAATTCGAGCTTATTGAGATCCTTGGATTCCATGATCGCGGTGACCGTGGCATCCCATTCTCGTGGCAACGATCGCAGAATTTTCTTAGCTTTGTCGCTGCTCGATATAGGCTTTCCAAAAGATGCAAGACCGTTTGTTATAGCCGAAAATCGATCCAACATATTTGTGATCGTTTCCTGGTCTTTCATGGAAAATAATTCGTAGTCATGGAGTAACATATTAATCTTGGTCTCCTTGACTTGAGTGGTTCCCTCGTGAGTGACTTCGAGAATTTCCCAAATTTCTTTGGCACTTTCATAGGATGATATCCTATTAAGTTCTTCGGGATTGAGAGCGCAATAGAGAAGTTGAGTATCTCGGGAGTTGACATGCGTGTTTCTCCAATCCTCATCATTGAATTCTTCGATCTTTTTCAACGATCCATCTTCTTTCTTAGCAAGTTTAGGACCGAGAGCAATAACTTTCCAGATTTCAATATCGTAGGCTTGAACGAAGATCGCCATCTTCTTTTTCCACGTCATGAAATTGGAACCGTCGAAGAAAGGAGGACGGTTGAGAGCATTTCCTTCAATTTGGCCTAGAAGTGCCATTTGCGGATTTTTTTCTCCTAGGTGGTTAAACCTTTAAAAAAGAGACCCGCTCCGATACCAACTGAAGAGATAAATTCACCACTAGAAGGGGGGTTGAATAGTGGTGGTGCGGAATACCGAAATTTCTTGCGAGTAAAAGGAAAATAATGCGGAAAATTAAGACACAAGAATTTATAGAGGTTCGGCAACTTGCCTACGTCCTCTCTCCGACTTTCTTTTTCTATTGGCTAAAGAAAAACCACAACCTTAACTCGTCTTCTATCGGTCCGAGTTCACAACCGTTACAATCCGCTTGTCTTCTATCGGTCCAAGCTCAACCTTTCCCTCAAAATGAATAATTGTTTATCTAGTGTTCTATAGGAACTAGATAATCCTCACTATACGAATATGGGAGTATAATCCTAATAATGCCGGATCAAAGATCCTAATAACACCGGATTAGTGACTCTTGATTCGTTTCTTTTTCGCTCAAGTGTAAGTGATGCAACACTTACAACCAAATGAAAGAATACAAGGAATAATGGATAATACAATTGAAATCGCTCTTGTATCTTACTTTTCTCACAACTTGTAATACAACAAAATATGTAAATCTGAGCTCAATAATGCTTTGATTGCTTGTATGCTAGAATGCTTGAATGCTTGAAGTTGTGTGTTTGATACCCAAGTCCTTCGGGTATTTATAGGAGTGAGACAACCTTCAAAATCTGAAAAATATACTATTAGCGTGCGCTAATAGATCCTTGTAGCGTGCGTTAGCGAATTTTGACTTGAGTTCTCCGAACGGTCACAAAAGGCTATTGCAACGGTAAAATTGTGTTTAGCGTGCGCTAAATCGATATGGTAGCGTGCGCTATCGTCTTGGTCAACTAGTCTTGATCTTGACTTTGACAAAATCCGATTTCCTCTCCAACGTCTCTTTTTCCAACGGCTAAATCATGATTAGCGTGCGCTAGCAAGTATGCATAGCGTGCGCTAGCATTAATTAAATCGATATTTCCGCATTTTCCGGATCTGCATTGACTCTTGCTTCCAACGGTTGAATTTCAAGCGGTAGCGCATATTCCATTTAGCGTGCGCTAGCACTTTACTTTAGCGTGCGCTCTTGAATTATTTCAATAACGTGCGTTGCCTTGTGTAGCGTACGTAAAGACACGGGCGAAGTGAGTCCGGTGGCTCTTGGACTACTGACCATTATTTCGGTAGCGTGCGCTAGATATGAAAATTAGCGTGCGCTAAGTCTTCACTTTAGCGTAGGAAGAATATGTCTGTAGCGTGCGCAACGTCCAATTCTGAATTCCTTTCACTGACTTCTGGAGACTTGCGATAGTGTGCGTTATGTATGTTGTATAGCGTGCGCTATCTATAGTTTATTAGCGTACGCTATCATTCAATAGTTTGCGTGCGCTATCGATTCAGGCGACTTGAGTAAGTGCCGTGACTTAGTACTGTGTATGAGAGTCTCGATAGCGTGCGCTACGGTATGATACGTAGCGTGCGCTAGCCATATTGTGTCCCTTCAAAAAAGTATCGAGCCGAGATAGATTCAATTAAATGTTTTGTATGTAACCATCATCAAAATACATTTTGTGTCAACAGGGCAGATATAAATATGACAGTTGACTTCCATTTCGTCATTTCTCACCTACTTCACTCCTTTTCGACGGAAATCGCTCGGGAGAGACGATCTTGGGCGATTGGAAGCAATCTTCTTTCCAACAACAACATATTTGGTTGGAGAACAAGGATTTCTCAACATCTAATTCCTCCTAGCGTCCGAATCAAGGTAAAAATCTTTAGAACCCTACCTTTTGGGAATTTTGGGGTTTTTCATAGATTCGTCCGATTTACCCGTTTTGAAGCTTGAGAACTTTGAGATTATGGTGTAGCTATACCGTACACATGCTTTTCCTACGGTTTTACGGTTTGGATTGTGCCGTTTTCGGACTTGTGAGACTTTGGACGATTTTCCAACCTCTAGTTGATTATCCGTTTATCTTTATGAATCGTAGACGGGTTTCGGGGGTTTCTTCATGTAATTTGAATATGGATAATTGATTATCATATTCCTTGCGAATCGTTTAGGTGCCGGAAGCGCGTTCTTGTACCTACCGAACTCATACCTTTTTCCATTCGAATTGTCGATGTCTCAAAGGCAAGTATATATTTATGAATGTGCGTTCTCGACTTTGAAAGTATGAAATATTAATGGCATGCTTATTTATATCCACTCCGGGACGGACCGACGGGTCCTCCGAGGGTTTCGTAGCCTCAGTGCGATTCCATGGATAATATGAATTAACCACTCCGGGACGGACCGACGGGTCCTCCGAGGGTTCCGTAGCCTCTGGTGCGGTTCCACGGTATTCATATATGTATTGATGCGATGCTATGAGATTTAGTTATTCCTAATACTAGTCTTGAATTGATGAATTGACGGTTACCTTTACTTTATTGTTGAGAAGTATTGTGTTTCATACTTGATATACTTGCACTAGCTATTCGACGGCTAACCCCTTTATGGGGAAATACTTTTATGTATTTCAGTTCGGGAGAGCGGACGGGCGGTGTATCGGGTCGGCATGAAGATGGTGGGCAAGTGTGATACTGTGTCTTTCTTCCAGTTATGTTTGGAGTTTCCCGTTCAGTGTTGTTATACTGGATTGTCTATTGAATACTCGAGTATTGTTTTCCCTTTTCCTTGATATTCCGGCCTGTGTTTTGCCGAAGTATTGATTCGAGTTGTGATGTTTGTGAATACATTGGCTATGTTTCGAATACCTTTGTATTGTTTTTCATTCCATTGTGTGTAGACCTTATCGGTCAAATTTTATGGTTCCGCGTATGTTTAGCCTTGTGGGTCCCACGGCGGGGCTTACGGCGCTGTAATATCCCTGAATAACTTGGGGGTGTTACAGACAAACCTTGGTGGTTGCTCAACATAGACTTCTTCGGCAAGATCTCCATTCAGGAATGCACTCTTAACGTCCATTTGATATCTATAAAACTCTTATGGGCGGCAAAAACTAGAAATATCCTGATGGCTTCTAGTCTGGCTATAGGGGCAAATGTCTCATCATAATATGTGCCTTCTTCCCGTCTATAGCCTTGTGCGACTAGATGGGATTTGTTCCTGATCACAAGTCCATTCTCATCCTTCTTGTTTCAAAATACCCATTTGGTTCCAATTACAACTTGATGTTCTAGCATGGGTACTAGATACCAGATATCTTTCGAAACCATTAAGCTCTTCTTCCATAAAAGTGATCCAGTGAGGATTATTCAACACTTCATTGGTTAAAACAGGTTCGGATTGAGCTAAGAATACAGCTTGGATGCACATCGCTAGTCTCCTAATCTCAGCTTGAGATTTCCATGCAGGAAATGGATATTTCACAGATTCGGTTTCTTCTTGTGCACACAGTACAATTCTTTGTATACTCTGTATTCTTCTACGGGTAGATACACCAGCATCAATATCGCCTATAATCAACTCATGTGTATGATCTCTCAACCATCTCCTATCAGGTTCTAATTCGGAATCCCATACTATATCTTGTGGTGCTGTAGTCTCGGCTTCAGCTTGTACAGCATCGGCTTCGACTACTTCTGATCTTACAGCTGTGGGATTGATTTCTAAGTCTACGATAGGCTCTATTGGATTTTGAGGGTCATCAATGGAGAGTATTCGGATATTCTGGGTTAAGTCTTCTACTCCTGTAGGATCAAAGTGAGATTCATCAAACACTACATAGACAGATTCCTCTATAGTCAGCTTCCTTTTGTTTAAGAACCTGAAAGCTTTGCTGACAGAGAAATATCCTACCAATATCCCTTCATCTGAATTTTGTCAAAGGTCTTGAGTTGATCTTTCCCATTATTCAGAACGTAACACATGCATCCAAAGATATGGAAGTATGCGACCAATCAAGTTTTATTATTCCCCTCATAGATTGTTTTGTTGTGATGCTTGCTGATGATACGGCAGTTTTGTGTATAGCATGTTGTATTTATTGCTTCTCCCCAGAATCGCTGCGGCAACTTGATTACAGCTATCATGGTTCTTGTTGCTTCCTTGGGCATCCTATTCTTTCGCTCGACAACACCATTTTGTTGAGGAGTCCGGGCTGCTGAGTATTCATGTTGTATTCCATTTTCCGAACAGTATTGCTCTATAAAGTGATTTGTGAATTCAGTACCTCTGTCAGAACAAATGGACACAATACGCAACCTTTTCTCGTGCTGTAGCTTTCTTAAGTGCTCTGGAAACTTTGTTGTGGTTTCTTTCTTCTTGCTTAGAAATATTATCTAAGCATACCTAGAAAAATCATCAACAATAACGATACAGTTTTTATTACCTCTCAAACTTACAGGGTCTACAGGACCCTAGAGGTCCTTGTGTAGCATATCTAGAACCCTGTGGGTTGACAGGTATGATTTGTTTTTCACAGTTTGACTTATTTGTCTTTATGACAGGATCCGCAAACGCTGTCTTCGGGCAAACCTATAATCATTCCGCGTCTGGCGAGTTTGTTGATTGTCTTGAAGTTGATATGAGACATCCTCTTGTGCCATAGCCAGCTTTAATCTGCAGTGCCTTGGGCAACAAAATACGGAATAGTGGAGCTCGTAGGCTTCCAGTCATCAATATACATATTACCTGATCTTCTTCCTGTGAGAACAATTTCTTTGGTCTTGATGTCCTTCACTCTACAGTGATCTATATAGAATTTGACCGACAATGTTTGTCACAGAACTGGCTGATACTAAGTAGATTGTACTGTAGGCTTTCAACATAGGCTA
Source organism: Orobanche coerulescens (assembly GCA_033398695.1). Classification (NCBI taxonomy): domain Eukaryota; kingdom Viridiplantae; phylum Streptophyta; class Magnoliopsida; order Lamiales; family Orobanchaceae; genus Orobanche; species Orobanche coerulescens. The sequence continues at coordinate 126,191,422 of CM065815.1, read as the reverse complement.
CGTCGATGACTTTAAACTTTCCTACAAGCAGGGTTCCCTTCCCTCTTGTTCTTCCTTTGGACTTGTCATTGAAGCGCACATTTGGACAGCGACCTTCTACATAATCTGACAGCTTGCTGATATCCCTTGTCATGTGCCGAGAACATCCACTGTCAAAATACCATATGTCCTTCTCTTTGATATCCTGTGAGCAAAGAATTTAAGCATATTTACGTCCCCTTTGATTGTTGGGTCCATGTATGTTAGTGCTTTTAGGTACTCAAATTTGCCTGACAACAATTGGTTTGTTGTAGGTTACTTTTGGTCCTGTCTTGCGATTTCTATATGGGGCAGGAACGTAGCCACTGTAACCTTGATTATTATGCATGTAAACTCTAGAGTTATTATTCCAGTACGATTGACGTGTAGGAGGTGGAGCCATTTTTCTTGACCTTATAACTTGTCTTCTGGGTCTCTAATTGGATCCCCAGAGATGTTGTTGATACTGCATAGCGACCTGCTTTCTAGATGGATAACAGGGCTCCTGTATCCAGTATCTAGGTGCACCGTACTGTTGGTAGTAATGCGGTGCTTGCCTTTGATATTTAGATATAGCCTTCATTCTGAATGGTTGTTGGCGCTTTTGATATGCTCGGGGAGCATGTTGTTGATCACGCCTTATAGGTCTAGGAGGCTGAGGTTTCCATTGTATTTGATATGAATTGGTGGCGGAATCGTAGCCTTTGTTGTACATGAGGCAGATGTAGCCTTTGCGGGACATGGAGTCTCTTCAGGTACAGGAATAGGTTACACACCCCTGATAAATACCATACTAGTCTTTCCCTTATGGGAGAATGAGTCATATACTAAGCCACGTTTATCGTGGGCATCTTGCCCAGTGCTTAGAATTTCTTCCATCCGTCTATAAGATTTCTCAAATGATTTCAGGATGGTCTCTAGTTCTCCTTCTCACTTCTCGAGAGTTTTTACTTTGGCTTCGGGTATAGCAAAATTATTTGTCTTGCTCTCATTATAAGAATTAGCCTCATTTAGATCTTTGGCAAGTTGATGATTGCTTTCCATGAGTTTTTCAAAAGTGACTTTGTTGTTTTCGCAGTCAATAGACATATTTTCATAGTTATTCTTCAGCAAGTCATTTTCATCTTTCAGCTCTAAGTTTGAAATTTCGAGCTGTATGTTTTCTCTTTTTAAACTCTCATGGGCCTTTTGAATGTTTTTTAATTCATTCATCATATTTTCAAAGGTATGCGAAGCATTTACAGAAAGAGTTGAATTTGAACTTACTTCATCATCGCTGTCCTCATCATCCAGTATTTCTTTAGCCATAAAGAACATATATGCTTTATCCTCGATCTCATCATCGGAGGAGTTACTGTCAGTGATTGCCTGAAGGCACTCCTCGGTCTTGTTCGACGCGGGCGAGTCTTCTGATTCGCCAATCAGGGCCTTGAGCTTATTTTTCCAGACACGTCTTGTTTCATCCTTTTCTTGCAGCTTCTGGAAACTTTTGTACTTTTGGATGTGGACATTTATTTGCATAATGTCTGGGTTTCCTACATTTATAGCATAAGTTAGAATCACCGGATGAAGGAGATTCAGAACTTACCTTGTGGAAAGGCTTGAGCCTGTAGGGAGTCTTTCCAGACTGTTTGATGAACTTTTTGAACTTGTGCATAAGCAGGGCCATTTCATCTTGTGACAGGATGTCATCATTGTTGTCTGCAGTCTTGTGAGTTTATTTGGATGTGATGGGTGCAGAGCTCTCCTGTCAGATACAGCAGTCAGTGTTATAGTCTTGACAGGTGATTCTTCGATCTTTTCTATCCTGTCAATATCATACTCAAAAGCTTTGAGGTCAGAGAAGAGGTCAAAAGTAGAAATATCGTTAAGATCACAAGATACAAGCATAGATGTAGTCTTAATGTCCCATCGGGCAGGGAGTGATCTAAAGATTTTTAAATTTTTCTCCTTTTGGGTATACACTTTACCCAATGCTTCAAGTTCACCGACAATGCCAGTGAATCTAAGGTCAAGCTCCTCAAGCGTTGCGAAAACTTTCATTTAGAAAGATTCGAACTGCTGAGTAAGTTTAGACATTTTGTTTACTTTCGAGAGCTCAGTTCCATCACAAATAAGCTTGAGTTTCTCCCAGATTTCTTTAGTTGTCTTATAGCTCTTTACCTTTGAGAATGTGCCTTTGTCGAGAGTGACAAACAGTGCAATCTTAGCAACATTGTAGAGGTTCGCACGCTTGTGATCGTCCGTTGTCCATTGCTCGCGCTCCTTTTCGAGCATTTCAGCGTGAGGCTATCCTTGTATCTTTGCAGTAGGATTGACCTTCATTATCTGTATTGGACCATCCTGGATAACGAATATCATTTCCTCATGCATGGCTGAAGATGAGCCTCCATTCTAATCCTCCAGTCATCAAACTCATTAATAGAGAACATAGGAACTTTGTTTATCATAGAGGTGTCTATTTAAGAAATAGAAAAGATGATGAAAATATAACACAGTTTTCAAAAGATAGTGATTTGTGGATCTGATTCAGTTAAAAATTGACTGATTCTTTTTAGAGTCAACCGCTCTGATACCACTTGTTGGCCACAGAGTATACAGTAAACATCTTAGATGGTAAAGGTTAGAGATGTTAAACGGGCCCGGGCCCAGTGGGCTGGCCCGTTTAACCCGCCAAAAAACTGGGTTAGGGCCGATATTTCCTAACCCGTTTAAATCCGGGCTTTTTTAGCCCGAAATGTTTAGCCCAAAGCCCGTTAGGGCTAGCCCGAAGCCCGATATATATATATATATATATATATATATTGTTAATTTCAACTTACAGTAATACTATATTTATATAACATATATTAATATTATATATATAATACATATTAATATTATATATAATATATATTATTACTGTATTTGTAAATATAGTGTGTATATATATATACATAAAAGTGTATTTTTTGTTAAATTTATTATAGTATATTTGTTACTATATATATAAAATACATTGTTACTATTTTTTTTGGTTTAAACTTATAAAAAAAATAAAAAATAGATTTTTCAAATATTTAGCCCATTTAGCCCGAAGACCGTTAGGGTTAGGGTTAGGGCCGATATTTCCTAACCCGTTTAAATTCGTGCTTTTTTGGCCCGGACCGTTTAGCCCGAAGCCCGCTAGGGCTAGCCCGGAACCGCTACGGCTAGCCCGTTTAACATCTCTAGTAAAGTTACAATAAGCTGTATGATTTTCGAAGTTAATTGCGAGGCGGAAGTCTGTTTAGTGAGTTGTTGTAAATACAACAACTGGGTGTTCTCCTGTTTGCTTAATGCGTACATGGTTTACAATGTATACTAACAAATCATAGTAGAATGAAAACAATAAAGGCAGAAAGTAAATAAGACACAGTTTAAAGTGGTTCAAGGTAAATCCCTCTACGTCAACTGGTCCTCCACAAAGGAGTAAAGAGTTTATTAAAATCACTACGTACACAACTACGTGACTTTAACTAAACATGTCTCTGTATTGTTCACACAGATTGATACAGGGACTGTAGCTTTGGCCGTTCACATAGATTGGCTTCAAGCTCTTTCGACTCGCTTCTTCCCACACAAGTCGGAATACGCAAGGATCTTTAGTCCACGCAGGGCTAATGATAATCTCAACGGTAAGGGTAGAACGATTCCAAACAGCAGCTACACCTTTGATGAATGTTCGATGTATGTTGTGCTATTTGTATTGAGGACTTAGTATATTTATTCGATTGGATACTACTATGTGATCACGAATTATACTGCTCTTTTATCGCTAAATTGTCAGAGTAATCTGTCAGAGTATGCGTGTGAATGAATAACACGTAGTAAGCAATGTCCTTGTACTTGAGGCTATTTATAACCTTGGAAATGTATCTGTTATAAATGTAGTCGTTGCTGGTTGGTGAGATGTTGACGTCTCTGATTGGCGGCTGCTCATTGTTTGACTTAGCATTTAGTGCTTCAAACATCCTTTCTGTCTTTGCATTAAATGCTCTTCATAGCGTTCAGACTTGTATCTCTCTGGCTGTATTAAATATTGTCCTATCAACAATAAATGCTGCTTTAACCGTGAATACGTTATAAATAAAAAATATTTATCTCACAATGATTTAAATCTTTTTCTATTCAGTCTTGTTGGATTGTGTTTTACTTTCCCCAAGTAAAACACCTACAGTCTGGCTGCTGTATCCAACGTACTATTTCTCTTGTTATATGAAGTAGGCTCTGTAGGATGGACTCTGTAGAAGATCTATTTGCTGTATGGACGGGCTGTATGAAGAATCCTACCAGCTTTCATACTTAACGACATTCTGACTTCTTCAAGACTTATTTGCGGGATGTTGGCAATTATCAAAACAGGAATATTTATCCTAATATTAACATGCCGAACCAAGTTCCACCCGGCAGTCATCGTGCGTTCGAAAGCTTCAAGATTAATGGATTTACGAGAGAGCACCCTACCTATTAGACACAACTCATGATCAATCGCAGCTACACTGACTCTGACGGACTCGAAATCCGTTAGGGACATCTTATCACCCAGGTTGCTGAGAAGTTTATCCATGGAGCCAGCCAAAGAGGACAGTAAAACGCTGAGGGACTATAGAGAGGAATCACTAGATCAACAAGAACAAACCTGCTGCAACAACAAAAAAGAAAGCAAAACCGCCCAAAGCACCAAAACTGAGGGTAGGGTTAAATAAAAGAAAGAAGGGAAGTCGACCACTGAAAGTAAAGGAATCTTACGAAAATTTTTGTTACTCTTTATTAAAAAATTTTGAAAGGCAAAGTTACTAGAAAATGAGTGACTTACGGACCAAATCTCATGACAAACCAAGAACTCACTCGGCACAGTTATGGGGGAGGCCTCACAGATCACTTGGAAAATTTGGGATGAGATCTCACAGGATTTGGGTGAAGAAGAAAGGATTTAGACTCAAAGCGAGAACTCAATCTCCATCCTAGAGCAAGAAACTCTCAAGGAGAGAGATAGTTCATTTAATAAAAATGATTTCCAAATTCACAAATTTAATTCAAAAATATCCAATTTTAGCTTTAACACCAAAAATATAGAGTTTGTCACCAAATTACTTAATCCACCAAATTCTCAAATAATTGGACAAATTAACAATTTAGACAAACCTAAAAAAATAGAAATCGGAATAAGGGGCACAAATAGAAAAATAAAAATGCATAACACAGAATATCTATAAGACGTGAGATTAGAGGTGGAGAGTAGAGAAACATAAGACCAATCGTAGTTGGATTGAAATCGCCACTCCCTTAGTTGCTCTGCCAACTTCGGCGTGTTACATCCTTTCTATCTACACTATCCATCGCTCTACAGCGTCTGTAGATTTAATTATAAACATCCGCAGGGGAAGGGTTGGTGGTCTAGTAGTAGGACGCCTACTCTCAAGACACTCCTTTGGAGAGGTCTTAGGTTCTAACCCCACCAAAGGAGGTGAAAGAGGAAGTTTTTCTCTTTATAATCCTCTACCTCCCCGGGGCTAGCTCAAACAATCGCTAATCAATGTTTAATCTCGCGTCAAGCGGCAGTGTGGGTGCATTTCCTTGCTGGGAACCTGGAGGTCTTGTCGATCGATGCTGTTATTATAAAGCTGTCTTTGAGCACCGCTGTCGATTAAGAACCTCGCGAAGTGTCTGAGAAAAAGGCATTAGAAGCGCGGAATTGCTTTCGGCGACTCGCGATTTACTTCTCTCAATGGGTTAGGAGTGGGTTCATTGAGGAACTAGAATTAGTCCGACTAAACTGCGATCACCTAGTTATTAAAAAAAAAAAATTATAAACATCCGCAATGAATTATGAATAAAGGCCATTATCATTGGGAATGAATGACCTGTAGAAGGGAAAACGAGATAAAGACAAAAAATGACAAAATGAATTTGAACGTGTCAGGGCTGAATATTTCTAGGTGAAGTGCATATTGTTATAAAATCGAAATAATAGAGAGAAAATTTAGAGAGAGAATAGAGAGAATGATTTCAGGTATGATTTTCATTAATAACTGAAGTCCTATTTATAGGAAAACTTCAGATGGCACAATCATAATTACATATTTACATCAGGGGTATAATAGTCATTCACACTATATAAAAACAAAAGGGTAATTGAAATGTCACTTTCAGGCGCTATTATAACACTCCTCGAATGACTATTTACATAAATATCTCTGAACTAGTTTGAAGAAAAACCCAATGGGAGAAAAACTTTCAAATTGTTTGTATTAGAAACTTGTGATCATATCATGTTGCATCATAATGTTGGTAGGAAATCTCCGTTGGATAAAAACTTGAGAATCGGTGATCTCGTAAATTTGCTCCCCTTATCTCGATAGTTCTTGTATGAATATTCTTGTGTCGCCTCGGTAAAACCTCGTGGGATAAAAGCGAGTGAATCATCATGTATATCATTCGTTGGAGTATCCATGTGTTGCCTCATTAAAACCTTGTCAAGAAAACCAGGTGGGGAAAAACTTGATCGAAGAAAAAAAGTACAACTACCCCTTCCGTTTTCAAACTTTGAGGAATAATCTTGATCTTTGTAGTGTTCCTCATTATGTCATGAATATGCCTCATTAAAACCTTATTAGGAAAAACCGGTGGGAAAAATCCTAATGAAGGAAAAGAGTACATTATTCATACTAATACGCCATTCCAGTTGCCTCGTTAAAAACCTTGCTAGGAAAACCCATTGGGACAAAACCTCGATCGAGGAAAAAGAGTGCAACGCGTATTTTATAAATATGCCCCATGCATTTCAATAATCCTCCGAGGATTAGTATGAGTATCATCTTGATGCAATTTGTAATATCGAACTCATATTCTTTGCGATATATTCCAAATATCTTTTGGAGATTCCATATTTGTTGTGATTAAGTGCCTCGTTAAAAACCTTCTTTGGGAAAACCCAGTGGGATAAAACCTCAGTCAAGGAAAAGAGTACAGCATATAATTTTTGTTCACAACGTTTTGAGTGACTGCACGCACTGATAATATGTTCAAAATCTCCTTACGAGTCACTTTCAGTAAGCCCATATATTTCATTTTATTATAAGGGCATATATTTCAATTTCGATGGATTTCAATATCCTCATTTTCACAAATCATGGATTTTAATATCCTCATTTCCAATATCCATATTTCACAATCATGGATATCCTCATATCATTTATCGATATCCTCTTTCCAATCATTGATATCCTCATTTTCACAAATCATGGATTTTAATATCCTCATTTCCAATATCCATATTTCACAGTCATGGATATCCTCATATCATTTATCGATATTCTCTTTCCAATCATTGATATCTTCATTTTATTCATAGCGCTATATTGTGTCGACACTTTTTAATATTTATTTCCCCATGGCAATATAACTTGCCGAGATATCTCATTATCAATCATCCATTGGAATTACACATTGTGGTTATGTCTACATACTTCTCAAAAGTATATGCCTCCTTTTATCATTTGCTTTGATTTATATTCGGGAATTATTATGTATTTATCAAAGCGATTGTAGTTGGTATCAAAGATTAATAATCTATCATGCATCTTTGAACTTCATGTTCATATAATTGTGAGGATATAATGTGATGCATTTCGCATATTTCCAACTACCAATACTCCCCCTCATGCTGAGAGATTTCTTGAGCACCAAACACATATGTCAGTATCTCAGTATTCATCTTCAGTCATGGGAGTTTATATATTATGTTCTCGATATTGGCTGGAGGACTTCAAATAGTATGCCAATTGATATCCCACTCGTATGCGCATATCTTGATCCTTTATCGGATCTATAAAAATTTATTTGGGATATATTACTAGCTCAATCTGATATGGAATATATGCTCAAACCGTGAGCAAATCATCTCGTAAATTTCCGATTACGAGTCATATAAACATGTGACTATCTAGTGGATCCATAATATCTAGTAGTTCACATGTAGAGGAAGTGGGCCCATACTCCCCCTTAATATATTCCAAATTTATTAGGGATTCATTCCCAATATTGGCTAGTAGTAATAGTAATCGAGAACATATATTCGAAGACATGATGTGTCTGTATCACCGTATAGATATTTTGCCGGCATATCACATCATTTTTCGGTGCCGTTATTGCACATCATTTTCAACATGGAGTCGCCGCTCCCACATGTCATATTATGTTCATTATTCAAATATATAGAGCCGTAGTTCATACGCTTCATAACGCGGAGTCAAATCATACGCGTAATTCCAATCTATAAATAGATTATCATTGTATTCACAAAATTCACCCATACTGAGGGTCTGAATATCATAATGGATTCAATGCTTTCGAATCTTCGTAAATATTATCCATCTCTTTCAGTGAATATCATAAAAAGAATTTATCGAGCTCGACTCGAAAGATTAAGGGTGCTAATGAGAAATGGCATCCCAGAAGATATTCGATGGTTGATCGAAGCACAAGTTCGACTATCTGGCGAATTTTCAAATTCATTTAAGTACATGCCAGGTACAGGTAAGAGTAGTTTTGCAAAGAAACGCAGAGCAAAAAGATTAGGTGGGTGCTATAAATGTGCTCGGTGGACATGTGACACACGATGCAAATCTGTGGGGTTTGTATCCAAAAATCAAGAAGATAAAATAGCATTTATCAAGGATGAATTGAGTAAGGAATATATGGATCATGATATTCAACAGATTCTTGATGCACATCCGAGTGGATACATTCATCGTGAACTAATGGCTTTGTGGATACAATTTAAGGATGAACGAGAACGTTATAATCATGAAAAATTAATCTCAAAAGATCCAGTTTGTAAGTCCGTTTTATCAAAGTTGGTATAAGGTAAATAGCAAAATAATGCAAGTTGATGAATATTGTTTTCCAATATTTAAATTTCTCAGCTGTCGATCGGTAATGTTATTTTTATTGAAAAATATAATATCATATCTTTCGTTTTCTTTTGCAATTTTGTCAAAAGTAATGACTTATCTGCCGTTCCATTTTTAATGAAAAATAGTGAAGTCGTTTGTCGTTTATAAAGAAGTTTGTTCTTTAAATTTAGGATCCACAAATCAGAAAATGTATCTCTCATAAAAGTATTTTGAAAGTCTAGTGTAGAAAAATGAAGTTCTCAGAATCCTCATATAGATCTCATCCATTTAAAACTATATGTATTTTAGGTGGATCCAAACTGATAGGTCATATCCAGCATGTAGATATGGCATATCAATTCGTAAAAGAATTAGGAAAGCACAAAATTGATATATTGTATGGTGGGAGTAATCATAGATTTTTGGGTTATCTTTTAGATGCTGCACAAAATGGGAGAATAAGTGTAACAAGTACCTTACACTTTCCCACAGTCAGAACCAGTAGTATAGGAGGTTCAACTGGGTTGATGCTTCAAGCACAGTATGTGTATGATAGTTTGATGTATGTAGTGAATAATAGTGATGCTTTTATTGTTCTCCCAGGTGGCTATGACACACTCAATGAGATATTCAACATCACATCATGGACTGATCGGGACTTCCATACCAAACCTATAGGTTTGTTAAATATTAATAATTTCTTCAGCGATTTGCTTGCCTTTCTGGATCAAGGAGTAGATCACAAGTTTATATCTCAGCCATCACGAGATATAATAATATGTCTTAATCATTCTTGATCTACTTATAAAGTTTCAGGCATATATTTCAGTTAAGAATTTGGAAGTCAAAGCTCATCAGCCACAGGCTATTGGCGCCAAACGGAAAAGAAGTTTAGATCATTTAGATCTTTCATTATAAACTCTTATGCCAGGGGGTGGCAGAGTTACGGAGTTTTATACTCTCGAGACGCACCCCTTTTCTTTTTATGGGTTTCATATGTATTTTCTTTTTCGTGTTTCATATTGTCGAGTGTTTACTGCCTTTCAGCTAGTTTCGATATTTTACTTCGACTGTTGTGTGCTTCTTCAGCAATAATAAGACCATCATTTGCTTTTATGCAAATACAATATTTTCACAAATATGTGATATATGTTTCCCCATGAATATTGCCAATCAATATGATTTCAATGATCCCACCATGTGATATAATCAACGTGTGATTTATTGAGCAATTATTTTCCAGTGATATTTTCCATATCACTTGTCAAATGATCCCATCATGTAGTTTGTATGGGATCTTCTTTAATTAATTGGTGATAGCTTATGGTATCACTTGCTCAATTTTCTCCGTTCATGTTTAATCATGGAGATCGAATATTATATCCATCATTTTGGCTTCTTCTTCAAGAGCAGGATTTGAATCATTGATCAACTACTTCTTCAGAGTAGGATTTATTTCTTTCAACTGCTTCTTCAGAGCAGGATTTAGATAATCGATCAACTACTTCTCCAGAGTAGAATTTATTTCTTTCAACTGCTTCTTCAGAGCAGGATTTAGATAATCGATCAACTACTTCTCCAGAGTATGATTTATTTCTTTCAACTGCTTCTTCAGAGCATGATTTAGATAATCGATCAACTACTTCTCCAGAGTAGGATTTATTTCTTTCAACTGCTTCTTCAGAGCAGGATTTAGATAATCGATCAACTACTTCTCCAGAGTAGGATTTATTTTATTAACTGCTTCTTTTTTGAGAGCAGGATTTATGAACCATTCATGTGGTATAACCAACCACGATGGTGATATATAATATATAAATTGCGTACATATAAAACCATCCGTCTTGTGATAATTGAACTCATCACATGGGAGGTATTATAATTATATAAAATAAAAGCAATAAATATGTGGTTTTAAACCACCACTTTGAGATAAGTAAGAGACATAATTTAAACTGCAAAATAATTAACTGCTTCTACCAGAGCAGGATCGTCCAATCAATTCCGCAAAATAGTCATCGTCAAGGTATAGGTCGAAATATCAACTGCCGTTAATAGTAAGTGTAATTGTATGTATTCATAAATCTTTGCGGTTCCGGGGTTGGATATTAATTCGTACGTTGTAATAAATTTAATAATGACATATATGAAAAGAGTTAATACCCATATCAATATTAGTGTCAAATTGAAGCTCTCGTGAAATGGGTCACGATGGTATCAAGAAAAATTAATTCTGATAACATATGTATCTTATATTTAGGAAAAACGAATGTATGATTCAATAAATTAAAAGAATATTTTATTCTTTTATTATTTTATTATTTTATTTTTTTTTTTGGAGAGAGTGGGAAGTGATGCTTGAATTTGATTGATCTCATTAATGGCGGATTAGATGTTTTCTTGAGTTGGGGGAAGTGCAGAAAGTCCAAGGAAACACATCACGTTGCAACTGTAATAATTGATTTCTGGTACAGAGGATCATCTATACGATGCAACTGTAGAGCATACTCTCGTTATATTACTCATTTGGTTAGAGTCGTGCTGATAACGTGTTATAAAGTCGAAATAATAGAGAGAGAGAAAATTTAGAGAGAGAATAGAGAGAATGATTTCAGGTATGATTTTCATTAATAACTGAAGTCCTATTTATAGGAAAACTTCAGATGGCACAATCATAATTACATATTTACATCAGGGGTATAATAGTCATTCACACTATATAAAAACAAAAGGGTAATTGAAATGTCACTTTCAAGGCTTATTATAACACATATATATTTTTTTGAATAATACTACACGCACAAATACACACTCCTGTTTTATAGGGGTTGTACCCTGCGTAGTAGGGTTGTACCCCTACACAACCCCTACTACCTATAAAGTAAGGTACAACTCTTATTACGTAGGGTACAACCCCTACAAAGCAGTGGTGTGCATTTGTTTGTGCATTTGCATGTGTAGCAGCTTTGTATTTTTTTTTGGGCCCCTACTTTTATTTTGAGGCACATTTAATCTCATTCTCATATAGGCTTTTCTACCGTCAGGTCAGGAAAACTTGGTCTGACGTTAGGTCGATATTAAAATTATATATTTTTTTCTAATTTGTATATTCTTATAGTTAGGGTTGAACTGTGCGGATTAGAATCAACAAATATGAAAAAATATGCAATTTTAGTACCGGCCTAATATAAGACCAAGTTTTCCTGACCTGGCGATAAGAAAATACATCTTAATTATACTACATATTTGTTCATATTTGTCGATTTCGGTTTGTATATTTTTCTTGTTAGGGTTGAACTGTGCGAATTGAAATCGAAAAATATGAAAAAATATATAATTTTAGTACCGGCCTAACGTCAGGCCAAGTTTTCCTGGCCTGACGGTAGAAAAGCCTCATTCATATTCATTAGCCTCTTCAATACCCATATTTTCGTTTTTTTTTTTAAATCTTTCATAGCTTCAAATGCCTCATTTTTTACTTTGAGATTCTATAGAAATATTTTGCGGTGTCATATTTTTCCATAATTTTTGGAGGGAACCTTTTAGAGATTTTTTTTTTCTTCCTCTTTTTTACGTTTTCTCTTTTCACTCGCAGATGCATGCTTTTTAGGAAACATTGTTAGCAAAATACTACAAACCGTAGAACAATAGAACCTGGATATGGAAATAGCATTGACACAAATCTTCAATTTCAAATCAACAACCAGAAAAATATTTCCTGCAAATATTTCCTGTAAAAAATTATAAATTATAATGTAAAATACTGAACATGAAACAATAAAATAAATTCAAAACCAAACTTATAAAATAAAAAATAATCAATCTGGATCTGGACTAAGGCAGTGCAGGAAACTAAGGTTGACACAATCAATAAAGCAAGCAACAAATGCAGTAATCAATTTTATATAATACCACCAGGAACTAAATATAGTATAAGAACTAACAAATAATTTAAAAAAGAAGATTGCCAGTACTTCTCTACCCACTTGCGTAGCAGCCTAGCAGTAGCAGGTGAAAATTTAGGGTGTCTTTATGGAAGAATGCTGCGCATAATGAAAATAAAACAATATAAGAAATAAGTTTCCAGGCCTATTACATATTTTACACACTCATATATATATATATATATATATATATATATATATAGAGAGAGAGAGAGAGAGAAGTAGGTTTAAAAATTTTGGGCCCTGACCCCTAGTGGGCCCTGTGCAGCAACACAGCCTGCACTAGGACAGGGCCGCCACTGAGAATAAATAAGGTGAAAAGGTTGTGTAACATCTGTATTTTTTGTTTTTCGTTTTCGACTTCAATGGCTCGCTTGTACTTGTTATGATTTTTATGAGAAATTTTCTTCTTCACTTTTGCCATTTGAACGAGTTTTCGAGGCTGTTTTACCAGAATTTGTGTAACGCTGCCACTTTTTCGCGTTTGGATTCGATTCTCGTAAATCTTGTTCAAAACTATTGTTTCATTGTCTATGCAAGTTCATACAACATGATGAGTCATGTTGTGAGCTTGAGTGTTGTTGTTCGATCTCGAATCGTGATTTTCGGACGCTTGGGTCATTTTGTAATTTCTCAAAATTTTGGGCATATGATTTCGTACTCGTTTTTTTCCATACCTTCGGGTCAGCATGTAAATGAATCGAATCAAAGCGAATATCACTGTATTCGATTCGTATTCGTGAAACTATTCGAACTTTTTCGAATATTAAAAATTGAATCGAATCCAATTCGATATGGATATTCGAATATATTCGATTCAACTCAAAGTTCGAAATTCATTTTTTTGTATTTTTCCAATTTAATTATTTAAATATATAACTAAAAATAAATATAATAAATATATAGTATTGGTAAAAGAATATTTGATAAATATAGAAAAAAATTATACATACATATATATATAATAAAACTATATTTAATAAGTACGTATATTATATATTATATGAAAGTATTATATATATATATAAATAAACGAATCGAATATTCAATTGAATACTGTTATATTTGTATTCGAATTCGAATACGAATATTATATGAATATAAAAAATGATTCTTATTCGAATCCGAATTCAAATTTCTCGAATTCGAATCAAGTTAAACGACTTCGAATCACGAATCGAATCAAAATAATTTGATTTGTTAACAACCCCACCTTCAGGTAGTCGGAATCACGTGCTTATGCAGAGATTAAGTTCGGATGTTGATGCTCCTCGCAAATGCTTCCTTGTTTGTGTAATATCCGGATTTATTACTGTGTATTTCATCTGTATTTGAACCCTGTATTATTCGAAATTGTGATCTCGATAATTGGAGTATGATATTTCTCACATTTGTATCCTTGTACGTAAGTATAGCAACATGCAAAATTTCTCATGCAAACGCGTGATAGCGCACGCTAAGAATGTAACTTAACGTGCGTTATCGGGCTATAACTAGCGCACGCTACGAATGGAGAATTGCGTGCGCTAGGCCATCAATTATTGAGCTAGGCGGCTAGCACATGCGCCAGCCGGACGTAGGATCGGATAAGATTCCCGCGGACGAACCTGGACAGTTTTGGAGTCAACTCTTATTAGCGCGCGCTAAGTATGTATGATAGCGTGCGCTAATCAGCTAATGTACAGAAAGTTTATCTAAGGGACAACACTCCATTTTCTTATCATTTCCTTCGAGCAACCTTCGTACTTGATAGTCCAGAGAGCATTTTATCTTTCTTAAACACACTTAGAACACATCTACTTGATTATTGGAGATTGGATATTACTTGTGGTTGATCATTGAAGTGGAGTAGCACCTTGGAGTGGCATACAATCAACCGGAGTCGGATTCTACCTTTTTGGTTCAATGATTTCGTCATATTAAGGTATATCAATTCTATTTCCAGCCTTAGATTTGGATTCTAAAGAATAATATGATCATACTAGCAAGATGTTGAGTTCCTTTGGTGAATTATTCAACAAACATCATGTTTAGAATATTGGAATGTTTATGTTGATGATATTGTCATTAGAACCTCGTAGTTGGAATCTTAGTACGTCAAATGATAAGAGGAACATTCTGATGTTGATTATCCGTATGATTTATGTTGTTATATGGATCATAGACTTGGAAGTGATATCACTTTTGGTTATAAGGACTTAAAGAGAAACATCTTAGATTGCATCCTTTCTTGTAAGCTGGAATTGTTAGTTTATCTCCATTGTTAAATCGGGATGTAATGATGATATTGAAATCTAGTGCGTCGACCTTAAGAATACCAACTTCGCATGAGAATTGTAAACGAAATGGAATATGGTTTTATGATGATATGCGTATTCTCGAATTTGAAGTTGTTGTTATCCGTAAGAACATTCATAAACCGTATGAGCATGATATGCATGGAGATGACATGTATTAACACTGAAGATTTCTTGAGTTTCATCACCATTAGATCAAGTCTGCTGCCTAGTAGTGTACTGCCCTACGCGTTTAGCGCGCGCTAAGCTGAGTAGATTAACGTGCGCTATCGGGCATGAGTTAACGACGCTATGTTTGGTACGTAACGTATGTTAGGCCATCAGGCGAGTCAGTAAGCTGATCAGTGAGGTACTGACCGTGCATAGTTAGCGTACGCTAGGCTTCGTTGTTTACGTGCGCTAACGAGCAGGCTTAATGCACGCTACGTAGAATACTTAGCGTACACTAAGCAGTTCAGGCAGATTGCGTTTTATGAACTTTCGGCTGTATATTGGATTGTTAGACATTCGTACGACAAGAGATGAATTCTATATTATTTCTTTTGTTAAGGTTCGAGCTTGCTATGTGATTGATCGAAGGGGCGACCTTCGAGTGTTTTGTTTTTCGTGGAAGTATTTTTCTTGTCTTCGAATCGAGGCAAGTACCTTATTTGTTTTACGTATTGATGTTATACATATTGTCGTTCATATATGTCGTTGTTGTATGTCCACCTCGGGTTGGTCCGACGGGATCATCGGGGGATCTATGCTAGCGTGCGCTGGATCATCGGACGGGTTTTTCCACCACGGGTTGGTCTGACGGGATCATCGTGGGTTCTAGGCAGTGAACGCTGGATCGTCGGAATTACCATGTGTATGTTATGATATCATGTTGTGATTATCAGTTGTGTATGTTATTTATGAGTTTATCGTAGGAGAAGACTCGTTGGTAATTTTGTCATTTACGTTATTATTATTCTTCGTGAGATGTTGAATAATATGTTGTGGTACTTGTACTAGCATCGTTGTGCTAACCCCTTTAGGGGTGAACATTTGTTTATGTTCAGGATCCAGGAGAGCGGGAAAACAACCACTGGACCTGCATGATGACGAGGGTGCAGAGTGATGTTCCGGTCGGCTTTATTATCTGTTGTTGGTTATTTAATAAGTACTCGAGTACATCGTAATTTGTGATATTTGGATTTCAGTGATGTATAATATTCTCCATTTAACATTTGTACTTTCGGTATTGAACCAGAACTGTCGTATTTTATTTCAAGTGATTTCATAAGTTGGTATCTGTTATTGTCGTTTCATTTATTCAGCCTTGTAAATTCTTATGTAAAAGATTTACGGCGTTGTAATGTTCCTGAATATATCGGGGGTGTTACAGAATATGGTATCGGAGCTAAGATTATGGATATCTTGGCCATTGGTTTAAAGTAGGGGTCGTATACGTCTTTTGAGGTAACCGGCCGTGAATAACATCACTGTACTGCCTACGTCTTCGTGTGAATGGTGGTTGTAAGTTCCTAAACTCTATCTCGTTCTTTACATGTTGTATTTCTTTAGACTTGAACATTTGAACGATATTGTTTCCTATATATTGAGTATTTATGCTTACAGGATGTTGAGAGGCGGACGTGGACGTGGTCGCGGTCGCGGACGCGGACGAAGGAATGTCGAAAGAGAAGCTTCGCCTTCTAATCAGGCCAGCCACAGTTCAGCCGAGCCACAGAGATCTATCAATAATGAACCGGAACCTGCTATGCCTGAAATCCTTCGTCAAGTGGTGAACCAGATGACTCAGTTCGCCCAGATCGTGGACCGAATGCAGGTGGCGGTGGGGTTACAGCAGGGAGATGGACAACAAAGGATCCCGGAAATCGGAAATCGAGGTGATCGATGGTTGCAAGAGGTGGTGAAGATGCAAACACCCAAATTTGACGGATTTTATGAGACTCCCACATGGGACCATTGGTTGAAGGAATTGGAAAAAAATTTTGCCGGAATTAATTGCCCAGACGACCGGAGAGCCTCTATAGCTCAGTACTTTCTGATAGGGGAAGCATCCGAGTGGTGGGAAGCCATCCGGCCTGCAGATCATGATGCTGATTGGACAGAATTTAAATTGATAATGGAAGCTTAGTACTGCCCTCGTCCTATGAGGGAAGCCAAAGTTCGGGAGTTTTTCTCCGCTCAGCCGTCAGACGAACCTGTATCCCAAATAATTAAGACGTTTAACCAGCAGCTGGTATTTGTTCGACATCTAGTCAGAACAGATGCTGAAATGATGCTCCATTTTGATATGAGGATGAAACCAGAAATCCAGAGGTACATATCTGGTTTTGAATGTACCACTCTCCGCCAATACCAGGATAAAGCATTGGCGTACGAAATCAAGGAAGCCGCAATGGAGAAGTTTACGGAATCCAAGATGCAGAAAGTCTCTGGTACTTTTACAGAGCATAAGAACAGCGGGCCCCGCAAGACCCAGTCATCTTTTAATTCTTTCAAGAAACCTCCGCATCCAGTTAGGAGCGGAAAGAACTTCGGAGCAGCATCAACCATGACAGATGTCACCAGGAAATGCTTTGACTGTGCCCAGACAGGGCACTATCGACGGAATTGCCCCCTACCTGTCGTGACTTGTTTTGATTATGGTCGAGAGGGACATCGTGCGGTGTTCTGTGAAGAGGCTGCAAAGTCTTTTAGAGCCCGTACACCACAGCCAGTCCAGAAGGAAGCCAGTATCTAACAGACGTAGCAAAGTGTCCAGATGCCTAAGAGTTTTGCCGCGGACGAGGCAGAGGACAGTGGGACCGAAAGGGTACATCGAGTGCCGGATCTGTTCCCCCACGTCTGTACGAGATGAGGAGAATAGACGATCAGGATGTTGCTATCGCATCAGGTACTGTTCAGATCCTTTCCCAGCCAGTTAGCGTTTTATTCGATACAGGAGCTACGCATTCATTAATATCCTTATCTTATGTAAAACGTTTGAATGTTTTTGGTTTTCATAATTGTGAACCTTATGTTGTTGGTTTACCAAGTGGAGAGAGAATTGTTGGAAGCTTAGAAACTAGAAATTTCCCTGTATCATTTGGAGGCAGAGAGTGGCTCTCAAATCTGATTGTAATAGAAATGTAAGGAGACGACCTGATACTCGGAGACGATTGGCTTAATCGATATGGAGCTATTGTAAACTACCGAAGGAGGAATATCTCGCTGATCGCTGACGATGGTTCCGAAATATTGTTTGAAGGATGGAAACCAGAAAGCTCAGGAAAGTTGATCAAGGTGATGAAAGCTGTTAAATTGTTGAAACAGGGCTGTACCGGATACTGGTGTTATGCAATGAAGAAAGAAGACGAAATTATGGAACTTTCATCCATTCCTGTTGTGAACGAATTTCCATATGTATTTCCTGACGAGTTACCTAGACTACCTCCACGACGGGATGTAGAATTTACCATTGAGCTGGAACCCGGAGCTACACCAATTTCTAAGGCGCCGTATCGTATGGCACCTACTGAGATGTACGAACTGAAAAAGCAACTGGAGGAGTTATTGGACAAAGGCTATATCCAGCCAAGCGTTTCGCCCTGGGGAGCACCAGTTCTTTTCGTTCGGAAGAAAGATGGATCGCTTCGACTGTGTATTGACTATCGAGAACTGAACAAGATGACGATTAAAAACAAGTATCCGTTGCCACGGATTGATGATTTGTTTGACCAGTTGCAAGGAGCAACAGTATTTTCTAAAATCGATCTGAGATCGGGATACCATCAGCTGAGAATTACGGAATCTGATGTTCCGAAGTCAGCATTCAGAACTCGTTACGGACACTATGAGTTTGTAGTGATGCCATTTGGTCTCACTAATGCACCTGCTGTATTCATGCAATTGATGAACCGAGTGTTCATCGAATATTTGGATAAATTTTTGGTTGTGTTCATTGATGACATTCTGGTATATTCTAAGAGCCCGGAAGAGCATGCGCAGCATTTACGAACTGTATTAGAACTTTTGAGGAACGAGCAATTGTACGCCAAACTTTCTAAGTGTGAATTCTGGCTAAAGGAAGTATTGTTCCTCGGCCATGTGGTATCAGCTAAAGGAGTCAGAGTAGATCCTCAGAAGATCGAAGCAGTTATGGATTGGAAACCTCCAAAGAATGTGAAAGAAGTCCGGAGTTTCTTAGGACTTGTTGGGTATTATCGTCGGTTCGTGGAAGGGTTTTCCAAAATTTCCCGCCCACTTACTCGACTACTGCACACAAAAGTTTTAGTGGTATGAGTTGTGCCAGAATAGCTTTGATGAATTGAATAGGAGATTGACGACAACACCGATTTTAACACTTCTACAGGGAACTGGAGGATTTATAGTTTACAGTGATTCTTCGAACCAAGGACTCGGACGCGTATTGATGCAGAATGATAAGGTGATCGCTTATGCATCACGTCAGCTGAAACCTTATGAAGTAAATTACCCAATGCATGACTTGGAGTTAGCAGCAGTAGTTTTTGCTTTGAAAATCTGGAGACATTACCTATACGGGACTCACTGTCAGATCTTTACAGATCACAAGAGTCTCAAATACATCTTCAGTCAGAAAGATTTGAACATGCGGCAAAGAAGATGGTTAGAGCTGATTAAGGACTACGACTTGGAAATCGTGTATCATCCAGGCAAAGCGAATGTAGTGGCAGATGCACTTAGCCGCAAGCCTATTTCTATCCAGATGCTGGAGACTCTGACCTCCCAGCTCCGCATTCAACGAGAGATGATTCGAGAAGGAATTGAAGTGTGGTTACAAAGAGTCCAGGGACAACTGTGCGTGATGGAAATAACTTCATCGTTAACCGAGCAAATCAAATCTAAGCAAGCAGATGATCCTTTGATGATTCGGTTACGTGATAAAGTGATCAAGGGAAAGGCCCCCGGATTCGTAATACATGATGATGGAGTTTTGAGATTTCAGAACCGACTCTGTGTTCCAGACGTCGATGTTTGGAAGCAAACGATTATGAAGGAAGCTCATAGTTCGCCCTATTCTATCCACCCAGGCACCAGTAAGATGTACAAGGACTTGAAGCAGAATTTCTGGTGGGGCAACATGAAGAAAGATGTAGCGGACTATGTTTCGAAATGTTTGACTTGTCAGCAGGTTAAGATCGAGCATCAACGACCTGCCAGGATGTTGAAGCCACTCCCGATTCCTGAATGGAAGTGGGAGGACATATCGATGGACTTTATTACTAGTATGCCGAGTACCAAGACAGGAATGAACATGATTTGGGTGATAGTTGATCGTTTAACCAAATCAACACATTTTCTAGGCATTAAGGACACGTGGGGACCAGAGAGGTTGGCATAAGTATTTATTTCAGAGATAGTCCGATTGCATGGTACGCCGAAGACCAATATTTCTGATCGAGATGACCGTTTTGTGTCTCACTTTTGGAAAGCAGTTCATAAGGCCTTGGGGACCGAATTGAACTTCAGCACGGCTTATCACCCGCAGACTGACAGACAATCCGAGAGGACCATTCAAACGGTGGAAGACATGCTAAGGGCCTGTGCCTTAGATTGGTCAAACGATTGGGAAGTTCATCTACCGTTGATTGAATTTACCTATAATAATAGTTGGCATGCTTCCATTAAGATGGCACCATTTGAGGCACTATATGGGAGGAGATGCAGATCGCCCCTATGTTGGGACGATTCATCAGACTTGATCGGGACAAAACCAGAATTGATCGTACAGACTCGAGAGAAGATAGCCTTGATTCGTGAAAGGCTGTTGACTGCCCAGAGTAGACAGAAATCTTATACAGACGTACGTTGTCGCCCATTGGAGTTCAGTACTGGAGACCATGTACTTTTAAAGGTTTCTCCTACTCGTGGAATCTTTCATTTTGGAAGGAAGAGAAAGCTGAGTCCGAGATATATCGGACCATTCGAGATCATTGAGAGAGTTGGAGAGTTGGCATACAGATTGACATTGCCTCCGTCGTTGAGCCATGTTCATAACGTGTTCCATGTATCCCAGTTACGGAGATATATACCGGATCCTAGTCATGTTATTGATTTCGGCGAGATCAAAGTCGCTCAGGATGGGACGTTTGAAGAAAGACCGGTCAGGATACTCGAGAGTCGAGTTAAACAGTTGAGGAACAAACCAATCACTTTGGTCAAAGTTCAGTGGTCATGCCATGGGACGGAAGAAGCCACTTGGGAAATAGAGGATAGCATGAAGTCCAGATATCCAGAGTTATTTTCGTCTTGAGTTTCGGGACGAAACTCCTTTTTAGTAGGAGAGTATGTAATATCCGGATTTATTACTGTGTATTTCATCTGTATTTGAACTCTGTATTATTCGAAATTGTGATCTCGATAATTGGAGTACGATATTTCTCACTTTGTATCCTTGTACATAAGTATAGCAACATGCAAAATTTCTCATGCAAACTCGTGATAGCGCACGCTAAGAATGTAACTTAACGTGCGTTATCGGGTTACAACTAGCGCACGCTACGAATGGATAATTGCGTGCGCTAGGCCATCAATTATTGAGATAGGCGGCTAGCACATGCGCCAGCTGGACGTAGGACCGGATAAGATTCCCGCGGACGAACCTGGACAGTTTTGGAGTCAACTCTTATTAGCGCGCGCTACGTATGTATGATAGCGTGCGCTAATCAGCTAATGTACAGAAAATTTATATAAGGGACATCACTCCATTTTCTTCTCATTTCCTTCGAGCAACCTTCGTACTTCATAGTCCAGAGAGCATTTTATCTTCCTTAAACACACTTAGAACACATCTACTTGATTATTGGAGATTGGATATTACTTGTGGTTGATCATTGAAGTGGAGTAGCACCTTGGAGTGGCATACAATCAATCAGAGTCGGATTCTACCTTTTTGGTTCAGTGATTTCATCATATTAAGGTATGTCAATTCTATCTCCAGCCTTAGATTCAGATTCTAAAGAATAAGATGATCATACTAGCAAGATGTTGAGTTCCTTTGGTGAATTATTCAACAAACATCATGTTTTGAAGATTGGAATGTTTATGTTGATGATATTGTCATTAGAACCTCGTAGTTGGAATCTTAGTACGTCAAATGATAAGAGGAACATTCTGATGTTGATTATCCGTATGATTTATGTTGTTATATGGATCATAAACTTGGAGGTGATATCACTTTTGGTTACAACGACTTAAGAGAGAAACATCTTAGATTGCATCCTTTCTTGTAAGCTGGAATTGTTAGTTTATCTCCATTGTTAAATCGGGATGTAATGATGATATTGAAATCTAGTGCGTCGACCTTAAGAACACCAACTTCGCATGAGAATTTTAATCGAAATGGAATATGGTTTTATGATGATATGCGTATTCTCGAATTTGAAGTTGTTGTTATCCGTAAGAACATTCATAAACCGTATGAGCCTGATATGCATGGAGATGACATGTATTAACACTGAAGATTTCTTGAGTTTCGTCACCGTTAGATCAAGTCTGCTGCCCAGTAGTGTACTGCCCTACGCGTTTAGCGCGTGCTAAGCTGAGTAGATTAACGTGCGCTATCGGGCATGAGTTAACGTACGCTACGTTTGGTACGTAACATATGTTAGGCCATCAGGCGAGTCAGTAAGCTGATCAGTGAGGTACTGACCGTGCGTAGTTAGCGTACGCTAGGCTTCGTTGTTTACGTGCGCTAACGAGCAGGCTTAACGCACGCTACGTAGAATACTTAGCGTACGCTAAGCAGTTCATGCAGATTGCGTTTTATGAACTTTCGGCCGTATATTGGATTGTTAGACATTCGTACGACAAGAGATGAATTCTATATTATTTCTTTTGTTAAGGTTCGAGCTTTCTACGTGATTGATCGAAGGGGCGACCTTCGAGTGTTTCGCTTTTCGTGAAAGTATTGTTCTTGTCTTCGAATCGAGGCAAGTACCTTATTTATTTTACGTATTGATGTTATACATATTATCGTGCATATATATCGTTGTTGTATGTCCACCTCGGGTTGATCCGACGGGATCATCGGGGGATCTATGCAAGCGTGTCCTGGATCATCGGACGGGTTTTTCCACCACGGGTTGGTCTGACGGGATCATCGTGGGTTCTAGGCAGTGAACGATGGATCGTCGGAATTACCATGTGTATGTTATGATATCATGTTGTGATTATCAGTTGTGTATGTTATTTATGAGTTTCTCGTAGGAGAAGACTCGTTGGTAATTTTATCATTTACGTTATTATTATTCTTCGTGAGATGTTGAATAATATGTTGTGGTACTTGTACTAGCATCATTGTGCTAACCCCTTCGGGGGTGAACATTTGTTTATGTTCAGGATCCAGGAGAGCGGGAAAACAACCACTGGAGCTGCGTGATGACGAGAGTGCAGAGTGATGTTCCGGTCGGGTTTATTATCTGTTGTTGGTTATTTAATAAGTACTCGAGTACGTCGTGATTTATGATATTTGGATTTCAGTGATGTATTAATATTCTCCATTTGAACATTTGTACTTTCGGTATTGAACCAGAACTGTCGTATTTTATTTCAAGTGATTTCATAAGTTGGTATCTGTTATTGTCGTTTCATTTATTTAGCCTTGTAAATTCTTACGTAAGGGATTTACGGTGCTGTAATATTCCTGAATATATTGGGGGTGTTACAATTTGTTGTTAATCTTTGAATTTTGCATGGTCCCGGGTGTGTTTGGGCTGACCGAGCTGCACAGCTGTGCTGCTGTGTAGAAGGCATAATGATTTTATGCAGTGCGATAGTATGCGCTAATGTGCAGCATTAGCGCACGCTAATGAAGCTGGACAGAAACCCCATATTTGCAGCCCGTTAGCGTGCGATAATACTGCATATTATAAATTACCTTTAAAAAATTACCTTATAAAGAATTATCTTTAAAAAGTTCCCAACTCAAATAATTTAACACATAATTACAAATATTCTCCTTAAATAAATGATGACATCTATTCGAAAATAAATATAGGGAAATGTAATAGCGAGTACATTTGGTGAGAAGGAATCCATTCCCGGTTTACCACTGTTGGAGTACAACTTTCCCATACTACCTTATTTCATTGGTTTATTCCCATTTTACCGTAGTTTCCTATTTGGATGGGCCCATTAGCTATATCCTTGCTATAAACAATTGCTAGTAAACTTGTTAGACATGCAGCAGCCATACGTTAAGATCACGAGCATGTAAGTTAAAATACTAGCTTTCTTATCTGTCCCATATCTTTATTTGTTCACGAGTCAAGATCATCACATATGCGTAACTTATTTATATAATTCGGTCCATAACTTCAAACTTTTTTTATGTATTTCAGTTTATTTTAAAACGGTAATTAAATTCAAAATTTATAACACCATGATTTACTAATTTAAGTTCATAAAAACTTTTAGAAAACATAATTAAGAAAAACACACAACATAAATAAAATTAAAATATTACAATCATTATTTTAAGCACTACTAATGATCACGTTGAGGACACTGTTTACTACGTCTCGTATGCCCTTCTTGTCCTCACCTCCCACAAATTATAACACTTCGTGAGTTATCTATTTCAGTCCGAATGCGCTGACTTTGACCCCTCTGACCACGTTTATTTTTTTTCTTTCTCAAATTCTCATCAGGTTCGAGAATACCAAATCTCTCCCAATTAACTTATTAAAGGAAATGTCCAATAAGCTTGATTGGGTATTGGATTAAAATCATACTTCCACATTTCGTAGAGGGTTGTCAAACTATGATACGGTTCAATATATTGTTTCCAATCAAGATTGCATGTCAAACAACCAGCAACTGTATGTGAACAAGGAGAGTGATACCGGTTCCATTTTCCACAAGAGCAGGATCCTTGACATAGGTCGACAACATGCTTGTTGCCACCCTTCCAAGATCCGTTCTTCGTTTTGTAACGTGCAGTAATCACCTCAAAGACTCCCACTTGTTCATTGTATGGAATAATTTTATGTGCCGATGCCTTCCGTTCAATCTTTTCAAATAGCTCCATTGATTTCTTGCAATAGATATGTCCAGGTTTAAGGTCATGCAAAGTTTGAGTACGTCTTTCTGCAACAAGCTTTACAGAGCGATAATATATATATTCCACCATTGATGTGACCGGCAAGAAACGAGCAGACTTTATGTTTCCGTTGAAACTTTCAATAATATTTGTGGTTGCCTGACCATAGCGGTATCCTCCATCGTGAGACATAGTCCACATTTCTAGTGGGATGTTTCGTAGCCACCTTTCTGCATCGGGATTAAGCTCTTTGATTTTCTTCATTGCTGCGTCAAATTTTCTCACTTGCGAAGTATTCCCTGCCAACCAACATAACATCTTCAAATGTGCACCTGGATAACTTGAACTAAAATTGCTCCTAACATGTAACAGGCAAAAGCGATGTACACCCATATCACCAGTAAATCCATTTTCTTCTTTCTTCATTGCCTCAATGATCCCAGCATGACGATCTGAAATTATACACACACCTCTTCTAGTGTTGCATATATATCTTCGAAGACAATATAAGAACCACGACCAGTTGGCAGTTGTTTCTTCATTAACCAGACCATAAGCCAGCGGATATTGATGGTTATTTGAATCGAATCCCATAGCAATCAATAACTTTCCATTATACCTCCCTTTCAGAAATGTACCATCAATACTGATAACTGGTCGAGCATGTTGCCATCCATCTGCCATCGGTTTGAATGCCCACCATACACGCTTGCACACAGATGTGTTGCATTTTGTAGGATGATCTTTGACTTTAATTGAAGCACTTGTATTCGGATTAAAATGTACCAATGCACTCAAAAATCTAGGCAGTTGGGAGTAAGAAGTCGTCCAATCGCCATACACATCTGATATTGCCTTTTGTTTTCCAATCCATGTCTTCTTGTAACTAACATGATATTTGTACATTGCTGTAATTTGATTCCTGATATTATTCACTTTAAGTATGGGCTCTCCGTGACCTGAATAAGATAAACATGAAATGTTTAAAGTCTAAAACATTTGTATACATAATATGAAATAATCATTAGTATTACCTGTTGTTTTATGGCATTTGCAATCAATCTTGAGCTAAGCTTTTTATGGTCTCGCTGAATTGTTCTCAAAAGACAAGTATGTTCGGAAGGCGTTTTCATAATTTCAAAATAACCATATCGTTTTCTCAATATAATACGAATTCTCCATGGACATTCATCTATCACACATTTTGCCTCATATAATGATGTATCACTCCTCAAAACACGATACTTTCTTTCTTGCTCAATGTGACTAGTTTTTACTGCATCTATGGCAGTTTGCTTATCTGCAAAACATTGACCTTCAAATAGATCATCACTAAGTGGCTTAAAATCAGAAAATCACCTGGATTATCAGTGACTGTGTTGTTCGTAATCTCTTCTGTTGTAAACCATGATGCACTGGGAATATGTCCAATAATATCAGCTTCACCACTATTATGAGTATCATCTCTTTCATTGTTATTCGTACTTGGTGAATCTGAATCATTTGCATCGTTGTCATCTCTTTCATCACTGTCGGATTCATCACTATCGGACTCATGGAAAGAGATAAAATCATCATTCACGCTTAAATTATAAATTACATTAGATCGTATCATTTCATCATCAGCATTCTCCATATGTATAACAAATAATTGGTGAGTACTAATGAAAATGTAAAGAACAATAATACAGAATTGTAACTAAAAAACAAACCTTGTTGCTTTGATTTGCTTCATAATGAACATATGTGCATATATAGAAATTTTCAACAACTAAACAATAATTTAACACACCAGCCCCATAAAGAGTTGAGTAGACAACTAATAAAAAGTTTTGAGAAGATTATTCAATGAAAAAATAAGATTCCGAAAAAGATAAGATTCTTGAAGAGACAATACACTAATAAAGCATTCTTACTTCAGATAACATTATTTATTAATAGTAGATTTGACAACTCATAAATTTTTTAAGTTAATCTTTTTTAAATATGAAAAATTCAGAAATAATATTATAATATAAATAATAAATATATTATTTTAGATTTTTATCATAAAAATATTAAAAATCATCAAATTAAAGCGTCATAGAAATTATATGCTAAGTACTTTTAAATATTAGTATTTCTGCACTAATAATAGTATAATAAAAGAATTATAATTTCCGTGTGGTGATAATACTTTGCTGAAATATTGCAAGGTTTGTTGCTGAGTTCGTGTCTCGTTGGTCCTCTTCCTTGCAGGGCTGCCATTAGTGCACATCCCTCGGTTTAACACCTGCCTGGTCAAGGGACCTCTGATACTGGTGGGGGGAGTTTCTCGTCTCTCCCTTAACAAAAAAATTTACAATTAATTATATTTTTAAATAAAGGGCACGTGTGTATGTGTTAAAGTAG
Source organism: Orobanche coerulescens (assembly GCA_033398695.1). Taxonomy (NCBI): domain Eukaryota; kingdom Viridiplantae; phylum Streptophyta; class Magnoliopsida; order Lamiales; family Orobanchaceae; genus Orobanche; species Orobanche coerulescens. The sequence continues at coordinate 126,163,794 of CM065815.1, read as the reverse complement.
TACACTGTGTAATGTTGTGATACATTTACTAGCAATTGTTTATAGCAAGGATATAGCTAATGGGCCCATCCAAATAGGAAACTACGGTAAAATGGGAATAAACCAATGAAATAAGGTAGTATGGGAAAGTTTTACTCAAACAGTGGTAAACCGGGAATGGATTCTGGTGAGAAGTAACCCGTTACCCTCAGGCTCATTCACATAGTGAACGAAAGCGAGATTTTTCCTTTTCTTGTTTTGTTTTGTTTTTCTATAAAAGAAAAATAATTACTCCTCCCATCCCAACCTAAATATTGAATTTGTGATAAAATTGGTGCACTTTTAAGTTTATGTTAAAATTGATGTATTTTAAGATAATGGTCAAATACGATAAATGTGCAAGTTCCGTAAGTATTTAATGGACAATGCAGATTGAAAGATAAAAATATATTAATGACGAGTGTGTCACTGAGATTGAAAAGTGTGATGGTTTGAGATTATTGATAATATTTAATGAAATGTAAGATACATAAATTGTGAATTTTCTTTAGTAAAATATAACATTTTAGATGGGCTGGAGCTGTTGAAAAAAATTATTAACATTACTGCATGTTTGGGCCAAAATTCAAGAACATCATGTATAAATAAGGATACATTAACAATAGAAAAATAATAACTATGAACTTTAATTATTAACTAGTTCACGGGTTATTAAAAAATAAAGCATTTCAAGAGAGAATTTTGTCTCCTTCAATATTTGCGAATTGCTAAGAGAGCTAAATATCCTTCAGAAAGCAAGGAGGCTAACAAATCTCGGGTTACACAATTCTCAACAGCATGTAAGAATATTATTAATTCTAATAATTCTTCCTCATAAATATGGTCATTAGTAGAATAATAATTTTCATATTAAAAATACAAATTCATTACGAACGTTACAAGTTGAGAATTAGAACATCACCATTAGCCTTGATGGATGGTTACCTATAAGTAACAACCTAATCCATCTAAAGGTTGTAAATAAGAAGAAGCATATTATCATAAAAACACATATACTCAAGTAGCTTATAGGCAAAGAGGGAGAAACCTCATCATCATACATTCGATTGGTTAGAATCTATTCAATCCGTTTACGTCCTAATGGCTAGAGGTATGTCAATATAATTACATATTTACGATAATCATGTCATTCAAGATCTTGGAATTATGTCTTGTTTAAATTCATTTAACATGTGGAATCAGAGCGAGGTTCCGAATACATGATTGTCCATATGAATATGTTAATAATGCTATGAGGTTTTGTTATCCGATTTAGTCTTGACTTGCAATAGATCACATATATTGCATTTCAAACTCTCACATAAATAAAAATGAACAATACTTTCATTACATATGATTCTTAGTTAACATTTGTCATGTAGTCTCTGAAATGATAATTGTGGCTTATGAGGTTGAGATTTTAACTTATGGACCAGAGAATATTATTTACATTCTGACATGCCACGTACTTGTCTGTTTGTTTCCTTTTTTTCTTTGATAAATGGCCTCGGAGTTACATGCCTATAGTGGAAATCGGGAAGTAATCGCCTAATTGCTGTAACACCCCCAAAACCGTATGGGAATATTATACGCCGTAGACCCTTTCCACAAGGATCTACCAGGCTAAACATCCATAAACAACCAAATGCTTGCCCGACCAAGGTCAAACAATATAATAATACAGACCGTTAAGGTCACTTACACATGAATACACAGACCGATGAGGTCACACAACTCCATCAACATAACTGACTAAAGAAACATTACCCACACTGGAGTCGAAACACAATACAGCGGAAGACTGAAACCAACTTATAACAATACAACACAAATCAAAACAACTCTCGACTCTTGATTAGTATCGCAGCTCGTCATCCACTTGTGCCGATCCTGTGACTGCTCCCCCGAACCATAATGTACCTGGACGCAAAACAGACATCCACCCCCGATTACTTGGGGGTTAGTAAAACTCCACTGTTTTACTAGTGCAAGTATAATACGATACGAAATGCAACAAGTAAATAGCAACTACAAATTTAATACGGAAATCAATTATCAAAATGTTCCCGAGAAGTTTTACAACTTCGAACTCAAGCAAGAGATATTTGAAAAGGAACACATCATCTCGGGGATTTTTAAAGCAGAAATTCTTTTGGACCTCGAGTCCCAATTTACAAAACCTTTTCGTAAACATTAGGGCCTTAGCCCGATTCTCGTTTCAAAACACACTAGTTAAAATATCATTATGAGTCCGAGACCCGTATTTAAAATGTTACCCAAACAATCACTGTTATACGATCGTTATTCGTACACATCATGTACGAACTCCGGAGGCCTCGACGGACCTTACCCGGATCACACACACTGTTCGTACACATCATGTACCGAACTCCAGAGGCCTCGACGGACCCTACCCGGCCACAATCATCGTTCGTACACATCATGTACCGAACTCCAGAGGTCTCGTCAGACCCTACCTGGATCACAGACCTTGTTCATACACATCATGTACCGAAATCCAGAGGCATCGTCAGACCCTACCTGGAACACACACGCACACAACGACACGACACAATTCATAATCATCAAATATCAAGCCATTCCACATTACACCGAAATGTATAATCAAGTATGTAAACCAAAACAACACAATTACCATAATCTTCACAACAACTCAACAATGACCAACCACGCCCGGCACAAACTTAGATGATTTACACATCCAACACAATTCCAAGATGTTAACTAAGTGAAGGTATCATCGTTACCGTCAATTCGTTCATAATAATAATCAATTCATACGAAACATACTAGCTAAGATAAGTCAATTCATCATAACCATAACACAACATCCCTATTCACAAGACACAATTCGTATAGTAAAATACTTGCCTTAATAACCGTTACCGAATACCCCGAAGAACACGGTTCGACCGGGAAGCTTGTACCACGAAGAAGACAACGAACGGAAGGTTTCTGACTCGAGTTCTTCACAAGAATTTCATTCCTAAGTCACAACGATATCAATTCAATCAAAATTCTACGAAAACGTATAGAACTTCCCAAGTTCTACCCATTGAAGCATTTTATCGGACACCTTGAGGGCATAGTCCAAAATAATCGTTTAACGGAGAAATACTCGAATTTGTTCCGCAAAGGTTCAAGGGTAATGAATGATTTCGAGTATACAACCATGTTCTAACAATAATCTGAACTAAAACGATCAAATCGGCCAAAACATCAAGAAACCTCAAAAATTCCCAAAACCAAGAGTTTAGGTGTTCTTACCTTCGATCCGGGCGGAAGATGATGTTAGATATGAATCAAACTTCCAAAACATGTTGCTCTATGTCATAACCATCCAAATCCGTCCATTATTGACGAAGAAACGTGAAGAAACGAAGAAAAAGGGTGAAAATGGCCGGATGACTCGGTCCAGGCCCTTAAATAGCCGACCCTGGCCGACCGCTTACGTACGTAATCGGCCATGGCCTACGTACGTAATCGGCCATGGACGAACTCCCTGTTCCAAATCTGCCGACATGTTACGTACATAACCGGCAGGCTGTTATATACGTAACAGGCCTTACGACCGTTACTGCCGGGCCATTACGGCCGTTACTCGGCCAGGTCTGGTCAGCCAGGCCTCGGTCGATCCGACGGTCCGAAAAATCCCGAAACTCAGACCTGAACGTAAACCGAAAACATGATTATGAAGTACTCGCAAATACGAATTCGAGCACTAAGAGAACACACGATTCCGACCATCCGAAGGCTCGAAATTCAACAACGGAAATTACAAAAATGGCCCAAAACGTCCGAAAATCACGATACGTGATCGAATAACCAAACCGAAGTTCACAACACGTCTAACAAAGTTAAACGGACTTACGGGAAACTCGAAATAGTAATTTTGAATGAGATTCACAAGAATCGAGCTTTAGTGCACAAAAGTCGTTAAGAAATACGGAACTCAACAAAACAATACCAAAACAAACTCGGATGATAAAAAGTGCAGAATTAATCATTCTCAGAATGATGAAACGGTCCCAAGCGAGTCGTCGAAACGGACCTCCGCCGAAAAAAAATTTTACCGGGAATCGAAATTGCGGATATTACATACTACCCTCCTTAAAAGAAGTTTCGTCCCGAAACTTAAAACAAGTAGGGATAAGCAATAACCCGACAGGAAAATTCAACGAGATACACAAGAAACGCGTAACTTTGCCCATTGGTGAAACGTTACAAGCAACGCAAAAGGATACACAGCGTGTAAACACGCCCCACGACGACTAACGCAACGCCACCGACTATGATTCAAAACAAAAATGAGTAATTAACAACACATCACTTGCACACATTTAATCAAAGAAACGCACGCGACAACAAGTCGCACCCGACCACAACGACTATGCGATAGAAACAAATAGAGTATCACGATAGAAATCACTCTGATTCTCATCAATAAGAAAATGTCCGACGTCAAAACACAAACAATTCAAGATAACAGAAAACGAGAATACCGGATATTACATTCTATCATACTAAAAATAAGTTTCGTCCCGAAACTTAAACTAAGGTTATCACAGTGATACGAAACAAAATATAACGACACATAATAAAACACCATGCTCATGACCTCGCGGTCCACTGTCATGCCTCCGTAGGTTCAACAACTAAACGGGGACTTACACAAAAAAAAATATCATTCAACAAGTTCCAAACGTAAAAGCGTCACAAAAATACATCTCTACACGAGAAACAATCCGTGCAGCAAGTACCAAAAACACCATCACTGGACATCACTGGGCCCTCCGGAAGTAGGAATGGAATTCCAGTCCCTTATCATCTCGGGAACAATCTCGCAGTACTGAACTCGATGCCCCTCGTGTCCACAATTATAACAAGTCACTGGCGGTTTCTTACAATGCGCGCATTCATGGCCTAGAACGTTACAGTTGAAACACCTCGGAGCATTACCAGAACTCAAAGACACCTGCTTGGGTCTTTTAGGTTCCACAGTTGACCGAAAAGGTCCCATACTTGACTGATACAGGGGTTGAGGTGTGGGAATCCCAATTCCCTCACTTCTCGATGCGTCATCAGAGATCTTCTGCTTCTTCGCTACCGATACGGACTCGGTAGACATTATAGCCATCTCAAAAGCCAAGGCTCGATCCTGATAGTCCTTCATGGTTGTACACATAAAAGGAGCCATACACTGCCGAATCGGAGGTTTCATACACATATCGAAATAACGAACCTTATCTGCCTCACTTTTCACCTGATCCTGAACATAACATAGTTGTCGATTGTAATCGACTATTGCTTGAGACACCGACACGTCTCGGGGTGTAGCCGAGAAAAACTCAACAATACTACGCTCTTTAACAGGCGGCGGACAATACTCGGCCTCCATGGAAATCTTGAATTTGGCCCAAGTAGTTGTACGATCACTAGGCGCTACGGCCTCCCACCATTGTGCAGCTTCCCTGTCAAGCAGGTATTGGGCGATGGGTACTCTTCTCTCATCGGGGCAAGCTACAGCATCAAATTTTCTGTCCAACTGGAAGAGCCAGTTCTTCCAGCCTAACGAGTCCGAGGAACCTTCGAAACGGGGCGGGTGCATTCTCATCACAACTCGTAACCACTTACTAGCTCCGTTATCCTAATCCAGAATCCTGTACCGGTCTACGGTCTGATTCATATGCGGCAACTGGTTAGCCTGACGAAGGATGGTGGTGGCGCCAATGTCAACATTACCTCTGGATGATTGCTGCTGATCACCTGATGGGTCGTCATGACCGTCCGTACTAAGCTGATTTGCATTTGATAACGAGCGAGTCACCCTCTCACGCTCCTAATCACGACCACGACTATGACCATGTCCTCGGCCTCGACCTCTCGACATACTAAACGGACGACCAATTAGAAAAATGCAACCAAACAAACATTAAAACATCAAGATAGGACGATAGATAGCAGCACGATAAAACATCAATTCCAAGTCATCACACAAGTGCATGAACTAACACTGTAATTTTAGAACTTCATTCAAAAATAATTCACACAGTCACATCAACATAGATGTTTGGATTACACCAAATCAAGCACGGTCAAAACCACACACGTATCGTAGGGATCAAACACTAGCAACAAAATAAAATATTTCCGGGGTATTATTCAAATGATAACATTTTAAAATTCTCAAGTTTGAAAAAAAATTTGGTGAAAAGAAATTTTCGAAAACATTTTCAATACCTCGGTCATTTAATCAAAACCATGTATCTCATTATCAAAATTGTTTTGATTGAAGCTGTTTGCAACGTTGAGGCTTCAATCTTTCGCTAGACGATATCGTCAAAATAACCTTATCAATATATCATTATCTTTACTAGCGTTATACAGAGTAACAACATGTTACCACGCCATCCATCACTAATATATCAACAGAGATTAAATAATCAGTAAAAAGGGGCACGGGTACAACTGTAATAACAAATTACTACCGGGTCACCAAAAGTCTACTAACAGAATAACTAGTCAGGACTGCAGAATTGTCACAGTAGCCCCCAACACACAAACACATAACATTTAAATTCCGAAAATTAGGGTCGTTTTGCAAAACAAGATTTTTCCAAAAATTTTGATTTCCACAAAAATGCTCAAATCAGTAGAGTCTTTCAGGAAAAACGTTTTCAAAGCTACCCGTAGTGGGCATAATTACAACAATCTTAGTCGACATCAAAACCACATGCCCAAATGGCAAACAGGGTCGCCAATTCAATCACATACATCTCATGGCATCACGTTTAAACATGCAACAAAACCATTCATCGGAGTCTCTCATGAACTCTACCGTAAAACTCATCAACGTTCACAACTTTCACACCATACCAACCCACATGGTGGTTCAAGGGCCAAACATCAATACATCCAGTTCTATACACATACGGCGTATCCAAGTATCGACTATAACTTCATTACACAACACCGCGTAAATAAAATTATGCACCACAAATATCACACATAAATGAAATCATGAACACATATATTATGCATAAAAGAGGAGACTTACATCCACAAGCCACACGGAGATGACGGTCGCCCACGATACTAATCTCATCCGACAACATATCCAACGCGTTGTGACTACGCACAACTCAACTTGTCACCTGACGACTCGAATGACAAGACAACACATTACTCGACAAATCACGACTCGACTCGACCCGACAGCCTAGGTTTCCGCAACCTAAGCTCCGATACCATAAATGTGACACCCCCAAAACCGTATGAGAATATTACACGCCGTAGACCCTTTCCACAAGGATCTACTAGGCTAAACATCCATAAACGACCAAATGCTTGCCCGATGAGGTCACACGACTCCATCAACAGAAGTGACTAAAGCAACATTAGCCACACTGGGGTCGAAACACAATACAACGGAAGACTGAAACTAACTTCTAACAATACAACACAAATCAAAACAACTCTCGACTCTTGATTAGTATCGCAGCTCGTCATCCACTTGTGCCGATCCTATGACTGCTCCCCCGAACCAGCATGTACCTGGAAGCAAAACAGACATCCACCCCCCGATTACTCGGGGGTTAGTAAAACTCCACTGTTTTACTAGTGCGAGTATAATACGATACGAAATGCAACAAGTAAATAACAACTACAAATTTAATACGGAAATCAATTATCAAAATGTTCCCGAGAAGTTTTAGAACTTCGAACTCAAGCAAGAGATATTTGAAAAGGAACACATCATCTCGGGGATTTTTAAAGCAGAAATTCTTTTGGACCTCGAGTCCCAATTTACAAAACCTTTTCGTAAACATTAGGGCCTTAGCCCGATTCTCGTTTCAAAACACACTAGTTAAAATATCATTATGAGTCCGAGACCCGTATTTAAAATGTTACCCAAACAATCACTGTTATACGATTTTTATTCATACACATCATTTACCGAACTCCGGAGGCCTCGACAGACCTTACCCGGACCACACACACTGTTCGTACACATCATGTACCGAACTCCGGAGGCCTCGACGGATCCTACCCGGCCACAAACTGTAATACCCGGTTGTAATTCAGTCATTATCATTCAGTAATTTCATTCAGTGATTGTCACTCAGTGGATTTTCACTCAATTATAATCATTCATCAATCATGTTCATTCACCGTGTTCACCGTTCGGAGAAACTTCGAGTTGTGTATCGTTATTGTTCATTGTTTCAACTTTCCTCATATGAGTTCGACTTTGTTAGATAACCATTAATTTTTGGTAACTCCAAAAATTCTAAATCTTTGCAATATTATAGAGCATCGAGTTAGCTTTCCAATGGTTCAAACGGTGAGTCAATCGGAGTCCGGACGAGAGAGTTATGGTCGTTTTAGCTCACCCGCTCATTTTTTCAGTTATTGGCCGATCACTGCCGACCGAACTCGGCCGTGTCATCCGACACGGCCCGTGCCGTACTCGTCCAGAAATGCCGAAGTTTCTGTCTCAGGACCCGACCGTGTCGTCTGGCACGGCCGAGTCGAACTCTTCCGGATAATCCAGAACCGACTGCCGACACGCCCGACCGTGTTCGAGGACACGGTCGAGTCATGCCGAGTCGCTGTCGGACGGGTCACTATCGGAAGGCCCCTCCGCGCCGCGACCATGTCAAGCAGGACACGGTCGAGTCCTCGCTGTCAGCGCGCCGCGACCGTGTCGGCGGACACGGCCGAGTCTGTCAAAGTAGTCAACCCCTATAAATTCGTTTTTGAGCATTTCACTCATTTCTTTCCCATTTCTTCACCTTCAACCGAGAGAGAAGCTTGAGGGAGATATTTTATCATCATCAATCACTTGTGTGTTCGGATTTCATCATCTTGATTCATTGGAAAGCTTGGATAGTCGATTTTACACGTTTTCATCGGATCGAATTGGTTGGATCTTCAAGAGGTAATTTCTTCAACACCTTGGATTTCGATTCTATGTTGAGATATGATGTTTTGGACGTTATAATCATGTTATATGAAGGGACATGTATATGATTATGAGTTTATATAAGGATTCATTGGATTATTGAGGGATTATTCAAGAACACTTTGAATATCGAGTTGAAATTGGGGTTTTCGATTAATTGTCGTTATAATCACGTTTTCGGATATTCATTTTGGATTATTGATAGTATTCATGAGGTTTTGTGGGTTTGAATCATTCATTGGAAGTTGGTTTCGGATGTAATTGAGTTTTGGTTGTAAACAATTGGAGATTGTTTACAACGCGTTTGTTTTAATGCCCCAATGAGTTTCGGGTATTGTTGTATCGACTTTTGAGTTGGTTGTGATCATGCTTGATTCGTGTATTAAGAGAATTGTTGGTATTTATGTTGTTCAAGGTTGTTCGAGCGGCCGATAATTTCATTAAGGACGTTGATCGTGGAAGTACCTTCTCACCTTCGGTTTGAGGCAAGTTTATACTTGTACTAGTCAATGAGATTAATGTCATCATATATGTGTATAAATGTGTTGTATCATTCCGAGACTTAGTCTCTTCATGAATTCATTGATATTAAGAGATCGTTCGATACGATACCTTTCGGCAATTTTGCCAAATATTTATTGTTATTCCTTTTTGGATTGTCATTAAAACTGTACACGCCGATTAAAGGCATTGGCTTATTCATTTCTCACCTTCGTCGTCGGTAACCGATTAAAGGTACCGAGGCATCCTTCATATCATTGTTATCGAATTGCCGTCGCAGCAAATCGAAATGTTCAATCATTCACTATATCATTGTATCGATTGACCGCTCTAAGGCAATCGAGGTATTCAATTATTCATCATATCGTTCATATCGATTAGCCATTATAAGGAAATCAAGCGCTCAAGCATTCATGGAATCATCCACGCATCATTGTCATCGGTTAGCCGTTCTAAGGCAATCGAGGTGTTGAGTTGGGACTGCCGAGGATGGTGGCCGGCCGACTCAAGACAAAGATACCATCCCTAATTGTGATACGGCTTTCATGCCGTGGCTCGCCCTAATTGTGATACGGCTTTCATGCCGTGGCTTCGCCCTAATTGTGATACGGCTTTCATGCCGTGGCTTCGCCCTAATTGTGATACGGCTTTCATGCCGTGGCCGACCCTAATTGTGATACGGCTTTCATGCCGTGGCTTCGCCCTAATTGTGATACGGCTTTCATGCCGTGGCTTTCGCCCTAATTGTGATACGGCTTTCATGCCGTGGCTTCGCCCTAATTGTGATACGGCTTTCATGCCGTGGCTTTGGCCCTAATTGTGATACGGCCGTGCCGTGGCTTCGCCCTAATCAATAATGACTTCGGTGTTTCGGCTTCATGTGATTGTGATATTTGACGCTTTACCGAGTGGTTTTTAGGCCTTGTGATTGTCTTGTTAATTTCATTGGAGCCTCCGGGCATTGTGATTCATATTTAATCCTGTTCTGGTTTGGTTCATGTCGTGTAATTCATTGTGGTATTCTGTGATTATGATTCGCCGTTGGGCACTTATGTTCTAACCTGTCGAACAGGTATTAATAGTATGCCGTGGGCATAGTATTTCACGAATGCTCGGTTCTTACCTTGGTTTGTGAGCATCTCGTATTATTATCATCATTATACCGTTTCATTCTGCCTTTGGATGCATATCATGTTATACATGTATTTGATGTTCATTATCTGGATGACTGACCCCGTGGGGGCGGAACATGTTTTCATGTTTTAGGTGCTTGCGAGGAGAGAGTTGAGACACAGGGGCATGATGATGGCGACGAGGCATTCGAGCGATACTAGTCCGAGTCGTTCATGTTGGTCAGTCGGTTGGAGTGTTCTTCAGTTGTCAGTCTTTGTCATTTTGTATTACCCGAGCAGATGCTCGTGGATGTTGTATTTTTACTCTTGGCCATGTAGGCCCATCGTTGTCGTTGAAATTCCTTCTCGGAATATTGTGTCGGATATCATAGTAGGGACTATGATTTTCCCCTTGTTGTTTAATTTAATGTATTTTAGTCATGTTCGCCTGGTGGATCTCCTGGCGTGGGGTCTACGGCACTGTGATAACCCAATAGGATTTGGGGGTGTTACAGAAAATGGTATCGGAGCTTTGGGTTGTGAAATACCCTGAGATGTGAGTTATGTGGTCCTACCGACGTGGTAGTAGTGGGATTGTCAGGTTATGACAATCTAGTCAGTCAAGTTTTGTGAGTCGTAATATTAGTGCGACTGCACGAGTCATTCATTCATCGAGTCGTCGTCAGTGAAGACTAGTATCGCGAGACCTCGAAGCTTCGTATGACCTGTGTAAGGACTCGATTCTCTTTGTGTTCATACATTCATCATGTTATTAATTTTTCATGTTTTTTGAAACATATATGTGATATTAGTGTTATGATTGATTCATGACTAATTGTTTTGGAGCACGCATGACTTGTGTAAGCATTAAGGATCAACGCATTCATCAGTTAATAATCCTCAATCATCATTTTGATCTCATCACTCAGTTAATTCGTTCATCACTCAGTCAATATCATTACTCAGATAATTCATTCATCACTCAGTTAATTCGTTCATCACTCAGTCAATATCATTACTCAGATAATTCATTCATCCCTCGGTTAATTTATTCATCACCCAGTCAATACCATTTCTCAGTTAATTCATTCATCACTCAGTCAATTCCTTCATCACTCAGTCAATCTCATTGCTCACCAATTCATTCACCACTTAGTTAATCCCATCGCTCGGTTAATTCATTATCACTCGATTAATCTCATTGTTCAGTTAATTCATTAATCATCCAGTCCACCTCACGGTTCAGTTGTTGACCTTGTGGATCGAATTTTCAACCTTGCAAACTTGTCCAAGGTAATTATTTCAGGAATTTCATCAGATAATCATGTTGCCTCACTCGATCTTTCATGCGATCATATCATATCCCGGCGTCATGTCGACGATCATTTTATTGCATAATTAATGCGTTCATTGTTGTATAGCGTGTATGTTCATCATTATCATTCAGTAATATAATCATAATGTGATCTTCATGCGAGATCTGTAATCATCATGTGGCTTTCCTGCTTCAGTATGGATAGAGCTGTCAGAGGACGCGGGGGAGGAGGCCGCGGTGCGGGCCGAAACCCGGGATCTCGTGTGCATGCCCGTGCGAATGCGAGTGGTATCATTAATTCATCAAATAGCGAGGCTACTCATTCATCAGCAGATAATCAGTCGCCGTCAGGGAGTCGTACCCGAGAGGCATCTCACTCGGAAGGTGCTCGGGTTGACCCATTCATATTTATGCAGGGCATGATGGCCCAGATGACTCAGATGACGCAGATGATGGAGACCATGCAGACCTCGATGGTTCGTGGTCCACCGCAACAGGAATTACAGGAGCCGTTTAATGGACAGACTGGGAGAGTGAATCAGATTGTTGGCGATATCTCTCGTCAGAGGCCGCCTACTTTTGAGGGTTCGTCGGAACCAGCTGATATTGTTCATTGGCTTGAGCATTTTGATAAACTCTTCGACATGGTTCAGTGTCCGGAGGAGAGTAAAGTGGCGGTAGCGGCTTACTACTTGAGTAAGGGTGCTTATTCTTGGTGGCTTTCTGTGAAACCCACCGATCGAGATTGTGTTTGGGGCGAATTCAAGACTCTCATGATAGAGAGGTATTATCCGGCCCCACTCCGAAGCCAAGTTATCGGAGGTTTTGAACCCTGAATCCGTCGAGGACGAGGGTGTTATTGTCATTCTTGAGAAGTTTCAGGACTACTTGATTGCTTCATCGATTATCCGTCTCAAGCGCATAAGAACAAGTATTATAGCAAGAGGCTAAATCCGCAGTGGAGGAAGCAGTTCATCAACCACAATAGTAATACACATAGTGAGAACATCGGGAAGGCTCTTGGAGCAGAGCTTTTGATCAAACAGCTTACTCGGAAACATCCTTGATTCCTTCGGGTGAGAGGACTAGGATGTTGATTCGTCGAGAGGGACATCGGGCTCCGACGTCCAAGAGGTCGTTTTCCAGTCGTCTTCGTGCCGAGAAGGCTTCTTCCTCTCGGGCATTTACGAGTTCGACCGTTGTTTGCTTTAATCGTGATTCAGCAGACACGTTAATACTCGTGTACGGTGCGGCTATTGTTTGTTTTCTCGTGTGGGAACCCGGGACACCTTCGTAAATACCGCAGAGTTCTCGTGCCGCTAGATCTCGAGAGGGCTCACAGCCTCGAGGGATTTTGTTACTCCAAATTGTACTTCATCCAAGGGGTCCTATCACGCTTCGAGAACCCGAGGTAAGGACATTCATCACCGATTTTGAACAAGTTAATTCTTGCTCGGTAGTAGGACAATCATTCATTTCATTGTCGTTCACTCATTCATCTAATTCATTCATCATATATATCAATCATGTTGGGACTCATAATTATCGATTAATCATTCAATTCACGAGGAACGGCGGTTCCAATCACTTCAGAGAGCTATCACTCATGACGTTATTAATTCACCTTGGTGAGTCATTCCAAATCCTTGTCGGATTTGTAGTCATTTATCATTCATCATTCATTTTAGTCACTTTCATTCTCGTGACCTTCCGAGATCATATTTAGCGGCGAGTTCATCTGCGGATATACCTTAAATCGTTGAGATAGAGGAGATCGATGACATGGAAGGATAACGATGTTGACTACATTTGAGATGTAACCTTGTTTTTGGATGACTGTGTAACTCAATCCGTAGTAATGTATCGTGACTGTGGATCATTTATTCTTGATCTATTTTATTATGATCATATTTGAGAATCTTGAGATTTGGGTCAACTGTTGGGAGTTCACCCCTTCGGCGTTGTGCTCAAGATTTTTTGATAATTTGGGAAATCATTCACTGAGATTCGAGACGTCAAGTCTTGGGGACTTGGGCGTGCGATTTATTTGGTCCCTAGGACTAGATGTGCATTATTGTTTTCAGATCTTGATGGATAGTTCATATCCCGAGTTGTTTACCCTGAGTTTCGAGGACGAAACTCCTTTTAAGGGGGGGTGTATGTAATACCCGGTTGTAATTCAGTCATTATCATTCAGTAATTTCATTCAGTGATTGTCACTCAGTGGATTTTCACTCAATTATAATCATTCATCAATCATGTTCATTCACCGTGTTCACCGTTCGGAAAAACTTCGAGTTGTGTATCGTTATTGTTCATTGTTTCAACTTTCCTCATATGAGTTCGACTTTGTTAGATCACCATTAATTTTTGGTAACTCCAAAAATTCTAAATCTTTGCAATATTATAGAGCATCGCGTTAGCTTTCCAATGGTTCAAACGGTGAGTCAATCGGAGTCCGGACGAGAGAGTTATGGTCGTTTTAGCTCACCCGCTCATTTTTTCGCTTATTGGCGATCACTGCCGACCGAACTCGGCCGTGTCGTCCGACACGGCCCGTGCCGTACTCGTCGTAAATGCCGGTTTCGTCTCGGGACCGACCGTGTCGCACGCGGCCGAGTCGAACTCTTCCGGATAAGCTGAACCGATCGCCAACACGCCCGACCGTGTTCGAGGACACGGTCGAGTCATGCCGAGTCGCTGTCGGACGGGTCACTATCGGAAGGCCCCTCCGCGCCGCGACCGTGTCAAGCAGGACACGGTCGAGTCCCTGCCGGCCAGCTGCGCGCCGCGACCGTGTCAGGCGGACACGGTCGAGTCTGTCAGGCGAGTCAACCCCTATAAATTCGTTTTTTGAGCATTTCAGCTCATTTCTTTCCCATTTCTTCACCTTCAACCGAGAGAGAGAAGCTTGAGGGAGATATTTTATCATCATCAATCACTTGTGTGTTCGGATTTCATCATCTTGATTCATTGGAAAGCTTGGATAGTCGATTTTACACGTTTTCATCGGATCGAATTGGTTGGATCTTCAAGAGGTAATTTCTTCAACACCTTGGATTTCGATTCTATGTTGAGATATGATGTTTTGGACGTTATAATCATGTTATATGAAGGGACATGTATATGATTATGAGTTTATATAAGGATTCATTGGATTATTGAGGGATTATTCAAGAATACTTTGAATATCGAGTTGAAATTGGGGGTTTTCGATTAATTGTCGTTATAATCACGTTTTCGGATATTCATTTTGGATTATTGATAGTATTCATGAGGTTTTGTGGGTTTGAATCATTCATTGGAAGTTGGTTTCGGATGTAATTGAGTTTTGGTTGTAAACAATTGGAGATTGTTTACAACACGTTTGTTTTAATGCCCCAATGAGTTTCGGGTATTGTTGTATCGACTTTTGAGTTGGTTGTGATCATGCTTGATTCGTGTATTAAGAGAATTGTTGGTATTTATGTTGTTCAAGGTTGTTCGAGTGGCCGATAATTTCATTAAGGACGTTGATCGTGGAAGTACCTTCTCGCCTTCGGTTTGAGGCAAGTTTATACTTGTACTAGTCAATGAGATTAATGTCATCATATATGTGTATAAATATGTTGTATCATTCCGAGACTTAGTCTCTTCATGAATTCATTGATATTAAGAGATCGTTCGATACGATACCTTTCGGCAATTTTGCCAAATATTTATTGTTATTCCTTTTTGGATTGTCATTAAAACTGTACACGCCGATTAAAGGCATTGGCTTATTCATTTCTCACCTTCGCCGCTTCTAACCGATTAAAGGTACCGAGGCATCCTTCATATCATTGTTATCGAATTGCCGTCGCAGCAAATCGAAATGTTCAATCATTCACTATATCATTGTATCGATTGACCGCTCTAAGGCAATCGAGGTATTCAATCATTCATCATATCGCTCATATCGATTAGCCATTATAACGAAATCAAGCGCTCAAGCATTCATGGAATCATCCGTTGCATCATTGTCATCGGTTAGCCGTTCTAAGGCAATCGAGGTGTTGAGTTGGGATCGCCGAGGATGGTGCCGGCCGACTCAAGACAAAGATACCATCCCTAATTGTGATACGGCTTTCATGCCGTGGCTTCGGCCCTAATTGTGATACGGCTTTCATGCCGTGGCTTCGCCCTAATTGTGATACGGCTTTCATGCCGTGGCTTCGGCCCTAATTGTGATACGGCTTTCATGCCGTGGCTTCGGCCCTAATTGTGATACGGCTTTCATGCCGTGGCTTCGGCCCTAATTGTGATACGGCTTTCATGCCGTGGCTTTGGCCCTAATTGTGATACGGCTTTCATGCCGTGGCTTCGGCCCTAATTGTGATACGGCTTTCATGCCGTGGCTTTGGCCCTAATTGTGATACGGCTTCGTGTCGTGGCTTCGGCCCTAATCAATAACAGCTTCGGGCTGTTTCGGCTTCATGTGATTGTGATATTTGACAGTTTCGGCTGAGTGGTTTTTAGGCCTTGTGATTGTCTTGTTAATTTCATTGGAGCCTCCGGGCGTTGTGATTCATATTTAATCCTATTCTGGTTTGGTTCATGTCGTGTAATTCATTGTGCTATTCTGTGATTATGATTCGCCGTTGGGCACTTATGTTCTAACCTGTCGAACAGGTATTAATAGTATGCCGTGGGCATAGTATTTCACGAATGCTCGGTTCTTACCTTGGTTTGTGAGCATCTCGTATTATTATCATCATTATACCGTTTCATTCTGCCTTTGGATGCATATCATGTTATACATGTATTTGATGTTCATTATCTGGATGACTGACCCCGTGGGGGCGGAACATGTTTTCATGTTTTAGGTGCTTGCGAGGAGAGAGTTGAGACACAGGGGCATGATGATGGCGACGAGGCATTCGAGCGATACTAGTCCGAGTCGTTCATGTTGGTCAGTCGGTTGGAGTGTTCTTCAGTTGTCAGTCTTTGTCATTTTGTATTACCCGAGCAGATGCTCGTGGATGTTGTATTTTTACTCTTGGCCATGTAGGCCCATCGTTGTCGTTGAAATTCCTTCTCGGAATATTGTGTCGGATATCATAGTAGGGACTATGATTTTCCCCTTGATGTTTAATTTAATGTATTTTAGTCATGTTCGCCTGGTGGATCTCTTGGCGTGGGGTCTACGGCACTGTGATAACCCAATAGGATTTGGGGGTGTTACACAAACATCGTTCGTACACATCATGTACCGAACTACAGAGGTCTCGTCAGACCCTACCTGGATCACACACACACACACATCGACACGACACAACTCATAATCATCAAATGTCAAGCCATTCCACATTACACCGAAATGTATAATCAAGTATGTAAACTAAAACAACACAATTACCATAATCTTCACAACAACTCAACAATGACCAACCACGCCCGGCACAAACTTAGATGATTTACATATCCAACACAATTCCAAGATGTTAACTAAGTGAAGGTATCATCGTTACCGTCAATTCGTTCATAATAATAATCAATTCATACGAAACATATTCACTAAGATAAATCAATTCATCATAACCATAACACAACGTCCCTATTCACACGACATAATTCGTATAGTAAAATACTTGCCTTAATAACTGTTACCGAATACCCCGAAGAACACGGTTTGACCGGCAAGCTTGTACCACGAAGAAGACAACAAATGGAAGGTTTCCGACTTAAGTTCTTCACAAGAATTTCATTCCTAAGTCACAACGATATCAATTCAATCACAATTCTACGAAAACGTATAGAACTTCCCAAGTTCTACCCATTGAAGCATTTTATCGGACACCTTGAAGGCAAAGTCCAAAATAATCGTTTAACGGAGAAATACTCGAATTTGTTCCGCAAAAGTTCAAGGGTAATGAATGATTTCGAGTATACAACCATGTTGTAACAAGAATCTGAACTAAAATGAATCAAATCGGCCAAAACATCAAGAAACCTCAAAAATTCCCAAAACCAAGAGTTTAAGTGTTCTTACCTTCGATCGGGCGGAAGATGATGTTAGATATGAATCGAACTTCCAAAACATGTTGCTCTATGTCATAACCATCCAAATCCATCCATTATTGACGAAGAAACGAGAAGAAACGAAGAAAAAGGGTGAAAATGGCCGGATGACTCGGTCTAGGCCCTTAAATAGCCGACCCTGGCCGACTGCTTACGTACGTAATCGGCCATGGCCTACGTACGTAATCGGCCATGGCCGAACTCCCTGTACCAAATCTTTCGACATGTTATGTACGTAACCAGCAGGCTATTACGTACGTAACAGGCCTTACGGCCGTTACTGCCGGGCCATTACGGCCGTTACTCGGCCAGGTTTGGTCAGCGAGGCCTTGGTCGATCCGACGGTCCAAAAAATCCCGAAACTCAGACCTGAACGTAAACTGAAAACACGATTACGAATTACTCGCAAAGACAAATTCGAGCACTAAGAGAACACACGATTCCGATCACCCGAAGGCTCGAAATTCGACAACGGAAGGTAATTACCCAAACTTTGGGAAATTACGAAAATGGCCCAAAACGTCCGAAAATCACGGTACATGATCGAATAACCAAACTGAAGTTCACAACACGTCTACCAAAGTTAAACAGACTTATGGGAAACTCAAAACAGTAATTTCGAACGAGATTCACAAGAATCGAGCTCGAGTGCGGAAAAGTCGTTAAGAAACACGGAACTCAACAAAACAATACCGAAACAAACTCGGATTACAAAAAGTGCAGAATTAATCATTCTCAGAATGACGAAACAGTCCCAACTGAGTCGTCGAAATGGACCTCCACCGAAAAAAGAAAATTACCGAGAATCGAAATTGCGGATATTACATACTACCCTCCTTAAAAGAAGTTTCGTCCCGAAACTTAAAACAAGTAGGGAGAAGAAATAACCCGACAGGAAAATTCAACGAGATACACAAGAAACGCGTAACTTTGCCCATTGGCGAAACGTTACAAGCAACGCAAAAGGATACACAGCGTGAAAACACGCCCCACGACGACTAACGCAACGCCACCGACTATGATTCAAAACAACAACGAGTAATTAACAACACATCACATGCACACATTTAATCAAAGAAACGCATGCGACAACAAGTCGCACCCGACCACAACGACTATGTGATAGAAACAAATAGAGTATCACGATAGAAATCACTCTGATTTTCATCAATAAGAAAATATCCGACGTCAAAACACAAACAATTCAAGATAACAGAAAACGAGAATACCGGATATTACATTCTATCATACTAAAAATAAGTTTCGTCCCGAAACTTAAACTAAGGTTATCACAGTGATACGAAACAAAATATAACGACACATAATAAAACACCATGCTCATGACCCCGCGGTCCACTGTCACGCCTCCGTAGGTTCAACAACTAAACGGGGACTTACACAAAACAAAATATCATTCAACAAGTTTCAAACGTAAAAGCATCAAAAAAATACATCTCTACATGAGAAAAAATCCGTGCAGCGAGTACCAAAAACACCATCACTGGACATCACTGGGCCCTCCGGAAGTAGGAATGGAATTCCGGTCCCTTATCATCTCAGCAACAATCTCGCAGTGCTGAACTCGATGCCCCTCGTGTCCACAATTATAACAAGTCACCGGCGGTTTCTTACAATGCGCGCATTCATGGCCTAGAACGTTACAGTTGAAACACCTCGGAGCATTACCCGAACTCAAAGACACCTGCTTGGGTCTTTTAGGTTCCACAGTTGATCGAAAAGGTCCCATACTCGACTGATACAGGGGTTGAGGTGTAGGAATCCCAATTCCCTCACTTCTCGATGCGTCATCAGAGATCTTCTGCTTCTTCGCTACCAATACGGACTCGGTAGACATTATAGCCATCTCAAAAGCCAAGGCACGATCCTGATAGTCCTTCAAGGTTGTACACATAAAAGGAGCCATACACTGCCGAATCGGAGGTTTCATACGCATATCGAAATAATGAACCTTATCTGCCTCACTTTTCACCTGATCCTGAACATAACACAGTTGTCGATTGTAATCGACTATTGCTTGAGACACTGACACGTCTCGGGGCTTAGACGAGAAAAACTCAACAATCCTACGCTCTTTAACAGGCGGCGGACAATACTCGGCCTCCATGGAAATCTTGAATTCGGCCCAAGTAGCTGTACGATCACTAGGCGCTACGGCCTCCCACCATTGTGCAGCTTCCCTGTCAAGCAGGTATTGTGCGATGGGTACTCTTATCTCATCGGGGCAAGCTACAGCATCAAATGTTCTGTCCAACTGGAAGATCCAGTTCTCCCAGCCTAACGAGTCCGAGGAACCTATGAAACGGGGCGGGTGCATTCTCATCACAACTCGTAACCACTTACTAGCTCCGTTATCCTCATCCGGAATCCCGTACCGGTGTACGGTCTGATTCATATGCGCCAACTGGTTAGCCACCTGACGAAGGATGGTGGCGGCGCCAACGTCAACATTACCTCTGGATGATTGCTGCTGATCACCTGATGGGTCGTCATGACCGTCCGTACTAAGCTGATTGGAATTTGATAATGAGCGAGTCACCCTCTCACGCTCCTGATCACGACCACGACTACGACCACGTCCTAGGCCTCGACCTCTCGGCATACTGAACGGACGACCAATCAGAAAAATGCAACCATACAAACATTAAAACGTCAACATAGGATGATAGATAGCAGCACGATAAAATATCAATTCCAAGTCATCACACAAGTGCATGAACTAACACTGTAATTTTAGAACTTCATTCAAAAATAATTCACACAGTCACATCAACAGAAATATTTGGATTACACCAAATCAAGCACGGTCAAAACCACACACGTATTGTAGGGATCAAACACTAGCAACAAAATAAAATATTTCCGGGGTATTATTCAAATGATAACATTTTAAAATTCTCAAGTTTGAAAAAAAAATGGTGAAAAGAAATTTTTGAAAACATTTTCAATACCTCGGTCACTTAATCAAAACCATGTATCTCATTATCAAAATTGTTTTGATTGAAGCTATTTGCAAGACAACACGTTGAAGCTTCAATCTTTCGCTAGACGATATCGTCAAAATAACCTTATCAATATATCATTATCTTTACTAGCGTTATACAGGGTAACAACATGTTACCACGCCATCCATCACTAATATATCAACAGAGATTAAATAATCAGTAAAAAGGGGCACGGGTACAACTGTAATAACAAATTACTACCGGGTCAGTCAAAAGTCTACGGCCGTAACAACTAGTTGCAGGACTGCAAAATTGTCACAGTAGCCCCCAACACACAAACACATAACATTTAAATTCCGAAAATTAGGGTCGTTTTGCAAAACAAGATTTTTTCCAAAAATTTTGATTTCCACAAAATGCTCAAATCAGTAGAGTCTTTCAGGAAAAACGTTTTCAAAGCTACCCGTAGCGGGCATAATTACAACAATCCAAAATAGTCGACATTAAAACCACATGCCCAAATGGCAAACAGGGTCGCCAATTCAATCACATACATCTCATGACATCACGTTTAAACATGCAACAAAACCATTTATCGGAGTCTCTCACGAACTCTACCGTAAAACCTATCAAGGTTCACAACTTTCACACCATACCAACTCACATGGTGGTTCAAGGGCCAAACATCAATACATCCAGTTCTATACACATACGGCGTATCCAAGTATCGAATACAACTTCATTACACAACACCGCGTAAATAAAATTATGCACCACAAATATCACACATAAATGAAATCATGAACACATATATTGTGCATAAAAGAGGAGACTTACGTCCACAGGCCGCACGGAGATGACGTTCGCCCACGATACTAATCTCATCCGACAACATATCCAACGCGTTGTGACTACGCACAACTCAACTTGTCACCTGACGAGTCGAACGACAAGACAACACATTACTCGACAAATCACGACTCGAATCGACCCGACAGCCTAGGTTTTCGCAACCTAAGATCTGATACCATAAATGTAACACCCCCAAAACCGTATGGAATATTACACGCCGTAGACCCTTTCCACAAGGATCTACCAGGCTAAACATCCATAAAAGACCAAATGCTTGCCCGACCAGGGTCAAACAATATAATAATACAGACCGTTAAGGTCACTTACACATGAATACACAGACCGATGAGGTCACACAACTCCATCAACAGAACTGACTAAAGCAACATTACCCACATTGGGGTCGAAACACAATACATCGGAAGACTGAAACCAACTTCTAACAATACAACACAAATCAAAACAACTCTCGACTCTTGATTAGTATTTCAGCTCGTCATCCACTTATGCCGATCCTGTGACTGCTCCCCCGAACCAGCATGTACCTGGACGCAAAACAGACATCCACCCCCCGATTACTCGGGGGTTAGTAAAACTCCACTGTTTTACTAGTGCAAGTATAATACGATACGAAATGCAACAAGTAAATAGCAACTACAAATTTAATATGGAAATCAATTATCAAAATGTTCCCGAGAAGTTTTAGAACTTCGAACTCAAGCAAGAGATATTTGAAAAGGAACACATCATCTCGGGGATATTTAAAGTAGAAATTCTTTTGGACCTCGAGTGCCAATTTACAAAACCTTTTCGTAAACATTAGGGCCTTAGCCCGATTCTCGTTTCAAAACACACTAGTCAAAATATCATTATGAGTCCGAGACCCGTTTTTAAAATGTTACCCAAACAATCACTGTTATACGATTGTTATTCGTACACATCCGGAGGCCTCGACGGACCTTACCCGGACCACACACTGTTCATACACATCATGTACCGAACTCCGGAGGCCTCGACGGACCCTACCCGGCCACAAACATCGTTCGTACACATCATATACCGAACTCCAGAGGTCTCGTCAGACCCTACCTGGATCACACACCTTGTTCGTACACATCATGTACCGAACTCCAGAGGCCTTGTCAGACCCTACCTAGAACACACACACACACATCGACACGACACAACTCATAATCATCAAATGTCAAGCCATTCCACATTACACCGAAATGTATAATCAAGTATGTAAACCAAAACAACACAATTACCATAATCTTCATCACAACTCAACAATGACCAACCACGCCCGGCACAAACTTAGATGATTTACACATCCAACACAATTCCAAGATATTAACTAAGTGAAGGTATCATCGTTACCATCAATTCGTTCATAATAATAATCAATTCATACGAAACATATTCGCTAAGATAAATCAATTCACCATAACCATAACACAACGTCCCTATTCACAAGACACAATTCGTATAGTAAAATACTTGCCTTAATAACCGTTACTGAATACCCCGAAGAACACGGTTCGACCGGGAAGCTTGTACCACGAAGAAGACAACGAATGGAAGGTTTCCGACTCGAGTTCTTCACAAGAATTTCATTCCTAAGTAACAACGATATCAATTCAATCACATTTCTACGAAAACATATATAACTTCCCAAGTTCTACCCATTGAAGTATTTTATCGGCAACTTGAGGGCATAGTCCAAAATAATCGTTTAACGGAGAAATACTCGAATTTGTTCCGCAAAGGTTCAAGGGTAATGAATGATTTCGAGTATACAACCATGTTCTAACAATAATCTGAACTAAAACGAATCAAATCGGCCAAAACATCAAGAAACCTCAAAAATTCCCAAAACCAGGAGTTTAGGTGTTCTTACCTTCGATCCGGGCGGAAGATGATGTTAGATATGAATCAAACTTCCAAAACATGTTGCTCTATGTCATAACCATCCAAATCCGTCCATTATTGACGAAGAAACGCGAAGAAACGAAGAAAAAGAGTGAAAATGGCTGGATGACTCGGTCCAGGCCCTTAAATAGCCGACCCTGGCCGACCGCTTACGTACGTAATCGGCCATGGCCTACGTACGTAATCGGCCATGGACGAACTCCCTGTACCAAATCTGCCGACATGTTACGTACGTAACCGGCAGGCTATTACGTACGTAACAGGACTTACGGCCGTTACTGCCGGGCCATTACGGCCGTTACTCGGCCAGGTCTGGTCAGCCAGGCCTCGGTCGATCCGACGATCCGAAAAATCCCGAAACTCAGACCTGAACGTAAATCAAAAACATGATTACGAAGTACTCGCAAAGACGAATTCGAACACTAAGAGAACACACGATTCCGACCACCCGAAGGCTCGAAATTCGATAACAGAAGGTAATTACCCCAAACTTTGGGAAATTATGAAAATGGCCCAAAACATCCGAAAATCACGATACGTGATCGAATAACCAAACCGAAGTTCACAACACGTCTAACAAAGTTAAACGGACTTACAGAAAAGTCAAAACAGTAATTTCGAACGAGATTCACAAGAATCGAGCTCGAGTGCGGAAAAGTCGTTAAGAAACACGGAACTCAACAAAACAATACCGAAACGAACTCGGATGATAAAAAGTGCAGAATTAATCATTCTCAGAATGATGAAACGGTCCCAAGCGAGTCGTCGAAATGGACCTCTGCCGAAAAAAGAAAATTACCGGGAATCGAAATTGCGGATATTACAATTGCAATATGTTATACACTCTTAACAAATTCATAAGGAGGTTCTCGATTATACCTTCGTTTGTTTTTGGCATTGCAAAAGCACACTCTTGTCCCCTTGTGATTTGTATTACATAATATTCATATTTATATAATTTGCATTGGATTATTGGTGATACATATTAGTACGAGAATAAAATGGTTGAAAACATATGGCTTATCTTTGTACTAATATATTACATGTATCATACATCAATAGTATTATTATAAATACATTATGATAATATGAAATTTATTACTTTTCATTATTTTCGAAAACATATATTTTACAATTGCAAATTTATAGTTAAACTGCACTACAGTGGGTTTATAGTTTTGCATATTGTCTTAAACTATTTTATTCCATATTATGTGAATAATTCATATTGATCAAATGATTGAATTAATGTTGTCCACAGACAAATAATTCATGTATTTGAATAGCAATTAAGGAACTTATTCAATTGACGTTTTCGCTATAATTTTGATATAGTGAATTTAAACAACATCATACAAATTTTGGTGACAGCCCACAGGAGTACCTAAAATTATGTTGTTTATATACCATATTATAATATGTGTTATTTTAAGTCTAAATTCTCGTACCCCTAAATTGGAGTTAATTTTCCTTCAACCATCACCTCAATGGCTACGTCCATTATAAAACTCAATGCAACTAACCTCTCATAATGCAAAGAGCAAGTTGAGTTTTTCTTGAGGTTGCTTGAATTAGGCACGATTCTATATTAAGAGCCGTCTGCCCCACTTACTATAGTAAGTTCCCATGAGGATAACAAACTTCATCTTGATTGGGATCGATATAATAGGCTAACCATTACGTTTATGCGTCAACCTGAAAACTTCATAATTGAAGAATAGGAAGACATGGTCTTAACTCAACAATCAATTTATGGACTAAAACAAGCTTCCCGACAATGATATTTAAAAATTTCATGAAATCATTGCTGCTTTCAAGTTCGTATTTTTTGTTTTGTATGTTGATGATATTTTATTGGCTAGTAGCGATCTCGGTTTATTATGTGAAACTCATGATTATCTCTTAAATAACTTTTAAATGAAGGATATGGGTGAGTCTTCCTATGTGATAGGGATAGAAATATTCCGCGATCGATCACAAGGACTTATAGGATTGTCTCAAAAAGCATATATTGACAAAATCCTTGTGCGATTTGGCATGTCTATTTGTTCCTCAAGTCCTGTTCCACTGTATAAAGAAGACAAACTTGTTCTTGAGCAGTGCCCACATACTTCTATGGAAAAAGAATAAATGTCCAAATATCCTTATGGTCTGTACAAGACCTGATATCAACCATGCTGCAGGTTTACTGGGGAGATTTCAAAGTAACCCAGGCATTGCTCATTGGAAAGTTGCAAAGAAAGTTTTGAGATACCTCAAGGGGATAAGTAATTATATGCTCACACCAAATATCATGATAGGATAACGAAAGGTTCAAAACACATGGACCTAAAATTCCTATTACTCAAGCAAGATGTTAATTTGAAGAAAATTATTGTTTAATTACTCATGAATAACAATTATTGAGCTCTTACTAAATTTTAACATCTATCATTTCTGTTTCCTAATTGGTATACCATATGTTTAAGAATGATAATAGAAATGTCTTAGCTTCAAGACATTATGTGACCATTATGTTGCTCTCATTTACGGTCTAGCTATGAAAGTATTTAATGTTGTAGTACATGGAAGTAAGCATGTTGCGAAATAATTTTTGCACGCCATGACTCTCATTGACGACTCGATTAACCAAGACACTTATGGTAACAAAATAAATGAGTGATTTGCATATCACGCGCGTCTTATGTTCCTATAACGAAAATTATAATATATCCTCCTATAGACCAAGTGGGAGAATGTAAGAATATTATTAATTCTAATAATTCTTCCTCATAAATATGGTCATTAGCAGGATAATAATTTTCATATTAAAAATACAAATTCATTACGAACGTTACAAGTTGATAATTAAGAACATCATCATTAGCCTTGATGGATGGTTAATATTATATTTTCATGATTTGATGATTTGTTCTCTCTCTACCTATAAGTAACAACCTAATCCATCTAAAGGTTGTAAGTAAGAAGAAGCATATTATCATACAAACACATACACTCAAGTGGCTTATAGGCAAAGAGGGAGAAACCTCATCATCATACATTCGACCGGGTATAATCTATTCAATCCGTTTACGTCCTAATGACTACAGGTATGTCAATCTTGTTGGCCACTAAGTATACAAGATACAGCTTGGAAAGTGTTTTAAACAACAAGCTGTACGGTTTTCAAATCTGAGTGCGTAGCGGAAGTCTTGTTAAAGTGAGTTGCTGTGAATATAGCAACTAGATATGAAGTGTATACTTAAAAATAATCACAAATATTAAAACAGTAAATGCAGAAGGTAATTGACATGGTAATTAAAGTGGTTCGAGGTAAATCCCTCTACGTCCATTGGTCCTCCACACAGGAGTGAAAATGTTTATTATAAATACTACGTACACAACTACGTATTTATAATCAAACCTAATCAATATATCGTTCACACAGATTGATATAATGATCTTAGCCTTCAACCGTTCACACAGATTGATTTAAGCTATCACTTGACTGGTTTCTTCACACACAGTTCCAAAGCTTCATCTCTTCAATGCAAGTCCATCACACACAGTTCAAGAATAGCAAGGATTCTCAGTCCACATAGGGCTGATAGGTTTTGTTCACGGGTAGAACAATAATTGAACAACAGCTTTGACTTTCTGAGCTTTTAGCTGATGATGTGTTGTTCACAGTTTGAGCACTTGTATATCTCTTCTTTCAGAATAGCAATATGCTTTGGGAGATATGTTTTGCTCTGAATATTCGTGTAAGCACTTGTTTCACTTGCGTATGAGATCGTTGTATGATCTTCATGTTCTGGGGATATATATAACCTTCTGAAATATATCTATTGATATAAATATGTTGAGCAAGATTCCGTTCCAACGGGATGATGTGTTTGAATAAAACACGATCCGGATTTTGCGCTAGATTGAAAATCTCTGACGACTTGATATTTAAATACTTTATCCTTTAGTATTTAAATATATCTTCTCAAACGGGACTTTGACTTTAGCGGATAACAAAGATTCCTTCTTGTCCTATTTGGATGCTATATGGAATGATAGCTGTATTGTCGATTCGAGACAGTTTCCATACTTAGTCTTTATGAGACTCCTTTGCTGTATGATAGATTCACTGTATATACTGGGGCTACGAGAAGTCTTCAATACAGGTTGATACGTTTGATCAGCTTTTCGATACAGCTGCATGATGTATGCTGGATTAGCATATTGTCAAAACATTCCGTCATGATCTTTCGATACAGGGATTTGTTTATCCTGACAATCTCGATATAGGGATTGTTATCCCAACAATTTCCCCCTTTTTGATAATTTGCCAAGTCCTTCCAAGTCTTCCTTTTAAAACCTTATGATGTTATCCAAACATCCTTGATGATGCCAAAACTTTGACACTTAGCATCTTGAAGGAGGGCAGACTTCTTGGTCTTCTGTTAGAATGTTCTGGCCTTCAGCAATTAGCTTAATACTAAGAACTGCTCGCAGGCAAGTTCAGCTTTTATCAAAAGAGTGATACATGATTAAACTTATGATTGGCGCGCAGGCACAATCTTTACATTGTATTCTAGATACATACAACTTAAACTATGAACTGTTCGCAGACAAGTTCTTACAGCTTATGTATTAAAAACAAATTTTATACTTGTATACAGCAAGGATAAATTAAGTGTTTGTAGACATACAATAACACAGTAGATTACGAGTTGTAATCTTTCAAGACAGGCAAATATTTTATTGATATTGAAATGAAATGTTACAAGATTTTGTTGTTCTGAAAATAAGATTACAAAAATAATACAAGGAAATTTAACTCAAGTAGTCTGAGTGCCTCCATGGCCTTTTAGGGTCATTCTTGGTACCTTTCCACCAGTTTTGATGAGCGTCCTTGTCTCGATTCAGATATATGGCTTGTCCATTATATGACTTATCGAAGAATAGGATCCGATCTTCTGGATGGGTAACCAAGTCACCTTTTCTATGCTTCAACTTCATCTGCTGATGTAGCGGAAGCGTTCCTTGTTCCAACCTTTTCTTGAACTCCTCTGCGGCTTCCTGTACCGTCCTGCATCTGTTGAATAATGAGGATTCCCTGATAAGAACAACAAAGTAACTTAGCAGTTCATTTCTCCTCCAATTCTTTATCTCTTCAGCAGTAGGCTGTCGGTCGGCCGAGAGGTTCATAGCTTGTGGCTTTTGAACTAGGCTCTTCCAAGGATACTTAGGATCCTGGAATTCTGGTTGATGTCCCTGTATCCTAATGTTCTGCATTGAAATACGGGCTATATCAGCATTGAAGGAGTCTTCAAACGGAGCTAACATTTCTTTCTCTTGCTCCAGCTTTGTTCTCCTAGCAGCTTCCCTCGATTCTTCCCCTTTTTTGGCGTCATCAAGGTATGACACCTTTTAATCAAGGCGTTCCAGGATTTGCAAAGCAGTATCCTATTTCATCTCAATATTTGTCATTTTCTCAACAAGGGAGGAGAGCACCTGCGACATATCTTGAATTTTCTTGTCGTGGGCTCGAAGCTGGGAACCGGTTTCGATCATAGCAGATGCTGTCTTGGCCTCGAATATGCGTATCTTTGATTGTTCTTCTCTCAG
Source organism: Orobanche coerulescens (assembly GCA_033398695.1). Taxonomy (NCBI): domain Eukaryota; kingdom Viridiplantae; phylum Streptophyta; class Magnoliopsida; order Lamiales; family Orobanchaceae; genus Orobanche; species Orobanche coerulescens. The sequence goes on along the minus strand of CM065815.1, from coordinate 126,134,478 downwards.
GATCTGCTCCTGTTTTTCTTGAAATTGGCTCAGGGCCTGCTTGAAGACATGTGGCAGGATAGTGAAGGCTTCTTCCACTCGGGAGACTTCATGCTTTAGTCCTGTCATCTCTTCAACGGCAGATGTGTGTAGCCAATCAAGAGCTTTTTCCACAGAATACAGGGCATCGAAGGCGTCCTGGATGAAAACAGTTTGGAGGCCAAGAGCATGTAATCGCTCTTTCCTTGTGGCAGTCCTAGGAGAGTCTGGCTGGGCAAAATCCTCAATTCATCGCGACAGCAAGTTTCCGCACAGTATCAACAACAGCGCTGGGAATCCAATTGGAGACCCAGAAGGCAAGCTATTAGGCTAAAGAAAATGGCTCCACCTCCAAGACGGCATTCGTACTGGACTAATAATAACCCTGAATTTTACATGCATAATAATTATCATGGTTATAGCAACTACGTATATGCTCCACGTAGAAATCGCAATTACGGACCTAAACCATCCTACAGTAAACCTATTGCTGTCAGGAAAATTTGGGTACCTAAAGGCACTAACATTCATGGACCCAACAATCAAAGGAGACCTAAATCTATCTAATTTGTTTGCTACAGGACATTTTGGAGAAGGACATCTGGTACTTCGACAGCGGATGTTCCCGGCACATGACAGGAGATAAAAGCAAGTTATCAGATTTTGTAGAAGGTCGCGGTCCAAAAGTGCGCTTCGGTGATAAATCTAAAGGAAGAACAAGAGGGAAGGGAACCCTACTTGTAGGAAAATTCAAAATCACCGATGTAGCTTATGTTGAAGGCTTACAGTACAATCTACCTAGTATTAGCCAGTTCTGTGACAAACAGTTCTCGGTGAAGTTCTATATAGATCACTGTGGAGTCAAGAACATCCTAACCAAAGAAGTTGTGCTCACAGGAAGCAGATCAGGTAATATGTATATTGCTGACTGGATGCCTACGAGCTCCACAATTCCTTGTTTTGTTGCCAAAGGCACTGCAGATCTTAGCTGGCTATGGCACAAGAGGATGTCACACGTCAACTTCAAGACTATCAACAAACTATCCAGACAGGGAATGGTTAGAGGATTGCCAAACATTTCATTCCAAAAAGACAGCGTATGTGGACCCTGTCAGAAAGGCAAGCAAATTAAGACCACCCTGAAAAGCAAATCTTACCTTTCCACCCACAGAGCTTTGAAAATGCTACATATGGGTCTCTATGGTCTTGTAAACCCGATAAGTTTGGGAGGTAAGAAATACTGTCTCGTTATTGTTGATTATTCCAGTTATGCTTGGACAATTTTCCTAAGCAAGAAGAAGGAAACAATAATAAAGCTGCCCGAGCACCTGAGCAAACTTCAAAATGAAAAAGGGGTCTAGTATCGTGTCCATTCGTTTCGACAGAGGTACAGAATTTACTAACCGCTTTATTAAGCAGTACTGTTCCGAAAATGGGATACAGCACGAATACTCAGCTGCCCATACACCTCAACAAAATGGTGTTGCCGAGCGAAAGAACAGGACGCTGAAAGAAGCAACAAGGACAATGATTGTCGAGAGCAAGTTGCCACAGCGTTTCTGGGGCGAAGCCACCAATACAGCGTGCTACACATAAAATCGCTGTATCGTCAACAAGCATCACAACAAAACAGCATACAAGGTATGGAACAACAAAACTCCGTTAGTTTCGTACTTTCACATTTTTGGATGCAGATGTTACGTTTTGAACAACGGTAAGGATCAACTTAGAACCTTTGATGAGAAATAGGATGAAGGGATATTTGTAGGATATTCCTCTGTTAGCAAAGCTTATATGATCTTCAATAAAGGGAAGCTAACAATTGAGGAATCAGTTCATATAGTGTTCGATGAACCTCACCATGATCCTACAGGAGTAGAAGACCTTTCTCAGAACATCCAACAACTTTCCATCATAGATCCACCAACTCCTATCGAACCTGTCGTTAACCTAGAAATCAACCCCTGCAGCTGTAAGAGCTGACGTAGATGAAGTCGATGCTGTACAAGCTGAAGCCAAAACTACAGCAACTTAAGATACAGTACGGGACCCCGAATTAGAACCCGACAGAAGATGGTTGAGAGATCACCCACAAGAGTTGATCATTGGAAACATTGATGCTGGTGTTTCTACCCGTAGGAGAATACAGAGTACACAAGGAAATGTACTATGTGCGCAAGAAGACCACGAGTCAGAGATATCTCCATTTCCTGAATGGAAATCTCTATCCGAGCTTATAAGACTTAATATGTGCACCATTGCTGTATTCTTAGCCCAATCCGAACCTGTTTCTACCAAAGAAGCTCTCAACAACTCTCATTGGATCTCATCTATGGAAGAAGAGCTTAACGGTTTTGAAAGAAACAACGTATGGTATCTTGTACCCAAACCTTCGCATCGATCAGTAATTGTAACCAAATGGGTATTTAGAAACAAGAAGGATAGAAATGGACTCATTATCAGAAATAAATCCAGATTAGTCGCCCAAGGCTACAGACAGGAATAAGGCATAGACTACAATGAGACATTTGCCCCTGTAGCCAGACTATAAGCCATAAGGATATTTTTAGCCTTTGCCGCCCATAAAAGCTTCATTGTATACCAAATGGACGTCAAAAGTGCATTCCTGAATGGAGATCTTGTTGAAGAAGTATATGTTGAACAACCACCAGGGTTTGTCAATCCAGAATGCGAAGACCTAGTATACAGGCTAAGGAAAGCAATGTATGGACTTAATCAAGCCCCTAGAGCATGGTATGAAACTCTGTCCCAGTATCTAACCGATAATGGATTCGAGAAAGGTGCTGTGGACAAGACCTTGTTCAAAAATAGGAAGGTGATGACCTCCTGATGGTTCAAATCTATGTAGATGATATAATATTTGGTTCAACTAACCTTGCTTTATGCCAAAGGTTCTCTCATCTCATGTAAAGTAAATTTGAAATGAGTATGATGAGAGAACTTAGTTATTTCCTAGGTTTGCAGGTAAAGTAGTTGCCTACTGGGATTTTCATCAACCAGGAAAAATACAGCAAGGAGCTTCTCAACAAATTTGGAATGAATACTTCCAAATCATTGTCAACCCCTATGGGCACTTCCGTGCAAGTTAGTGCTGATGAAGCTGGAAAGCCGGTTGATCAATCAATTTACAGGAAGCTTATTGGCTCACTCCTATACCTAACAGCTAGCAGGCCTGATATCCAGTTTGTTGTGGGAGTGTGTGCGCGATATCAAGTATCACCTAAAGAATCACACTTCGCAACAGCTAAACGAATCCTAAAATACGTCAAAGTAACAGTCGATGTAGCACTTTGGTATCCTAAAGAAGGAGGATTCGATTTAGTTGGCTGCAGCGACTCGAATATTGGAGGTTGCAAGCTAGATAAGAAGAATACAAGTGGAACTTATCACTTTCTTGGACCTAGATTGGTGTCTTGGTTTAGCAAGAAACAATTGGCGAACTCTCTTTCAATAGCTGAATCAGAATACTATGCTGCTGATAGTTGCTGTATGCACATCCTTTGGATGCAACAACAGCTGTCAGATTATGGAATTGAAGCCAAAGATATGCCGATTATGTGCGATAGCACGAGTGCAATTGCTATCACTCACAACCCTGTATTGCACTCTCGCACCAAGCATATTCACATGAAGAATCATTTCATTAGGAATCATGTTGAGAACAAGGATGTTCGGCTGGAAAAAGTTCATACAGATATCCAATTAGCCGACATCTTCACCAAACCTCTCGACACAGCAAGATTCTGCATTCTTCGACATAAATTGGGTTTGCTACAGCCTAACTCCCTGAAAGTTTTTAATGCTTTTACTCAGTAATTGAGGGGGAATGCTGTAAGACCTAAGAATACAGTATCCACCGTTAGTTATCTGTACACTCAGTCTATCAGAACAGCACTGTAGGAACCAAGCGATATGAATTATCCTACAGCTGATGTGTGCAATAATTAAGGGGGAATACAGTAAGACCCAAAAATACAGCATTAATCCGAAAGCTGCTGTATCGAATTGAAAACCGTATGTACCTTTTAAGGGGGAACGCTGTATTTTCGCATATACAACACCTACAATGGGAAATCAATTATCATGTTATTTATTTTAAAATATTTTATGTCCACGTGCCCTGTTATCATTACAAGTCGTTTGCATTAAATGCTGTACACGACATCTGGACATTGGTATCTTCAAAGCCGCAATGTTTCAAATTTTTTATTAATTGTACACCGCCTTTTCGGGCAATAAGGGTAATTTACTTAGTCAGGAGTGGGACCCGCTTTTATTTTAAATTAGATGGATAAGTTGTACCAGTTAAACTCAGCCCATCGTGATCGTTCATTTAAAATAATGGTTCCCATCCCTTAAATCTGACCGTTTAGTCTCTGAAAACCCTTCTTCGCCACCCACTATAAAAGGACTGTAAATGCCATTTGAGACTCTTTACGCTTTCTGCATATTGTAAGAGTTCTTGAGCATACAGACTACAAAACTTTCTGTGTTTACTGCATTCTCTTTGAATCCTTTTAACTTTTCTTCGAGAATCATCAATGGCATCTTCTCAGACCTCTTCCATCTCTCTCAAGAAAACATCCAACATCATCTATGGACAGATCTTCTCTAGATCTGTCGTGCTTGAACGTGTCCGTTTCGAAGTGGATGATGTCGAATCGATGGAGTACGTCATCACTAGGATTCGTCAACAAGGCCTCTATCGCCTTGGGAGCCACTCTGCTGAACGATTTGATGTTCATCTGGTTGAGGAGTTCTACCTCAATGCTGCTGTTCGTTTCCTTTCGCTGGCTCAAGGAGGACATGTTGCTGACATCATAGACGTCATTCGCGGAGTCGAGATCCGTGTTGACCAGGAGCTTCTCCAGAATCTTTACAGGCTACCTGCTTATGGCCTGTCAATGGAAGATCTTGAAACCTTTGGGTCCAAGGAACTATTAACCTGCTTACTATAGCTTGTTCACCGGTTCAGCCTCAGTTGAAACGGTTCACACCTCTTGCCATAAGAAAAACTTTTGTTTACCTTTTGTCTATTTACACGATTTTTGTTGTCGTGTTATTGAGAATAGAACAGGTGCTTTTGAGATGTGCACCAATCTTAGGTTTAGGATGATGGTTGCAATAATGACCTGTGAGAAGGTCAACTGGTGTCAAATCATCCTCAAACGGTTGCAGAAAGAAGTTTCTAAGCCTGCCTCGCAGAAGAAATCCTTTGGTTTGCTTTTGAACTATATTCTAACCAAATGCGGTGTTCCGCACGATGATAAAGCAAAGAAGATCACTTCTCGCATTTATATGGGAAGCATCAGACCCACCGTCTTCAAGAAAGGACCCCTCATTGCAAACAGGCCCTACGTCCGCAAATTGCCTCTTTCTGCCGACCCAAGGGACGTATCTTCGAAGTCTCATAGCGATTAGACTTCAAGGAAGATAAAAAGATCTCACAGCAAAACTCCAGTTGCTATTGAGAAGCCGAAAAAGAAGCTAAGGAGGCTTTCAAAAGTTAAGACTACAGAAACCTCCCAGGATGCTTCTTCTGTGGCTCAACCCACTGAACAACTCCCCCAGGGCCCAACCCCTGTGGAAGAGATGCCTGCTACTTCGATACAGTAGATCCCGAGCCTTTGGCAACTGTAGTGGACAAATTTTGTCAATCCAGCCCAAGCCGAACAAAGTCTTTCCAACCAGCCCAACAAACCCAATAGACTAGACACTTTGTCTAAGATAAAATTCGTTGGGCCCCTGGCTTGGAAAGATCCGCAAACCAACCCGGATCCAGGGGTTCGCCACGTCAGCCACGCGTATTCGAATGGTCAGATAAAATGACTTTTGAGCCAGTCAAAAGTCAAAAAAGCATGCTAAAGTAACGGACAAATAGAGTTGAGGGCCAAGGAGGTCAACAATGGACATGTGACAGGACAAAGTGAATCAACGGGCATGTGACAGACAAAGCGAATCAACGGGCATGTGACAAACAAATCGAATCAACGGGCATGTGCCAGACAAGCGATTCAACGTGATGGACGAATAAAAGAATAAGGATCCCAAGCTGTCCTATATAATGACAAGACAACCGACCCAATCGATTCATTGAATTCTAAGTTGTTCTCTACTGAACTTACTCTCTCTAATAATTCTTTGTCATCCTCCTGCGCTCTCAACCACTGCCTTATCTCCTTCACTAGCCGGACGTACCTGACCGTCTAATATCACCGATCTCTGGCGTTCTCAACCACCGTCTTACCTCCATCACTCATCGGACGTACCTGACCATCCAATACCACCAACATCATCAACTGCTATATTATTTATTATATTTAATTCGTTTATTTCAACTTTATTCAATGTAAAATTGCTTACTGACTTGAGCGTCGGAGGCTCTTCGGCTGACACCCCACCGGTGCTCTCTGAGGGCTCTTACGTGTTTTGTGTTGACAGGTTGCTAGTGCCCGATTCAATCAACCTGACTGACGTGCCTGACGTCGTCATCATCAATTGTAGGAATCACCCCTACAGCGGCTATGACGGATGCTCAAACATCTGCCAACATACAAGACTCTGGCGATTCGGATGCCACTTTGGAGCCAAAAGCTACTTCTCCTATACGGGATTCCACACCCATGAAGGATCTATCTCCCATCAGGGTAGCAACCCCTGTAAGGGATCCCTCTCCGATATAGGATTCCACACCTGTAGAGGAACCCATGCCTACAGCGAACCCGGGTGCTGTACGCAGCCCCTCCCCGGACACAATTATTACCAAAACCATACTTTCTGTGCAAATCGAACAGGCTTATGAATGGTTTGTCCAATGGAAGAACTACAGACTTGCTCCTTACGACAACCTATACAACTGGAGCGAATGGAGCAACGAAGAAAGATTTGTCTTGGAAGTGGCGGACGCTCAAGATGTAGCTGTCCTGATCCAATGGGACAACCTATGTGTTAAAGAGCTTATTGAGAGCCATTTGTTTGAAAAAGCCGAAGAACAAAATAAAGGAAAAGCTAAGTCCGTGGAATCTCTCGAAAGTCCAAAATCAGATCCCGACTCGGACGATGATGACGACGCCCTACAGGCTGGTCTAAGAAAGAGTCGCGAGAAATCTGAATTTTAGATGGGTGCAGGATCTTCCAGTCAGTATCAATCACCTACCCATCAACAAGATGTTGTTCCCGACAACGAGGATTCAGTCCCTCATGTCGCGGAGGAACAATCTGTTTCGCAATAGGCACCCGAGCCTGTCGCCGCCCAAGTAGAAGAAGAATCCAGCGTCATCCTGCACGAGGAATCAGTCCCTCTGCCGAAGTAGGCGGAAGCTGAGAGACAGTAGGAGGAATCAGTCCCTCCTGTATCCATGTCTTCAGAACCCACTTCAGCACAGGAGGATACAGCTGTTAGGAGTATGCCCTCGAATGTCACTCAGAGGATGTTGAGTGAGGGCATTGTACTTATAATCATGTAAATCATTATCATAAGGCAAATGAATGTTTCTTTATTTACTGATAGTTACTGGCATTCCTAGATCGTAAATATACATATAGAAACTAGTCCATGAATTTGAGAGCAAAACGTTCCACTCCTTATTGGATAAGGGGGTCGGCACTGGAAAGGTTTATAGCTCAAATACTTAATTGTTCGCAAGTCGATGAAACTTGATTGGGCGTTAAGTTTATGTGAAGACTTGTATGACGTGTTCTTTGACATGGAGAGTGCCTGTCGAACACTAATGGTTAGTGGGAGCACATGTTATAGGTATGCTAATTGGATTAGTATACTCGAATTGACTCACCCTCGATTCGTCACATGGATTTCACTCTGGGACAGTCACTAACGGAATCGAAAGGTTGTGATAGGTATTCGTGAACCTTCGACTTGAGGATTTAGTAGGGATGTGCTTGTGATGTCAAGATTTTCATTAGAGTAGTTCGACCCTATAAACCGAAAGGTGTGGGTTAACCTCGACGTGCATCTTGACGGGCAAGTAGCAGGTCATACTGAATACCAAGATAGAATTCTTTTTCCCGTTAGTAAGCGGGTTATATGTCCTATGCGGTTATTGGCAGATGAGATCATAAGTCTTTAGCCAAAGCATTGGATCTAGTTGTACTGGATACACGAGAGCTCGATGATCTCAATTTGCATTAATGCATGCATAGCGTCAAGTACAGATAGGGTTTGACTGACCGTGACCCTATAACTTGATCAGGACATTTGAAAGAAGGGTTTATACGTATACTGGTATTCACTACAGAATGGTTCTTGAATGATCCCAATCATTCATTCTCAGTTGGGGTACAGTGTAGGCCGCCAGGCTGGCTAGGTGGTGCTACTACTCTTTGGTTCCTCCCATTGCTGACTGAGACGGACCTACCGAGTCGCGTAATAGGATTGACAACGGAATGAATCGAGCTTATTCTCTCATTATAAATATTAGATATTGGATATCTAATTTATTAGAACATTGGATGTCTAAATTGATTTATTGAATAAATTAATTTACGGCCTAATGAATTAAATAAATTACTGGGTGACTAATTTAATTCATGAATATAATTATTTCTTGGAGAAATTAATTATGTTATTATATATTTGATATGATTAATTAATTAGATTAATTAATCGATATAAATATATCGAAACGGAATCGGAGTTTATCTGTTTGGACTCTCGGGAGTCCAAAACGGACCGAACTTATCCGGCTCCTTCTAGATGGCCGCCCCAAGTCACCTACTCCATCCATTGTCTTGGTATTCACTTGGTGGGGTACTAGCTTTGTGATATTTCAAGGGGACAATATATCATTTTGGTGATTTTGTCAAATGGGAGGTGATTTGGTATGATATGATGAGAATATATGTGTGAAGACCATATCTCCTTGGCCATTAACTTCATCTCACGTTTTTGGTAAGAGAAGAGGAGAGAGGAAAAGTTTTTCCAAGGTTCACCATATTCATCATCATCTTCACTTCTCTTCCTAAGTTTTTTCTTGGAGAAAATATTTGTGAGATAGAGAGATTTTAGATTAAACGCTTAGAGTGTTGTAATCTTGAGTTGCATAGCTTCGATAACCTTGTTCTAGCCGTATCCTTGGAAGATAACAAGGTTTAGTCGTTCCGGTCATTGCTCCGGCGCGTGGCAAGTAGAGACGCAGTCCTTTCGGCGTTGGATCATCCAAGAACTTGGAGTATATTGATCGTAGAGAATTCAACTAAAGCTTGGGGAATAGCTCAAGAGAAGGAATCCATTTAATCAACGGACTACAAGGTTGAGTTCTTACATCTCTTGTGTTTCCGTTTATATATTCGTATATACGTAGCTCGATCGATCCTCGTAGGGATTCGGATCAAATTAATTTTCATTTTACCGCTTCCGATGGGCCTTCGTTTTAGGCATCGAATCCCAACAGTGGTATCGGAGCGTAGGACTTGCGATCGTATATACGATATTGGCATTTGGAATGCTTGATTAGATGGTGTATGACTTAGAATCATTATCATATTTATCGTTGATTTTCTATTGTTCATCCAAAAATTATTTTTTCATGATTTTATGTTACAATGTAAATCTATTTTTCTTTTGAAAAACTGATTTAAAGTGTAATATAAAGATTAGAAAAATGTTATTTTTGGCATCGGGGCAAAAAACGAGCCGAAAACGTAATCGCAACTGGGTCAAGCCTTGCCGCCGGGTCCGAGGCGCAGAGATAGCGATCTGGACTGTGATTAGCCACGCTCGGCACTGTCGGCCACGCTCGGAAATGGTCTCGGTCCCTACTGCCTCGCTGGCACTGGCAGTGCAACGGCCGTGTTTTTCGACTCCATTTTTTATATTTCGGTCAATAATTAATTTCCCACAAATTAAATTGGTTTTAATTTGACTAAGATTTAATTATGGTAATTTTATTCTTAGGGGAATTAATTTAATGAAATATTTTCTCGTCCCGGACAAGTTAAAATTGACGATTGTTTGAATTAATTGGATTAATTCATTTCGGATGAATCGATTGGATCGTTTCGTATTGTCGATTGGATCAATGTATCTCTACACTTTACATTTATATAGTATTTATTGGATGAATGCTTTTGAATGGGGATGTGGTTCGTGGACTTAGTTTTTTGAATCGTTCGGTTTTTATTCGATTGGGTTGTAAAGGCCATTTTGAGCCTATTTATTTTACTAGAAATATTTGTATCTAGGATGCAATTTTCAATGTAAAATTTATATGTAATGATGAAGACCGGAGGAAGATCAGTTTCGAGAAGACGAAGATTCAAGACGAAGACTTGTAATTAGATTACGGAGTTTATGTTTTCTAGGAAAGGTCCATGAACCACATGTTGGTAGCAACTAGGTTGTGAATGGTTGTTTCATATTGTATGAATGCCACAAACGCGCTTAAATGAATTAATGTGCAAAGTGTAACATTAATCGCGAAAATTCTCCCACGACAAATTATTAAGTTTATAAGGTTTCAAGGTTTTCCTTCCCTCCATCGAGCTTTCGGGAAATTGAAATCCAAACTGGATGTGCTATGCTTTCGAGTTATCGGGGTAGTCATTCAGGAAGGACGGATAAATTACCGGGAGCGCATTGGATGCCTTCGGTTGGAGCAAATTTTATCCCTAGAAACCTGATAGGTTGCTGGATAAGATTCAATTGTGAAACTGATTTGCGTCGATGGTATAAACTTAACTTGTTCACGAACCATAGAAACCGTATAGGTTGAGGGGAGTGAACAATGGGAAAAAGAAGATCGAATCATCCATTAGATGGGTTGGTGTTGGACACCACTTTATGAAAATTAATAGACTAGAAACCTGTTCGGTTGCCCTCTATTAAGATTTATAAAGAACTCGATCACCACTATGAAGTAGAGCGACGATACTTCCGGATTTCACATGGGAGTGTGTTATTCTGATAAAAATAGTGAGAGCTGGGTAACAAGAATATAAAAGACCTTAATTCTATACTCAGATCATAATTAAATGAGTCACTAATTAATCTATCATACTTAATGCACACATAACTCTCAATATGACAATGAATCCACTCACAATTCTACTCCAAAAGAACACCTTGAACAGACCTAACTTTGTGGATTGGCTCCGCAATATGATGATAGTCCTCAATATAGAGGCACTGGGATATGTCTTGGAGACGGATATTCCGGCACCTCCGGTGCGGACAGGAGCTAATTAGAAAGAGATTGATAACCACTAAAAGTGGGTTAAGGATGACGTAAAAGTCCGTGCTTACATGATGGCTTCTATGTATAATGAGCTTTAAGGAGCTCATGAGAAAATGACTTCTGCTAGGCAGATTCTATCTCACTTAACCGAGCTTTATGGTGAGCACATTCGAACTGTTAGATATGAGATATCCAAGCAACTGTTCGGTGCAAGGATGAAGGAAGATGAGAAGGTTGGGGACCACGTCCTCAAAATGATATCCATGATCGAGAGATTGGAGGCTCTTGATTTTAAGTTGGATACTTCTCTTCAAACCGACCTTATCTTACAGTCTCTCCCTGATTCCTTCTCACAGTTTGTTATGAACTTCAACTGCAATGAGATTGCATGTAACTTAGCTGGGCTAATGAACAAACTCGTGACCGCTCAGTCTCAGATGAGGACTCCGCGGATGAAGGAGTTTGCCCTTGTGATTTCTTCTGGACCTCGGAGGTCTAAGAACAAGAAGAAAAAGACCAAGAAGCAGACGGGACCACAATTCAAGGACTTCAAGGGTAAGGGCAAGGCCCCGATGGTTCCTAAGAACAAGAAGAAGAAGGAAGCATGTCTAAAGTGCGGTGAGCTGGGCCACTGGGCAAGAGACTGTCCGATTCTTCATGGCGCTTCAGGTACAGAACTTTTAGTTTTGGAAATGAATTGTTCTCCTACTGTATTTTCTACTTCTTGGATACTGGATTCTAGTGCTAGTTCTCATATTTATACCGTGAATCAGGATCGGGAACAAAGTAGGAAGCTTGGAACTAGGGAAGTGATGGTCACTGTCGGAAGCGGGCATAGTGTCAAGGCAACCGACATAGGATCACTTCTTATTGGATTTAGAATCCGGCTTTGTTTTTAGAAGATGTACTTGTTTTGCCCAAGGGGCATAAAACATTGTATCCATTCCAGTCATGGATCGGAAAGGCCTTTTCATTTTTCATTGGTGATGGTTCCTGCAAATTTATTTTAGAAATAAACTCGTGGGCACTGCTACATTGTTAAATGGATTGTATCATCTAATCCTCAGTAACAAAGTCGTTGTGAATACTATAACTAGGAAGCGTGGTAGGGATAAAACCAATCAAGTTTTGAAATGGCATCTTAACTTGGTCATGTTAGTCAGACCAAAGTTTACAAGATGAAAAAAGATGGACTTATGGGTCCATTGGGATCGGATCCCTTTCCTACTTGTGAATATTGCCTTAAAGGCAAAATGACAAAGTCTCCCTTCACAGGTACTTTTGAAAGAGCCACTGATAAACTAGGATTAATCCATACCGACGTATGTGGTGCTTTGGAAGCAACACGTGATGGATATTAGAATTTCATTACGTTTATAGATGATCATACTAGGTGTGGTTATGTATACTTAATGAAACATATATCCGAGGCCTTTGAGAAATTCCAGGAATTCAAGGCCCAAGTCAAGAAACAAATTGGAAATCATATCAAAGCACTTTAGTTGGACCGAGGTGGCGAGGATATGAGTACGGAGTTTGACAAGTTCCTGAAGAAACATGGAATAGTATCACAACTAACACCTCCAGGCACTCCTTAGTTAAATGGTGTGTCAGAAAGAAGGAACCACACCTTGTTGGACATGGTCCGTTCCATGCTAGGCTATACTGACTTACCGATTTACCTGTGGGGGTATACACTCCTAACTGCTGCATATAGCTTGAACAGATGTCCTTCCAAATCCGTTCCTAAAACTCCACATGAGATGTGGGAGGGCAGGAAACCAAGTCTTAATCACATTAGGATTTGGGGATGTCCCGCCTATGTCAAGGAGACTAAGGTGGACAAAATGGAAGTGAGGTCCGTAAGGAGATGTTTCATTGGATTCCCATATGAGGCAATGGGTTATCTATTCTACATGCCCTAAGATCAAAAGATCGTTGTTGCTTTCCATGCACACTTCCTGGAAGATGAGTTCATTCAGGAAGGCGGAGGAGGTAGAAATATTTCTTTGGAATAATACAATGAAACTCCTCAGGAGACACCTGTGCAAGAAATTTGAACCGAACCTTCTATAACACAAGTACAACCGCCTCATGGGTCTAGTAGGGTGTCTTAATTACCTGAGAGGTATAGTTTTATGCACTTGGAGGAACTGGGTTTCCACGAGGTTCCAGGTGATAAACAAGAGACCGACCCGCGACTAATGACCTAGCAATGGTGGATGTAGACTCCATGAAATGGACTGTAGCAGTCTTCATGTAGTTGGAACCTTCATTTTGATGAGACAGTCAAAGAGTTTGACTTCGTGCAAAATGAAGAGGAACCTTGTGTATACAAGAGGGTTAGTGGGAGCAAAATCGCATTCTTAGTACTATATGTAGATGACATTCTACTAATAGGAAATGATGTGGGAATGCTCAGTTCTGTGAAAGCTTGGCTTACAAAGACTTGGGAGAAGAAACCTATATTCTTGCGATTAGACTCTACTGGGATAGAGCGAAGAGAATGATAGGCCCTCTATATAGATAAAGTCTTAAAGCGATTTAAGATGGATGATTCTAAAAGTGGGTTCCTTCCGATGCGACATGGAATAAAACTCTCCTCGAAGATGTGTCCTCAAAGTGAGGAACAACGAAAGGAAATGAGTAATATACCATATGCTTCGGCCGTGGGTAGCCTTATGTATACTTTATTGTGTACGGGACCTGACATTGCGCATGCTGGGAGCGTGGTAAGTAGGTTTCGGGCTAACCCAGTTAGGGAACATTAGACCGCCATAAAAGAACGTTCTCAAGTACTTTAGAAGGACTAGAGATCTGGTTCTTAAATATGGTGGTGGAGAACTGAATGTGGTGGGATTAACTGAATTGGACTTCCAAGGATAGAAAGACGATTCGATGTCTACTTCTGGCTACATATTTACTCTTAATGGAGGAGCAGTATCTTGGCATAGTGCCAAGTATAGCGATCACTTGGTTCCACCTAGAATTTGAGTATAAAGCGGACTCGGAGGCCTCCAAATGAAGGGTTAAGAAGTTACTGGGTAAACTTCACGTGACACCATGTGCTGCGCTGCCTATTTTCATTTTTTATACGATAACAATAGAGTGATAGCACAGGCCTAGGAGCTGAGGTTTCATAACAGTACCAAACATATTGAGATAGAGTATCATCTCGTAAGAGAATTTGTTTGCAAAGAGATACATTATGCTGCATAGAGTTGAGTCAGCCGACTACGTCGCTGATCCACTGACCAAGCCACTTTCTCAGATTAGCTTAGAGCTTCATCTGGAGAACATGGGTATTAGATACCATATTGTGTGGCATTGAGTGCAAGTAGGAGATTGTTAGGAGTATGCCCTCGAATGCTACTCAGAGGATGTTGAGTGAGGGCATTGTACTTGTAATTATGTAAATCATTATCATAAGGCAAATGAATGTTTCTTTATTTACTGGTAGTTACTAGCATTCCTAACTCATAAATATACATATAGAAACTAGTCCATATATTTGATAGCAAAACGTTCCATTCCTTATTGGATAAGGGGGTCGGCACTGGAAAGGTTTATAGCTCAAATACTTAATCGTTCGCAAGTCGATGAAACTTGACTGGGCGTTAAGTTTATGTGAAGACTTGTATGACGTGTTCTTTGACATTTAGAGTGCCTGTCGAACACTAATGGATAGTGGGAGTACACGTTATAGGTATGCTAATTGGATTAGTATACTCGAACCGACTCACCCTCGATTCGTCACACGGATTTCACACCGGGACAGTCAATGACGGAATCGAAAGGTTGTGATAGGTATTCGTGAACCTTCGACTTTAGGATTTAGTTAGGATGTGCTTGTGACGTCAAGATTTTCATTAGAGTAGTTCGACCCTGTAAATCGGAAGGTGGGGTCAACCTCGACGTGCATATTTACGGGCAAGTAGCAGGTCCTACTGAATACCAAGATAGAATTTTTTTTCTCCCATTAGTGAGCGGGTTATATGTCCTATGTGGTTATTGGCAGATGAGATCATAAGTCTTTGGCCAAAGCATTGGAGCTAGTTGTATTGGATACACGAGAGCTCAATGATATCGATTTGCATTAACGCATGCATAGTGTCAAGTACAGATAGGGTTTGACTGACCGTGACCCTATAACTTGATCGGGACATTTGAAAGAACGGTTTATACGTATACTGGTATTCAAGACAGAATGGTTCTTAAATGATCCCAATCATTCGTTCTCAGTTGGGGTACAGTGTAGGCCGCCAGGCTGGCTAGGTGGTGCTACTACTCTTTGGTTCCTCCCATTGCTGACTGAGACGGACCTACCGAGTCGCGCAATAGGATTGACGATGGAATGAATCGAGCTTATTCTCTCATTTTAAATATTAGATATTGGATATCTAATTTATTAGGACATTGGATGTCTAAATTGATTTATTGGATAAATTAATTTACGGCCTAATGAATTAAATAAATTACTGGGTGATTAATTTAATTCATGAATATAATTATTTCTTGGATAAATTAATTATGTTATTATGTATTTGATATGATTAATTAATTAGATTAACTAATCGATATAAATACATCGGAACGGAATCGGAGTTTATCTGTTTGGACTCTCGGGAGTCCGAAATGGACCGAACTTGTCCGGCTCCTTCTAGATGGCCGCCCCAAGTCACCTACTCCCTCCATTATCTTGGTCTTCACTTGGTGGGGTGCTAGCTTTGTGATAATTCAAGGGGACAATATATCACTTTGGTGATTTTGTCAAATGGGAGGTGATTTGGTATGATATGATGAGAATATATGTGTGAAGACCATATCTCCTTGGCCATTAACTTCATATCACGTTTTTGGCAAGAGAAGAGGAGAGAGGAAAAGTTTTTCCAAGGCTTCACCATATTCATCATCATCTTCACTTCTCTTCCTAAGTTTTTTCTTGGAGAAAATATTTGTGAGATAGAGAGATTTTAGATTAAACACTTAGAGTGTTGTAATCTTGAGTTGCATAGCTTCTATAACCTTGTTCTAGCCATATCCTTGGAGGATAACGAGGTTTAGTCGTTCCGGTCGTTGCTCCGGCGCGTGGCAAGTAGAGACGCGGTCCTTTCGGTGTTGGATCATCCAAGAACTTGGAGTATATTGGATTGTAGAGAATTCAACTAAAACTTGGGGAATAGCTCAAGAGAAGGAATCCATTTAATCAGCGGACTACAAGGGTGAGTTCTTACATCTCTTGTGTTTTCGGTTATATATTCGTATATATGTAGCTTGATCGATCCTCGTAGGGATTCGGATCGAATTAATTTTCGTTTACCGCTTCCTCTGGGCCTTCGTTTTAGGCATCGAATCCCAACAACAGCACCCCCTATCGCCGAGCCCGAATCTGATACTCCCGCACCCTCAACTGCCTTGGAATCCGACGACGGTATAAAACCTGATGTCCAACTCAATTCACGCCCCAATGTGAATTTGAGAAGGTTGAACGGAGTTGACGAGGCTCCTGTATCAAATACCTAGGCATGCTGTAATAAAAGTACTGCCGTGCGGGCCTTTGATATTTGGATACAACCTTCTTTGTGAACGGCTTTTGGCGCTGTTGATATGCTCGGGGAGCATGCTATTGGGTACACCTTACAGGTCTGAATGGCTAGTGATTCCTTTGTCTGGAATATGAGTGAGGTGGCGGAATGGCAGCTTTTGCTGTTCGCGGTGCAATGGGTTTCTTCACATGACTTGGAACTTCTTCCGATACAGGAATGGGTTCCACACCCATGACGAACACAGTACTAGTTTTCCCTTTATTGGAAAATGAGTTGTATCCTAAGCCACTTTTAGCACGAGTATGTTGCCCAGTGCTTAGAATTTCTTCCATTCTTTTGGATGATTTCTCGAAAGATTTCAGAATGGTCTCAAATTCTCCTTCTCGTTTTTCGAGAGTTTTTACTTTGGCTTGAAGCAGAACAAAATCATTTGTATTGCTTTCACTATGCGATTTAGTCTCACTTAGTTCATGAGCAAGTTGATGATTGCTCTCCATGAGTTTTTCATACTCGACTTTGCTGTTTTCACAATCAATAGACATATTTTCGTAATTTACTTTCAGCAAGTCGTTTTCTTCTTTCAGCTCTAAGTTAGAAAGTTGGAGCTGTATATTTTCATTTTTCAGTGTCTCATGTGCCATTTGAATGGTCTTAAACTCATTCATCATGTTTGCAAAAGTATGAGATGCATTAGAGGGAATAGCTGAAGTTGAGCTTACCTCATCATCGCTATCTTCATCTTCCGGAATGTCCTTGGCCATAAAGCACATATAGGCTTTATCTTCGAAATCATCATTAGATGAATCACTGTCAGTGACTACCTGAAGACATTCTTCGGATTTTGATGGTGCGGGGGAGGCTTCTGATTCACCAATCAGGGCCTTGAGCTTGTTTTTCCAAGCACGTCTTCTTTCATCCTTTTCTTGTTGCTCGGCTTCCGACAACCTTTGAACTTTGGGATGAGGACATTTATTTGCACAATGCCCTGGTTTCCTGCAATTATAACACATGTTAGCATCACCAGAGGAAGTTTCAGTACTTACCTTATGTACAATCTTGGGCCTGTATGGAGTCTTTCCTGACTGTTTGATAAAATTCTTGAACTTATGCATGAGGAGTGCCATTTCGTCTTGCGACAGGATATAGTCGTCGCTGTCAGCATTCTTATGAATGGGCTTTGATGAGCTCGGCATGCTGTGTCTTCGGTTGGATACAACGGCTAAGGTTGTAGTCCTGGCGGGAGATTCTTCAGCTTTCTCTCTCCTGTCTATATCGTACTCAAATGCTTTGAGGTCAGAAAAGAGATCAAAAGTAGATATTTCACTAAGATTGCACGACACACGCATAGCTGTGGTCTTAATGTCCCATCGGGCGGGGAGTGATCTGAAAATTTTTAGGTTTTTCTCCCTTTGGGTATAAATCTTGCCTAATGCTTCAAGTTCACCAACAATGCCAGTGAATCTGAGGTCAAGTTCCTCAAGTGTTTCAGTTGGTTTCATTTCAAAAGATTCAAATTGTTGAGTTAATTTTGAAATCTTGTTTTCTTTTGAGATCTCAATTCCCTCACAAATTAACTTGAGTTTATCCCAGATATCCTTGGCTGATTTACAGCTCTTTACCTTAGAGAATGTGCCTTTGTCAAGAGTGACAAATAGCGCATTCTTCGCGACATTGTCGAGGTTGGCGCGCTTTCTTTCGTCAGAAGTCCATTGTTCGCGCTCTTTTTCAAGCATCTCTGCATGAGCCTGGCCTTCAATCCTTGGGTCCGGATTTACCTTCATAATCTTTATGGGGCCCTCCTGTATAACAAAAATCATCTCTTCTTGCATTGCTGCAAGATGAACCTCCATCCTAATTCTCCAATCATCAGATTCGTTAATAGAAAATATAGGAACTTTATTGATCAATGATGAATCCATGTGAGAGTATAGGGAAGAAAAAGACTGTTTAAAAAATAAGTGATTTAAGGATCTGATTCAATAAAAAATATGACTGATTCTTTTTAGAATCAACCGCTCCGATACCACTTGTTGGCCACTAAGTATACAGGATACAACTTGGAAAGTGTTTTAAACAACAAGCTGTACAGTTTTCAAATCTGAGTGCATAGCGGAAGTCTTGTTAAAGTGAGTTGTTGTGAATACAGCAACTAGATATGAAGTGTATACTTAAAAATAATCACAAATATTAAAAGCAGTAAATGCAGAAGGTAATTGACACGGTAATTAAAATGGTTCGAGGTAAACCCCTCTACGTCCACTGGTCCTCCACACAGGAGTGAAAATGTTTATTATAAATACTACGTACACAACTACGTATTTATAATCAAACCTAATCAATATATCGTTCACACAGATTGATATAATGATCTTAGCCTTCAACCGTTCATACATATTGGTTTAAGCTATCACTTGACTGGCTTCTTCACACACAGTTCCGAAACTTCATCTCTTCAATGCAAGTCCGTCACACACAGTTCAGGAATAGCAAGGATTCTCAGTCCACACAGGGCTGATGGGTTTTGTTCAAGGGTAGAACAATAATTGAACAACAGCTTTGACTTTCTGAGCTTTTAGCTGATAATGTGTTGTTCACAGTTTGAGCACTTGTATATCTCTTCTTTCAGAATAGCAGTATGTTTTGGGAGATATGTTTTGCTCTGAATATTCGTGTAAGCACTTGTTTCACTTGCATATGAGATCGTTGTATGGTCTTCAAGCTCTGGAGATATATATAGCCTTCTGACATATATCCGTTGATATAAATCCGTTGAGCAAGATTCCGTTCCAACGGGATGATGTGTTTGAATAAAACACGATCCAGATTTTGCGCTAGATTGAAGATCTCTGACGACTTGATATTTAAATACTTTATCCTTTAGTATTTAAATATATCTTCTCAAACGGGACTTTGACTTTAGCGGATAACAAAGATTCTTTCTTGTCCTGTTTGGATGCTGTATGTAATGATAGCTGCATTGTCGATTCGAGACAGCTTCCATACTTAGTCTTTATGAGACTCCTTTGTTGTATGATAGATCCACTGTATACTGGGGCTACGAGAAGTCTTCGATACATGTTGATACGTTTGATCAGCTTTTCGATACAGCTGCTTGCTGTATGCTGGATTGACATATTGGCAAAATATTCTGTCATGATCTTTCGATACAGGGATTTGTTTATCCTGACAA
Organism: Orobanche coerulescens; assembly: GCA_033398695.1. Taxonomy (NCBI): domain Eukaryota; kingdom Viridiplantae; phylum Streptophyta; class Magnoliopsida; order Lamiales; family Orobanchaceae; genus Orobanche; species Orobanche coerulescens. The sequence goes on along the minus strand of CM065815.1, from coordinate 126,114,511 downwards.
TCTCGATACAGGGATTGTTATCCCAACAAATCTAATTACATATTTGTGATAATCATATCATTCAAGATCTTTGGATTATGTCACGTTTAAATTCATCTAACACACCAACCACCGTAGTACATATCAAAGATTTGCAGTGGCGTGGCTCATAAATTATTAGATGTCTGATTAACAAAATTTTGACGGCCACAAAATTAAAAACAGAAATTATAAAAATAAAACAAAACACAAACAAAAATTAAAATCTATACTTCTACTAAAAATAGGGTCGCCGACACGTCTCATTTTTTTAATTTTTTGATTTTTTAAAATATAGGTTATATATAGAGAGAGATTTTTTTTTTAAATTTGCAGCAAAATAGAAAAAGATCTAAAAATGTGTTGTGAGAATTTTATTCCATATGTTATACTCATCTACCAATGAAAAAATTATTTCTTCATTTTTTAGCTTAAAATTCTAAATATTTAAAAAAAATTGTATCAAGTTCATTATATATATATATATATATCAAATTAATTCTTATTTTACGATCTTGAATTAGACATTCATATTGAATATAAATAATTTGATGAATGACATTAATGGCCGATTGCACAAAAAAAGTGATATTAGAAAAAATATAGATATTAGTTTCAGTAAAATTAATTGATGCAAAATAAAAATAAATTAAATCACTTTTAAAAATTAAATTTAAGACTCATTTATTTATATAAAAATAAATTATGATATTTTTATAATTATAATAACTAAAAATAGTAAAACACATACTTTACACACATATACCATCACATACTACTTCCATTTAACTTAACAATACACAATGTGAGACTCCTCCGATTACATTACACTCCGTAATACACTCAACAACTTTATTTATTAAAATTCATGTCAAAGATCCTCAAGATAAATTTGGGAGCGAAAAGAGTACTTTCTAAACAATAAAATATTTTGTCTGGTGCATCGCACAGACGAACATCTAGTACAAAGTAAAAAAAAAAAAAAACGTGTATACAACAAGAGAGAGAACGATTGATGTATCAAGTTAAAATAGTTATGAAGAAATAAAATAAAATTTCTATCAATACAGTAGATGTTTAGGAATCCCAATTTTACTGGCGATCAAGGAATCCCATCACCATCGATCAGAAGGTGACATTTGAAATGTTTAGGAATCCCAATTTTACTAACGATTTATTATTAACCAAACAATGCATCAACCTAAACTTTTCATCTAATAAAGTTTAAAATTCGATTCACCTCAAAAAACAGTGAAATATGATGGATTTCCTCGTGAACCTCAAACGCTAACAAGTAGCAACAGAAACTACCGACAATTGAACTGCATGATCTCTTAATTTCAATATGTTTTATTTATCGAGTGATAATTTAATTTCATTGGCCAGTGGGAACTATAAAAAAGTGTACATTATACAGATGTATAGATTATCGAGTAATAATTTGTAGAAGTTGTATTGTATACCGTTATTTCAATTTCGAAAAGGCGAAGCAAGCTTTCACTTGCATCTTTCGGATGCTTCAATGGTAATAACAAATCCAAGGGATAACGCATCCCCTTATATAAATAGGAAATAGAAAAAAAAAAATATAACTTATAAATCAGCGAAAACGTGATAATTACTAGAATCTACAACGATCAGTCTCATGGCAGCGACCGCAGCGGCAGCAGATAGGCAACCAAAGAAAATAACATTAAGCCAATGCCAATTCTTATGTAGGGAGGTAAGGTTATTCTTCTTTGCGACAAGATACATGTGGTTGGCGAGAATGAAGGTGAGAGGGAATGTGCTGATAGCCCCTGTAAGGCTCATGAAATCTCCCAAAAACGGCAGCAAGGCTGAAACGAATGTTGTGAGAGCTAAATAACCACCTCTGACTACAAACCGGAAAGACAAATTGCGTATAGCTAAAGCGCTTCCTTTAATTCCATATTTTGTGTCCAAGTACTCGTACATTGGACTTGCAAAGATCTGAAAACGAGCAGATGGTGAGTTTGTAACGATTATTAGTGTTTTTTTTTTTGAGTGGTGGGGGTGGGGGGGTGGGGGATGGGATGGGTAGATCAGTGTATGTTTTGAGGAAAGTCTTAAAATCTTCACATATTGACGATAAGGCCGAGAGAACAAATAAAGAAAAAAATAAAGAAAGAACAACAAAATGGATGATTCTTACATGCAAAGCAATGACTGTCTGCAAAAAAGCTGAAATATTAGCCACAGTCTTCAACCAGACTGGGCCATTAACATTGTTCAGCAAATAGGCCGACGTGCTGGATCCATAGGCCCAGTACCCGATAAATGTAACTGCATACATGGGCAAGACTCCTATTGTAAACTGAAAATACAGTGCTTTCATCATGTTCTTCACAACTGGTTGCCTCACTGTTGCCTGTCAAGAAGATGGACGAAGATCAAGCGTCATGCCGACTCTTTCAGAGAATAGGAAGATTCCAATAGAATATCCAATCGATTTTCCCCCGTCATAAGATAACAAGGATTCAGCAGAAATTTATCAGACAGGGAAAACTATAAATTACCCAATTAAAAATTGGTTAATCAGATGAATCCTGTCTCCAGACACATTGATGCCTCACACTTAAAAAAGAAAAGAAGCAAAAAAATAAATAAATAAAGAAAAAAAACCGAAGAAGCATAAGAAGAAGAACTACATACTACTCCCTGAGAATGGTGCAGCTAACATTCATGAGACACAATGAAACGATAAGGTTTTAAATAACAGGGAGAAAAACATAAAAAACCACTGTATAATAAATACTCCTTCGGTAGTAGTCGGTACCACTTGAAGAGTATACTTTCAGAACATGATTTGTCCCAACAAATAATATAATATTCCTTTTAATTAAAGTTTTTTGTTACATAAATCACATTTTAGTTGATTGAAAGGAAGATTTAGCAATGTTCTAAAAGGCGCTAGGCGGTAGGCGGGCGGACGAGGACCTTCTAGCGCCTAGGCCTTGGAGGCGGCGCTTAGGCGGCTAGGCGCTAGGCGGTTTTTTTTTATATATTTTATATTTTATTTAGTTTTATATATGCATACAAAATGCATAATAATATTCTTTTCAAAAATAGTCTTGGAAAAAAACAACATTCCAATAGTCTTGAAGAAAAAACATTCAAAAAGCAAAAGTCACAAATTAAAGTCAAATTTCCATGTCTTCCTCATCTCCATATCCTTCCTCCAATATATGTTCTCCATCGGACTCATAGTCATACTCTTCATCATTTTCCTCCTCTTTCGAGTCATCATCCGACACAAAGTCTTCTTCATGGAGCTCTCTTGTTACGATGTTTCTAGCACTTTTTCTAGGCTCTAGCATTTCATCTGCTCCGGTTGCTTCCCAAACCATCTCCCAAGTAAGATCCGAACCAGGCTCAACTTCATCATCATCACATTCAACAATCCATGATTGTCTAGCGAAGAAAACATGTTTTTGGACAAAACGTTAAAAAATAAAATAGAAAAGGAAAAAAAATCTGGACAGATGGAAAAAAAATCTGGACAGAAAAGGAAACCTAGGACCCGCCTAGCCCGCCTAGCCCTCCTAGGACCCGCCTAGGACCCGCCTAGCCTACCTAGGACCCGCCTAGCCCGCCTAGGACCCGCCGAGCCGCCTAGCAGAACCGCCTAGGGGGTAGTCGGGGCGGAGGGCCACCTTCTAGCGCCTAGGCGGCCGCCTAGGCCGCTTTTTAGAACACTGAGATTTAGAGAAAAAAAAAGTGAGAAATAAATGGTTTAAAACGAGTTGTACCTTATTAAAATGACTAGAATTAAAAAGTTGTATCATGACCAAGGTAGACACTTCAAGTGGGACAGCGAGAAGTATTATAACATGAAAAGTTAAATCAGATAGTAGCAGTGTAATCCTCTACATTTAGTGAAAGAACTTCAATGGCCAAGCGCATCAATTTGATCTGTGGCATTTGAGTTGATGCTAAAAGATACAAAATCTAATGAATTTTGCATTAGCATCAGTTTCTAAATAAACTCCGATCATAAAGCAGTAATTTATCTCAGTAAATTCACAATTTCTACCGACCTGTATTTCTGGAAGCATTCCGGTATTGAAGGCAAAAACAAGATTTGCTGCTGCACCAATAGTTGTAAAAGTCTTGCTTCCTGTCGATCCTTGAATGGTGTAATCTCTTGGAGGAGCTTCAATACCTAAGGGAAAAATGCATTGAATCGACAGAGAGAAATGCAGACTGGCAGTTCATATTTACTCAAGCCTCTGATACAGAAGCTGTTAAACAGTTCCATTATTAACAAAAACATGGTTTTGCATCAAAACAAGTCAAGACTCTGAGATAATCATTAATCATTAGTCACCAACCAAATCTCATATTCAACGAAAATCTACAAGGTTGCATTTGGATGGGAGGATTTGGATATAAGGGAAGGATTTCAAATGATTTGGATTTGAAATCCACCACATTGACTCCAAAAATAGCTCGTAAAATGGAGCCTATGGAAATTATTCAATTATAGACAAGAGATTATACACAGTTTGCGGCTTTGTAAACAGAAAAAGGAGGCTGTACCATCTTTAAGAGCGAGAGCGAATCCCACAACAATGTAAACCAGACTAAAGAGCGTTGAAAATCCAAGCCAAACACGCAATGCAGACAAATGGGGCGTGGCAATAGCAAAGAGAGCACAGGCAAGCCCAGCAATAGCAATAAAGTATGGAAGCTTCATGGCATCATCATCTCTAAAGAGAACATAGGTAGCCTGCAAATAACATCAATGGAATTAAAAAAATAAATAAAAACAAAACTGCACCTTAATCCTCGTTATGTTGGGGTCGGTGATATGAAGATTATAGTATCAATTAATGGTTTAAATTAGTTAAAAGTAGTCATTCACGCAAAAAGAAAAGTAGCAAAGTTTTGAGGAAAAAACATAAAATAATAAATCCAACATTAAGAGCAAATCAAACAGAAATGGCGAAAAGAGTTTCGACCACAAGCAACCATGAAAGATTCGATAAACGTGCAAAGAAGAACCAAAGTATGCTACCTTAAGAGCACTACCAGCTAAGATAATAAATCCAACATTGATCATAAAGAGATTCGCATATTGGAGTGCCCATGTAAGAGAATAAGCTTTGTCACCTGCATGATTACCAAAGCCTCACTGAATAAAAAACGAATTTAGAATTTTCTTAAGCATCAAAACACGGAATCAAACTAATAATCAAGAATAAAAGAGAGAAGCCAACATCATTTTTCCATTATTCTTTATTTCCTTCCTCTTACCATATATAAATCCTGCAAGGTCTCTATATCTGATATGCCTCTTTCCTCCGAATTCATGAAGCTTGGCAACTAACGCATTTGCATACAACGATATGATTGTTGCTAGAATTAGTCCAACCACACCACCTATCCAGCCCAATGGAACCATGATAGTACCGGAATATCCCAGCACATATGCACTGTTTATCCCGGTTGTGAGAACAAATCCCACTTGAAACCAAGAATCTACATTTACACAACAGGTAAACATAAGCCCAAATTATCACTTAAAGAAAATAATAGATTCAAGAAAATCCACATCAGTTGAGCTACCAGGAAAGGGTTCTTAACTTAAGTTGCTAAAGAAAAAAAGTTCCACTTCTTTTACACATTTTCAATTACAATGTATCGATATACCATTAGGACTTTAATTTAATAAGGTGATAAAAGTGTACATCACACATGAAGTTCTGAGGTAAGGAACTAAATCAAGAATTTTGGCAGAATTGTTCCCTCCCATATTCAGGAAGAAAATCATTCACTCATAACACATAAGACCAAAGTGCCACCAAACATACAATACAGACGAACAAAATCAGTTTCTTTTCTTCAGAAAATGTGAATATGCAATACTTTAGCCTCATAAGAAACCATCCTATAACACAATATAATAATCATTCCATCAAGAACATAAAACCAACAAACAACACAAAATCCAGAATAGTCAAAACATATTAAAAAAAAATATATTACCTTGGCTAATAAGATGGGCAGTCTCCGGAATCTCGACAAAGACATCATCAGACTGAACTTTCCCACCAGACCCTGACCCCCCAACGACATCGTTTCTTCCTTGGCTCACCATTATTTTCACCCCGCCTCCCAATAGCACCACTCGCTCCTCTTCCAATTTCGCGGACAGACCTTCTTCTCTCCCTGTATTTTGCTACAACCATCATCGTCAACAACCCAAACACAAAACCACACACACACACAATAACAAACACATCGAAAAAGAAAAAAGCTGCGGTACCTGCGTCTTCGCAGAGAGAATGAGAAGGCGCGAAGAATCGGTGCTGGCTATTGGTGCCTGTGGGATACTCCTGAATGGCGGGGGTCGTTCCATAAATACCGCCATATAGCCTTGGGATTTGTTGCGGTGAATCTTCTTTTCCTTCCCTGTGGCCACACGCTGACTATTGACTATTTTCTACACGAATAGTAATTAATTAATTAACGGTCAGGAAAAAGGCCGCGGAGATTCACTATTGCTGGCTCATTGGGCCACGTGTTTTCTACAGTTGGTCCCCAGTTTTTGTCGGTCTAATTTTGGGAAGTCATTCCATATCCGCAGCTAATTAATGTGTTTTTTTTTATAACTAGCTGATTCCAGTTTAGCCGAATTAATCCTAATCCCTTAATAAACTCACTCCTAACCCATTGAGAGAAGTAAATCGCGAGTCATTCGGCGGTCAAGAATTCCGCGTCACTTTTATGTACACAAGGAGAAGTTCTTCGATTAATGATATACCGAGTTAAAGATGATCTGGAGAACAACCATGGCTGATTAGTGACCTCCGGTTCCTAAAGCGAAATACTCTCACACTGCCACTTGATGCGAGATGAAACATTGATTAGCGGTCGCTCGAGCTAGCCCCGAGGAGCTAGAGGATTATAAAGAGAAAAACTTACTCTTTCATCTTCTTGGTGGGGTTAGAACCCAAGACCTCTCCCAAAAGAGTGTCTTGAGAGTAGGCGTCCTACCACTGGACCACCAACCCTTCCCAAAAAAAAAATTGTAGTATTGAATTTGAATTGAATGTTAACCGGACTTGTATCATCTTGGTTTTAGATTTTCTTCCTTATATATTTTTACTACTAGTGTGAAATTTATTGGGTAATTATTTTATATTGTACTTTTATACAAGATATTTGGACTGGGTAAGACTTTAGTTAGTCATTTAGAGCCATTCATCCCGGTGGAATACGGTGATGGATCGAAACTCTGAAGCTAAGATTTTGTCACTAAACCTATTTAGATTTTTACAATGTATTTGTCCTAAATTCGATTAAGAGTTAATTTAAAAACATATTCTTATTCCGAACCCAAAAAGTAATACCCAAAATAATAAGAGTATAATTTAGTCATTCAAATCAGTTTAAAAGTTATGTACTCGTACTCACATTCCAACTCGATTAATTTATTATATGTTTCCATCCTAAAATCGTACAGCAATATCCGCTAATTACTCAAATTTATTTAAATATATAAAATATGTATATAATCAAATATAAATTGTTAAAATAATTATTTATCCATCTCGATAAAAACCTGAATATTTATATAATCAAAATAAATTTGGTGCGTGAGAAGATATGTATAAAAAGTTTCAATACTTTTACATTTTCTAGCATAACATAACTTTTATGCGTTCAATATTCTCAATAACTATAATTTTTATTCAATTCTTGAACAAAAAATAATTTATAATATAAATTAATATAAAAAAGTATCTCAAATGTTTAAAGAATGATCCAATGCGCTTATGCGTTGAATCCGTAGTCCATTCGAATTCACCATCCTATATTCTCTAATACGGCTAATCCACGTTGAGTTAAAACAACTGTTCATCAAATCATACCTATGTATTAATTTGTGCAGCCGCAAAAATGAAAGAAGGAACTATAAACCAAAAAAAAAAAAATAGAGACCATAAAATAATGTCTTTCCGAAATAAATAGAGATGCTAGTATTGCATGTTTTAAAATTTATTGATATTAGAACCAACAAATTTAATAGAGGAAATTCCATGTTTACAACGAGCCATCCACTAAAACTGAAACAATGCATGATGTTCTGAGACAGAAGAAGTATTTTCTTTTCTCGAACTCATGCACGCTCATTATTACATTGACTATTACATAGTATTTCTGTTTCATAGAAACAAAGTATTCATGATGCACTTTTATTTTAATTAATCCTCCATAAATCTAAACAAGAAAATCTGTATATGTACAAAAAGTTTTATTAACTGTTATATCTAAATGACAGTTATTAAAATTATATCCAAATGACAGTTATTCAAAGTGCCATATATATATATATATATATATATATATATGTGTGTGTGTATTTCAGAAGAAAGTAAAAAAGACTGTAAATACGAGTCAATCAATTGTATTCATAACACTAATAGAGGGCCTTTATATAGGCATTACAATGAGAGTCCTTTCATACATAGGATTCCTAGATAAGGTAAGACATCTAATAAGATCCTACTACCTCTTGAAGGATCTAGAACCTTCCATCTATGTATCTACAACCAATATTAGGTAAGACGTATCACGGGAACAATAATTTCCGGAACACCCCCCTGTGTCGAGTACTAATACAATAATGGTGCAGAAGATGTTGCCTTCGTAAAAACCTATTCCAAGCCAAAACAAAATCCCATAGAAAAAATAAAGGCTTGATGAGGAAAAGATTGCAACGCACCAACATAACATGTCATGTATACTCCCCCTGATGTATACATAACGACTCTCCCTGATAAGTACTTCAAATCATAGGAGTCGGATGCCAAGTTGCCCTCACAACTATAACAAGGAAAAACCCAGTGGGAAAAATACCTCTTGGTTTAAGTTGAACAGGAGTACAACGAATCATTGTATGGATGTTCTCATAAGTCGCCTCGTTAAAAACCTTACTAGTGAAAACCCAATGGGAAAAAACAAACCTTGGTCTAAGGACAAAAAGAGCGCGATACATCCAAAGTGCAGAGTCGCTAAAGACTTATCAAGTTTTCCAAAGTTTTGACCTTCATGCACTAAATCAGTCATAACTTATTCGATTCAATAGGTATCGATGAAACTGTAAGAACGTATGAAAACTAGACACCCGTAGCTTTTCATTCACATAAAGTATGTAACCTAGATCGACCTGAGCAGATCACAAAGCTCTATCAAAGTTGACTTAGCAAATTACCGGACATATCATGTCCTACTTTGCAACAATAGTCATATGTCACTCAACATGATGGATGTGATCAAATGGTTGGTTTCTTTGGAAAGTAGACACAAACCTTTCCAATAGTACAATTTCACCATTTTTCAACTGTTGTGTCGAGATTTATACACCTCAACAGGCGATCGGCATAGAGACCGGGCGACCGAGCCAGCGCCGAATAGACCAAGGCAGAATTGGCCGATCTCGGGTCCCAGGTCAAGATCCAGTGCCGAGCGATCGACATCCAAGGCGATCGTCTCTTGGCACTTGGCGATCGACTCTGGTACCCAGCCAATGACGATCGCCTCAGGCCACGCAAAGCCAGCATGTCCAGTCGGCGAGGGACGAAGCTCGAACAGAGTCCCACATGCAGAACCGGAAAAGGCGCCGCAAAACATGGATCGTTGACCACAACCTGTCAGCATCTTTTCTGTTGGAATATTTATTCCACACATTATTTTATTTGTGTTTTGATGATTAAAGTTGCTAAACAACAAAACAACATCAAGGCGAAGCAAAACGACGAAGCAGACGAAGATGCAAAAAGTTGCAATCTGGACTGCATTAGCGCACGCTAAGGCATATATGTTAGCGCACGCTAACGAGGAGTAATCTGCATTCCAGCCAAGTTTCGAAGTAAGCTGCAGTGAAGTCAGCTGATGGGATAGCGCACGCTACACGTTACCATTAACGCACGCTATCGAGCCTTGTTACCGTTGTAAAAGAATTCAAACACAGAATAACGTATGCAATGAAGTCAGCATTAGCGCACGCTACAAAGTATGAATAGCGCACGCTAAGCAGTTTGAATCTAGTCAATCAGAACGTTGGAAAGATTCGGCGGAAAGTCAAGCATCAAACGGATACTTTGACAATCCATGCAACGGATATATTGTACTAGCGCACGCTACAATATGCTATTAACGCACGCTAATACAAGAAGGTTACGTACGTAAGGAAGAAGGCATAACGTACGCTAAAGAAGAAACGAAGCTACTGGACTGAAACTGGAATGATCTAGCGCACGCTACAAAAGAAGGCTAGCGCACGCTAGCAAGTCAAAACAGCCAGCAACGGTTAGTTTGTGGGAAATGCCTATAAATACCATCCCTATGGTATTGTTTGAGTACAACAACTTCAAGCAAATAAGATATTCATCTGAGAATCATATTCTTACATTGTTGTTGTAATATTGAGCTTATATTGTTAGTTTGAGTGTTTATACATTCAATATTATACACGAGCGAGAAAAAGAAAAGATACGATTTGATTCGGTGTTATTAGGATCAAGGATCCGGTATTGTTAGAATCATAATCGCTATCTTAGTGAGGTTTATCTAGTACCGATAGAAAGCTATAGTGGTTGATTCCTTATCCAATAGAAAAGGAAAAACGGTTTTACTCGGACCGATAGAAGACGAGCTTGTAACGGTAATCCCTCGACCGATACAAGAGAGGCGTAGAGGTTTTGATCTTAAGCCTAAAGAAAAAGATACATCGAGAGAGGACATAGGCTTCGTTAATAGCCGAACCTCTATAAATCCTTGTGTGATTTATTTTCCGTAATTTATTTTCGCTTCCGCACAAAACGGCGCAAATATTCGATTTGGTACCCAACATTTTCACCTACCGACAAACCCGCCGAAAGGTGCAAGTGGGACCGCCCGGGATACCGACGCAGGACGCGTGCAGGCTCCTCATTGGACCGCACAGCTGGCTGCCAGCAGCAGCCGCGGACTTCAAGGCAGACAGCCCATGTACGGAAAGACGATCTCCCCTTTATTATATTACAAGAAAGGCGATCGCCCGTCAGTGAAAGAGCATCTCAGCTCCTATAAATACAAGGCTGCCTACACTTGGAAAGAGGCCGAATCTCTGATTGTCTGGCTTTTCACACAGCTATCTCTCGGCTTTTCTCTCTCAGCACCTCTTAACCGAAAGACGGTCGGCAGAGACGAAACCAGAACTCCCAGCAGTTTAAGAACCTAGAGCAACTCTAGTTCTTCCGACAAGCACTCAACAGCTAGATAACTAGGATCTTTTACACTCATTATAATTAGATTCTTATATTAATATTTGTACTCATACGTATTCTTATTAATAACATCTCGCGAGAGCATTCAAGCCCGGGCCTAACAAACCCAGCAAATCTTATGTTATTTCCATTCCCTCGGACGTGCTCTCGTAATTTGCTGTTGCTCGACCATTCCAGCAATATCTATCTTCGGATAAATATTTCGGGCAACAACAATTGGCGCTAGAGGAAGGGGATCTTGACCCTCATTTTTATTCCTACCGCCTCGAAGAACACTCACTGTTCTCCGGGGCATATACTTGAAGTGACACTCACTGCGCTTTAAAGAAAACTTTCAGAATCATGACTTCTGCCTCCACATTGAAGAAAGCCGCTGGCCGATCCGCCGGATGCCTCATTCCGTCTCAATCCGAGCCCCGGCCTATGGCTGAGGGTGGCCACGGCGACTCGAGACTCTCGATCCCGCCCCCGAGGAATGGCCCAAGCCTCTCGCTCGATCAGTTCCAAACCGTGGAACAGATCGAAGAGGCCTTGGCCATCCTACAGGAGCGACGGAGAGCTTTCGGCGCGCCCGCTATAACCCCATCGACCATCCGCTGCATGAGCAAACGGAAGTTCAAGGGGCTAATATCCCAGCGATCGCCAGGAGGCCTCGATTCGCAAGAAGAGGCGTTCGCAGGGCGGGACACCTCCGTCTTCAGCCGCCTGGGCAGCGACCCATCATGGCGACTGGGGCAGTCCGGCCCCAGCCACGAGACGACGGAGCCCGAATCCGTCACTAGGAGTCCAGCCTATCCAATTCCCAGAAGGCCGACCAGCCATCTGGCTCCTCCTCGCCAAATAACCGAGGTCGGCAATCGCGGAGTCAGGAGATCGGTACACGAGCACCTCGGCTCCAGCTCCGGAAGCCAAACCACGAGCGACCAAGCTACAGCAATGGCTGCGATGCAACGCCAGCTCGACGACATGAAGGCGCTCCTAGAAACTGGGGCAGGCGCCAATAACAAGATCGCCGGGCCGAGCGAACCACTCGCGGTCCGCATCGAGCTCGCCCCCATGGAGCACAAGATCGCTCCTCCGAAAACACCTTTGTATGAGGGGAGGTCGGACCCCGAAACTCACCTGAGCAAGTACAGGGTCTATATGACCGAGTGTGGGGCATCAGACGCGACCAGATGCCGAATGTTCCCGTTGACGCTGGGCGACTTGGCCCATAGGTGGTACGTCTCATTGCCACCTCGATCCATCAATTCCTTCGATCAAGTGGCAAACAGCTTCACAGCTTACTTCGCCGCCAAGGTCGCTCGGCCGGAAGGTCCCCATCACATGATGCAGATTAGGCAAGGGGAAGAAGAGTCCGACGCTGACTACATCGACCGGGAAGATGAGATCATCCTCGACAGAGAGCCCATAAGTGACGCGATCGCCCTATACTCGGTCCTAGGGGGATTACATAATCTTTCGCCTATGTTCAGGCATCTTACGAAGGACCTTCCCCCGACTTACGCGATCTTCCGCGCTAAAGCCGCAGACTTTCTGGCCAGGCAAAGGTTACTTTTCAACCTATGAGAACCGCGATCGGCGACCGAACGACGATCACCAGTCTTCCGACCCGATCGCCAGAATCAAGCAACATATCCAAAACGGAGGACTCGCTCGCCCTCGCAGTTCGTCATCTAACATGATGGACTAAGGCACGAGATCGCCTCCCCCGCACAACGTACACCGTCGACGATTGGCATCTAACATGACGATCCGAGGTAGAAAAGTGCAGCCATGGTCCTGGTGGTCGATGGAACCGACTGCTTCGGCCATTCAAGGTTCCTTTGGGCTGAGATCGCTCGCCTTTCGTTTAAATACGAGGCGGGCGTAGTCGAAGGACCCTCCAAACAAATCAGTGGACACGATCGCCCGTCCTCGAAAGTTCGTCACTTAACGTGGGGGATCCTTCACGAACAATGTGACGTATCCCTACCCCCGTCTCAACGTATACCGTCGAGGATTGCCATCTAAAATGACGATCCGAGGTAGAAAAGAGCTAACAAGCTGCGGACGCGGAGTTGATTCATCCGACATCGCCCCGCGTAAGGACTCCTCCAGACCAAGACCGCACGCCCTTCGTTTAAATACGAGGCGAGGCGCAGCCTAACGGAGGACCCTCACAATAAAATGAGTCACGAGACAGACAATGTCGCTCGCGCACAAGACATAGTCATGGAGTCGGTCCATCGAACTCCGCGACTGTGCATGGTTCCTCAACGACGAAACTATCAAGTTTCTACGAGGGATCAGCAAAATTGTTTATTGCAGGTACAAGGCTGAAGATAGCTCGCCAATCGATCAGATCGCCCAAGTCCAAGACCAAAGTCCGCTCAACGGATCGCCCGTCTTTATCCTAAACGATTGCCAGGACCACCTCACCCCATGTCTTCAACATCGGAGCAAGCTGGGGGCAAATGTTGTGTCGAGATTTATACAGCTCAACAGGCGATCGGCACAGAAACCGAGCGACCGAGCCAGAGCCGAATAGACCAAGGCAGAATTGGCCGATCTCGTGTCCCATATCAAGATCCAGTGCCGAGCGATCGACATCCAAGGTGATCGTCTCTTGGCACTTGGCGATCGACTCTGGTACCCGGTCAATGACGATCGCCTCAGGCCACGCAAAGCCAGCATGTCCAGTCGGCGAGGGACGAAGCTCGAACAGAGTCCCACATGCAGATCCAGAACAGGCGATGCAAGACATGGATTGTTGACCACAACCTGTCAACATCTTTTCACCTACCGACAGACCCGTCGAAAGGTGCAAGTGGGACCGCCCGGGACACCGACGCAGGACGCGTGCAGGCTCCTTATTGGACCGCACAGCTGGATGCCAGCAGCAGCCGTGGACTTCAAGGCAGACAGCCCATGTGCGGAAAGACGATCGCCCCTTTATTATATTACAAGGAAGACGATCGCCCTTCAGTGAAAGAGCATCTCAGCTCCTATAAATAGAAGGCTGCCTACACTTAGAAAGAGGCCGAATCTCTGATTGTCTGGCTTTTCACACAGCTATCTCTCGGCTTTTCTCTCTCAGCACCTCTTAACCGAAAGACGGTCGGCAGAGACGAAACCAGAACTCCCTGCAGTTCAAGAACTCAGAGCAACTCTAGTTCTTCCGGCAAACACTCAACAGCTAGATAACTAGGATCTTTTACACTCATTGTAATTAGATTCTTATATTAATATTTGTACTCATACGTATTCTTATTAATAACATCTCGCGAGAGCATTCAAGCCCGGGCCTAAAAAACCCGGCAAATCTTGTGTTATTTCCATTCCCTCGGACGTGCTCTCGCAATTTGCTGTTGCTCGACCATTCCAGCAATATCTATCTTCGGATAAATATTTCGGGCAACAACACCAACAAGTGAGCTGCCGTGTAGGTTATATGGAAGACCAATACATTAAAGGCAAATTCGGGTATCGATATTCAAGTGTCCTTTTATCGAGATAGAGCGAGCTTCAAGCTTCTTGTCAATCACAGACATTCCGTGAGCGCATCCTAGACCATCATCACAGTGGCTTTACCGGATTATTACGAATGAGTACATCGAGTCAAACATGAGTACATAATACCATACTTTTCTCTTAAGACTGTATCATCACTTAAGTGAGCCAAGTCTTATTATGACTTCGACTAGTCATTGGGAATCATATAGGCATTACTTTATCGTCTCTTTGGGAAATCGTCCCTTAGATTACCTTAAACCGATTGATGAACACGCATCATCAAGTGTCCCCAAGATCCTTTCATTCTTAACTTTGGATTTAGCGTAATCTCTTAGTCTCACAAGAGTACAGCACTATAAACCCTTAGTTTTACATGCAAAAGCTTCATATCTCTTCCAAATCAAGTATATACTTAGTATGCATTCCCGACGCGCTCCGTGGTCAGGAGCCACTTGATTTGAGTCTGATCCACCACGAGATCCTTTCATCACTTAACTTAGTTCCCCACTAAGATAAGATTTAACCACAAGATGCACGTCAGTTTTTGGGAAACTATCTAACTGAAAAGATAGTGGATGCTATAACATCCATTACGATAGCACAACTAAGTTTCGTATCATTGTAGTCGATTCCAGTACATTCATGAGAAACCTCGCGCCATGAGGTGAGTTTAACTCCTTCTCTCACTCTCCTTAACAAAGTATACATATAGATCTTACCTTTAGAGTGTCGGCACCACTCTAACACAGAGCTATCACTTTGTTCATACTGGAGTCGCATATATTTCCATTTTAGGCCAAGGCTACAACATTGTAGATTTTCAACAGAGTATGGTTCGATTAAACTCACATTCCATGTCCTCATGTACCGGATTTATTCATAGAGTACTCTTTATGGATTGACATTCATTGAGGCGTCCCCCAATGATGACTCTAATCCAGAATCACATGAGACGGATGAGTTCATTTGATCAAATGATCAAGTTTCTTGTACCAAACTCGCATACATTCTTAGCGAGAGTATTTATCGAACCAAGTGGCATCTCAATACTCTATGAGATCCACGGCCTAGTAACACCATCTACCACAATTTGTGGTGTTACCATATCACCATTCATAGGTGACGAACGTCCATGACCGGACACAATCCTTGTAGACATGTTTGCAGCATATATTTAATCTCGTCACTTTAGGGAACTTGGTGAGGTACAGTAGGGACAAACTAAAACAATTCCAAGTCATTCTACTCGAACATGATCATTCGCATATCCCCCTAACGACGGGAAGACTGGCTCATCAAAGTGACTTACGAGATCGTCTGCCAAGGTATATTTTAAGTGGACTATGAGTGAAAGCGCATGTCATATTCATCATTTATAACCTGTCATAATGCGTTGTGGTGGCGCACTTTGGCACATAAACATGTGGACGATAAAGGTTTTCATTGTTAACATAATCCAGTTAACAAAATGTATACGGTTAAACTTGTAACTAAGCATTTGAATGATGATAGGTATAGGTGATTATGACATGTTGACCTATGCTACATAACCGTAGCTACTGGTCTTGAGAATCCAACAAAACCGCCACCATACACCACCGGGATCGAACATAAATAAACGATTGAACCGATGATAGGACGTTAGTTTTATCGAACCTCTAGTGCTTTCTTGAAGGTTTCACTCCCTTCAACAGCCCCAAACACCTCAAAATTTCGTGAGCATGTATAAATGGGTGTTTAGGATTCCAAAACCATCAACCTTGTGGTCAGAAACCGGTCGAAATGACATCGAACTGGTCGATAGGACGGCTGGTGGTATGTGAAAATTTCATTTAAGTGGTTCACCTCCTTCCAAGTCTCCAAATGGCACTAAAATTTGTGATATGGTAGCCTTGGATGTTAGGAAGTACTCTTTAAAATTTCACTTTAAGACTTGGTCTACAAGTGGGTGAACCGATCTTTATAATGACTGGTCTGCAAGTTGGACAACCATAAACTCAGGTTTCATCAACTTATCAATCATCGTCAAAGGAACCACATAATATATAATGTAATTACTTGAGTACGACCATTTGTGAACACCATCATAACATCATAAGCCACCCATGCTAATACTTATGATCATGCATGTATAAGGACTCGGTGAAAAAGGAGGACTCAGCACCATGCTTATGCGAGTCGCTACATTATTCTCTTTAGCATAGGAGGATGTCATATCCTAATCGTGCCAATGAATAGGCTTTAATCAATGAACATGGATAAGAAGGATCATTGGGGGGTCTTTGGCGTCACACATGCTTATGAAAGCAAGACGCGGGTGACATAAATATCATCATCGGTCATGAGCCCTTCTCACGACTCCACCAACGTACTTTGGTGTCTTTGATCCAGTTAGCTTATTTGTTCAAATAAAAAATAATGTCCATGGCAATACCGTGGTGTATGGATCATCGAACTGTCCAAACTCCGGACTATTAAAGCCTAAATGTGTTAATATCCCAATACATCTTCTGGTTACAAAAACGATGCAAGCCGGACCATATTGACTCATGAATATCTTTCCTTTTCACATATCCAATACAAGTGATGTATAAGATTTTATTCTCACAAATCACAATGAGATGCTACGAGTGATACACTTTCGCATATATATCATCGAGTCATAACATGGTCAATTGTTACGGAACATATGTGACTAGAAAACGCCATTCGACATTCAACAACTTGAGCATTGTACCACTCATTAATTGTGATGACCTAGTCATCATAGTCACAATGGATTTATAACACGAAATCCAAAAATATTGTGTTCCTCGGAAATAGCTTATTATGTACTCAATTCGCTTGCAAAATTTTACAAACATGAACATGGTGAATACTCTAACAACATAGAGATTTTATACCATATACGATCAAAATGATCTATCATATTGAGTGTATAACATGACAAGATTATATGCCTAAGAGGCAAAATCGCGACACAAGCATGGTGTAAAACTACCATGCAAACGCTCGACCTTCTTATAAGAGTGCGTAATTTGGGCTTCCCCAAGGAAACTGTTTTTCAACATTTGAAAGATGATATTTTAGCATACAATGCGTACCAAAAGCTGCATCATCTATGGCAAATTCAGCCAAAAAGAGGTTAAAAATATGTGTCGTAAGACCACTTGCAAATTCAAGATGGGAACCAAGTTGGTTGGGATAAAAGTTAGCACAATCGCTGGAAATAAAATTCCGTGCAGCTTGACCTTTGTTTACTAAAACAGCTATAACTCCCTTGTTAGGAAGGCTATGGACGACCGTTCAGATGTTCTGGAAACTAGACTTCCGTATCTATCTATCCATATATTGTGCACCACACGGATCATTACACTCAGATCACAGTGCATGTTTTAATTGTCTGCTTTAGTATTTCCCAAGTTTAGTGAGAAAACAGGGTTGAGACCATATCCAATGGCATAAGTGTTGATGCAAAAACATGGCAATGACAGCCATAGGTGCGTTTAAATGCAGCAGGGTGTTCGATTTCTTATCTCAACTAATGATCCTTTCGGTAACTCCAACTTGGTAGACTTGCAGAGAAAGTAGGAATGTCGGTCTGACTAAAAATTTAAAAACCACTGATTCCGTTTGAACTTTCAAAGCATAAACAAATACCAAGGAGGATGCGCCTAGTCATGATCAAAAGTGTAGACAAAATCCACCAAAGTGCATCAAATCAACCAAGAATTTTAATTCTCAATTTGCAAGTATACCTCATAATAGCCATGTTATATGGATGCAACGCGGTGAATCAATATTAAGCATTTTGAACCATAAGACATAATGAATATACCATAACCAACTCGTCTTGATCATCCAATAAGATCGACTAAACATAGTCAAATGTATAAGGCACATGTCTTTACAAATACTCAGAAAAGTATTTGAACCTATAGTCACACGAACTATAATCGAGATCAACGAATTCATGTATTTTACCGCAATATGCCATTGCTTTACATGTTAAATTCATGAGAATTACTCGTACATTCTTTCATATATCATATTGCAAGGAGACGGTGCATGACTACACCCACATGCAATATTTTATTTTAATGGGATGAAATGGAGTTTTTCAAGTATGGGATTGGGTCAAGACCAACGTGGTGGTCGCTCAATTCAACGTGACAAATCCGTCACAAATCGATTTTAACTACGACATATCCGTCACAATCGATATTTATCCCATTTGTACGTCACAAATCCGTGACTAATCATGAACAAGTCATAACTTTACCGTTACCGACAATGTTCATTTTTTTTAATTGTTGGTTTAAAATAGACAAAAAGACGACATCAAATCACACCCAAACCATGGTGTATGCAACAACCACAAATATCGACTTTCAACAATTATCCGTGACTCCCCCAGGACCGTCACACAGTTTACTTCGACGTGCGAGAGTGATACCACCCATCACAGTCTCATCCACCGCAAAGTAGCGTGGGAGATAAAGAATCCAAATACCCAATTCCCAAAAAAAAAAATTCCCAAAAGAGAGGAATTGAAAAACGGGAACTTTAATAAAATCTTACGGGTACTTGGTTCCGTATTTGCTTTGATCCTTGGACCGGATAATAAATATGGCTTCTCTCCATATGAGCAACATATTTCCATGGGTACTCCGTTCTATATTTATTTTGATCCTTGAACGGGATAATAAATATGGCTTTTCTCCGTAGCGTGCATATCATCATGAGCAACATATTTTCCTATATGCACGTAAAACATAAATATGGTAAGATTCATAAGTGTACAAATTAATGAATAAATAAATCATTAATTAGGAAAAGATAGAGAGTTGAGAAACGCCCGGAAAGGGCTACTGGGCTCGATAATCGGCCAAAAAAGGACTCGGGCTCGATATTAGATGAGGCCGGATTTCCAAATTTTCTTATAAAAATCTGCTTCTGTTCGGCAATAGATTCAGTAATCAATATTACTCAGAATCCGATCTCACTGTTGAATATACAGGTATTTGTGTTGGTAAGTTGCTGTCAAAATTTCACACAGATCCGATGGCTAATGAATCGGGAGACATGATTTTGGTACGACTGCGCTGTGTAAAAAATTTGCGCGCGGAAATTCTCGTCTCTCGATTCTTTTTTTTCGATTTCCTGCTCTTTTTTTTCTTGTAGGATCCTGGACAGACTAGATCTGCAGATGGGTCGGGCTGTGTCAGCTTTAAAATTGGGACCGATGAAGATGATAGGAGCGATCACGGACAGCAGCGTGCGAATCAGATCGATTGGAGTGGTGCGCTAGCGACGGACTTTGCGAACGGAAGTCGCGCGGCTAAGGGTTACTCCTATGAATCTGATTCCGGTGACGACCGAGGAAGGGTGATTTCAGACTGCAGAGGGAGGATCTGATTTCAGCCTTGAGCGGCAAGAACGCGGACTGGTCGCGGGTTACACGGGGTTGGCCGTTCTAGGGTCCGTGAGGAAGATGGCCGGCTGGTGGGTTGGACATGGCTTCTGGTTTCGAGAGCGGAAGCAGCAGCCGGCGGAGGTGGCTGAGCGCGACGGCGGTGGAGGGCTACGGTTTTTGAAGCCCGTTTCTTTTTTAAATATGCTTCTGTTTGTGTATAGTTATATCGAGAAATACTGTTCCAAATTAGATCTCCACCGTTGAACTTGTAGTTCTGTATATCATTAACATGTTATCAAAATTTGAGGCTGATCCGACGGTTAACGAAGCAGGAAACACAATTTCCGCATGGTCTCGCAGTGCAGAAAATTGACGCGCGGAAATCGCATTTTTTTTTGTTTGGAATTTCGAAAATTCAGAGAGGAAAAAAAAAAATTCTACTGTTAGAGCAACGTGCTGATAACGTGTTTCAGGAGAAAGTAAAAGACTGTAGATACGAGTCAATCAATTGTATTCATAACATTGATAGGGGAGCATTTATATAGGCATTACAATGAGAGTCCTTCCATACATAATATTCCTAGATAAGGTAAGACATCTAATAGGATCCTACTACCTCTAGAAGGATCTAGAACCTTCCATCTATTTATCTACAACCAGTATTAGGTAAGACACATCACGGGAATAATAATTCCCGGAACAGTATATATATATATATATATATATATATATATATATATATATATAGGGATTGAATATGGTGGAAACACCCCTAATGGTGAAATCTAGAAACCAATTGCATTATTAAGTAATTTCATTGCATATTTGTTATTATTTGTTGCATCAAGCTGGTCGCTAGTATATACAACAAATAATGCAATAAACAAAATACATAAATGCATATAATTCTAGGGAAAAATGCGTGATAGACCCTTGTATTTTACGAAACCTGCACAAAACACCCTTATATTCTATAAACTGCATAAAACACCCTTGTATTTTAATAAACCTTGCAAGAAAAACCCATTCTGTTAAAAACTAACGAGAGTGATATGCACTCGCCAATTTTGCGCCTAGTTCAGCTATTTATGATTTGCAAAGGTGTGAAAAGTCAAAAATACCCCCAAATATTCCATTAAATAATATTTGGCTCTTTGATGCTCCTTTATACGGTTAAGAAAATAGTTCAAGATATATTGTCTGTTTTTATTCCAAATGACATACAAAAGCAATAAATTAAAAAATGAATTTCACTGTGCTTGGTAAACAATAAAAATTCGAAACAACATTACATTATAATCCTCATATTAAATCCTTGCATATGCGCACCAACATCCAGAAGACAAACAAAGCCAATAAAAGGCAAGTTAAAATCATAACAACAGAGTTCGTTACCTACCAACCAATCACAAAATATTTTATAATATTATTCATGAATACAAAAGGATGTGGTGTTCCAGAAAATGGTTTCATACATTTCACGATAAAAACCACAATCATCAAAAAGGGTGATGCCCTCTCTTTCTCTCCTTCATTTTTTTAAGAACATCATCGACCGTAGGTCTTTTCTGCCTCTTGGTAGAAGATAGAGCAAGTGCACAAACAGTAGAACATCCAGTTGAAGGAGGGGCACTTGATGTAGAAACTTGTGGAGCATGAGAATGTGTAACCGAAAGAGATGAGCTTTTCGATGCTAATTTTCCAGATTTGCTTGCATTTTGGTTTTGGGATGGTGGTGGTGGTGGTGGCGGCAGCGGCGGAGGCACAACATAAATGTTACTACGTGCAGACTGTAATGAAGTTGACAAATATTTAACAGGTTTTATAAAAAACATCCCACTTTCACAATTTTATTTATTTTAAAATTATAGAGAATGTACCTTTTTCTGTTGTTTACTTTGCCAAACAGGTAATTTTCTTCCAGTTGGAGCTTGTGAAGCTTGACTTGATTGAGATGTGTGGCTTGGTTGAGATCCACCACAATCTGAGACTGGAGCTTGTGATGCTCCAATTCTCTGAAATTAAAAAAACAGCAGCTAAAATGTAAGATAATAAACCAATTTCATTGAATTAATTAAATGATTATTAGGTACCTTGTAAAATTTTGAACTTTTATTAACTGGATTCTTGCAAGTCAGGTAGTTGTGTCCTTCACCAAGACATTTAGAGCAAGTTTTCCTGTGTCCTTTCCTTGAAGCCTTGGTAGGATCTTTAATATCATTTCCATCTTTCTTCCTTTCCTTTTGTGGCCTTCCACCTTTGACTGTAACCACAGGAGGCTGAATTGGCCCCTTTCCCGATAATTCATAGAACTTCATACCAGGTACTGGGTACACCATGTGCTTATAGGTTGCCATGTAATTTTTCTTGCTATACCAATCCACCACTTGATTCTCCATCTTCTTTCTATGTAACTCGATAGCAGAAATGGCATGACAATAAGGATAACCTTGTAGTTGATACATTCCACAACTACAAGTGTGTTCATCAAGTTTGACGACATGGTTTTGGCCAAAATACTCTACTGAATAATTTTCTTGCCCAGCCCAAGTAGCAAAACAGTTGCCACATTTCTCTTTTCTTTCCTTCAGCATCTTCTTCATGATATTGGGACATATTTCACCTTGGTGTTTTTCCATTCCTGTCAGTTTCACTTGAATTCTTGACATCAACTTATGTCTGATCCATTCCCACATGGAGATAATAGGTTGATCCCTTGATCCCATAATGTAAGCATTGAAAGATTCTGACATGTTGTTAACAATGACTGCACACTTGGTTCTAGTCGAGAAATGTAACCTTGCCCAATGTTGAGGATTAATTCTACTAAGCCAAACATATGGCGTGACTTCATTTTCATCAACAGCGGGATAAGTATCATTTATCTCTTTCATGATGTTATTGTATTCATATACATTTCCCACTGATGCAGCACACCAAAACAATTTCTTCATATCCAACCCCCGAAACTTAGCCTTAAAGTTGTTATACATGTGTCTGACACAAAATCTATGTTCCGCACCTGGAAATATCTCTGAAACTACATCAAGGAGTCCCTTTTGACGGTCAGATATGAAAGCCCAACCCTTTTCTTCAACTATACCAATATCAGACCTCAATATCTCTAGGAACCATTTCCATGTGACATAACTCTCAGACATAACAAATGCCATTGCGATGGGATACAAATTATCATTAGCATCCCTTCCAACCGCACATAAAAGTTGTCCCTTATAGTACCCTTTCAAGAAACACCCATCTAAGCCTATAATAGGCCTACACCCTGCCAAAAAACCATCCCTTAACCCTTTTAAACCAAAATACATCCTATCAAGGGCTGGAGGATCCAACTCCCGATTCAAGTGCATATTCAACTTGCTGCCAATGTTTTCTTTACATACAGTTACACAATAATCCCACAATCTTGAGTATTGCATCTTAATATCCCCATCAATCAACACTTGTGCATATCTTTTGGCCCTGTAGATGATATGGTCAGAAACTTCCACATTAATATCTCTGTGTACTTTCTTTTTCAATGCCTCCACAGTCATGTTAGGAGTGTCCCTTAAATCATCCACAAGCCTCAGGCCAAGGTATTTGTAATTTGCTTGAGTATTATGAGTAGTGGCTGCACACGTGTGTTCACCCTTGATGGTCTTAACTTGAAATGTGCTACAGCCTTGTACATTAGAAGCATGAATATACCAATTACATCCACTTTTGCATTTTGCTGTAATTCTTTTCCCCTCGATCTTTGAAAACTTCAGATCCCAACTATTTCTAATAACCCAATCCCTTAGAACCTGTCTGTATATCCCCCTTGAAGCAAATAACATGCCTATTTCCATCACAAATTGTTTCTTATCCGGATAATTCTTCTCTTTGAACTCCACATATCCATGATAAACATCTTCAGGCCTTTCATCATCAGATTCAACCTTTTTACTCAATTCTTCATCACTCCCACTACTCTCATCGGTATACCATGATTCATTTTGAGCCACTGCGCATTCTTCTGCTCGATCCCCACCATTTCTGTTATTTCTATCACCCCTTATGATTCCATTTTTCATCATATTCATTTCACTCTTTCTACTTTCCTCGTTTAAAGTAGCCTTGTATTTTCTTAATTCAGTTTGAGAGTGATTTTCTGGCCTCTCAACAAATATATCATCATCTTGAGGCCCTTCAAAGTCTTCAGCAGCTTGTTCATCTACATCGGATTCTACAACGTCACCATCTGAGATTTGGGCAACAATTTCTTCTTGAATCTCCACATTTCCTTCAAGTTGTGCATTATTTTCGGTTTCATTAACTGTATGGACTGCATCAGTTTCATTTTCATTAACCTGCACATACAAATTAGGGTCATAACATATATTCTTAAGTTAAAAATATACAATTTAATGTGATTATCAAAGACAAAAACACAATCAACCTGTAGTTCTTCATTCCATATGTTCACACTTTCTTCCATCCATATGTCCACACTTGTTTCATCCATCACATCTTTTTGCATTTCTCTAATGTTATCATCAATATTTACTTTCTTTAGCTTTGTAGGTTTCTCTTTTGGCACTCGATAGTATATATCAGGACTAACCGCCGGTACTCCCGTCGTTGTAGTATACCAAGAGAAAAAATCAAACAAGCATATCTCATGAAGTTCAACCTCACAAAACTTGTGTCTCTGACCTCCCATATATCTTACATTGGGAGTCCACACAATTTTTCCTCCAGCCCAAACATGCAAAGTACTGCTCTTAAAAGCATCCATCTATTATAATAAAAAAAATCAAAACTAATTAGCATAACAGACAACACATTAGTCCCAATTTTAGTTACAAAGACAAAACATACACATATGCACTTATAAGAGATTAAATAATAGCTTGCAAAAGAAAATATCGAATACTTTTTTTTTCATTTGGGACTTTTCACATACAGTTTTATGAAATAAAATTGATAGACTGTTAACCACAATGAATAATATTTATAAATGAAATCAGCATATTCTATTGTATGTATTATTGATGACAAGATTTTTTTTATAATTTAATGCAATGATTTCATCAATTAGTATACCACTCATTTCTATCCTCAACAGATCCCCTTAATCTCGTTTTATGGGACCATGATAAACACTTGAGAATGAATGAGATATGATGCTAGTCAGCGGAAGAAATCAAACTCTAAATTTACTTATCCTAAAATCGAACAATGGTCAGCTAAAACCCAACAAATGGTGAACAAAACAAACAATAAAGAGAGAAATAAAACATACCCGTGAACTGCAAAATCAACAAAAATAGAGGGCGCTGCGTTGGAGCTTTTACATCACTTAGTATTTTGTTCTTACCGTGACTCTTGGGGTAAAAAGCCCTAATCGTAAAGGATGATGAAAGAAGTAAAGAGAGAAGAGAGAGATGAAAGAAGTAAAGAAAAGTGAGAAGATAAGAAAATAGCACGGCGTTAGTGAATATTTGACGGAAGCAAACGGGGGGCGAGTATGCAGGGTATATTAAAATACAAGGGTGTTTTATGCAGTTTAAAGAATATAGGGGTGTTTTATGCAGGTTTCATAAAATACAAGGGTGTTTTATGCAATTTTCCCTATAATTCTACTCATCTACAACTGTTAGATCACTAATATCAATGGCCTACAAAAGTTTCTAGATTTCACAAGATAATTAGTTTTCATATGATCTATTTCATATATATATATATATACATATATATATATATATATAACCGCAATGCAAAGAATTGCTCACACATTGTGCAAATCTTGCGTAATGGGTTTCGATGAAGTGCAGAAGTTGCTCTTGTCCATCTGCAGTAGTTACAAATCTACCAAGTCGAAAGAAATATAAACCAAACTTTTGAGGGCAATGAGTGGGAAATCAATCATCTACAGCAAAGGCATTTCTTCAAATTAAAGAGATATCAATATGGAAAAATTACAATCCCCCCCCCCCCCCCCCCTTGTAAGGTTTGTGCAATTTGTTGGAAAAAATAGTTTTTAACTAATTTTTAATGGCTAAAAAATTTAATTTATGTAAAATTAAATAATCGAGGTATAATCTACATCGGGAGTAGATAATCGTAGTATATCTAAATTTCTCCAAAACCGATTTTTTGATGAGTAAGAAACCAATGATTGATGTTAGTCATTTGAAAGGGCATTCGATATGAATGGGAATATGAAGAATCCAATCTCACGTTGAATATGTGATGAAGTTTAAGATACTTAATAAAGTGAAGATGGTTGGAGAGTGTACAACATGACCAGGACTATTCCCCTAATCTTGGAGGTGGCTCGACTACACTATCCACTATTAGTTTTGGGATAAGTATTATATAGTATAATTTATCCGGATTCATTGTCCGAAGATTGATTCCGAAGAGACCAAATCAGTCGACTCGATTCCGAAGAGGCTTGTTCGGATCTGTATCTGCACTGGATAAAATGTGAATGTTTGACTCCACTCCTGAACAGTTATACAACACTTATGAAGTGTAATAAGAGTAATATCCTGAATTTTAGAATAATATTTTATCGTGACCTTGTTGAAAAATTGGTATGTGATTTTTTTGATAATAGACGTAATATTGAGTAAACGAGAGTAAGGCGTCGAGTAGTATTTTTTAATATCGTCGAATAATTATTGGTAAGAATGTGATGGTGGCCAACGTTGTATTCTCTGATAAAATATTCAACGAGAATTAGAGAAATTATCTGGACTAAATATCATCTTGTGGATTTACTTGTATGTATCAAAGATGTATTTGTGGTCGCGGACTATTTAAAATCATAAAGAAACACCGAAAGTGTTAACAGAAATAAAATTGGATATTTTCTTGGAAAGTATCGTGGACAAGTATCAACTTTGAAAAATCACCATTTATTTTTGGGAAGTTCAAAAATTCTAAGAATAAATTACATTATAGAACTCAGTTAACTTCCCAAAGGTTCAAACGGCGAACCAATCGGAGTCTGGACGAAGAATTTATGATTGAATTAGTAGAGACTACCAGATGCCTAGCGCCGACTGAAGACCGCGCGCGCGAATCGCGCGTCAATGCGGGACGGGTCCAACAGCGTGCTGGCAGGTCAGCACGGGGGAGGACTTTTGCTCCACGTGGTTTTTGACTGACTAGCGGATTTTGAACATGTTAAGGGCAGTATGTTTAGTATATTTTGAGTAATATTTTTATTAGTATTTTATATATATAATTGTGTGTTGTGTGATAATTTATTCGTTTTTACATATATTTATATTATTTCATTTTGTTAGAATTTTCTATAATTTTGTGTCATTTTTGGATAATTAATTGGAATTAAATTATATCTACAGGTTAACCATCCGGTACAAGACAGATCAATTGGTTCAAGGGCGATATTTTTACAAAAATCAAATATAGTCACGACTGGTCTCATTTTATTCGTCTCGTCGAGACGATCGTTTTAAAAAAAAAAAATTCATCCGAATCCGAGCTCGTATGAAGAAGTTATGACCGTTCGAAGGACAATTAAATAGACGGACCATATTGTGTCACGTGTTAACACCCGATTGGACCGGAAATTCAACTCTCTGCTGATGTCATCCATGACATCAGCATTAATGGGCAACCGTGTATTATTGGGGGTGGGATTTTAATATGTTAAAAAATTATTATTTTATTAATTTTGTAGTAGTATAAATAGGGGATGAATGTGTAGTGTTTTGGGAGGAGAAAAAAGGAGAAAAAATAAAGAGATATTATTGTAAGGGAGAGAAATAAAAATATTGTGTAATAAAATTATATTTGAGTAATAATATTATGGAATATTTATTTATTTGTGTTGTTATTATGAGTGAGTAACTTTCTTTTACTGGGGTTATGATGAAACCATGTCTATATTATTTTTAATATTTATATAATAATTCCAAATAAATGTTTTTAACGATTATGATTTTTGCTTCAATAGGGGAATATTATTTCATCAATTATATCACGTATTTTTGATAGTTATAAATTCCCCATTGCTTTGTGATTATTGATATTAGTTAATTTCTTTGATTATTTGTTTTCCATTAAATTGGATACATATAATGCTTAGAAATTATATTTTTTAAGCGAAGAAAAATCTATATTTGAATTATAATTTTGTACTTATTGTCAAATCTATAGGGAAATAGTGAGATTGATTTCAGAATCTATTCCCTGGATTTCTTGGAATTAGAATATAAAATAAATAATAAATAGACATTGGTGGATTCTAAACCCTAGTAAATTATTTAAAATTAATTTATCTAAAATCTACTTAAAAATTACTGTTATTTAATGCAATTATTATAACCATTCAAAAATAAAATTATTTGGGACTGTAACACCCCCAGAATACGACCGGGAATGTCACACGTCGTAGACCCTTATCACAAGGATCTACCAGGCTAAACTCCAAAAGACTACTCAATGATTGACCGACCGGGGTCAAAATTAAATACAAAGCAGACCGACAAGGTCATTAACCAATTCAGAACTAACGACATTCATATTACAATGACAATAATAAACTAGAACACCGAAAAGAATGACAACTCAATTTAATAAATGAAAACTACACCCATGCAATTTGAATACTCGAGCAGCAGAAATACCGACGAGAATGAAACAAAAGAAAGACTCGACTCTGGTGTGATTAGTATCATTGCCCTCCATCTCCTTCCAAGCCGATCCTGTGTTGCTCCCATTGCCAAAACTGAGCGCATAACAGCACCCACCCCAGAAAACTCGGGGGTTAGCAAACTGGAATTTTGCTAGTGCAAGTACATAATATACAAGATATACGAATAATAACAACACAAATCTCAACAGTCGTGAAGCCTTAACACAAACCACACATTCCCATAGTCCACACAGAATAGCATCACATACACAAAATGAAAGATAATCACATAGTCATATTCTCTGTACGGAACATAACACCAATGAAACTTTAAACGAGCCCAAGGAGTCAGAAAAATCCCTTTTTATAAAAGGAAAAGTATTTTGATAAGAAAGTTTGAAAATATTATTATTGACTCGGGCCATCATGGGGTTTTGAAAATCAAATGGGAATACTTTTAGAAAATACTTCAAAAACTCTCGGATCCTCGACCCAACATGTGGAAAACAATTTGCAAGAAAACCATTACAACGTTATTCGGGGTCCTCGACCCAATGCACAGAATAATCATCACAGTACAATCAAAGGCACAGCCTCTCATTCGACAATTCCTGCTCAAGACCCTTGATTAATTAACCCTCAGAGATTTCGTCAAACATCCTTGGTTAATTAACCCTGATACCAACGTTTTAAAAACAATTTGAAACAAGCTTTCAAAAACACGAATCACAGTCTATATCGAGACCAGTATTTGAAAAGAGTTGAAAGAACTTTGAAGTACGAGGATTGTTCGGTAACGGGGTCTTAGCTATCACTCGAATATCCGTTACCAATAAGCCTTCCAGGCGCCTCCCTTGCACACCTGTGCACCGGCGTTCACTCCACTATGTTGGCCGCCCCTTGAACATGTCACCGCGCCGGCGATCACTCCTAACGGAGCCGCCCCTTGCACGCGCATTAGGTAACACCGGTGTTCACCAAACATATGGAGCCGCACATTGCAGCGTACACCAGGCCGGAGTACACACCCCGCCCTCAGAGGTTCCCGGATACGACGTCTCTCACAACAAGTATTCGCATTATTACAAACATCAAGTACACAATCAATCATTTCAACAATTATCAAATCAATACACCAATTCACACAATTTATCCGCCAGTCCATAACCACACAATAAACAATAACACGCACGTTATAAATCAAGATCCAACACAATAAGCCTTCGGCACAACCAACCAACGCTACACATATATCCTTATATTGCGACTCAACCGAATATATATATAGATAGATATATAGATATATATATACATATAACCTTACTATATTATATGAATAACTATAGTTCATCCATCAATCCAAGTTGAGTACGTCAACTAGTGTTAGCATTCACCACTCGTCGTTCACCGACATAGGCATATATATCAATATACGTATATACATACATATATTTAACATATAAATATATATAAATCTATATATATATATATATACATATATATATATATCCGTATAAATTCATACACTTCGACAACGATGATTTCACGCAGTTACAATTCGTATATCAAGGTACTTGCCTTGGTAATCTCTCGCGGATACTCCGAAAGTACGGTCGGTTGGCAAAATCCGGAACTCCAACGAAAACAACGATCGGAAGGGCTCAACACCAGATTTTTGTAGGGAAATCGTCCCTAATATCCTATCATCGAATAAACAATCAATCATACGAGGAAAAACATCACAAAACGACCAAATTCCTCTCTGCGGCATTTCCCCGGACACCTTGAAGGCGTCAAACGGAAGTTCATATAATCGACGAATCGGAAATGGTAAAACCGTGGAAAGATGGTGAAAATGATAGAATACAACTTAATCTACAATTATCCATCAGTAATTTAAGTTCATAAGGCTCAAACGGACAAAATCTACCAAGATCCCCAAATTTCCCAAAATTTAGATTTTAGGAAAAACTAACCTTGATTCGGTCGATTGAAGGATGTTATGGATTGATCGATCAATGATATGGACTCAGGATCTTCAAGGATTTGTTCTTCAATAACATGCCTCCTGGATCTCAAAACCTTTGGCCGCGGAAAGAAAAGAATGAAATGAAAAAAATGGGTTGAAACAGGGCTGCCCGGTCAATTATATAGGCAGACCGCCCTAGCGTGCGCTAGCGTGCCGGCAGCGTGCGCTAGCGGGCCGACCATCGTCCAGTCCAGAGGCTCCTGGACTGATCACTCGCCCAGGTAGTGTGCGCTAGATGCCGAGCAGCGTGCGCTACGTCTGCCAGTTAGCGCGCGCAGCGACCGGCCGTAGCGTGCACTACCGGCCAACTCTCTGGAGTCCAGAACCTCAGGGCCTCACTGCCCGGCCCAGGTAGCGTGCACTGGGTGCCGCATAGCGTGCGCTACGACTGCCGGTTAGCGCGCGCAGCCTCTCGGCAGTAGCGTACGCTATGCCGGTCCCTGCCGCGCCCGTCCGGCCAGAGCCCAGCTACCGTGCCGGTTCCTCCATAGCCGTCGGCCGGCCCATTGCCGTGGCCTGACGACTCGATTCTTAAAAACGCACGGAACGAACATGATGAAACGCTCACGGACAACAACATCGATCCGAAATGAAAATAATATACATCAAATCACCACATATGGCCATAAACACAAAATCGATTGTCGAGAAAAATAATACCAACGCTCGAAAACCGAGAAATTTTCGGTCTAAGAAAAAGAAAATTTCGAATAAATCAGAATAAAAATCTCTGATATTACATTCTACCCCCCTTAAAATAAGTTTCGTCTCGAAACTTAAAATAGAGAGCGGCGAAACAATCAAGGAAATAACTACTTGCTCAGCCCCAAATCATCACGAGCAAAGCGCGAGTGTAAGGTTCCAGAAATATGATGAACTGACCTAGCAAGTACAAGGCAGTTTAAAATGGTCGAAAGGTGCGCAGATGAATTACCAACAACGAAAGTCGCCCCATACCGAAAATACTAAGAAGAGTACGGGTAATACATTCCCCCATACTAAGAGGACATTATGATCCCGAAACTTAGAACAACAAGAGTTGGAAACGTAAATCAATGAAACGAAATACGATCGAAGTCACGATTGTTTGAAACAGCAACGATTAAAACATAGTACAAAATCTTCATTCTCCCATGCTAGGATCTTCAGAAGGAAACATAGGATTTCGGGACACTTCCCGGTCCCTAGCTCTGCTCTCTCTTAGGGCGGCATTCTTTGCCAATTCGGAAATTATCTCACAATGCTTCTCCCGATGACCTTCACACCCGCACCGGTAACAAGTCAAGAGTGTAAAGGGACAATTTACACGATCATGTCCCTGACGATTGCAGTTGAAGCACCTTCTCTTCTTACCGAGAATCACCGATGTTGGCTTGGGATCCCCAGCGCTCACTCCCATCGCATAGGCAGCCGCGTCCGAGCAGCGGGGGTTTGGGAGCCTTAGACTCTTCATCGCCCAAAAATTTCCCAGATGTCCTCGGTCTCTTCGTTTCGCTCGTGGGCTCGACCATTGAGGAGATTTCATAGGATATCGTTTGATCTTGATACTCCTTCACCGTAGCATGAATCGTTGTCGTACGAACCACCTCGCCACTTCCATATCCATCATCACGTCTACGTCCGCCGAGGCTCGACATACTAATACGGATAACACCGATCAACAGTATTAGTTTATCAGTCGTACAATATACCACAATTATCAACCCGAGTTTTAGTTAGCATCCTTAGAATAACAGTACTATCGTAAAGCACAAAGTTTTATGAAGTCAATTTCGAGTTCTTCGACGAGGACGATCATTATATGTATGCACTTAATGAAAACAAATTTTTGAAAAAGAGGGCTAGTCACGTTGCGCCCCAGACTTGTAAATAGTGTCTTTTATTTCGGAAGAGGAAGTTTATATAACGACTCTAAAAATTATTTTCGAGTGATGTATAAAAGAAAAACAGAAAATTGAATTGTAACTAATTTGAAATATTTCAAAAGTGTTGAGTCCCAAATACCACAATTTTGAAAATCTTTCCTCTTCTTCCAAAATGTTTATTCGAAAGAATTTTTTTTTTCACCGAGATACGTGACCATTTAACATGACGATATTAAATCATGTCTTTTCACAATGTTAGAAAATTTCAAAGCATCACTTTAAAATATTCGTGATACTACAGCGCCGTGGGCCCCGTGCCGGAACCTACCAGGCTAAAAATCATTTAAAAAAAAATGTTCAAAATGCCAAAAAGGCCGATGTCGGTGATATTTTCAAATACTCACAAAAGTCATTTGTAAAATATTAAATACCGTCATAAGAATACTATCAAAACGTGCAAGACCAAAATATCAAAAATCGGTTTGCAAGATACCAAAAGCCATCTTAAAAAACTCATGCGGCGGATAAAATTAACAATCATAAGTTTATTCTAATAAAGTGCAAAAACAGATAAATATGCTCGACTTCCGAAGCATACTACATAACCATTTTTACTCGGACCGCATACGCATGTTATATCCTAAAACAATAATATCACCAACAAGTTCCAATTCCTAGCTCACATTAAACATATTAGCACAATATGATCAAATACGTATATAAGGGGACTTACGATCGGGAAGCTTACCATCACGGATTGCCGGAAGATGATGTTGGAACCACGATACTAATCACAACTCTGATGCGCGCGACTTACACAAGACATGGACTTGACCCAACGGCCTAGGTTTTTCGCAAACCTAAGCTCTGATACCATAAATGTAACACCCCCAGAATACGACCGGGAATGTCACACGCCGTAGACCCTTATCACAAGGATCTACCAAGCTAAACTCCAAAAGACTACTCAATGATTGACCGATCGGGGTCAAAATTAAATACAAAGCAGACCGACAAGGTCATTAACCAATTCAGAACTAACGACATTCATATTACAATGACAATAATAAACTAGAACACTGAAAAGAATGACAACTCAATTTAATAAATGAAAACTACACCCATGCAAGGCTGAATACTCGAACGACAGAGAAATACCGACCAGAATGAAACAAAAAAAAAGACTCTGACTCTGGTGTGATTAGTATCATTGCCCTCCATCTCCTTCCAAGCGATCCATGGATTGCTCCCATTGCCAAAACTGAGCGCATAACGAGGCACCCACCCCGAAAACTCGGGGTTAGCAAACTGGAATTTTGCTAGTGCAAGTACATAATATACAAGATATACGAATAATAACAACACAAATCTCAACAGTCGTGAAGCCTTAACACAAACCACACATTCCCATAGTCCACACAGAATAGCATCACATACACAAAATGAAAGATAATCACATAGTCATATTCTCTGTACGGAACATAACACCAATGAAACTTTAAACGAGCCCAAGGAGTCAGAAAATCCCTTTTTATAAAAGGAAAAGTAGTTTGATAAGAAAGTTTGAAAATATTATTATTGACTCAGGCCATCATGGGGTTTTGAAAATCAAATGGGAATACTTTTAGAAAATACTTCAAAAACTCTCGGATCCTCGACCCAACATGTGGAAAACAATTTGCAAGAAAACCATTACAACGTTATTCGGGGTCCTCGACCCAATGCACAGAATAATCATCACAGTACAATCAAAGGCACAGCCTCTCATTCGACAATTCCTGCTCAAGACCCTTGATTAATTAACCCTCAGAGATTTCGTCAAACATCCTTGGTTAATTAACCCTGATACCAACGTTTTAAAAACAATTTGAAACAAGCTTTCAAAAACACGAATCACAGTCTATATCGAGACCGAGATTTGAAAAGAGTTGAAAGAACTTTGAAATACGAGGATTGTTCGTAACGGTCTTAGCTATCACTCGAATATCCGTTACCAATAAGCTGCCGGGCGCCTCCCTTACACACTGTGCACCGGCGTTCACTCCACTATGTTGGCCGCCCCTTGAACATGTCACCGCGCCGCGATCACTCCTATGAGCCGCCCCTTGCACGCGCATTAGGTAACACCGGTGTTCACCAAACATATGGAGCCGCACATTGCAGCGTACACCAGGCCGGAGTACACACCCCGCCCTCAGAGGTTCCCTGATACGACGTCTCTCACAACAAGTATTCACATTATTACAAACATCAAGTACACAATCAATCATTTCAACAATTATCAAATCAATACACCAATTCACACAATTTATCCGCCAGTCCATAACCACACAATAAACAATAACACGCACGTTATAAATCAAGATCCAACACAATAAGCCTTCGGCACAACCAACCAACGCTACACATATATCCTTATATTGCGACTCAACCGAATATATATATATATATAGATATATAGATATATATATATATACATATAACCTTACTATATTATATGAATAACTATAGTTCATCCATCAATCCAAGTTGAGTACGTCAACTAGTGTTAGCATTCACCACTCGTCGTTCACCGACATAGGCATATATATCAATATACGTATATACATACATATATTTAACATATAAATATATATAAATCTCTCTCTATATATATACACACACATATATATATATATATATACACACATATATATATATATATATATACACACACACACACACACACACACACACATATATATATATCAGTATAAATTCATACACTTCGACAACGATGATTTCACGCAGTTACAATTTGTATATCAAGGTACTTGCCTTGGTAATCTCTCGCGGATACTCCGAAAGTACGGTCAGTTGGCAAAATCCGGAACTCCAACGAAAACAACGATCGGAAGGGCTCAACACCAGATTTTTGTAGGGAAATCGTCCCTAATATCCTATCATCGAATAAACAATCAATCATACGAGGAAAAACATCACAAAACGACCAAATTCCTCTCTGCGGCATTTCCCCGGACACCTTGAAGGCGTCAAACGGAAGTTCATATAATCGACGAATCGAAAATGGTAAAACCGTGGAAAGATGGTGAAAATGATATAATACAACTTAATCTACAATTATCCATCAGTAATTTAAGTTCATAAGGCTCAAACGGACGAAATCTACCAAGATCCCCAAATTTCCCAAAATTTGGATTTTAAGAAAAACTAACCTTGATTCGGTCGATTGAAGGATGTTATGGATTGATCGATCAATGATATGGACTCAGGATCTTCGAGGATTTGTTCTTCAATAACATGCCTCCTGGATCTCAAAACCTTTGGCCGCGGAAAGAAAAGAATGAAATGAAAAAAATGGGTTGAAAGCAGTGCCCAGTCAATTATATGGCAGACCGCCTAGCGTGCGCTAAGCGTGCCGCGGCGTGCGCTAGCGGGCCAACCATCGTCGTCGATCCGAGGCTCTGGGTGATCCCTCGCCCAGGTAGTGCGCGCTAGATGCGGCGGCGTGCGCTACGTCTGCCCGGTTAGCGCGCGGCCCGTGGCCGTAGCGTGCGCTCTGGCCAACTCTCTGGAGTCGAGAACCTCGGGGCCTCCGCCGGCCCGGGTAGCGTCTGGCCAGGTGCCGCATAGCGTGCGCTTCGGCTGCCCGGTTAGCGCGCGCGACCTCCCGATGGCGTACGCTATCCGGTCCTGCTGCGCCGTCGGCGAGCCGGCCTACCGTGCGGTTCCTCCATAGCCGTCCGGCGGCGCCATTTGCCGTGGCACGACGACTCGATTCTTATAAGCGCCGGAGCGAACACGGCGAAACGCTCGCGGACAACAACATCGATCCGAAATGAAAATAATATACATCAAATCACCACATATGGCCATAAACACAAAATCGATTGTCGAGAAAAATAATACCAACGCTCGAAAACCGAGAAATTTCGGTCTAAGAAAAAGAAAATTTGAATAAATCGGAATAAAAATCTCGGATATTACAGTGTAATATCCGTAATTTCAATTTCGGTAATTTTCTTTTTTTGGCGGAAGTCCGTTTTGACGACTTCGCTCATGACCGTTCGTCATTTCGAGAATGATTAATTCTGCACTTTTTGTCATCGAGTTCGTTTGTATCGTTTTGTTGAGTTAGAGCTTTTAGCGACTTTTTCGCACTTGAGCTCGATTCTTGCGAATCTCGTCCGAGCTGTTGTTTGAGTTTCTCGTAAGTTCATTTAATGTTATTATTCATGTTGCGAGCTTTGGTTTGGTGTTTCGATCGCGTATCGTGATTTTCGGACGTTTTGGGCCATTTTCGTAATTTCCCAAAGTTTTGGGTAATTACTTAGTTGTCGAATTCGAGCCTTGGGTGGTCGGAATCGTGTGTTCTATTAGATCTTAGATTCGTCTTTGCGAGTACTTATGCTTAGTAACCCGATTCGTATTCGAGTTCGGGTTTCGGGGTCGTTCGGACGTAACTTTCGGTGCATGCGGAGGGCTGCCCGGACACTGCAACACGGCCACTGGCAGCCTGCTGTGCGCCGTGTCCTGCCGGGTCGGCCAGGACTGGCAGCCTGCCGAGACACGGCCGAGACACGGCCATGCAGGCCGTTTCTTTGCCGTGTCCGTGAACTATAAATATTGCAGAGCGGGTTTTTCACCCATTTTATCACTCGTTTTCTTCCCTTCGGTGGAACTTGCTCAATCATGGAGGCATGTTGTTATACAATGAATCCATGAAGTTTTGGAGTTCATAACATCAATTGATCATCACGTAACATCCTTCAATCCAGCGAATCAAGGCAAGTTTTCTTAAAATCTAGTTTTGGGGATTTTGCTCGATTTGTCCGTTTAATCCGTTTTAACTCAGAATAGTGATGTATTTTTTATTGTTAAACATTATTATGTCGAATTCCTTGCTGTTCC
Source organism: Orobanche coerulescens (assembly GCA_033398695.1). Taxonomy (NCBI): domain Eukaryota; kingdom Viridiplantae; phylum Streptophyta; class Magnoliopsida; order Lamiales; family Orobanchaceae; genus Orobanche; species Orobanche coerulescens. Next base: position 126,076,824 of record CM065815.1, on the reverse strand, counting down.
TCGGTTGAATCGCCGAGGATTCATCGTTTTATTGAGTATCTCATCGACGCCTTGAAGGTGTTCGATAAAATGTCGCAAAGAGGATTCGAGCGTTCTACGATTATTCTTCCTCGTTCGTTCATTAATTTATTGATGGTATGATGTTAGGGTCAGATTTCTCGCAAAGAATTCGAGTAGGAACCCTTCCGTTCGTCGTTTTCTTCAAGCTTTTCGATCGTGGGTGTATTCGTTGTCTTCGCCGGAGAATCGTAGGTGTTCGAGGTGTCCCGACTGATCCGTGATTGTGGGAGTGTCCGGTATCAATTATCGAGGCAAGTATCTTGCCCATACATTACGTGTTTTGTGGATATTATGATTGTTAATCATCGATATGTGCTAAATAAATATATTAATAACCATTTTCCAAAGAAATCGGAGTATTTACCATCATGCTTTTTGTAAAGGTGACCCGTGTGTGTCGGGAATTAATGTGCTTAGTTGAATATGCGAGCTAGTGTCGAGTATAGAATCACCTTACTTTCTTGTGATGTCATTGCGTATGATTATGTCGTTGGTATATGTAAAGTGTAATTCTTTTGTCAAATTATGTGCTTGGAGTCACGTGTTTATGGATGAATATGTGAGTTTGAGTGATATTAGTTGTGTCGTTCGGTGCTGTTGAAATCTTGTGCTTCCTTGTGAATCGTATCATTACTTGGTCGTGAGTATATGTTGGATGGAAGCCATTCTAGTAAGGTACCTCGACTATATATCTGTGATTGACCTTCGAGGCTTGTGGTTTGCAAGCGTGATTTTGGAACGTGTGTGTGTGTTGTTCCTTCCACCGGAGTGTCCGACGGGATGTCTGGGGTCGATACTAAGAGTGCGGCCACGGAAGTGGACTTGGGTGCGTGTGTGGATGAACTTCCACCGGAGTGTCCGACGGGATGTGCGGGGGTCGATACTTAAAGTACGGCCGCGAGTGGTTTCCCACCGGAGTGTCGACGGGATGTCCGGGGTCGATACTAAGGGTACGGCCGCGGGTTACGATTGTGGTTTTCATCTTGAGGATGACGTTGATGTTTTCGTTAATTGTGATATTGTCCGGAGTATCACAATGCTTTGTGCTCGGGGTCGAGAGACATTATATTTCGAGTCTTGGTGCTTGGCTAGAATGGCATAGGATTAATGTGTTATGTGTAATGTGTCCTTGTAAGTGAATTGAAGTGGATAATCGGGTCATGGACCCTGTGTTTTGTGACCGGAATGGTTGGGTCGTGGACCCCGTGTTTTGTTAAACGGATTTGTATTTTGAAAAATGAACTTTGGGGCTGTGACCCTAAATGGCTTTCGAGGAATTAAGAACATTTTTAATTTTTGATGTTTTCAAAACTCCCGAGATTTGGAAATGTTTTCAAAATGCTTACTTGCTTCGTTTACGCTTTCGGACTTGAACTATTTTTAACTAAATATATCTCGGAAGTCTTTCGTTATATTCTCGGAATGTGTTGTGTATGGCTCGTATTTGCACTTTATACTTGCACTAGCGAAGCAGTGGAGTTTTGCTAACCCCAGTAATGTCGGGGTGGATATCTATTGTGTCCAGGTACATGCAGGTTTTCGAGAGCAAGACACAGGATCGGCACGAGGGATGATGAAAGACGAATGATACTAATCACACGAAGGCCAGTTTTGGGTTCAGTTAGTCGGAGTCCATTGTATTGTCTTTTCCGCTGTCTTATTGTTCGTTGTTGAAAGTATTTTACCCTTGTGTGTGGGTATGAGTCTGGATGAGTTTATGTATTTTGATTTGTAAGTCAGTGACGAAAGACCAAATCGGTCTATTGGTTCGTTATTTTGATTCGTCGGTATGTAATGTAATGTGTTGTTCAGATGTCTAGCCTGGTGGATCCTCGCGGAGAGGGTCTGCGGCGTGTAATATTCCCGGTTCGATCTGGGGATGTTACATTTATGGTATCGGAGACAGGTTGAGGAAACCTAGGCTGTTGGGTCGAGTTATGTGTTGTTGAGTCTTGTATTGTCAGATTTTGTCTGACTGAGTCGTGTCGCGACGCGTCATCTTGGATGTCGGCCGTGATTAGTATCAAGGTGCAGCCATCATCTTCGTGCGATCTGTGGATGTAAGTCTCCCTACTACATGTTGTACCACGAGCTATACGAGCCTGTATGATTCTGTGTTATGTAGTAGTATTTGAAGGTGCATCGTGAGTAAGTGACATATATTGTTAATTCCCGTTTTGTGCTAGAAGAAAGAATGATATGGCCAAATGTATCCTTGTATAAACGGTTTTGCTTGCAAGAGCAACAACTTTGGAATTTTTAGTTTCGAAGGCTTCCGGGGAGCCACGTAAATTTTTAAAATGTTCTCCAAGGGAGGAAAAATTTTGATTTTTGTATGATGACCTCAAGGTCGAAAATTTTTAGACTTCAAACTACCGATATTTCATTCTCATCTCATACTATAAGTTTTCAAAACTCGAGTTTTCAACTCTAATAAGGTCTTCAAAATATACTCAAGACGTGACTCTCGTTTGTAACTTTTCGGTTTCATGAATGTTGGTCAAAAGATGCGTATTGATGATGCTCTCGTTGTTGAGCAGTGGTGCCAGTTTTAAGATTTAAATAGTAACGTGAAAGTTGAGTCCATCGGTATGTATGTGTTGAGATAGTCCTCTTTATTGAGAAGTAAAAATTTTTGTTTTTGGTAGGATGATTTTCTTTTGATGGTTGCTTGTGAGATGTTATAATTATGTGAATCGATGACATTTAGACTCGTATGTTGTTGCTTATTTGTAACCTTCGAGTCTAGTATTACCTCATATATGTTTGCAATCGTGTTGGTGATTAGAGCAGTTAGCACAGGCTTAATACGATCCTAACGCAGCTAACGTGGCGTGTTTAGCACACGTTAATCTTTGTTGTAACGCGCTAATCAACACAGAGGCTATGGAACCGCATTATAGCCGTCGAGTCTAACTTTTGCGGCCAATCACCTGTAGTTGTATTCTCTCGTGGTGTCTAGTGATAACAAGCTGTTGTGCGTGAATGTGTGTTAAGACTTTTCGTATTGCTAGGTGATATTTGATTGTGTTTGATGAATTGATAAATTATGTCTGTGTGTGTGTTCAAAAACACTTTCTGGAAACTTCACAAAGTTTTGACGGTTCGATTAATCGGCGGCTCGTGTATACTTTGAAAATTATTTGGAATTGGCACGCCGGCTTTGGATTCTCAAATAAAACCTCGACGGTATTTGAAAGAGTTGTTTTAAAGTACCTTGAACATTTTGTAAAGTATTACCGTCGTTGATGTCTGTGAAGTGTTGGGAGGATTTTGAAAATGATTTTAACGTATTGTTGCATTTTCAAATATTTCGAGTGAATGATTTTCAAAATCTTTCACACCATAAAAATATTTTATTTCAAAAACCAATGCGATTTTTATTTTCAAAAATATAGTGAAAGATGAAAAATCTCACTCGATGTAAAGTTCAAACTCGGATTTGGAAATATTAGAGTATGTAAGAATGATTTGATGATCTTGCATGGTTAACTTGTTAGTTGTTAACGGTAATGATGATACGTAGAGGCATGATGACTTCAAATGATTTCAAATGAGACGGTTAAAGTGTGTTGTTTGCAAGTTTTGATGAAACAACCCGAGGTACCAAAAGTACTTTTAAAGTTTATTTTAAATAGCATACAAATCCAAGGATTTTCAAAAGATTTCCTTTAAAAGGATACCTCGTGGATTTTCTTTTCGAGTTGTTATTGGTTACCTTATGTGATATGTCGTGCTGAGTTGGTACTTTAGTATAATATTTTGCGAAGTTGTGCAATCGTATTGAGTGGGAATCCGCTTAGTATGCCGATGGGCGAGAGGACCGATCGTGACCACGATACTAATGGCCATGAAGATCGGATGTGGACCAAGAGGATATGGTCGGGAAGGTTGCTATTCCAGCACTTCGTTCTCGTTGTTTAGGTTTCGGGACGAAACCTCTTTTAAAGGTGATATGATGTAATACCCACATTTTTCTTTCTTCTTTCTTTCTCTTCTGTTTCGTCCAACCGTAACGACTCGACTGTGTTCGTTGATGCTTCTGACCTGGTGTTGTTTCTCACCTTTGTCACTCGAGCGAGTTCTGATATTGTCCCAAATTGATCTATATATCGTTGTGACCTTTCCAAGTTCGGAAAATTAGTCTCGTTTTCGATCTTCCAACCCTTGGGCGGTGGAATTCCGTATTTGTTCAGCGATTGGCTTGCGTTTTGATTGATGTACCGTTGGGTTGGTCAATCGTATTGATTTTCGTTCGTTGTGTTTTGTGATTGTTCGGATAATTGACTTGATTGTATTATCCATTTGATGACGCTTGTCACTTGTTGGTTTTATTATATCCCTAACGGCGGCGTTGTGTTGGTCGTCGTGGAGCGTGTTTTCACGCCGTATATTCCTTTGCGTTGCTTGTAACGTTTCGCCGATGGGCGTAAGTTACGCGTTTCCTTGCGTATCTCGTTGAGTTTTCCTGGCGGGATATTGCTTCTCCCTACTTGTTTTAAGTTTCGGGACGAAACTTCTTTTAAGGAGGGTAGAATGTAATATCCGTACTTTCGAATTTCGGTAATTTTTTTTTTTCGGCGGAAGTCCGTTTTGACAACTCGCTCATGACCGTTTCGTCATTTTGAGAATGATTAATTCTGCACTTTTTGTCATCCGAGTTCGTTTCGGTATCGTTTTGTTGAGTTCCGAGCTTTTTAGCGACTTTTCCGCACTTGAGCTCGATTCTTGCGAATCTCGTCCGAAACTGTTGTTTCGAGTTTCTCGTAAGTTCATTTAATGTTATTATTCATGTTGCGAGCTTTGGTTTGGTGTTTCGATCGCGTATCGTGATTTTCGGACGTTTTGGGCCATTTTCGTAATTTCCCAAAGTTTTGGGTAATTACTTCCGTTGTCGAATTCCGAGCCTTCGGGTGGTCGGAATCGTGTGTTCTATTAGCTCTTAGATTCGTCTTTGCGAGTACTTCGTAACCGTAACCCGATTCGTATTCGTGTTCGGGTTTCGGGGTCGTTCGGACGTAACTTTGATGCATGCGGAGGGCTGCCTAGACACTGTGCAACACGGCCACAGCAGCCTGCGTGCGCCGTGTCTGCGCGTCGGCGGGGCCCAGCAGCTGCCGAGACACGACCGAGACACACGGCTATGCAGGCGTTCTTTGCGCCGTGTCCGTGCCTATAAATATTGCAGAATAGACGGGTTTTTCACCCATTTTATCACTCGTTTTCTTCCCTTCCGCGGCTGGAACTTGCTCAATCATGGAGGCATGTTGTTATACAATGAATCCATGAAGTTTTGGAGTTCATAACATCAATTGATCATCACGTAACATCCTTGATCCAATAATCAAGGCAAGTTTTCTTAAAATCTAGTTTTGGGGATTTTGCTCGATTTGTCCGTTTAATCCGTTTTAACTCAGAATAGTGATGTATTTTTGATTGTTAAACATTATTATGTCGAATTCCTTGCTGTTCCTCGGTTGAATCGCCGAGGATTCGTCGTTTTATTGAGTATCTCATCGACGCCTTGAAGGTGTTCGATAAAATGTCGCAAAGAGGATTCGAGCGTTCTATGATTATTCTTCCTCGTTCGTTCATTAATTTATTGATGGTATGATGTTAGGGTCAGATTTCTCGCAAAGAATTCGAGTCGGAACCCTTCCGTTAAATGCGTTTTCTTTAAGCTTTTCGATCGTGGGTGTATTCGTTGTCTTCGCCGGAGAATCGTAGGTGTTCGAGGTGTCCCGACTGATCCGTGATTGTGGGAGTGTCCGGTATCGATTATCGAGGCAAGTATCTTGCCCATACATTACGTGTTTTGTGGATATTATGATTGTTAATCGTCGATATGTGCTAAATAAATATATTAATAACCATTTTCCAAAGAAATCGGAATATTTACCATCATGCTTTTTGTAAAGGTGACCCGTGTGTGTCGGGAATTAATGTGCTTAGTTGAATATGCGAGCTAGTGTCGAGTATAGAATCACCTTACTTTCTTGTGATGTCATTGCGTATGATTATGTCGTTGGTAAATGTAAAGTGTAATTCTTTTGTCAAATTATGTGCTTGGAGTCACGTGTTTATGGATGAATATGTGAGTTTGAGTGATATTAGTTGTGTCGTTCGGTGCTGTTGAAATCTTGTGCTTCCTTGTGAATCGTATCATTACTTGGTCGTGAGTATATGTTGGATGAACGCCATTCTAGTAAGGTACCTTGACTATATATCCGTGATTGACCTTCGAGGCTTGTGGTTTGCAAGCGTGATTTTGGAACGTGTGTGTGTGTTGTTCCTTCCACCGGAGTGTCCGACGGGATGTCCGGGGTCGATACTAAGGGTACGGCCACGGAAGTGGACTTGGGTGCGTGTGTGGATGAACTTCCACCGGAGTGTCCGACGGGATGTCCGGGGTCGATACTAAGGTGTACGGCCGCGGAAGTGGTTTCCCACCCGAGTGTCCGACGGGATGTCCGGGGAGTCGATACTAAGGGTACGGCCGCGGGTTACCAATTGTGGTTTTCATCTTGAGGATGACGTTGATGTTTTCGTTAATTGTGATATTGTCCGGAGTATCACAATGCTTTGTGCTCGGGGTCGAGAGACATTATATTTCGAGTCTTGGTGCTTGGCTAGAATGGCATAGGATTAATGTGTTATGTGTAATGTGTCCTTGTAAGTGAATTGAAGTGGATGATCGGGTCGTGGACCCTGTGTTTTGTGACCGGAATGGTTGGGTCGTGGACCCCGTGTTTTGTTAAACGGATTTGTATTTTGAAAAATGAACTTTGAAATTGTGACCTAAATGGCTTTCGAGGAATTAAGAACATTTTTTAAATTTTGATGTTTTCAAAACTCCCGAGATTTGGAAATGTTTTCAAAATGCTTACTTGCTTCGTTTCTGCTTTCAGGACTTGAACTATTTTTAACTAAATATATCTCGGGAAGTCTTTCGTTATATTCTCGGAATGTGTTGTGTATGGCTCGTATTTGCACTTTATACTTGCACTAGCGAAACAGTGGAGTTTTGCTAACCCCCGAGTAATGTCGGGGTGGATATCTGTATTGTGTCTGTACATGCAGGTTTTCGGGAGCAAGACACAGGATCGGTACGAGGGATGATGAAAGACGAATGATACTAATCACACGAAGGCCAGTTTTGGGTTCAGTTAGTCGGAGTCCATTGTATTGTCTTTTCCGCTGTCTTATTGTTCGTTGTTGAAAGTATTTTACCCTTGTGTGTGGGTATGAGTCTGGATGAGTTTATGTATTTTGATTTGTAAGTCAGTGACGAAAGACCAAATCGGTCTATTGGTTCGTTATTTTGATTCGTCGGTATGTAATGTAATGTGTTGTTCAGATGTCTAGCCTGGTGGATCCTCGCGGAGAGGGTCTGCGGCGTGTAATATTCCCGGTTCGATCTGGGGATGTTACAACAGGGACTAGGTTAGAATTTAATATAATTTGGTTCAAAACGATAGGAATAATTTGACTTCACTATTATAGTCCTCCCTGTGGAATCGACATTGCACCGCATATCTACATCGAACAAATCGTGCGCTTGAGAGTATTAGACTAAAGAATCAACCAACAACAAGTTTTTGGCGCCGTTGCCGGGGAGGCGCAAACGAAGTACAAGAAGACAGTCGTGACCAAGTTAGTTAAATTCTTCTACTAGTTATTTATTTTACTGCTTTTCTTTATTATTATCTGTCTTTTTAATATCCGTTTTAGATTGTATTAGTATAAATAATAGTTAGTAGTAGAATTTATTTTCTTTTTACGTTCATAAAAAAAAATTCTGGAAAATAATAAAAACTTATAATAATAAATATAAAATATAATTAATAATAATAATAAAAGCTACTGTTCATTTTCGTAAAAATAATAAAAATAAAAAAGTCCAAAAATATATAAAAAAATAAAAAAATCTGAAAAAGTTTAAAAAAATCGAAAAACTTATTTATTTTTATTTTAAAAAAGATCTGGAAAGTAAAACAAAATGTTTCAGACTTTAAGGTAGTATTTTTGTAATTTTGGAATATTAATATTAAACAAATCAAAAATTTTAATTTAAATTCGAAAAAAATAAAAAATAATAAAAATAAATTTAATTAATCTGGAATATTATTTTCTGTATAAAAATCTGAATTATTTATTTTATTTTTAAAAAGTAAAACCTGCTAGTTTTATTAAAAATTTACTTTTCATAAAAATCTAAAAAAATCAGATTAAGAATTAATAATTTAAATAATCTATATATAATAAAAAAAATTCTGAACTTTGAATTTATTTTAAAACAGAAACTTATTTTTTTAAATATAAATTACAATATTTTAATAAAAAAGGGAAAATACTAAAAAAAATTAAAAACCTGAAAATTTATAAAAAAAAAAAACAGAAACGAAAATTTGTAAAAAAAAAACTATTTTTATTGTTTGCATAAATAAAATAAAAGTTTCTAATTTTAATTTTTTTATTTTTAAAGAAAATATGAAAAAAAAAATCCCATAAAATAAATAAATAATATATCTGGATATATATTAGCTCAATATTATTAGTCTAAAAATATAATAAAATTATAATAAATATAAAAATATAAAAACTAAAAAATATAAAAAACAAAAAACATCAGAATTTTTTTTAATTTTTATATCTTGCCTTTAGTTTTAATAGAATCTTGTAGTGGTAAATTTAGATTGTGTTTTTAGTTGTTATTTTCTATTTACAGTATTCTTAGATATTTAGTTTAATTGCAATATTTCTCGTCCTACAATTTAGTTTATCAATAGATATTGCTTTCGTAGATCAATTAGTAAATTTATTCATTTGCAATCTATTACATCCTATAATTTTAGTAATAATTATAATAATTATCATTATTAATAATAATAATAATATAAAAAACTCAAAAAAAAAATAATTAAAACAATAAAATCCTTTAAAAGATTCAACAAGGGATTGATATTTTCCACTCACTACTTTGTTCGATTTGAATAGAGAAAAGCTAAATATCAATCTTGTACAAACTGGTTTTGAAAATCGATTGAATTTTGGCAAAAAGGCCTCTGTTGTACATGCCGAAGAAAGTTGGATTTTAAGTGCGACCGTTGTGACGCCTCCAACGATCTGGAAGTTCGATCGACTATCATAATTTGGTTTGTATGCAAAGTTAAAAAAAATTGAAATACCAGTGAATGCAAGTTTGGCAACGAAATAATAAAGGTCGATTAACGAGAAGAAGATTGTCCTTAACTAAAATTGAAGTTCAACAAACAAAACCGATACCAAAAATGGACGAAATCGAAAATCGGAATAATCAAGTCGCAAAAGAGAAAACTTTAATAGAATATTTTTCTCCAGTGAGTGCTAATTCTCCTTCTTGCATAGTGTTGCCTACGACTAATGCAACTCATTTCGAACTTAAACCATCAATAATTCAACTTCTTCCATCTTTTCACGGTTTGGAAAGAGAAGATCCCTATATGCATGTCAAGGAATTTCTCGACATTTGTTCTACTTTCCGATTCCAAAAAATTTCTGATGAATCTATCAAACTTAGATTATTTCCATTTTCTCTCCAAGATAAAGCAAAATTCTGGCTAAATTCTCTTCAAGCAAGAACAATTACTAGTTGGGACCAACTAGTGAATAAATTTCTCGCAAAATTTTTTCCAATGTCCAAAACTGATAGTCTTAGAAGAGAAATATCATAATTTTTCCAAAAAGAAAATGAAGAATTTTATGAGTGTTGGGAAAGATTTAATGATTTAATCCTTAAGTGTCCCCATCATGGTTTTGAAATATGGCGTTTGGTAAAATATTTTTATGACGGTTTAACTCCAAACAATCGCCAATTAATCCAATCAATGCATGGTGGAAAATTTCTTCACCTTATTGGAGACGAAGCTCGGAATGCACTAGAAAATAAGTCAATTAATTCACAACAATGGAATTCACTCGACTCTAGAGCCAAATCGATGCATACGACCCCAAAAAAGGTGGAATTTACGAGGTTAAACAAGATGTTGAAATAAAATCTACTATAGATGATTTAGTACGAAAAGTGGATGCGTTAGTCTTGAAGCAATCCATCCCCTCGTCAAATTCAAAAAATGAATTTTGCATTTCATGTGCGGAATCATTTCATTCATCTCAATGTTGTCCCTCTGGTCCACAAAATCATGAAATTTTTAATGAAGAAGTCAATGTGTTACATTCATATGGAAAATCTTCGGATAGTCCATTTGCTCCAACTTATAATCCAAATTGGAGGAATCATCCAAATTTTTCCTGGAAGCAAAATATGCCTCCAATGAATCAAGGAGGACATCAAATGAATATGTCAAATCAACAAAATGTCCGTCCTAATCAATATCCTCCAAATACTTATCAGTATCCTTCTACAGTGCCAAAGAAACCATCTTTGGAAGATACGTTGCAACAATTCATGCAATCTACTCAACAAATGTTCCAATCAACTCAACAAGCTGTACAATCAAACTCACAAATTCATGCAATCTACTCAACAAATGTTCCAATCAACTCAACAAGCTGTACAATCAAACTCACAGGCTATTTCTAAGCTTGAAGCACAAATTGGTCAACTTGCAACAACTTTAGCTGAAAGAGAAAAGGGAAAATTCCCGAGTCAGTCCATCCCTAATCCTAAAGGACAATATGAAGTAAACTCTTCTAACGCAGAAGTTCAGTCCGTAACTACCCTTAGAAGCGGAAAAGAAATACAAAAGCCTGACTACGATCCGGAAGAAAAATCAAATGAACCACAAGTTTCAAAATCAAAAGATTCTAAAGAAAAAGAAAAGCCTTACGTTCCAAAAGCTCCATTTCCTGAAAGACTTATTCCAAAAGATAAAATTGCGCAATACAAAGATATAATGGAAATATTTAAACAAGTTCGAATAAATATTCCATTCCTTGATGCTATTAAACAAGTGCCTGCTTATTCTAAGTTCTTAAAAGATCTTTGCACTGTAAAAAGAAGAACAAATGTTCCAAGAAAGGCATTTTTAGCTGAACATGTTAGCTCAATAATCCAAAATAAAACTCCCGTTAAGTATAAAGATCCTGGTAGTCCTACAATATCTTGTGTCATTGGAGATCACATCATTGAACGAGCCTTGCTTGATTTAGGAGCCAGTGTGAATTTATTACCATATTCTGTTTATACACAACTTGGATTAGGGGAGCTTAAATCAATATCTGTGATACTTCAACTAGTTGATAGATCTATAAAAATACCTCGAGGAATCGTAGAGGATGTTTTGATTCAGGTAGATAAATTCTACTTTCCTGTTGATTTTATAGTCATAGACACTGAACCTATTGAGAATACCAAAGACCAAATCCCTATCATTTTAGGAAGGCCATTTTTAGCTACTTTAAATGCATTAATTAGCTGTATAAATGGCATCATAAAATTTTCTTTTGGAAATATGACTGTTGAACTAAATATGTTTAACATTTCTCAACAACATGATGATCATGATGATGTCTGTGAGGTAAATATGATAGAGAGTATGGGTCCTTATTTCTTTCAAAAAATAGATAATGATGATCTTTTTGGAAGCTGTCTTGCTCATTTTGGCTCAGATTTTGACATCGACAGTTCAATTAATGAAGTAAATTCTTTACTAGAGTCTACACCTTTATTGGATAATGATAAATGGAAAGCTAAAACCGAACCACTTGAGAGCCAAATGAATAAAGAAGTACCCATTGAAGATTCAAAGAAAGAGCTCAATCCATTACCTGAATCTCTAAAATATGCATTTTTAGGACCATCAGAAACCCTGCTCATAGCATCTGATTTAGATGAAGAACGAGAAGATAAATTAATCAATGTCCTTAAAGAACATAAAGAAGCAATAGGCTGGACCATCTCCGATATTAAAGGTATTAGTCCTTCTATATGCATGCATCGAATTCACCTAGAAGAAAATGCGAAAACTTCCTGAGAATTTCAAAGAAGACTAAATCCTAATTTGAAAGAAGTTGTAAGAGCTGAAATAATCAAACTCTTAGATGTAGGGATCATCTACCCTATTTCTGACAGCTCTTGGGTTAGTCCTGTTCATATAGTTCCAAAGAAATCTGGCATAACTGTAATCACGAATGAAGAAAATGAACTTGTTCCAACCAGAATTCAAACTGGATGGAGAGTCTGTATTGATTACAGAAAATTGAACTATGTTACAAGAAAAGACCACTTTCCACTTCCTTTTATTGATCAAATGCTAGAAAGGTTAGCCGGTCATGCTTATTATTGTTTTCTTGATGGATATTCCGGTTATAACCAAATTCCCATTGCTCCTTAAGATCAAGAGAAAACCATTTTTACCTGTCCTTTCGGCGCTTTTGCTTACCGACGAATGCCATTTGGTTTGTGTAATGCACCTGCTACTTTTCAGCGGTGTATGATGAGCATTTTCTCTGACATGGTTGAGCGGTTTCTGGAAATTTTTATGGATGATTTTTCTATATTCGGGTCTAGCTTTGATGAATGTTTACACCACTTAACCTAAGTGTTGGTTAGGTGTAAGGAGAAGAATCTTGTCCTAAACTGGGAAAAATGTCATTTTATGGTTAAAAAAGGAATTGTCTTAGGACATGTGATTTCTCAAAAAAGAATTGAGGTGGACAAATCTAAAGTTGATTTAATATCCAGTCTTCCACCCCCACGAACGATTAAAGAAATTCGGTCACTCTTAGGCCATGCTGGTTTTTACCGTCGATTCATCAAAGATTTTAGCAAAATCTCAAGGCCATTATGTAATTTACTTTTAAAAGACACACCTTTCGTATTTGATGATCATTGTCTAAAAGCTTTTAAGACACTCAAATCTATGTTGAGCTCTGCACCTATCATCAAATCTCCAAACTGGAATCTTCCTTTTGAAATAATGTGTGATGCATCCGACTATGCCGTCGGTGTAGTATTGGGTCAAAGAGAAAATAAATTGCCAACTGTAATATATTATGCAAGTAGAACTCTAAATGATGCCAAATTAAATTATTCTACAACTGAAAAAGAATTGCTTGCAGTCGTTTTTGCCTAAGACAAATTTCGACCTTACTTGATTGGTTCGAAAGTTATAATTTACTCCGATCATGCTGCATTAAAATATCTTCTTTCTAAGAAAGATGCTAAACCTCACTTGATCCGTTGGATTCTATTGTTACAAGAGTTTGACTTAGAAATTCGAGATAAAAAAGGTGCTGAAAATGTTGTTGCTGATCATTTGTCTAGGCTAATCGTGAATTTTACTGATAAAGAACCTCCCATTAATGAGACATTCCCTGATGAACAACTCATGTCTGTTTCTCAAATACCTTGGTGTGCAGACATTGTCAATTATCTTGTCACTGGTAACATGCCATCTCATTGGAATAACCATGATAAAACAAAATTTTTAAACGAAGTAAAAATATTCTTTTGGGATGATCCATATTTGTTCAAATATTGTCCTGACCAAATCATTAGGAGATGTGTGCCAGGACATGAACAACAAAATATCATTTCTTTTTGTCATGATCATGCATGTAGAGGTCATTTTAGTTCAAAGAAAACAACTGCTAAAATTCTGCAATGTGGTTTTTATTGGCCAACACTTTTCAAAGATACATATTCATATTGCAGCACATGTGATAGATGTCAAAGATTAGGTCGAATTTCTAAACGAAATATGATGCCTTTAAACCCAATTTTAATTATTGAAATATTTAATGTTTGGGGCATAGATTTTATGGGACCTTTTCCAATTTCTTTTGGCAATCTTTACATCCTTATGGCCGTCGATTATGTTTCAAAATGGGTAGAAGCAATTGCTTGCAAAACAAATGACCAAAAAGTCGTGGTAAAATTTTTGAAAGAAAATATTTTTTCCAGATTTGGAACACCACGAGCAATTATAAGTGATGGAGGAAAACATTTTTGTAACCAATTTTTGAATCATTTATTTAAAAAATATGGTGTTACACATAAAGTTGCTACTCCTTATCACCCTCAAACAAGTGGACAAGTTGAAATTTCAAACAGAGAAATCAAACACATTCTTGAAAAAACTGTAAATCCTACAAGGAAAGATTGGTCTTTGCGATTGAATGATGCATTGTGGGCTTACCGTACTGCTATTAAAACCCCCATCGGAATATCTCCATTTAGGCTTGTCTTTGGAAAACCATGTCATTTGCCTATTGAATTGGAACATAGAGCATACTGGGCCATAAAATGATTAAATTTTTCATTAGACATGGCTGGAATTCATAGGAAACTTCAACTAAATGAATGGGAAGAAATCAGAAATGATGCTTACGATTGTGCAAGGAAATATAAGGACAAAATGAATTTTTTCATGATAAACACATCTTGAGAAAAACTTTTTCTCCTGGTCAAAAAGTCCTTCTTTTTAACTCTCGATTGTTATTATTTCCAGGCAAGTTGCGTTCACGATGGTCTGGTCCATTTATTATTGTACTGTCTATCCTCACGGAGCTGTAGAAATTGAAAATCCAAAAAATGGTAATATTTTCAAAGTAAATGATCAACGGTTAAAACCATACTTGGAATTAAAATCTAATGAGGTAGAAGAGTTTCTTCTTAAGGACCCCGATATTGTGAATTAATACTCCATTGTGTTTGTCCGGTCAAGTGGCGGATAACGGTACTCCGTGGCTAGTAAAGTCGGATTTTCAGTTTCCCACAACAACTGATTTTGTAGATATTTTTTATTTTTTTTTTATTTTTTTTAATTATGGAACAAACTTTGAAAACAATTGAAAAAAGATTTCCCTTTCTTAGCAAAAAAGTCATTTTGAAACTTTACCAAGCCAGAGTTGAAAGGATGAGGTTGCTTATGAATAACGGAATACCTTTTGATATTCGATTCATTATTGAAGCCAAAGTGAGAATAGCAGGTGAATTCACGGAAACACCAACTAGATTTTTACCGGGGCTTGGAAAAAGTTCATATGCCAAGAAACGACGAACAAAGAAAATCGCCGTTTGCTACAAATGTGCTAGGTGGAACTGTGATTCAAGATGTCGATCTTTAGGAATTCCTTCCACAAACAGAGAAGATAAAATTCAGTTCATCAAGGATGGTCTGAATAAGGAGAATTTAGATGATATCGAATTTTCTCTTGACACGCATCCTAGTGGACTCGTACATTATGGGATTCGATGTTTGTGGAATAAATTCAAACCAGAATATGAATAAGGGAATCTGACGTTAAAAGACCATGTTTGCCAATTTGTAAGAAAATTGGATGGGAAGCTTCTCCCCGACTCATAGAAGGCGTTTAAGCCGTTTCTGAACGTAAAATCAGAGGAAGATGTGAGTCACAATCACAATTACTGTACATACATGTGAGTATCTTTACTTTTTGTCGTTTTTCTAGATTTTCTGAATAAAAAATATGATACGCAATAAATGCATTCATTATTCTATTGAGTAGTTGAAGCGCAATTAACGCGGTCATAGATTTGATAAATCTTTTTATTTTATTTTGCATCTATAAATAAACATTGCAGTTGTTTCTTTTGTGCATCCCTCAAACTTGTATTCTTTTCATTTTCTCTCTAAATAATTTTCTTTTCAAAAAATGGAATCATCATCTTCCACAAAAAGATTTAACTCCATCTGTATTTTTGTGGAGCTAGTCATAGGAAAGAGGCTTGCTTTACTGAAGCAGCCCACAACTTGGGTCGTACCTTAGGAGAAAAATGCATTCATGTAGTTTACGGAGGAGGAAGTCTAGGATTAATGGGACGTGCTGCTGCTTCTGCCTATATGGAAGGAGTAAAAGTGTTGGGAATCATTCCAGAACCTCTGGCGGAAAGTAAAATCACCGGAGCAACCATTGGAGATGAGTTGAGAGCTGTAAATATGCAAGACTGCATAACTCACATGATAAATAATGTTGATGCCTTTATCACCCTTCCCGGTGGTTTTGGCACTCTTGAGAAACTTTTTCATGTGGTTACCAGAGCCCAGCTAAATGTTCATACGAAACCAATAGGTCTGCTAAATGTCAATGGTTTCTTCGATGGTTTACTATCTTTCATCAACTACTCTTCTAAAAAAGGTTATATTTCTGAGCGTGCTAAACGAATCATAGTAGTTGCAACAACACCAGAAGAGCTGATCAAAAAACTTATTGCATTTGTTCCTGAACCAGACCCATCTCTAGCTAATATTGTTTGGATGGAAGATTTCACTGTGCGGAAACGCAAAATTGATACATTCATTTCCCTCTGATATCCCACTTCATTCCTCTTGTTGTTTTTATTTTTTAGCAGATGTAAAAATCGTAAAAATGATGGCAGCTTAAGGAGTTTATTTTCGACCTCTTGACGCGCATCTATCCACGATTTATGTATTGTTATTTCTATTACTGTACTTTTTCTGTTTGTTTTTAATAAAAGCATTGATGGCAGCATAAGGCGACTCTTCGGACTCTCTTGAAGCGCATCTAGGTTGTTTGTGTTATACTTCCGGGTATATATTTTCTTTTGTTGTTTTGCCACACTTATTTCTTGCAGGTCTAAAAAAAAGGGGCTTGAGCGAAGCGTCGTCTTTCATAAACAGAGAAGCCTTATTTAAACCCTTACTCCATTGTTCTTTTTTACACAATAAGGATATTGTTTATCATTAAGTATGGGGGAAGGTGTGTATATATATATATATATATATATATATATATATAAAGAGGTTGAAAATCACGGCACCATTTTCTTGAGAAAACGTTAGTGAAAAAATTATTTTGTGATGTTTAACTGGTTTTGATAATGGATTTGGATGAAGGTGTATAAGATTCAGTACACAACACCCTTTTTGTGAGTTTTGAGCCTTAGAGTAATCCTTATATATACGCTCTATATTTTTTGTTGTGTGGTCAAACATATTGTGTTCATTCTAGAACTTGCTCATTTATACATTTCGAGACTACATTCATAAACTCTTGCATTAAGATGATAAAGACAATTAGGATTAACCCCTTGTTGGCTTATATTTTCCCACCCATTACATTTTATCCTTAAAAGCCCCATTGAGCCTGAGCCTAATTCTTTGATCAAGCACATTACTTTAGCCATTATCCATTCTTGTTGATGACTCATCCATTTGCACCCTCTAGTCAAGGATTTAATTGTGAACTAGATGTGTGACAAATAGGGACCGATATTCATAAGAGTATTGTGGAGATTAAGAGCTTTTGTTGAAAGTGAAATGGTGTGAAGTACATTGGAGTAATGAACCGAATAAAAAAAAATATAAATAAAGGCCAAAAAAAAAACGGCCTGAAAGAAAAAGAAAAAGCGGGAGGTCAAGTGCGAAAATCATCACTATATATATACATAAAATAGCACTTGAACTATCCCTTGAGTGATACATAATTCCTTCCAGAAGATCCATTGCATATTTTTTCCTACACAAGAGTATGACCTTACCAGATAAATATTCAATTACCATGTACAGAATAACTTGGGGATGATGGTTTGAGAGTTTTCATTACAGAAGGGGGGTGTTGATTGTTATTTGTAGGATTTGTTATGCATCTAAATTCACAATTGATCTTGGCTAGAAAACCTCATAATTTTCCCTTTATCCTACGCATACCCAAAGCCACGTTACAACCAAAAGAAAGACCTTTTGATTTATGCATGAGTTTATTTTTAAGTAGTGAAGATTTGATTTTTGACCAATCATATGGTAATGACACATTATGCTTTGATATGAGTGAACTCTTCTCGAATATCCCGTATATACATTTGAGTGAAGAGTGATATCCACTGTGAGGGTATTGAATCTTTTGGCATTCGATTCTCAATGAAGTTGTTAGAATTTGGTGTGGCATCCTATTTTTCTCTGATCACACTTGGTCATGATCACTTGTTCTCTCTTGATATTGGTTTTGTCATGATTTTTTCAGCATATAAGTATTATAACTCGGGTATAAGATTTGCCCGAGGACGTGCAAAAGATAAGTGTGGGGGAATTTATATAGTATATTTTGAGTAATATTTTTATTAGTATTTTATATATATAATTATGTGTTGTGTGATAATTTATTCGTTTTTACATATATTTATATTATTTCATTTTGTTAGAATTTTCTATAATTTTGTGTTATTTCTGGATAATTAATTGGAATTAAATTATTTCTGCAGGTTAACCAACCGGTACAAGACAAATCAATTGGTTCAAGGGCGATATTTTTACAAAATTCAAATATAGTCACGACTGGTCTCATTTCATTCGTCTCGTCGAGACGATCGTTTTAAAAAAAAATTCATCCGAATCCGAGTTCGTATGAAGAAGTTATGACCGTTCGAAGGACAATTAAATAGACGGACCATATTGTGCCACGTGTCAACACCCGATTGGACTGGAAAATCAACTCTCTGCTGATGTCATCCATGACATCAGCATTAATGGGCAGCCGTGTATTATTGGGGGAGGGATTTGAATATGTTAAAAAATTATTATTTTATTAATTTTGTAGTAGTATAAATAGGGGATGAATGTGTAGTGTTTTGGGAGGAGAAAAAAGGAGAAAAAATAGAGATATTATTGTAAGGGAGAGAAATAAAAATATTGTGTAATAAAATTATATTTGAGTAATAATATTATGGAATATTTATTTATTTGTGTTGTTATTATGAGTGAGTAATTTTCTTTTACCGGGGTTATGATGAAACCATGCCTATATTATTATTAATATTTATATAATAATTCCAAATAAATGTTTTTAACGATTATGATTTTTGCTTCAATAGAGAAATATTATTTCATCAATTATATCACGTATTTTTGATAGTTATAAATTCTCCATTGCTTTGTGATTATTGATATTAGTTAATTTCTTTGATTATTTGTTTTCCATTAAATTGGATACATATAATGCTTAGAAATTACATTTTTTAAGCGAAGGAAAATCTATATTTGAATTATAATTTTGTACTTATTGTCAAATCTATAGTGAAATAGTGAGATTGATTTCAGAATCTATTCCCTGAATTTCTTGGAATTAGAATATAAAATAAATAATAAATAGACATTGGTGGATTCTAAACCCTAGTAAATTAT
The DNA here is from genome assembly GCA_033398695.1 of Orobanche coerulescens. Taxonomy (NCBI): domain Eukaryota; kingdom Viridiplantae; phylum Streptophyta; class Magnoliopsida; order Lamiales; family Orobanchaceae; genus Orobanche; species Orobanche coerulescens. The sequence goes on along the minus strand of CM065815.1, from coordinate 126,057,658 downwards.
TTAAAATTAATTTATCTAAAATCTAATTAAAAATTATTGTTATTTAATGCAATTATTATAACCATTCAAAAATAAAATTATTTGGGACTAGGTTAGAATTTAATATAATTTGGTTCAAAACGATAGGAATAATTTGACTTCACTATTATAGTCCTCCCTGTGGAATCGACCTTGCACCGAATATCTACATCGAACAAATTGTGCGCTTGCGAGTATTAGACTAAAGAATCAACCAACAACAAGGTATATATATATATATATATATATATATATATATATATATATATATATATATATATAAGGTTGAAAATCACGGCACCATTTTCTTGAGAAAACGTTAGTGAAAAAATTATTTTTGTGATGTTTAACTGGTTTTGATAATGGATTTGGATGAAGGTATATGAGATTCAGTACACAACACCCTTTTTGTGAGTTTTGAGCCTTAGAGCAATCCTTATATATACGCTCTATATTTTTTGTTGTGTGGTCAAACATATTGTGTTCATTCTAGAACTTGCTCATTTATACATTTCGAGACTACATTCATAAACTCTTGCATTAAGATGATAAAGGCAATTAGGATTAACCCCTTGTTGGCTTATATTTTCCCACCCATTACATTTTATCCTTAGAAGCCCCATTGAGCCTGAGCCTATTTCTTTGATCAAGCACATTACTTTAGCCATTATCCATTTTTTTGATAACTCATCCATTTGCACCCTCTAGTCAAGAATTTAATTGTGAACTAGATGTGTGACAAATAGGGACCGATATTCATAAGAGTATTTTGGAGATTAAGAGCTTTTGTTGAAAGTGAAATGGTGTGAAGTACATTGGAGTATTGAACCGAATAAAAAAAATATAAATAAAGGCCAAAAAAAAAACGGCCTGAAAGAAAAAGAAAAAGCGGGAGGTCAAGTGCGAAAATCATCACTATATATATATATACATAAAATAGCACTTGAACTATCCCTTGAGTGATACATAATTCCTTCCAGAAGATCCATTGCATATTTTTTCCTACACAAGAGTATGGCCTTACCAGATAAATATTCAATTACTATGTACAGAATAACTTGGGGATGATGGTTTGAGAGTTTTCATTACAGAAGGGGGGTGTTGATTGTTATTTGTAGGATTTGTTATGCATCTAAATTCACAATTGATCTTGGCTAGCAAACCTCATAATTTTCCCTTTATCCTACGCATACCCAAAGCCACGTTACAACAAAAAGAAAGACCTTTTGATTTATGCATGAGTTTATTTTTAAGTAGTGAAGATTTGATTTTTGACCAATCATATGGTAATGACACATTATGCTTTGATATGAGTGAACTCTTCTCGAATATCCCGTATATACATTTGAGTGAAGAGTGATATCCACCGTGAGGGTATTGAATCTTTTGGCATTCGATTCTAAATGAAGTTGTTAGAATTTGGTGCGGCATCCTATTTTTCTCTGATCACACTTGGTCATGATCACTTGTTCTCTCTTGATATTGGTTTTGTCATGATTTTTTCAGCATATGAGTATTATAACTCGGGTATAAGATTTGCCCGAGGACGTGCAAAAGATAAGTGTGGGAGAATTTGTATAGTATATTTTGAGTAATATTTTTATTAGTATTTTATATATATAATTATGTGTTGTGTGATAATTTATTCGTTTTTACATATATTTATATTATTTCATTTTGTTAGAATTTTCTATAATTTTGTGTTATTTTTGGATAATTAATTGGAATTAAATTATTTCTGCAGGTTAACCAACCGGTACAAGACAAATCAATTGGTTCAAGGGCGATATTTTTACAAAATTCAAATATAGTCACGACTGGTCTCATTTTATTCGTCTCGTCGAGACGATCGTTTTAAAAAAAAATTCATCCAAATCCGAGTTCGTATGAAGAAGTTATGACCGTTCGAAGGACAATTAAATAGACGGACCATATTGTGCCACGCGTCAACACCCGATTGGACTGGAAAATCAATTCTCTGCTGATGTCATCCATGACATCAGCATTAATGGGCAGCCGTGTATTATTGGGGGAGGGATTTGAATATGTTAAAAAATTATTATTTTATTAATTTTGTAGTAGTATAAATAAGGGATGAATGTGTAGTGTTTTGGGAGGAGAAAAAAGGAGAAAAAATAGAGAGATATTATTGTAAGGGAGAGAAATAAAAATATTGTGTAATAAAATTATATTTGAGTAATAATATTATGGAATATTTATTTATTTGTGTTGTTATTATGAGTGAGTAATTTTCTTTTACTGGGGTTATGATGAAACCATGCCTATATTATTATTAATATTTATATAATAATTCCAAATAAATGTTTTTAACGATTATGATTTTTGCTTCAATAGGGAAATATTATTTCATCAATTATATCACGTATTTTTGATAGTTATAAATTCTCCATTGCGTTGTGATTATTGATATTAGTTAATTTCTTTGATTATTTGTTTTCCATTAAATTGGATACATATAATGCTTAGAAATTACATTTTTTAAGCGAAGGAAAATCTATATTTGAATTATAATTTTGTACTTATTGTCAAATCTATAGTGAAATAGTGAGATTGATTTCAGAATCTATTCCCTGAATTTCTTGGAATTAGAATATAAAATAAATAATAAATAGACATTGGTGGATTCTAAACCCTAGTAAATTATTTAAAATTAATTTATCTAAAATCTAATTAAAAATTATTGTTATTTAATGCAATTATTATAACCATTCAAAAATAAAATTATTTGGGACTAGGTTAGAATTTAATATAATTTGGTTCAAAACGATAGGAATAATTTGACTTCACTATTATAGTCCTCCCTGTGGAATCGACCTTGCACCGAATATCTACATCGAACAAATTGTGCGCTTGCGAGTATTAGACTAAAGAATCAACCAACAACAAGGTATATATATATATAAGGTTGAAAATCACGGCACCATTTTCTTGAGAAAACGTTAGTGAAAAAATTATTTTTGTGATGTTTAACTGGTTTTGATAATGGATTTGGATGAAGGTATATGAGATTCAGTACACAACACCCTTTTTGTGAGTTTTGAGCCTTAGAGCAATCCTTATATATGTAATACCCGAGATTTCTGTTATGTAATTGGAACTTGTGATATTGTAATGATTGTACTTTTGTATGAGTACTATTCTCTGTATTTCATTATCCGATGTTGTCGAGCATATAATTTCGTATATGTGATTTAAAGATTGAAATTCTGTGCATGTAGCGCACGCTACAGGCTGAGGGTAGCGTACGCTAACGTGGTTTCATAGCGCACGCTACCGAGTGTAATTAGCGCACGCTATGCGTGGTCAGATTGATTGAGACGTGCGGTAGGTGAGATCTGGCCGGGGACCCTGTCGGATCGTGTCGGATGTACTGGACGGCTTTCGGAAAAGCCGAGTCAACGCCTTAGCGCACGCTACAGTCGATGCGTAGCGCACGCTAAGTGCCGAGTCTGATTTAGGCGTGAGCCGTTAGCGCACGCTATGAGCGTGGTCTAGCGCGCGCTAATAGCCATTTATTATAAATAGACAAGATCCTATTCGTGATTTCGATTCCTTCTCCTCCCACAACCCGAACTTTGACACATAGAACATAACTACTTTCGTCCTAAACACTCCGTATCAACCTCCTCAACCTCCTAGTTCGAGATTGAAGATCATACATCATTGGAGATTGGTGTTCAAGCTTTCGGTGTTGGATTGCTTCATTTCATCCGTGTTCTTCACTACTTCGAGGTAGGTGATTCTTCACCAATGATTAGTATGTTCATAAGGAAGATTTGAATCATGTTTGGATAGCAAGTATTTCGTTCATCACATGTTAGAAGGATACTTTTGACGTATCGGTACTAGATGTCGAATGAACCTTTGAACCATCTTATTATAAGGACACCTAAGCATGTTTAAATCGATTTATGATCAAGTAATCGGATATTACCCAGTTGACACGTTGTATACGTTGGAATCATGTGTTTTGGAACGTTAGACGATGGAACTTAGATTATTTCTTGAAGATCGTAGAGGAATTGTGATATCGAGATAACTATCCGTATATTGGTATTTCATAATCATAAATCTTCCAGAAACCTTATTATCATGATATGCCCGAGGATAACTTGTAATATCACCATAGGATTCATGAGTTCTTCATCATTCAACCCAGTTTTTGGTTTGCAGTATTCTGCCATGCAAGATTAGCGCACGCTAACATGTGTGAGTTAACGTGCGCTATCGAGGTTCGGTTTTCGCACAAAACGTCGTAGCGTACGTTATGAGACAAATGAGTCGATCGCTACCGTGGCTAGCGCACGCTAGTCTTATATGATAGCGTACGCTAACAGTCCAGCTTAGCGCACGTTACGTAGAGTACGTAGCGCGCGCTAAGCAATCCAGGCAGATTGTTTAGTTTGAGCTTTTCGGCCGTAGGCCGAATTGTTAGGCCATTGTTCGACTCGAGATGATTTGTATATCGTTCCTTTTGTTAAGGTTCGAGCTTGTTACGTTGATCGGAGGCGGCCTTCGAGTGCGTCGAGAGCATTGAAGTATATCGTTCTTGCCATCTTCGAGGCAAGTATCGTGATATGTTAATATCGGTATTTTTGGAGTATGCGTATGATTATGCATGTTGTTGAACATGATATTTACTTCGTTGATTTGTCGTGATATTCGTTTATATGTTCATGTTGATGAACGTAATGATTTGGCATATGTGTATGCATGAGTTGTGTTTGTATACGTGTACGATCTATGCTGAGGGCGCTGGATCGGATGTCCACCTCGTGTTGGTCCGACGGATCATCTTGGGATCTAGCCGAGGGCGCCGGATCATTGGACGGGTTATTTCCACCTCGTGTTGGTTCGACGGGATCATCTTGGGATCTATCCGAGGGCGCTGGATCATTGGAATACCTGTGTGTAATGGAATCTTGTAGATTCGCATTGTCGGATTCCCAGAGCGGAAGTCCGTGTGATGTATCTTGTCGTGTATTGTTGATGCATATTCGAATTGTTTAAATATGATACTTGTACTAGCATCGTTTTGCTAACCCTTCGGGGTGGACATTTTTTTGATGTTTAGGTAGCCAAGGAGCAGGGAAAGCGACCACGATCGACGTGACGACGAAGGGGTTCAGTGATGTTTATTGTTATTGGAGATTTGTGGTCTTGGTTTGGTTTCTGTACTCGAGTACGCGTGTCCTTTTGATATTAATTCGATATGGTTGTATTAATTACCCGTTGAACCAGTTATACGTTTTCATAAACTTGAATTTTCGCAGTATTGATGTCTTGTATTTACTTTTCTTTTTAATTAGCCTTGTAAATCCTTATTTAAAGGGTTTACGGCGCTGTAATTATTCCGAATATCTCGGGGTGTTACAGAATATGGTATCGGAGCTAAGATTTATAGATATCTTGGCTGTCGGGTTTTAATTGGGTCTGTTTATTTGATTTACGGGTCGTTGTAACATCACTGTTCAGCCGAAGTCGTCACGTGGACCGTGGTTGTAAGTCTCTTAATCTCTTATACTACCGTATTACTTAATTACTGTTTTGTGAGTATTGACGGACTTTATTTCAAAAATTTTGTTCTGTATATTGAGAAATTACGTTTACAGTATGCTGAGAGGAGGTCGTGGACGCGGACGCGGTCGTGGACGCGGACGTGGTAACATGAGACATGAGGATTCCGCAACTACCCCGAAATATCGGCTAGTCGAACCGATTCCCATTCGGAGGGCGGCAAGGATCGGCGAATGATGACGCAAACCCTAACATGCCGAGTGCTTCAACAGTGGTGGCGCAAATAAATCGATTCGCCCGTGTCGTTGATCGCATGCAGAGCCGATGGGACAAAGCACCACGAGGATAACCGGGAGACAGATGGCTTGCGGAAGTGGTTAAATTGCACCCGCCAAAATTTGACGGATCTGCCGAGACACTTACTTGGGATCACCGCTCGAGGAGTTGGAAAAGATATTCGCGGTCTTAAGCGTCCCGAGGACCTAAGGTTCCTATTGCCCAAGATTTTCCGACCGGGAGGCCTTTGATTGGTGGGAGGCTATTCGACCCGAGAATCATAATGCGGATGGACGGAATTCAAACAAATGATGGAAGCACGGATTGTCCTCGTCCAGCTAGAGAGGCGAAAATCCGAGAGTTTTTCTCACCACAGAGTTCGGAGGCATCTGGTGATGATGTAATCAAAACTTTTAATCATCACCGACTTGTGTGCGACACTTGGTCGAACGGAGGCGTAAAAGATTTTTCATTTTGATATGCGGATGAAGCCGAGATTCAGCAGACATGTCCGGATTCGAGTGTACTACGTTGCGGCAGTATCAAGACAAAGCGCCGGCCTACGACATGAAAGAGGCGGCGATGGAGAAATCGGTAGAGGCAAGCGAGAAGGTGACCGGCACTTTGCGTAAAACAAGAGTGGTGGGGCCCGCAAGGGCCGCCTTCCTTTTATTCGGCTAGAAACCTCCACATCCTTCTAGAGGCGGAAAGAAGTTCCGGCAACATCAATAGCTTTGGACGCATCAAAGAAATGCTACAATTGTGGTCGAGCCGGCATATTCGGCGTGATTGCCCCGCATCTTCTCGTGACTTGTTACGATTGTGGGCAAGAAGGGCACCGTGCGGCCTTCGTGGAGCCGCTAGATCTTTTGGTACCCGCACCCGGCACCAGATTCCTAAGGAGATAAGTGTGAACCAGACACGCAGAGTGGATTTCAGCAGAACGCCGGGAAGAGAGAGACATCCAAAGTCCGGGTCCGTTCCTCCGCGCCCGTACGAAATGAGGAGATCGACGACTGAACACTGCCGTTGCATCAGTGCGATTCAGATCCTTTTGCAACCAGTTAGTGTCTTGTTCGATTCGGGAGCTACGCATTCTTTTATATCTTTGAACTGTGTTAAACGTTTGAACATCTCGTGCTTGTATAATTGTGAACCTTATGTTGTGGGATTACCGAGCGGAGAGAAAATTGTGGGAACACTAGAAGCTAGGGATTTCCCAGTATCTATAGAAGGAAGAGATTGGCCATCGAATATTATTGTAGTTGACATCTGCGGTGACGATTTAATTCTTGGATATGATTGGCTCAACCGTTATGGAGCTGTGCTGAATTACCGATAGAGAGTCATTTCCATCATTGCTGACGACGGATCTGAACACTTATTCCGAGGATGGAGACCGGGAAGCTCGGGGAAATTGATCAAAGCAATGAAAGCAGTAAAATTACTGAAACAAGGATGTCATGGACTTTGGTGTTATGCCATGAGGAAAGAGGAAGGAGTAGAGCTCTCGTCTATTCCAGTTGTGAATGAGTTCTCAGATATATTTCCTGACGAGCTACCAGGGTTACCTCCGCAAAGAGAAGTGGAATTCACCATCGAATTAGAGCCTGGAGCAACCCCTATTTCCAGGGCACCATACCGCATGGCGCCAACCGAGATGTATGAACTCAAGAAGCAACTGGAGGAACTGTTACAGAAGGGCTATATTCAACCGAGCGTTTCCCCTTGGGGAGCGCCTGCCTCTTTGTCCTAAGAAAGACGGATCCCTCCGATGTATTGATTACGGAGCTTAACAAGATGACGATCAAGAATAAGTATCCTATACCTCGGATCGACGACTTGTTTGATCAACTGCAAGGGGCAAGGGTATTCTCGAAGATTGACTTGCGATCAGGATACCATCAGTTGAGGATTAAGAAATCAGATATACCGAAATCTGCTTTCGGATCCCGATGCGGGCATTATGAATTTGTAGTGATGCCATTTGGACTTACCAATGCTCTGCGGTATTCATGCAATTGATGAATCGGGTATTCTTGGAGTACTTGGATAAATTTGTGGTCGTTTTCATTGACGACATTTTGATATATTCGAGGACGCAGAGGATCATGCTAAACATCTACGTGTGGTTTTGAGCATCTTGAGAAAGGAACATATATGCAAAATTTTCTAAATGCGAGTTCGCTTAGGAAGTAACCTTCCTTGGGCATGTGATATCACCGATGGAGTTCGTGGACCCAAAAAGTCAAGCAATCTTGGAATGGGAAGCTCCTAAGAACGTGAAGGAAGTCCGAAGCTTCTTAGGACTAGCCGGATATTATCGCCGCTTTGTAGAGGGATTTTCCAAAATTGCTCGTCCGCTCACTCATTTATTCTGAAAACTCAAAAGTTCGCGTGGAATGAGAAGTGCCAGTGGTTTTGACGAACTTAAGAAGAGACTCGACGACGCACCTATATTAGCGCCGCGAAGGAACCGACGGATTTATGGTATACAATGACGCTTCAAATCGGGGTTTGGGTTGCGTGTTGATGCGTAAGGATATAGTGATTGCTTATGCTTCTCGGCAACTAAAATCGTACGAGGTTAATTATCCGACTCATGATCCGGAGCTAGCAAATGTGGTCTTTGCCTTGAAAATTTGGCGACATTATCATGCGGCACTCATTGTCGAGATCTTTACAGATCATAAGAGCCTCAAATACATTTTCAATGTAAAGAATTAAACATGAGGCGAGAAGGTGGTGGAATTGATCAAGGATTACGACTTGGAGATTCTCTATCATCCGGGAAAGCAAATGTAGTAGCCGATGCTTTGAGCCGTAAACTGTTTCTCTTCGAGTGTTGGAAGCTCTTACGCCTGCATCAAAGATTCAACGAGAACTGATCCGCGAAGGGATTGAAGTATGGGCACCAGGAATCCAAGGGCGACTTTATGTGATGGAACTGACTTCATCACTAGTCGAGAAGATCAAGTCCAAGCAGTTGGACGATTCTCTGATCCTTCGATTATGTGATGAAGTAAAGAAAGGAAAAGCCCCAGGATTCGTGATACAAGACGATGGAGTTCTGAGATTTCAGAGTCGACTTTGCGTTCCCGACGATGATGACTTGAGACGGACTATTCTGAAAGAAGCTCATAGCGCGCCCTATTCTATTCACCCGGGCAGCAGTAAGATGTATAAGGATCTTAAACAAAACTTCTGGTGGGGGAATATGAAGAAGGACGTAGCAGAGTACGTTTCGAAGTGTTTGACTTGCCAGCAGGTCAAGATTGAGCATCAGCGACCTGCCGGGATGTTAAAGCCGCTTCCGATCCCTGAATGGAAGTGGGAGGACATTTCGATGGATTTCATCACCAGTATGCCAAGGACTAGAGCAGGAATGAACATGATTTGGGTCGTAGTTGATCGACTAACCAAGTCGGCTCATTTCCTAGGAATCAAAGATACATGGGGACCCGAGAGATTGGCACGAGTATTTGTTGCGGAGATAGTCAGATTGCATGGGACGCCGAAGACCATTATTTCGGATCGAGATGGTCGTTTCGTGTCGCACTTCTGGAAGGCAGTCCATAAGGCTTTGGGGACTGAGCTCAACTTTAGCACACCTTATCATCCCCAAACAGATTGGCCATCCAAAGGACTATTCAAACCGTAGAAGACATGCTTAGAGCTTGTGCGTTGGATTGGTCAACTGATTGGGAAGTTCACTTGCCCTTGATCGAATTCACTTACAATAATAGTTGGCATGCTTCTATTAGAATGGCACCATTTGAAGCTTTGTACGGGAGGAGATGCCGATCACCCCTGTGTTGGGATGATTCTTGGATTTGATCGGGACGGAACCGGAATTGATTATTCGGACTCAAGAGAAGATAGCTTTGATTCGAGAGAGACTATTGATCGCCCAGTCGGCGAAGTCTTATGCCGATGTACGTCGTCGTCCTCTAGAGTTCGACGTTGGGGATCATGTGCTATTGAAGGTGTCTCCTACACGAGGGATTTTCCGTTTTGGGAGGAGAGGCAAGCTCAGTCCGAGATATATCGGACCATTCGAGATCCTCGAGAGAGTTGGAGAGTTAGCATACAGATTGGCCTTACCGCCGTCGTTGAGTCATGTTCACAATGTGTTTCACGTATCCCAACTGCGAAAGTATGTACCGGACCCCAGTCACGTCATTGATTTCGACGAGATCGAGATAGCTAATGATGGCACCTTCGAAGAGAGACCAATCAAGATACTTGAGAGCCGGATCAAACAATTGAGGAATAAACCAATACATTTGGTTAAAGTACAATGGTCACGACATGGAGTCGAAGAGGCCACTTGGGAAACGGAGGACGGTATGAAGGCTAAATATCCGGAGTTGTTTTCATCCTAAGTTTCGGACGAAACTTCCTTTTAGGAGGAAGGATGTAATACCCGAGATTTCGTTATGTAATTGGAACGAGTGATGTTGTAATGATTGTACATTTGTATGAGTACAATTCTCTGAATTTCATTATCCGATCTTGTCGAGCATAAAATTTCTTATATGTGATATAAAGATAGAAATTACGTGCATGTAGCGCACGCTACAGCCGAGGGTAGCGACGCTAACGTGGTTTCATAGCGCACGCTACCGAGTGTAATTAGCGCACGCTATGCGTGGTCGATTGATTGAGACGCGGTAGGTGAGATCTGGCCGGGACCCCCGGATCGTGTCGGATGTACCTGGATGGCTTTCGGGAAAAGCCGAGTCAACGCCTTAGCGCACGCTACAGGTCGATGCGTAGCGCACGCTAAGTGCCGAGTACAGTTTAGACTGTGAGCCGTTAGCGCACGCTATGAACAGGGTCTAGCGCGCGCTAATAGCCATTTATTATAAATAGGACAGCATCCTATTCGTGATTTCAGTTCCTTCTCCTCCCACAACCCGAACTTTGACACATAGAACATAACTACTTTCGTCCTAAACACTCCGTATCAACCTCCTCAACCTCCTAGTTCGAGATTGAAGATCATACATCATTGGAGATTGGTGTTCAAGCTTTCGGTGTTGGATTGCTTCATTTCATCCGTGTTCTTCACTACTTCGAGGTAGGTGATTCTTCACCAATGATTAGTATGTTCATAAGGAAGATTTGAATCATGTTTGGATAGCAAGTATTTCGTTCATCACATGTTAGAAGGATACTTTTGACGTATCGGTACTAGATGTCGAATGAACCTTTGAACCATCTTATTATAAGGACACCTAAGCATGTTTAAATCGATTTATGATCAAGTAATCGGATATTACCCAGTTGACACGTTGTATACGTTGGAATCATGTGTTTTGGAACGTTAGACGATGGAACTTAGATTATTTCTTGAAGATCGTAGAGGAATTGTGATATCGAGATAACTATCCGTATATTGGTATTTCATAATCATAAATCTTCCAGAAACCTTATTATCATGATATGCCCGAGGATAACTTGTAATATCACCATAGGATTCATGAGTTCTTCATCATTCAACCCAGTTTTCGGTTTGCGATTCTCACATGCAAGATTAGCGCACGCTAACATGTGTGAGTTAACGTGCGCTATCGAGGTTCGGTTTTCGCACAAAACGTCGTAGCGTACGTTATGAGACAACAGTCGATCGCTAGCCGTGGCTAGCGCACGCTAGTCTTATACGATAGCGTCGCTATCAGCCCAGCCTTAGCGCACGTTACGTAGAGTACGTAGCGCGCTAAGCAATCCAGCATTGTTTAGTTTGAGCTTTTACCGTAGGCCGAATTGTTAGGCCATTGTTCGACTCGAGATGATTTGTATATCGTTCCTTTTGTTAAGGTTCGAGCTTGTTACGTTGATCGGAGGGGGCGGCCTTCGAGTGCGTCGAGAGCATTGAAGTATATCGTTCTTGCCATCTTCGAGGCAAGTATCGTGATATGTTAATATCGGTATTTTTGGAGTATGCGTATGATTATGCATGTTGTTGAACATGATATTTACTTCGTTGATTTGTCGTGATATTCGTTTATATGTTCATGTTGATGAACGTAATGATTTGGCATATGTGTATGCATGAGTTGTGTTTGTATACGTGTACGATCTATGCTGAGGGCGCTGGATCGGATGTCCACCTCGTGTTGGTCCGATGGGATCATCTTGGGATCTAGGCTGAGGGCGCTGGATCATTGGACGGGTTATTTCCACCTCGTGTTGGTCCGACGGGATCATCTTGGGATCTATGCTGAGGGCGCTGGATCATTGGAATACCCAGGCTGTGTAATAGAATCTTGTAGATTCGCATTGTCGGATTCCGGTAGCGGAAGTCCGTGTGATGTATCTTGTCGTGTATTGTTGATGCATATTCGAATTGTTTAAATATGATACTTGTACTAGCATCGTTTTGCTAACCCCTTCGGGGGTGGACATTTGTTTTGATGTTCAGGTAGCCAAGGAGCAGGGAAACAGCCACAGTACCGACGTGACGACGAAGGGGTTCAGTGATGTTTATTGTTATTGGAGATTTGTGGTCTTGGTTTGGTTTCTGTACTCGAGTACGCGTGTCCTTTTGATATTAATTCGATATGGTTGTATTAATTACCCGTTGAACCAGTTATACGTTTTCATAAACTTGAATTTTCGCAGTATTGATGTCTTGTATTTACTTTTCTTTTTAATTAGCCTTGTAAATCCTTATTTAAAGGGTTTACGGCGCTGTAATTATTCCGAATATCTCGGGGTGTTACAATATATACGCTCTATATTTTTTGTTGTGTGGTCAAACATATTGTGTTCATTCTAGAACTTGCTCATTTATACATTTCGAGACTACATTCATAAACTCTTGCATTAAGATGATAAAGGCAATTAGGATTAACCCCTTTTTGGCTTATATTTTCCCACCCATTACATTTTATCCTTAGAAGCCCCATTGAGCCTGAGCCTATTTCTTTGATCAAGCACATTACTTTAGCCATTATCCATTCTTGTTGATAACTCATCCATTTGCACCCTCTAGTCAAGGATTTAATTGTGAACTAGATGTGTGACAAATAGGGACCGATATTCATAAGAGTATTGTGGAGATTAAGAGCTTTTGTTGAAAGTGAAATGGTGTGAAGTACATTGGAGTATTGAACCGAATAAAAAAAATATAAATAAAGGCCAAAAAAAAAAACGGCCTGAAAGAAAAAGAAAAAGCGGGAGGTCAAGTGCGAAAATCATCACTATATATATACATAAAATAGCACTTGAACTATCCCTTGAGTGATACATAATTCCTTCCAGAAGATCCATTGCATATCTTTTCCTACACAAGAGTATGACCTTACCAGATAAATATTCAATTACCATGTACAGAATAACTTGGGAATGATGGTTTGAGAGTTTTCATTACAGAAGGGGGGTGTTTATTGTTATTTGTAGGATTTGTTATGCATCTAAATTCACAATTGATCTTGGCTAGCAAACCTCATAATTTTCCCTTTATCCTACGCATACCCAAAGCCACGTTACAACCAAAAGAAAAACCTTTTGATTTATGCATGAGTTTATTTTTAAGTAGTGAAGATTTGATTTTTGACCAATCATATGGTAATGACACATTATGCTTTGATATGAGTGAACTCTTCTCGAATATCCCGTATATACATTTGAGTGAAGAGTGATATCCACCGTGAGGGTATTGAATCTTTTGGCATTCGATTCTCAATGAAGTTGTTAGAATTTGGTGCGGCATCCTATTTTTCTCTGATCACACTTGGTCATGATCACTTGTTCTCTCTTGATATTGGTTTTGTCATGATTTTTTCAGCATATGAGTATTATAACTCGGGTATAAGATTTGCCCGAGGACGTGCAAAAGATAAGTGTGGGGGAATTTATATAGTATATTTTGAGTAATATTTTTATTAGTATTTTATATATATAATTATGTATTGTGTGATAATTTATTCATTTTTACATATATTTATATTATTTCATTTTGTTAGAATTTTCTATAATTTTGTGTTATTTTTGGATAATTAATTGGAATTAAATTATTTCTGCAGGTTAACCAACCGGTACAAAGACAAATCAATTGGTTCAAGGGCGATATTTTTACAAAATTCAAATATAGTCACGACTGGTCTCATTTTATTCGTCTCGTCGAGACGATCGTTTTAAAAAAAATTCATCCGAATCCGAGTTCGTATGAAGAAGTTATGACCGTTCGAAGGACAATTAAATAGACGGACCATATTGTGCCACGCGTCAACACCCGATTGGACTGGAAAATCAACTCTCTGCTGATGTCATCCATGACATCAGCATTAATGGGCAGCCGTGTATTATTGGGGGAGGGATTTGAATATGTTAAAAAAATATTATTTTATTAATTTTGTAGTAGTATAAATAGGGGATGAATGTGTAGTGTTTTGGGAGTAGAAAAAAGGAGAAAAAATAGAGAGATATTATTGTAAGGGAGAGAAATAAAAATATTGTGTAATAAAATTATATTTGAGTAATAATAATATGGAATATTTATTTATTTGTGTTGTTATTATGAGTGAGTAATTTTCTTTTACTGGGGTTATGATGAAACCATGCCTATATTATTATTAATATTTATATAATAATTCCAAATAAATGTTTTTAACGATTATGATTTTTGCTTCAATAGGGAAATATTATTTCATCAATTATATCACGTATTTTTGATAGTTATAAATTCTCCATTGCTTTGTGATTATTGATATTAGTTAATTTCTTTGATTATTTGTTTTCCATTAAATTGGATACATATAATGCTTAGAAATTACATTTTTTAAGCGAAGGAAAATCTATATTTGAATTATAATTTTGTACTTATTGTCAAATCTATAGTGAAATAGTGAGATTGATTTAATCTATTCCCGAATTTCTTGGAATTAGAATATAAAATATATAATAAATAGACATTGGTGGATTCTAAACCCTAGTAAATTATTTAAAATTAATTTATCTAAAATCTAATTAAAAATTATTGTTATTTAATGCAATTATTATAACCATTCAAAAATAAAATTATTTGGGACTAGGTTAGAATTTAATATAATTTGGTTCAAAACGATAGGAATAATTTGACTTCACTATTATAGTCCTCCCTGTGGAATCGACCTTGCACCGAATATCTACATCGAACAAATTGTGCGCTTGCGAGTATTAGACTAAAGAATCAACCAACAACAAGGTATATATATATAAGGTTGAAAATCACGGCACCATTTTCTTGAGAAAACGTTAGTGAAAAAATTATTTTTAGGATGTTTCACTGGTTTTGATAATGGATTTGGATGAAGGTGTATGAGATTCAGTACACAACACCCTTTTTGTGAGTTTTGAGCCTTAGAGCAATCCTTATATATACGCTCTATATTTTTTGTTGTGTGGTCAAACATATTGTGTTCATTCTAGAACTTGCTCATTTATACATTTCGAGACTACATTCATAAACTCTTGCATTAAGATGATAAAGGCAATTAGGATTAACCCCTTGTCGGCTTATATTTTCCCACCCATTACATTTTATCCTTAGAAGCCCCATTGAGCCTGAGCCTATTTTTTTGATCAAGCACATTACTTTAGCCATTATCCATTCTTGTTGATGACTCATCCATTTGCACCCTGTAGTCAAGGATTTAATTGTGAACTAGATGTGTGACAAATAGGGACCGATGTTCATAAGAGCATTGTGGAGATTAAGAGCTTTTGTTGAAAGTGAAAGAGTGTGAAATACATTGGAGTATTGAACCGAATAAAAAAAACATAAATAAAGGCAAAAAAAAACGGCCTGAAAGAAAAAAAAAAGCGGGAGGTCAAGTGCGAAAATCATCACTATATATATATATACATAAAATAGCACTTGAACTATCCCTTGAGTGATACATAATTCCTTCCAGAAGATCCATTGCATATTTTTTCTTACACAAGAGTATGACCTTACCAGATAAATATTCAATTACCATGTACAGAATAACTTGGGGATGATGGTTTGAGATTTTTCATTACAGAAGGGGGGGTGTTGATTGTTATTTGTAGGATTTGTTATGCATCTAAATTCACAATTGATCTTGGCCAGCAAACCTCATAATTTTCCCTTTATCCTACCCATACCCAAAGCCACGTTACAACCAAAAGAAAAACCTTTTGATTTATGCATGAGTTTATTTTTAAGTAGTGGAGATTTGATTTTTGACCAAGCATATGGTAATGACACATTATACTTTGATATGAGTGAACTCTTCTCGAATATCCCGTATATACATTTGAGTGAAGAGTGATATCCACCGTGAGGGTATTGAATCTTTTGGCATTCGATTCTCAATGAAGTTGTTAGAATTTGGTGCGGCATCCTATTTTTCTCTGATCTCACTTGGGTCATAATCACTTGTTCTCTCTTGATATTGATTTTGTCATGATTTTTTCAGCATATGAGTATTATAACTCGTGTATAAGATTTGCCCGAGTACGTGCAAAAGATAAATGTGGGGGAATTTGTTTAGTATATTTTGAGTAATATTTTTATTAGTATTTTATATATATAATTGTGTGTTGTGTGATAATTTATTCGTTTTTACATATATTTATATTATTTCATTTTGTTAGAATTTTCTATAATTTTGTGTCATTTTTGGATAATTAATTGGAATTAAATTATTTCGCAGTTAACCAACCTACAAGACAAGTCAATTGGTTCAAGGGCGATATTTTTACAAAATTCAAATATAGTCACGACTGGTCTCATTTTATTCGTCGTCGAGACGATCGCTTTAAAAAAATTCATCCGAATCCGAGTTCGTATGAAGAAGTTATGACCGTTCGAAGGACAATTAAATAGACGGACCATATTGTGCCACGTGTCAACACCCGATTGGACTGAAAATTCAACTCTCTGCTGATGTCATCCATGACATCAGCATTAATGGGCAGCCGTGTATTATTGGGGGTGGGATTTGAATATGTTAAAAAATTATTATTTTATTAATTTTGTAGTAGTATAAATAGGGGATGAATGTGTTGTGTTTTGGGAGGAGAAAAAAGGAGAAAAAATAGAGAGATATTATTGTAAGGGAGAGAAATAAAAATATTGTGTAATAAAATTATATTTGAGTAATAATATTATGGAATATTTATTTATTTGTGTTGTTATTATGAGTGAGTAATTTTCTTTTACTGGGGTTATGATGAAACCATGCCTATATTATTATTAATATTTATATAATAATTCCAAATAAATGTTTTAACGATTATGATTTTTGCTTCAATAGGGAAATATTATTTCATCAATTATATCACGTATTTTTGATAGTTATAAATTCTCCATTGCTTTGTGATTATTGATATTAGTTAATTTCTTTGATTATTTGTTTTCCATTAAATTGGATACATATAATGCTTAGAAATTACATTTTTTAAGCGAAGGAAAATCTATATTTGAATTATAATTTTGTACTTATTGTCAAATCTATAGTGAAATAGTGAGATTGATTTCAGAATCTATTCCCTGAATTTCTTGGAATTAGAATATAAAATAAATAATAAATAGACATTGGTGGATTCTAAACCCTAGTAAATTATTTAAAATTAATTTATCTAAAATCTAATTAAAAATTATTGTTATTTAATGCAATTATTATAACCATTCAAAAATAAAATTATTTGGGACTATGTTAGAATTTAATATAATTTGGTTCAAAACGATAGGAATAATTTGACTTCACTATTATAGTCCTCCCTGTGGAATCGACCTTGCACCGAATATCTACATCGAACAAATTGTGCGCTTGCGAGTATTAGACTAAAGAATCAACCAACAACAAGGTATATATATATATATATAAGGTTGAAAATCACGGCACCATTTTCTTGAGAAAACGTTAGTGAAAAAATTATTTTTAGGATGTTTCACTGGTTTTGATAATGGATTTGGATGAAGGTGTATGAGATTCAGTACACAACACCCTTTTTGTGAGTTTTGAGCCTTAGAGCAATCCTTATATATACGCTCTATATTTTTTGTTGTGTGGTCAAACATATTGTGTTCATTCTAGAACTTGCTCATTTATACATTTCGAGACTACATTCATAAACTCTTGCATTAAGATGATAAAGGCAATTAGGATTAACCCCTTGTTGGCTTATATTTTCCCACCCATTACATTTTATCCTTAGAAGCCCCATTGAGCCTGAGCCTATTTTTTTGATCAAGCACATTACTTTAGCCATTATCCATTCTTGTTGATGACTCATCCATTTGCACCCTGTAGTCAAGGATTTAATTGTGAACTAGATGTGTGACAAATAGGGACCGATGTTCATAAGAGCATTGTGGAGATTAAGAGCTTTTGTTGAAAATGAAAGAGTGTGAAATACATTGGAGTATTGAACCGAATAAAAAAAACATAAATAAAGGCAAAAAAAAACGGCCTGAAAGAAAAAAAAAAGCGGGAGGTCAAGTGCGAAAATCATCACTATATATATATATATATACATAAAATAGCACTTGAACTATCCCTTGAGTGATACATAATTCCTTCCAGAAGATCCATTGCATATTTTTTCTTACACAAGAGTATGACCTTACCAGATAAATATTCAATTACCATGTACAGAATAACTTGGGGATGATGGTTTGAGATTTTTCATTACAGAAGGGGGGGTGTTGATTGTTATTTGTAGGATTTGTTATGCATCTAAATTCACAATTGATCTTGGCCAGCAAACCTCATAATTTTCCCTTTATCCTACCCATACCCAAAGCCACGTTACAACCAAAAGGAAAACCTTTTGATTTATGCATGAGTTTATTTTTAAGTAGTGGAGATTTGATTTTTGACCAAGCATATGGTAATGACACATTATGCTTTGATATGAGTGAACTCTTCTCGAATATCCCGTATATACATTTGAGTGAAGAGTGATATCCACCGTGAGGGTATTGAATCTTTTGGCATTCGATTCTCAATGAAGTTGTTAGAATTTGGTGCGGCATCCTATTTTTCTCTGATCTCACTTGGGTCATAATCACTTGTTCTCTCTTGATATTGATTTTGTCATGATTTTTTCAGCATATGAGTATTATAACTCGTGTATAAGATTTGCCCGAGTACGTGCAAAAGATAAATGTGGGGGAATTTGTTTAGTATATTTTGAGTAATATTTTTATTAGTATTTTATATATATAATTGTGTGTTGTGTGATAATTTATTCGTTTTTACATATATTTATATTATTTCATTTTGTTAGAATTTTCTATAATTTTGTGTCATTTTTGGATAATTAATTGGAATTAAATTATTTCTGCAGGTTAACCAACCGGTACAAGACAAGTCAATTGGTTCAAGGGCGATATTTTTACAAAATTCAAATATAGTCACGACTGGTCTCATTTTATTCGTCTCGTCGAGACGATCGTTTTAAAAAAAAATTCATCCGAATCCGAGTTCGTATGAAGAAGTTATGACCGTTCGAAGGACAATTAAATAGACGGACCATATTGTGCCACGTGTCAACACCCGATTGGACTGAAAATTCAACTCTCTGCTGATGTCATCCATGACATCAGCATTAATGGGCAGCCGTGTATTATTGGGGGTGGGATTTGAATATGTTAAAAAATTATTATTTTATTAATTTTGTAGTAGTATAAATAGGGGATGAATGTGTTGTGTTTTGGGAGGAGAAAAAAGGAGAAAAAATAGAGAGATATTATTGTAAGGGAGAGAAATAAAAATATTGTGTAATAAAATTATATTTGAGTAATAATATTATGGAATATTTATTTATTTGTATTGTTATTATGAGTGAGTAATTTTCTTTTACTGGGGTTATGATGAAACCATGCCTATATTATTATTAATATTAATATAATAATTCCAAATAAATATTTTTAACGATTATGATTTTTGCTTCAATAGGGGAATATTATTTCATCAATTATATCACGTATTTTTGATAGTTATAAATTCCCCATTGCTTTGTGATTATTGATATTAGTTAATTTCTTTGATTATTTGTTTTCCGTTAAATTGGATACATATAATGCTTAGAAATTACATTTTTTAAGCGAAGGAAAACCAACAACATAAGGTTCACAAGCATGAAAACCGGAAATATTCAAACGATTTACACAGGATAAAGATATAAAAGAATGCGTAGCTCCTGTATCGAATAAAACGCTAACTGGCTGGGAAAGGATTTGGGCAAGACTCGATGCGGCAAAGACATCCTGATCGTCTGTTTTCCTCATCTCGTACAGACGTAGGGGAACTGATCCGGCACTCGATGTCCCCTTTCGGTCCCATTGTCCTCTACCTCGTCCGCGGCCAAAGTTTTGAGGCATCTGAACACTTTGCTGCGTCTGTTGGATACTAGCTTCCTTCTGAACTGGCTGTGATGAACGGGTTCCATTGTATTTGGTGGCGTCCTTGCAAAACGTCGCACGGTGCCCTTCCTGTCCGCAGTCAAAACATGTAACGGGGGTGCGCAAATAATCGCGCCAAAGGTGGCCTGGGCGACCACAATTAAAGCACTTCCTAGCTGTATCCGTCGTGGCTGACACTGTTCCGTAATTCTTTCCGCTCTTAGATGGGTGCGGAGGTTTCTTGAAAGAAAAAGAAGACTGGGCCTTGCGGGGCCCACTGCTCTTGTGCTCTGTAAAAGTACCAGAGACTTTCTGTTTCTTCGACTCCATAAACTTCTCCATTCTTTGCTTCTTTTATTTCGTACGCCAACGCCTTATCCTGGTATTGGCGGAGAGTGGTACATTCAAACCGGACATGTACCTCTGGATTTACGGTTTCATTCTCATTTCAAAATGAATCATCATCTCCATATGCATTACGACCGGATGTCGAACAAATGCTAATTGCTGGTTAAACGTCTTAATCGTCTGGGATACGGGTTCATCTGATGGCTGAGCGGAGAAAAATTCTCGAATTTTGGCTTCCCTCACAGGACGAGGGCAATACTGAGCTTTCATCATCATTTTAAATTCTGTCCAATCGGCATCATGATCTGCAGGTCGGATAGCTTCCCACCACTCGGATGCTTCCCCTATCAGAAAGTACTGGGCAATAGGAGCTCTCCTGTCATCCGGGCAATTAATTCCAGCAAAAATTTTCTCCAGTTCCTTCAACCAATGGTCCCAAGTGGGAGTCTCGGAAAAGCCGTCAAATTTGGGTGGTTGCATCTTTGCCACCTCTTGTAACCATCGGTCACCTCGATTTCCCATTTCTAGAATCCTTTGTTGTCCATCTCCCTGCTGAATTCCTGCCGCCACTTGCATTCGGTCCACGACCTGAGCGAACTGAGTCATCTGATTCACAACTTGACGAAGGATTTCTGGTACACCAGGTTCCGGTTCGTTATTGATGGATTGCTGCGGCTCGCCTGAGCTATGACTAGCCTGATTAGAAGGCGACACCTCCCTTTCAGCATTCCTTCGTCCGCGTCCACGACCGCGACCACGTCCACGTCCGTCTCTCAACATACTGTAAGCACAAGTACTTAATATACAGGAAACAACATTGTTCCAATGTCCAAGTATAAAAAGTACAACATGTAAAGAACGAGATAGAGTTTAGGAACTTACAACCACCGTTCGCATGAAGACGTAGGCAGTACAATGATGGCATTCACGGCCGGTTACCTCGAAAAACATAAGTGACCCCTATTTTAACCCAACGGCCAAGATTTCCACAATCTTAGCTCCGATACCATATTCTGTAACACCCCCGATATATTAAGGAATATTACAGCGCCGTAAATCCTTTACATAAGAATTTACAAGGCTAATTAAAAGAAAAGACAATAACTGTTTTATGAAATTGCTGAAATAAAAATACAACCGTCTGGTTTAAAACCGAAATACAAATATCCAATGAAGAGTTATTATTACATCACTAAAATCCAAACATTATAAACGGACGACGTACTCGAGTACTTATTGAAATAACCAACAAAACAACAGACAGTAAACCCGGCCGGAACATCACTCTGCACCCTCGTCGTCATGCATCTCCAGTGGTTGTTTCCCCGCTCTCCTGGATCCTGAACATACACAAATGTTCACCCCCGAAGGGGTTAGCACAACAATGCGAGTACAAGTACAATAATCATACAACAGTGATATAATCAACAATTATATCATAACAAGTTTCTCCAACGAGAATATCCACAACACATATCATATCATAACAGTTTCAACATACTGATGGTATTCCAACGATCCAGCGCACACAACTATAGATTCCCATGATGATCCCGGCGGACCAACACATGGTGGAACTACCTGTCCAACGATCCAGCGCACACATCTATAGATTCCCATGATGATTCCCGTCGGATCAACGCATGGTGGACATATATTCACAACATATTTACACGATACAATCACATCATAATTGTCATAATATAAACAATTCTAATTAGAGTACTTGACTCGATTAGAAGACAGAACAATACTTCCATGAAAACGAGACACTCGAAGGTCGCCCCTCTCGATCAATCACGTAGCAAAGTTCGAACCTTAAATAAGAGAAATAACATGGAATTCATCTTAGGTCGAACGAACATCTAACCATCCAAATTACGGTTGAAAGTCCACAAAAACGAAAACTGTCTGACTTACATAACGTACGTTACATGTCCTCTGTAACGTACGTTAGACTTACTCGTTAGCGTACGTAAACTATGAAGTCTAGCGTACGTTAACCATATACTGACAGTTCCTCTCTGATCAGTCGACTTGACTCGCCTGATAGTGTAACGTACGTTACGTACCAGACGTAGCGTACGTTAACAACATAATATAATGTACGTTAATTGCCAATCTTAACGTACGTTAAACATGTATGTCAGATTCTCACTGGGCAGCTGACTGCCTCGATTAGTGACGGAGTATTACGAAATCCTTAGTAAGTAACCTAATATACCTTCAAATATATATCATACTCATGTATGATCTACGGATTAATATCTTCAATTCCAAGGATACGAATGTCATCGTAATACTATTCTCAATCTTGATTGTAATACCCATGCAAGATTCGGTTGGTCTAAGGTTGATATATCAGGTCTAATATCGTCATTAAATCCAGGCTAATATGGAAAGTGAACTACTTATTCCATCTATGCAAGTAAGATTACAACTATGATGATTCTTTCCAAAATCCATTTAGTAAAAGTGGAAATCGGCACCAAGTCTACGATCAAAATGACGATAACATTTGATACGGTTTACAATCCACTATTCTCATCTTTGTCACAACAAGGTTCAACTTCGGTGTTCTAAACCATAATAATTCGATCATCATAGTTTAAATATGATACTAGGTCGCATATATCGTCAAAGTGATCTACTATTCTTGGTAGTGTGATCATATCGTCTTTAACAACATAACTTCAAAGTTGGAAGTAGTATAACATACCTTTAAGAGGAAGAAAATACTGAGACTATAAGTAAAATCCAACTCCGGTTGCTTCAACGCCGACTCGTGATGATTTCTACTCCAAAGTCCAATATAAGTTGTCTTCAATGATCAAGTAGTGTCATACAATCTCAATGATTCAGTAACAAATGATCTAAAGGTGTTAAAAGGGGCTGGAAATCTTCTGGGGACGAATATGGTGAAGTTTAGGGGCAAAAGGACGAGCTGAAATGAAATGGGGTGCTGCTCCTTTTATAATTTTCTGAGTGTTACGTACGCTAGGACTTCTTCATAACTTACGTTATTGTTCAAAATAGTTCACTGTCTTGTTTCTGGACTTCATTACGTACGCTACACTAATCGTGTTACGTACGTAACCCATATAATTTACGTACGCTACCTAATGCCCATAACGTACGTTAAAGTCCGTTGACTTAAAAAGTGTCCAGGTTCATGCCGTGCGAATCTGGCGGGTATCTTGGTCGAGCCCACCACCATGTACCCCATGTGCTAGCCGGCCTACCCAATAATTGACTGCATTACGTACGCTACACTTCATCCGTAGCGTACGTTAACATCAATAGGTTACGTACGTTAAGTTACATTCTTAACGTACGTTACCACGTATATGCATGGAGAAAAATTTATATGTTGCTACACCCATGTATAAAGATACAAATACGATAATGATCATACTCCATTATCAATATCATCATTCCCAAAATAATACAGGGTTCAATGTACGGATGAAATACTTCCATAAAAATTAGGATATTACATACTCTCCTACTAAAAAGGAGTTTCGTCCCGAAACTCAAGACGAGAATAATTCTGGATATCTGGATTTCATACTATGTTCCGTTTCCCATGTGGCTTCTTCTACTCCATGACGTGACCACTGAACTTTGACCAAAACGATGGGTTTGTTCCTCAACCGTTTAACTCGACTCTCGAGTATCTTGACCGGTCTTTCTTCAAACGTCCCATCTTGAGCAACTTCGATTTCCCCAAAATCAATGACATGACTAGGGTCTGGTATATATCTCCGTAACTGGGATATGTGGAATACGTTATGAACATGGCTCAACGATGGTGGCAATGCCAATCTGTATGCCAACTCTCCAACTCTCTCAAGGATCTCAAATGGTCCGATATATCTCGGACTCAGCTTTCTTTTTCTTCCGAAACGAAAGATTCCCCGAGTAGGAGAAACCTTTAAAAGTACGTGGTCTCCCGTACTGAACTCCAAAGGGCGACGACGTATGTCTGCATAAGATTTCTGGCGACTCTGGGCGGTCAACAGTCTATCACGAATTAAAGCTATCTTCTCTCGAGTCTGCACGATCAACTCTGGTTCTGTTCCGATCAAGTCTGATGAATCGTCCCAGCATAGGGGCGATCTGCATCTTCTCCCGTATAATGCCTCAAATGG
The DNA here is from genome assembly GCA_033398695.1 of Orobanche coerulescens. Taxonomy (NCBI): domain Eukaryota; kingdom Viridiplantae; phylum Streptophyta; class Magnoliopsida; order Lamiales; family Orobanchaceae; genus Orobanche; species Orobanche coerulescens. The sequence continues at coordinate 126,032,962 of CM065815.1, read as the reverse complement.
TGCCATCTTAATGGAAGCATGCCAACTATTGTTGTAGGTAAACTCAATCAATGGTAGATGAACTTCCCAATCATTTGACCAATCTAAGGCACAGGCCCTTAGCATGTCTTCCACCGTTTGTATAGTCCTCTCGGATTGTCCGTCAGTCTGTGGGTGATAAGCTGTACTGAAGTTCAATTCGGTTCCCAAATCTTTATGAACTGCTTTCCAAAAGTGAGACACAAAACGGCCGTCTCGATCAGAAATAATGGTCTTTGGAGTACCATGCAATCGAACTATCTCCGAAATAAATACTCGTGCCAACCTCTCTGGTCCCCACGTGTCCTTAATGCCTAGGAAATGAGCTGATTTGGTTAAACGATCAATTATCACCCAAATCATGTTCATTCCTGTCCTGGTTCTCGGCATATTAGTGATAAAGTCCATCGATATGTCCTCCCACTTCTATTCAGGAATTGGGAGCGGCTTCAACATTCCGGCAGGCCGTTGATGCTCGATCTTAACCTGCTGACAAGTCAAGCATTTCGAAACATAGTCCGCTACATCTTTCTTCATGTTGCCCCACCAGAAATTCTGCTTCAGGTCCTTATACATTTACTGGTGCCTGGGTGGATAGAATAGGGAGAACTGTGAGCTTCCTTCATAATCGTCTGTTTCAGAACGTCATCATTGGGAACGCAGAGTCGGTTCTGAAATCTCAAAACTCCATCATCATGTATTATGAATCCGGGGGCCTTTCCTTTGATCACTTCATCACGTAACCGAATCATCAGAGGATCATCTGTCTGTCTAGATTTGATTCCTTCGGTTAACGATGAAGTTATCTCCATCACGCACAGCTGTCCTTGGACTCTTTGTAACCACACTTCAATTCCTTCACGAATCATCTCTCGTTGAAGGCTAAGTTGGGAGGTCAGCGTCTCCAGCATCTGAATAGAAACAGGCTTGCGGCTAAGTACATCGGCTACCACATTTGCTTTGCCTGGATGATACAAAATCTCCAAGTCATAGTCCTTGATCAGTTCTAACCATCTTCTTTGCCGCATGTTCAACTCTTTCTGACTGAAGATGTATTTGAGACTCTTGTGATCTGTAAAGATCTGGCAGTGAGTCCCGTACAGATAATGCCTCCAGATCTTCAAAGCAAAAACTACTGCTGCTAGCTCCAAATCATGCGTTGGGTAATTCACTTCATAAGGTTTCAGCTGTCGTGACGCATAAGCGATCACCTTATCATTCTGCATCAATACGCACCCAAGTCCTTGGTTCGAAGCATCACTGTAAACTATGAATCCTCCAGTCCCCTTTGGAAGTGATAGAATCGGTGCCGTCGTCAATCTCTTCTTCAATTCATCAAAACTAGTCTGACACGACTCGTTCCACTCGAACTTTTGAGTTTTCTGCAGGAGTCAAGTAAGTGGGCGGGAAATTTTGGAAAACCCTTCTACGAACCGACGATAATACCCAACGAGTCCTAAGAAACTTCGGACTTCTTTCACATTCTTTGGAGGCTTCCAATCCATAATTGCTTCGATCTTCTGAGGATCTACTCGGACTCCTTCAGCTGACACCACATGGCCGAGGAACATTACTTCTTTTAGCTAGAATTCACACTTAGAAAGTTTGGCGTACAATTGCTCGCTTCTCAAAAGTTCCAATACAATCCGCAAATGTTGCGCATGTTCTTCCGGGTTTTTAGAATATACCAGAATATCATCAATGAACACGACCACAAATTTATCTAAATATTCGATGAACACTCGATTCATCAACTGCATGAATACAGCCGGTGCATTAGTGAGACCAAACGGCATCACTACAAACTCATAGTGTCCATAGCGGGTTCTGAACGCTGATTTCGGAACACCAGATTCCTTAATCCTCAGCTGATGATACCCTGATCTCAGATCGATTTTAGAAAATACGGTTGCCCCTTGCAACTGGTCAAACAGATCATCAATCCGTGGCAACGGATACTTGTTCTTAATCGTCATCTTGTTCAGCTCTCGGTAGTCAATACATAGTCGAAGCGATCCATCCTTCTTTCGAACAAAAAGAACTGGCGCTCCCCAGGGTGAAACGCTTGGCTGAATATAGCCTTTGTCCAGTAACTCCTCCAGTTTCTTCTTCAGTTCGTACATCTCCGTAGGTGCCATACGATACAGCGCCTTAGAAATTGGTGTAGCTCTGGGTTCCCGCTCAATAGTGAATTCTAGGTCCCGTCGTGGAGGTAGTCCAGGTAACTCGTCAGGAAATATATCTGGAAATTTGTTCACAATAGGAATGGATGAAAATTCCACAATTTCATCTTCTTTCTTCATTGCATAGCACCAGTATCCGGTACAGCCCTGTTTCATCAATTTGACAGCTTTCATCGCCTTGATCAATTTTCCTGAGCTTCCCGGTTTCCATCCCTCAAATAGAATTTCGGAACCATCGTCAGCGATCAGCGAGATATTCCTCCTTCGGTAGTTTACAATTGCTCCATATCGCTTAAGCCAATCGTCTCCCAGTATCAGGTCGTCTCCTTGCATTTCTATTACAATCAAATTCGAGAGCCACTCTCTGCCTCCAAATGATACAGGAAAATTTCTGGTTTCTAAGTTCCCGACAATCCTCTCTCCACTCGGTAAAACAACAACATAAGGTTCACAAGCATGAAAACCGGAAATATTCAAACGATTTACACAGGATAAAGATATAAAAGAATGCGTAGCTCCTGTATCGAATAAAACGCTAACTGGCTGGGAAAGGATTTGGATAGTACCTGATGCGACAGCAGCATCCTAATCGTCTGTTTTCCTCATCTCGTACAGACGTGGGGGAACTGATCCGGCACTCGATGTCCCCTTTCGGTCCCATTGTCCTCTACCTCGTCCGCGGCCAAAGTTTTGAGGCATCTGAACACTTTGCTGCGTCTGTTGGATACTAGCTTCCTTCTGAACTGGCTGTGATGAACGGGTTCCATTGTATTTGGTGGCGTCCTTGCAAAACGTCGCACGGTGCCCTTCCTGTCCGCAGTCAAAACATGTAACTGGGGTGCGCAAACAATCGCGCCAAAGGTGGCCTGGGCGACCACAATTAAAGCACTTCCTAGCCGTATCCGTCGTGGCCGACACTGTTCCGTAATTCTTTCCGCTCTTAGATGCGTGCGGAGGTTTCTTGAAAGAAAAGAAGACCTGGCCTTGCGGGGCCCACCGCTCTTGTGCTCGTAAAAGTACCGAGACTTTCTGTTTCTTCGACTCCATAAACTTCTCCATTGCTGCTTCTTTTATTTCGTACGCCAACGCCTTATCCTGGTATTGGCGGAGAGTGGTACATTCAAAACCGGACATGTACCTCTGGATTTCTGGTTTCATTCTCATTTCAAAATGAATCATCATCTCCGCATCTGTTCTGACCAGATGTCGAACAAATGCTAATTGCTGGTTAAACGTCTTAATCGTCTGGGATACGGGTTCATCTGATGGCTGAGCGGAGAAAAATTCTCGAATTTTGGCTTCCCTCACAGGACGAGGGCAATATTGAGCTTCCATCATCATTTTAAATTCCGTCCAATCGGCATCATGATCTGCAGGTCGGATAGCTTCCCACCACTCGGATGCTTCCCCTATCAGAAAGTACTGGGCAATAGGAGCTCTCCTGTCATCAGGGCAATTAATTCCAGCAAAAATTTTCTCCAGTTCCTTCAACCAATGGTCCCAAGTGGGAGTCTCGTAAAAGCCGTCAAATTTGGGTGGTTGCATCTTTGCCACCTCTTGTAACCATCGGTCACCTCGATTTCCCATTTCTGGAATCCTTTGTTGTCCATCTCCCTGCTGAATTACTGCCGCCACTTGCATTCGGTCCACGACCTGAGCGGACTGAGTCATGTGATTCACAACTTGACGAAGGATTTCTGGTACACCAGGTTCCGGTTCGTTATTGATGGATTGTTGCGGCTCGCCTGAGCTATGACTAGCCTGATTAGAAGGCGACACCTCCCTTTCAGCATTCCTTCGTCCGCGTCCACGACCGCGACCACGTCCACGTCCGCCTCTCAACATACTGTAAGCACAAGTACTTAATATACAGGAAACAACATTGTTCCAATGTCCAAGTATAAAAAGTACAACATGTAAAGAACGAGATAGAGTTTAGGAACTTACAACCACCGTTCGCATGAAGACGTAGGCAGTACAGTGATGGCATTCACGGCCGGTTACCTCGAAAAACATAAGTGACCCCTATTTTAACCCAACGGCCAAGATTTCCACAATCTTAGCTCCGATACCATATTCTGTAACACCCCCGATATATTCAGGAATATTACAGCGCCGTAAATCCTTTACATAAGAATTGACAATGCTGATTAAAAGAAAAGACAATAACAGATACCGTTTTATGAAATTGCTGAAATAAAAATACAACCGTCTGGTTCAAAACCGAAATACAAATATCCAATGAAGAGTTATTATTACATCACTAAAATCCAAACATTATAAACGGACGACGTACTCGAGCACTTATTGAAATAACCAACAAAACAACAGACAGTAAACCCGGCCGGAACATCACTCTGCACCCTCGTCGTCATGCATCTCCAGTGGTTGTTTCCCCGCTCTCCTGGATCCTGAACATACACAAATGTTCACCCCCAAAGGGGTTAGCACAATAATGCTAGTACAAGTACAATAATCATACAACAATGATATAATCAACAATTATATCATAACAAGTTTCTCCAACGAGAATATCCACAAGACATATCATATCATAACAGTTTCAACATACTGATGGTATTCCAACGATCCAGCGCACACAGCTATAGATTCCCATGATGATCCCGTCGGACCAACACATGGTGGAACTACCTGTCCAACGATCCAGCGCACACAGCTATAGATTCCCATGATGATTCCCGTCGGATCAATGCATGGTGGACATATATTCACAACATATTTACACGATACAATCACATCATAATTGTCATAATATAAACAATTCTAATTAGAGTACTTGCCTCGATTAGAAGACAGAACAATACTTCCACGAAAACGAGACACTCGAAGGTCGCCCCTCTCGATCAATCACGTAGCAAAGTTCGAACCTTAAATAAGAGAAATAACATGGAATTCATCTTAGGTCGAACGAACATCTAACCATCCAAATTACGGTTGAAAGTCCACAAAAACAAAAACTGTCTGACTTACATAACGTACGTTACATGTCCTCTGTAACGTACGTTAGACTTACTCGTTAGCGTACGTAAACTATGAAGTCTAGCGTACGTTAACCATATCTTCGATTCCTCTCTGATCAGTCGACTTGACTCGCCTGATAGTGTAACGTACGTTACGTACTAGACGTAGCGTACGTTAACAACATAATATAACGTACGTTAATTGCCAATCTTAACGTACGTTAAACATGTATGTCAGATTCTTAGTGAGTAACCTAATATACCTTCAAATATATATCATACTCATGAATGATCTACGGATTAATATCTTCAATTCCAAGGATACGAATGTCATCGTAATACTATTCTCAATCTTGATTGTAATACCCATGTAATATTCGGTTGGTCTAAGGTTGATATATCAGGTCTAATATCGTCATTAAATCCAGGCTAATATTTAAAGTGAACTACTTATTCCATCTATGCAAGTAAGATTACAACTATGATGATTCTTTCCAAAATCCATTTAGTAAAAGTGGAAATCGGCACCAAGTCTACGATCAAAATGACGATAACATTTGATACAGTTTACAATCCACTATTCTCATCTTTGTTACAACAAGGTTCAACTTCGGTGTTCTAAACCATAATAATTCGATCATCATAGTTTAAATATGATACTAGGTCGCATATATCGTCAAAGTGATCTACTATTTTTGGTAGTGTGATCATATCGTGTTTAACAACATAACTTCAAAGTTGGAAGTAGTATAACATACCTTTAAGAGGAAGAAAATACTGAGACTATAAGTAAAATCCAACTCCAGTTGCTTCAACGCCGACTCGTGATGATTTCTACTCCAAAGTCCAATATAAGTTGTCTTCAATGATCAAGTAGTGTCATACAATCTCAATGATTCAGTAACAAATGATCTAAAGGTGTTAAAAGGGGCTGGAAATCTTCTGGGGACGAATATGGTGAAGTTTAGGGGCAAAAGGACGAGCTGAAATGAAATGGGGTGCTGCTCCTTTTATAATTTTCTGAGTGTTACGTACGCTAGGACTTCTTCATAACATACGTTATCGTTCAAAATAGTTCACTGTCTTGTTTCTGGACTTCATTACGTACGCTACACTAATCGTGTTACGCACGTAACCCATATAATTTACGTACGCTACCTAATGCCCATAACGTACGTTAAAGTCCGTTGACTTAAAAAGTGTCCAGGTTCATGCCGTGCGAATCTGGCGGGTATCTTGGTCGAGCCCACCACCATGTACCCCATGTGCTAGCCGGCCTACCCAATAATTGACTGCATTACGTACGCTACACTTCATCCGTAGCGTACGTTAACATCAACAGGTTACGTACGTTAAGTTACATTCTTAACGTACGTTACCACATATATGCATGGAGAAAAATTTATATGTTGCTACACCCATGTATAAAGATACAAATACGATAATGATCATACTCCATTATCAATATCATCATTCCCAAAATAATACAGGGTTCAATGTACAGATGAAATCCTTCCATAAAAATTAGGATATTACAACAACAAGGTGTATATATATAAAGAGGTTGAAAATCACAGCACCATTTTCTTGAGAAAACGTTAGTTAAAAATTATTTTTGGGATGTTTCACTAGTTTTGATAATGGATTTGGATGAAGGTGTATGAGATTCAGTACACAACACACTTTTTGTGAGTTTTGAACCTTAGAGCAATCCTTATATATACGCTCTATATTTTTTGTTATGTGTTCAAACATATTGTGTTCATTCTAGAACTTGCTCATTTATACATTTCAAGACTACATTCATAAACTCTTGCATTAAGATGATAAAGGCAATTAGGATTAACCCCTTGTTGGCTTATATTTTCCCACCTATTACATTTTATCCTTAGAAGCCCCATTGAGCCTGAGCCTATTTCTTTGATCAAGCACATTACTTTAGCCATTATCCATTCTTGTTGATGACTCATCCATTTGCACCCTCTAGTCAAGGATTTAATTGTAAACTAGATGTGTGACAAATAGGGACCGATGTTCATAAGAGTATTGTGGAGATTAAGAGCTTTTTTTGAAAGTGAAAGGGTGTGAAGTACATTGGAGTATTGAACCGAATAAAAAAATATAAATAAAGGCAAAAAAAAACGGCGTGGAAGAAGAAAAAAAGCGGGAGGTCAAGTGCGAAAATCATCACTATATATATACATAAAATAGCACTTGAACTATCCCTTGAGTGATACATAATTCCTTCGAGAAGATCCATTGCATATTTTTTCTTACACAAAAGTATGACCTTACCAGATAAATATTCAATTACCATGTACAGAATAACTTGGGGATGATGGTTTGAGAGTTTTCATTACAGAAGGGGGGTGTCGATTGTTATTTGTAGGATTTGTTATGCATCTAAATTCACAATTGATCTTGGCTAGCAAACTTCATAATTTTTCCTTTATTCTACCCATACCCAAAGCCACGTTACAACCAAAAGAAAGACCTTTAGTAGTGGAGATTTGATTTTTGACCAAGCTTATGGTAATGACACATTATGCTTTGATATGAGTGAACTCTTCTCGAATATCCCGTATATACATTTGAGTGAAGAGTGATATCCACTGTGAGGGTATTGAATCTTTTGGCATTCGATTCTCAATGAAGTTGTTAGAATTTGGTGCGACATCCTATTTTTCTCTGATCTCACTTGGGTCATGATCACTTGTTCTCTCTTAATATTGGTTTTGTCATATTTTTTCAGCATATGAATATTATAACTTGGGTATAAGATTTGCCTGAGGACGTGCAAAAGATAAGTGCGGGGGAATTTGTTTAGTATATTTTGAGTAATATTTTTATTAATATTTTATATATATAATTGTGTGTTGTGTGATAATTTATTCATTTTTACATATATTTATATTATTTCATTTTGTTAGAATTTTATATAACTTTGTGTCATTTTTGGATAATTAATTGGAATTAAATTATATCTGCAGGTTAACCAACCGGTACAAGACAGATCAATTAGTTCAAGGGCGATATTTTTACAAAATTCAAATATAGTCGCAACTGGTCTCATTTTATTCCTCTCGTCGAGACGATCGTTGTAAAAAAAATTCATCCGAATCCGAGTTCGTATGAAGAAGTTATGATCGTTCGAAGGACAATTAAATAGACAGACCATATTGTGCCACGTGTCAACACCCGATTGGACCGGAAATTCAACTCTCTGCTGATGTCATCCATGACATCAGCATTAATGGGCAACCGTGTATTATTGGGGGTGAGATTTTAATATGTTAAAAAATTATTATTTCATTAATTTTGTAGTAGTATAAATATGGGATGAATGTGTAGTGTTTTGGGAGAAGAAAAAAGGAGAAAAAATAGAGAGATATTATTGTAAGGGAGAGAAATAAAAATGTTGTGTTATAAAATTATATTTGAGTAATAATATTATGAAATATTTATTTATTTGTGTTGTTATTATGAGTGAGTAATTTTCTTTTACTGGGGTTATGATGAAACCATGTCTATATTATTATTAATATTTATATAATAATTCCAAATAAATATTTTTAATGATTATAATTTTCGCTTCAATAGGGGAATATTATTTCATCAATTATATCACGTATTTTTGATAGTTATAAATTCCCCATTGCTTTGTGATTATTGATATTAGTTAATTTCTTTGATTATTTGTTTTCCATTAAATTGGATACATATAATGCTTAGAAATTACATTTTTTAAGCGAAGGAAAATCTATATTTGAATTATAATTTTGCACTTATTGTCAAATATATAGGGAAATAGTGAGATTGATTTCAGAATCTATTTCCTGAATTTCTTGGAATTAAAATATAAAATAAATAATAAATAGACATTGGTGGATTCTAAACCCTAGTAAATTATTTAAAATCAATTTATCTAAAATCTACTTAAAAGTTACTGTTATTTAATGCAATTATTATAACCATTCAAAAATAAAATTATTTGGGACTAGGTTAGAATTTAATATAATTTGGTTCAAAACGATAGGAATAATTTGACTTCACTATTATAGTCCTTCCTGTGGAATCGACCTTGCACCGCATATCTACATCGAACAAATCGTGCGCTTGCGAGTATTAGACTAAAGAATCAACCAACAACACAGTAGTATTTTCATTATTATCTCATTTCGTTTGTCAATATCCATATATCCACCTCTTCAAAACCATATTTTAATATTTTAGTTTTGAGATTTGTAAATCTTCCAAAATACTCAAACACCCAGCGAATCTGAGCAGCCTAATCCAGGAGACATCCGGTAGATGATTGACGAAATTCCCAGAGAGTCTGTGAATTCCATACTAGGTTGCCTTCTCCGAACTCGATTATCTCACAATCAGCAGGTTATTTTACAAATACATCTGAAGCATTTCGTAAATAAAATACATATAAGTATAATGTTGTTCTGACCATAAGTATTGAGTCACAATATTTCAATAATACGAGCCATTTTACACTGAGTCGGCCTTCTTCGTATCAGTCATTTCCATCAACTTTATTTTGAAAGTTGATCGAATTGCCTATTTTGAATATGTATATCTTTTAGCATACAAGTTATTGTTCGATGACAGTTTGTGTATTCTGTAACTGAGTGACATGGGTAAATAATACGTTTTTTGCTTTGATATTTTCAGCCATTGAAATTATTGTATTTATCAAACTATAATAGAGTCAACCCTACTTTGTTATAATACAATCCGTATCAAACGGTGAATCCTTTATAATTGTGTTCAAGGCTGGAAAATTTAATAAACATGATTAATATCGGAGCATGATCCCTTAAATCCGTATTTCGATATTCATGATTGCAATGTGTTAATTGATACTTGTAATGTATACAACTGCACGACATTAACGCAGGCTAGCAGACTAAGCTAGCTAACGTGTGCTAATTGGAATATTTAGCGTGCGTAAATATTAAAGTCTTACGTAAATAAAGTATGTTCTGAATATTAGCGCATGCTATGTAATGTGAACAACGTACGCTAAGTCAACAGACAGCGTAAGTAAAATGTATTGTGGATTATGAGTTCGTAATTATTTGAGTTGGATTGTCCGGATTTATGTTTGATTGAGATATTGTGGAACCGTGGGTTTGTTGATTGTTATCGAACTTGTTGTTTATCGATTATTGCAGTAGGCAGTGAGAATTGATCGTTGATTAGAATTATGTGTTGTGGTCGAGTTCGAGGATATCCGTGAATTGCTTTAGTGGGAGTCAAGAAGCTCATAGATGAAGGCAAGGAAATTGGTAACGGTTTCACTATCGTCGTATCGGTATCAAGGCAAGTTATTACTTGTTCAGTTTATAATATTAAATGAATGGTTTCGGTTTTATTTCATTTATAATTCGCATAGCAATGAGTATAAGTAAGTATTCTGGAGATTTGGATTGTATTTGTCTTCCGGGTTTTGGAGTTAAATCATAAGGTATATGGTTTATATTCAATATTGGTATACTTGGGCATCACGGCTATATTTTGGTAAAGACGAGGATATGAGTTATCTACAGTCTATGGTATTTTGGATCATCGAACATCGAGGATATCGTTGGTGATGGTTTTGACATTAAGATTGCTCTTGAAGGATTCTAGGCAATTACTCTAATCATTTTTGTCATTTAGTGTTGATCATGTCATGATACTGTTGGGATAATTAACCCTGTTCGATGTTTTGATAAACTGCCAACATACAGCAAGATGTCAAAAGCCAACATATAGCAAGCCTTCACGTTGCCATCATACAACAAAAGAGTTATATAGCGCTAAGTATGGAAGCTGTCCTTTCATACAACAACATTCCATACAACAGCAACTTCAATATTGCCTACAGTATTATATTGAATACAGCAAGCAAAGCTGTAAGTATTGAGATCTTCAATACTTATCCAAACAGGACTCAAGACCGTTAGGATGGAATCTTCTTTCATTAGCTAAAGTCAAGTCCCGTTTGAAAAGAAGTATTTAAATATTGAAAGGATAAATTATTTAAATACTAAATCCGACAGAGATCTTCAGACAGCGCAAAATCCGGATCTTGGTCTATACAAGTCAACCACCCAGTTGGAACGGACTTTTGCTCAACGGATCTTTCTCAACGGATCTATTCCAAAAGCTATATATACCCCGAAGTTTGAAGTTCAAAACACATAGACAGATACACGAACACACAATTATACATACTGTGAAGAACATTCAAACTGAGCAAACTGAGATATACTGAGATTCCACGAGACCCTCTAAAGAACAGTATATCAAGAGCAATAATATTTCTTCAAGAAAACTGCCAATCCTAAGAGAAGAAATATACAAGTGCTCATTCCTGAACAACACATCATCAGCTTAAAGCTCAGGAAAGTCAAGCTTTTGTTCAACATTCTTACATTGAAGAAAACCATCAGCCCTGTATGGACTGAGAAAGCCTTGCTTTTTCTGAACTGTGTGGGACGGATCTGCATTGTATAGACAAAGCTTCGGAACTGTGTGTGAAGAAGCTAGTCAAGTGTTAGCTTTGACCAATCTGTATGAACGGTTGAAAGCTACGATCTTTATATCAATCTGTGTGAACGATACATTGATAGGTTTGATTATAGACACGTAGTTGTGTACGTAGTGTTTATAATAAACATTTTTACTCCTGTGTGGAGGACCAGTGGACGTAGAGGGGTTTACCTCGAACCACTTTAATTACTGTGTTAATTACGATCTGCATTTACTGTTTTCATAACTGTGATTATTTTAAGTATACACTGCAAATCGAGTTGCTGTATTTACAGCAACTTACTGTTTTAAGACTTCCGCTACACACTCTAATTTGAAAATCATACAGCTTGTTGCTCAAACAGTTTCCAAGCTGTATTCTGTATACTTAGTAGACAACAAGTGATATCAGAGAGGTTGATTCTGAAAAGAATCAGTCGTATTTTTAACCTAATTAGATCCCTAAATCACTTATTTTTTAAAACTTCTTTATCTTTCCTAATTTTAGACATGGATACCTCACTGATTAATAAGGTACCAATGTTTTCTATTAACGAGTTTGATGACTGGAGAATTAGGATGGAGGCTCATCTTGCTTCCATGCATGAAAAGATGATTTATGTCATCCAAGAAGGCCCCATAAAGATCATGAAGGTGAATCCGGCTGCAAGAATTGAAGTCCAAGGTCATGCCGAGATTCTCTAGAAAGAGCGCGAATAGTGGACCACAGATGATCGGAAACGCGTCAACCTCGATAATGTTGCGAAGAATGCGCTATTTGTCACTCTTGACAAAGGCACGTTCTCAAATGTAAAGAGATGTAAAACAGCCAAAGGAATTTGGGAAAAACTCAAGATGATTTGCGAGGGTACTGAGCTCTCAAAAGAAAACAAAATTTCAAAACTAACTCAGCAATTTGAATCCTTTGAAATGAAACCAACCGAAACTCTTGAGGAACTTGATCTCAGGTTTACTGGTATTGTTAGTGAACTTGAAGCATTGGGCAAAATTTATACCCAAAAGGAGAAGAATTTAAAAATTTTTAGATCTCTCCCTGCCCGATGGGACATTAAGACAACAGTTATGCGTGTATCATGCAATCTAAATGACATATCTACTTTTGATCTCTTCTCTGACCTCAAGGCATTTGAGTATGATATTGATAGGAGAGAAAAAGCTGAATAATCACCTGCAAGGACTACAGCGCTAGCCGCTATATCCAACAGAAGGCATAGCATGCTCAGCTCATCAAAGCCTAATCACAAAAGTGCTAACATCGACGACAACATCCTGTCACAAGATGAAATGGCACTTCTCATGCATAAATTCAAGAAATTCATCAAGCAGTCTCGAAAGACTCCCTACAGGCCCAAGCCTGTTCACAAGGTAAGTACCGAATCTTCCTCTGGTGATGCTAACCTATGTTATAAATGCAGGAAACTAGGACATTATGCAAATAAATGTCCTCATCCTAAAGTTCAAAAGTTGCTGGAAGCCGAGCAACAGGAAAAAGATGAAAGAAGACATGTTTGGAAAAACAAGCTCAAGGCACTGATTGGCAAATCAGAAGCCTCCCCCGCACCAACAAAGTCCGAAGAATGTCTACAGGCAGTCACTGACAGTGACTCGTCAGATGATGAATTCGAAAATAAAGCATATATGTGCTTCATGGCCAAAAACATATTGGAAGATGAAGATAGCGATGATGAGGTAAGCTCAACCTCAATTACTCCTGCAAATGCATCTCATACCTTTGAAAACATGATGAATGAATTCAAAAACATTCAAAAGGCCCATGAGACTTTGAAAAATGAAAACATACAGCTCCAAATTTATAACCTAGAGCTGAGGGAAGAAAACGACTTGCTAAAACTAAATTACGAAAAATGTCTGTTGATTGTGAAAAGAGCAAAATCGGTCATGAAAAACTCATGGAGAGCAATCATCAACTTGCTCACGAACTAAAAAAGGCTAAATCTCACAGTGAAAGCAAGACAAATAATTTTGTTCTGCTCCAAGACAAAATAAAAACTCTCGAAAAACGAGAAGGAGAACTTTAGACCATCTTGAAATCTTTCGAGAAATCATATAAAAGGATGGAAGAAATTCTAAGCACTGGGCAACATGCTCATGATAAAAGTGGCTTAGGATACATCTCATCTTCTAATAAAGGGAAAACTAGTACTGTGTTCGTCAGGGGTGTGGAACCCATTCCTGTATCGGAAGATATCCCGAGTCCTGTGAAGGCACCTATTGCACCGAGAACAACAAAGGCTGCCATCCCGCCACCAAAGTCATATTTCAGACAGCGAAATCCTCATCCATTCAGATCTGTATAGTGTAACCAACAGCATGCTGCCCGAGCATATCAAAAGCGCCAGCAGCCGTTCAGAAAGAAGGCTGTACCCAAATATCAAAGGCCCGCACATCAGTACTTCCAACAGTACATCACGCCTAGATATTGGATACATGAGCCTCGTTATCCATTGCGAAAGCAGATCTCCGCACAGTATCAGCAACATCTTTGGGAATCCAATTGGAGACCCAGAAGGCAAGCTGTTAGGCCGAAGAAAATGGCTCCACCTCTAAGACGGCATTCGTACTGGATTAATAATAATAACCCTGAATTTTTCATGCATAATGATTATCATGGTTACAGCGACTACGTACCTGCCTCACGTAGATACCGCAAGAATGTACCTAAAGTAACCTACAGTAAACACATTACTGTCAGGAAAATCTGGGTACCTAAAGGCACTAATACCCATGGACCCAACATTCAAAGGGGACTTAAATCTACTTAATTCCTTTGGCTATAGGACATTTTAGAGAAGGACATCTGGTACTTCGACAGCGGATGTTCTCGGCACATGACAGGAGACAAAAGCAAGCTGTCAGACTTCGTGGAAGGTCGCGGTCCAAAAGTGCGCTTCGGTGATAAATCAAAAGGAAGAGCAAGAGGGAAGGGAACCCTGCTTGTGGGAAAATTTAAAGTCACCGATGTATCTTATGTTGAAGGCTTACAGTACAATCTACTTAGTATTAGCCAGTTCTGTGACAAAAATTTCTTGGTGAAATTCTATATAGATCACTGTAGAGTCAAGAACATCCTAACCAAAGAATTTCTGCTCACAGGAAGCATATCAGGCAATATGTATATTGCTGACTGGATGCCTACGAGCTCCACAATTCCTTGTTTTGTTGTCAAAGGCACTGCAGATCTAAGCTGGTTATGGCACAATAGGTTGTCTCACGTCAACTTCAAGACAATCAACAAGCTCTCCAGACAGGGAATGGTTAGAGGATCGCCCAATGTGTCATTCCAAAAAGACAGCGTATGTGGACCCTGTCAGAAAGGCAAGCAAATCAAGAACACCCTGAAGAGCAAATCCTACCTTTCCACTCACAGAGTTCTAGAAATGCTACACATGAATCTATACGGTCCTGTAGACCCGGTAAGTTTGGGAGGTAAGAAACTGTCTCGTTATTGTTGATGATTATTCCAGGTATGCTTGGAAAATCTTCCTAAGCAAGAAGAAGGAAACAACATCAAAGCTGCCCGAGCACCTAAAAAAGCTTCAAAATGAGAAAAGGTTGAGTATCGTGTCCATTCGTTCCGACAGAGGTACTGAATTTACTAACCGCTTTATAGAGCAATACTGTTCGGAAAATGGGATACAGCACGAATACTCAGCTACCCGCACACCTCAACAAAACGGTATCGCCGAGCGAAAGAACAAGACGCTTAAAGAAGCAGCAAGGACCATAATTGCCGCTAGCAAGTTGCCACAACATTTCTGGGGTGAAGTCACCAATACAACATGCTATACACAAAACCACTGTATCATCAACAAACACCACAACAAAACAGCATACGATGTATGGAACAACAAAACTCCATTAGTTTCGTACTTTCACATTTTTGGATGCAGATTTTATGTGTTGAGCAACGGGAAAGATCAACTTAGAACCTTCAATGAAAAATCGGATGAAGGAATATTTGTTGGATATTCCTCTGTCATCAAAGCTTACAGGATCTTTAATCAAAGGAAGCTGGCAATTGAGGAATCAGTGCATGTAGTGTTCGATGAACCTCACCATGATCCTACAGGAGTAGAGGATCTCACTCAGAATATCCAACAACTTTCCATCATTGATCCACCAACTCCTATAGAGCCTGTCGTTGACTTAGAAATCAACCCCGCAGCTGTAAGAACTGAAGTAGATGAAGCCGATGCTGTGCAAGCTGAAGCTGAAACTACAGCAACTCAAGATATAGTACGGGATGCCGAATTAGAACCCGACAGAAGATGGTTGAGAAATCACCCCAGGAGTTGATCATAGGAAATATTGATGCTGGAGTATCTACTCGTAGGAGAATACAGAGTACACAAGGAAATGTACTATGTGCCCAAGAAGAGCCCGAGTCTGAGATATCTCCATTTCCTGTATGGAAGTCTCTATCTGAACTTAGAAGACTTACCATGTGCACTATTACTGTATTCTTAGCTCAATCTGAACCTGTTTCCACCAAAGAAGCTCTAGACAATTCTCATTGTATTACATCTATGGAAGAAGAGCTAAATGGTTTCGAAAGAAACAATGTATGGTATCTAGTACCCAGACCTATGCATTAATCTGTAATTGGAACAAAATGGGTATTTAGAAACAAGAATGATGGAAATGGACTCATTATCAGAAACAAATCCTGTCTAGTTGCACAAGGCTACAGACAGGAAGAAGGCATAGACTATGATGAAACTTTTGCCCCTGTTGCCAGACTAGAAGCCATTAGGATATTTTTAGCCTTTGCCGCCCATAAGAGATTTATTGTTTATCAAATGGACGTCAAGAGCGCATTCCTGAATGGAGAACTTGCCAAAGAAGTCTATGTTGAACAACCACCAGGGTTTGTCAACAGAGAAGGCGGAGACCTTGTATACAGACTAAGGAAAGTGCTGTATGGACTTAAGCAAGAACCTAGAGCGTGGTATGAGACCCTGTCCCTGTATCTAACCGATAATGGATTCGAGAAAGGTGTTGTGGACAAGACCTTATTTAAAATACAGGAAGGTGATGACCTCCTGATGGTTTAATTATATGTAGATGATATTATATTTGGTTCAACTAACATTGCTTTATGTCAAAGGTTTTCTCATCCCATGCAAAGTAAATTTGAAATGAGTATGATGGGAGAACTTAGTTATTTCCTAGGTTTGTAGGTAAATCAGTTGCCTACAGGAATTTTTATCAACCAAGAAAAATACAGCAAGGTTCTCAACAAGTTTGGAATGAATAGCTCCAAATCATCGTCAACTCCCATGTGTAATTCCTTGCAAATTAGTGCTGACAAAGCTGGAAAGCCGGTTGATCAATCACTCTACGGGAAGCTTATTGGCTCACTCCTGTACCTAACGGCTAGCAGGCCCGATATACAGTTTGCTGTAGGAGTGTGTGCACGATATCAAGTAGCACCTAAAGAATCACACTTCAAAACAGCCAAACGAATCCTGAAGTACGTTAATAGAACAGTTGATATAGGACTATGGTAGCATAAAGAAGGCGGATTTGATTTGGTTGGCTACAATGACTTGGATATCGTAGGCTGCAAGCTAGATAGGAAGAGTACAAGTGGCACTTGTCACTATCTTCGATCTAAACTTGTATCTTGGTTCAGTAAGAAGCAATTGACAAACTCGCTTTCCACACCAGAATCAGAATACTATGCTGCTGGTAGTTGCTGTATGCAGATCCTTTGGATGCAACAACAACTGTCAGATTATGGAATTGAAGCCAAGGAAACACCCATTATGTGCGACAATACGAGTGCAATTACATTAACACACAATCCTGTATTGCATTCGCGTACTAAGCATATCCATATGAAGCATCACTTCATTAGGAATCATGTTGAGAATAAGGATGTTCGGCTGGAGAAAGTTCATACAGATATCCAGTTAGCCGACATCTTTACCAAACCTCTCAGCACAACAAGATTCTGTATGCTTCGACAAGAATTGGGATTGCTACAGCCTGACTCTATGCAATTTTTTAATACTTTCACTCAACCATTGAGGGGGAATGCTGTAAGACCCACGAATACAGTATCCACCATTAATTCTATACACTCAAACATTCCAGCATCACTGTAGGACAACGAAGACACTTTTCCTACAGCTGATGTGTGCATTAATTAAGGGGGAATGCTGTAAGACCCACGAATACAGTATCCACCATTAATTATATGTACACTCAGACATTACGAACAATACTATAGGAACAAAGAGACATATAATTATCCTACAACTGACGTATGCAATAATTAAAGGGGAATGCAGTATGACCCATGAATATAGTATTAATCCAAAGATTGTTGTATGAAATTGAATCCCGTATGTACCTTTTAAAGGGGAACACTGTATTTTCGTGGATACAGCACATACTGTGGGAAATCAATTAATAATATAATAATATATTATTCCTTTTAAAACAAATGTTTAGTCCACGTGCCCTGTCATTATATCAAACGTCTTTGCAATAAATGGTTTGCAAGACATCTGGACTATTTTCTATTAAACGCCGCGACTTTTCAAATTATTTTATAATTTCACACCACCATTTCAGGCAATAAGGGAAGACTAACGTCATATGTGGGACCCGCTATAATTTCAAAATTAGATGGATAATATGTACCTGTTACGCTCAGTCCATCCTGTTCGTTCATTTTAAAACGACGGTTCCCATCCCTTAAATCTGACCGTTCACTGTCTGCAAAAACCCTACAACTTACACCGCCCTCACATATATAAGGACTGTATCGTTCTCCCTTCAACTTTTTACGCTTACTGCAAAATTAAACTATCTTAGAGCATACAGCCTATATTGCTTTTTGGAAATTTTCTGCACTTATTCTTTGTGCTTCTTCTAACCCCTATCTCCCTAACAATGGCATCATCTCAAACTTCTTCTCAATCGATGAAAAAGAGGGAAAACATCATCGACGGACGTCTGTTCGCTCGATCTATTATCATAGAACATATCAAATCTGAGGGTGAAGACCTCGATGGAATGGAGCATGTCATCTCCAGGATTAAGCAGCATGGCTTATACTGCCTTGGTAGCCAGCACTCAAATCTATATGACGAGCGCATTGTTGAAGAATTTTATCTCGATGCATCTGTGAAGTTATTTTCTTTGAAGAAAGGAGGCAATGTTTGTGACATCACTGCCACAGTCCGCGGAGTCCAAATCTGTGTTGACCACTCTCTTCTTGGATCTCTTTTCAGGATACCATCTCATGGCCTGAAGATGGAAGACCTTGAGACCTTCGGGTCACAGGATCTTCTGGCTACTTATTGGGGATTGTTTACTGGCAATGCCTCGGACAGGAATGTGCATCCTTCTTGCCATAAGAAGCATTTCTGTTTACCTTATGTTTATTTGCATGATTTTTGCTGCCGTGTTGTTGAAAACAGGACCAGTGCATTAGAGATGTGCACCAACTTGTGGTTCAGAATGATGGTCGCCATTATGTCCGACGAAAAAGTCAACTGGTGTCAAATTATTCTGTAGAGGCTGCAAGAAGAAGTTTTGAAGCCTGTCTCTCAGAAGAAATCGTTTGGGCTTTTTCTGAATTCTCTTCTCACGAAAATTGGCGTGCCACAGTCTCGTGATGCTAAAAAAATCAGCTCCGGGAAGTTTATTAGTGGGAGCAAGCCCACGATTTTCAACAAGGATAGTCTCAAGCCAACCGACCCCATGTCAACTACATGCCGACCTCTGATAATCCGAGGGATATCACAGGAAGGATTGCTGATGAAGAAAGATCCCACAAGAAAAGGAAAAGGAGCGTGTCTGACAGTGTGTCACCGCTCACAGCAAAGAAGAAACTGAAGAAAGCTACAAAATCCAAATCAAAGGTCACAGTGACTCAATCGGTCACTTCCATCGAAGACGTTGCGACGCAACCCGCAGAGAAACACCCACAGGGTGAAACCCCTGCGGAAGAAACAGTTGCTGCACACGGTGCAGATCCCAAGCCTATGGCGGTTATGACAGATGATCAACTGCTTGGAAAGATTGAAGGAACTGGTGAATCAGATACATTCACTGAGCCGAAAACCGCATCTCCTATACGGGATTCTACTTACGTACAGGATCCATCTCCCATCAGGGTTCCAACCCCTATTCGGGATCTATATCTAACACAGGATCCCATAACTATCGAGGACCCAATGCCGATAGTAAACCCAAGTGCTGTTCGGAGTCCCTCCCCCACAGTACTCATCAATGACACCTTGTTTCAATTGCAGGTTGAGCAAGCTTTTGAACGCTTTGTTCAGTAGAAGTCATATAGAGTTGCACCATATGACACCTTGTACCATTGGAGCGAATGGAAGGACAAAGAAGCCTTCATTTTGGAAATCACGGACCGTCACGACATCCATTTGTTAATTCAATGGGACAAAAAGTTCTGTCATGAGCTTATTTCTAGCAGTATTATGACAAAGGAGAAGGCCCGACTCAAGGGCAAATCAAAATCCACTGACTCAGCTCCACTATAATACCCGATAATTCTGATGTGTATTTGAACCTTGTGATATTGTATTCGTTGCACTTTGATCGTAGTATTATTCTCCGTATTTCATGATCCCGTATTGTTGAGCGTATGATTTCATGAATGTGTTCGAAATTGTGATTTTTGCACATGTAGCGCACGCTATCGACTAAGCGTAGTGTACGCTAATTTAGGTTCATAGCGCACGCTGTGCATGAACCTTAGCGCGCGATATATGTAGTCAACTTGATTAAGATAGGGTGGTAGGTGAGATCAACCGTGGATCTTGGTCGGTACATGTCGGGATGAACCTGGACGGTTTTTGGAAAAAGCCGAGTAAACGCTGTTTAGCGCATGCTACTGGTATGAGTATAGCGCACGCTAAATGTTGAGTACAGTGAGGTCAGTAAGATTCGTATGGCCGTTAGCGCACGCTATGGATATGGACTAGCGCGCGCTAATAACTATTTCCTATATATAGGACAGCACCCTTTTTCATTTTTTCAGATTTCTTCACTTCCCAAACTCGATTTCTGAGACATAGAGTCACTCTCTCCATCCTAAACCTCTCATATCATCATCCTAGCATGAGTTTGAAGACTTTAGATCATTGGAGATTGGTGTTCAAGCTCTCGGTGTTGGATTTTCTTCAAGTTCCTCCTTGTTCTTCACTATTTTGAGGTAGGTGATTCTTCACCAACTGAAGTAGTATTCTTAAGGATGTTTGATCATGATTTGAGATTATCTAGTCAGTTAAATTTGTACGTAGTCGAACATCATGTTGTTAGAAGGATATTTTCGATGTTTCAGTACTTCTTCATCGTATAGACCATTGAACCTTTTAGTGTTTGAACTGCTAAGCACATTCATGAGACTACAAAACCGATTATGGCCAGTTTATGGAGATTATCAAGTTCTTATGTTTTTACATAATGGCATTATACGTTTTGGGACATAGAATGGATTGAACTTAGGATATTTTCTTGAAGATCAAGATGAATTATGGTGTTGTGATGATTATACGTATCCTTGTATCTCGAAGTCGTTTAATCCGTAAGATCATTCACAAACAGTATGAGCATAATATGCATGGAGATGACATGTATTAACACTGAAGATTTCATGAGTTTTCGTCACCATTAGATCAAGTCTACTGCCCAGTAGTGAACTTGCATGTATGGTTAGACCACGCTAAGATATGTATATTAACGTGCGCTATTGGGCATAAGTTAACGTACGCTATGTTTGGTACGTAACGTACATTATGTCATCAGGCGAATTAGTCGGCTGATCAGAGAGGACTGTTAGTACATAATTAGCATATGCTAGGCTTCGTCGTTTACGTATGCTAACGAGCAGGATTAGCGCACATTACGTAGAATACGTAGCGTACGCTAAGTAGTTCAAGCAGATTTCATTTTTTTTGAGCTTTCGGCCGTAAATCGGATTGTTAGGCATTCGTATGACATGAGATAAATTCTATATTATCTCTTTTGTTAAGGTTCGAGCTTGCTATGTTTGATCGAAAGGAGGCGGCTTTCGAGTGTGTTGAGATCATTGGAGTGATTAGTTCTTGCCATCTTTGAGGCAAGTATCATATTTTAAACTTATTAATATTGCATTGTTGATCATGTGTACGATTTATTCGTATTGTTGAACATGAGATTAAATTCTTTGAGTTGGCATGATATTTGTTATTGGTTCCTTGATTGTTCACGTCGATGAACGTGTTGATTTGCATATATGTATGCATAATTGTAATGTTTATGTTGTAAATGATCCGAAGGGATCATGAGGATCTATGCTGAGGGCGCTGGATCGGATGTCCACCATGCGTTGGTCCGACGTGATCATCATGGGAATCTATGCTGAGGGCGCTGGATCATTGGACGGGATTTCCACCATGCATTGGTCTGATGGGATCATCATGGGGATCTATACCAAGGGCGCTGGATCATTGGATTACCCTGTATTGTGTTGATGGAATCGTGAGGATTCACATCGTTGAATTCCGTTGACGGAAGTCCCTTTTGTATGTCTTATGATGCATTGATGATTTATGTATTATGACACTTGTACTAGCATCGTTTTGCTAACCCCTTCAGGGGTGGACATTTGTTTTGATGTTCAGGTAGCCGAGGAGCGGGAAAGCAGCCACAGTGCCAACGTGACGATGAAGGGGCTCAGTGATGTTTATTGTTATTGTGATTTGTTTTTCTTGGTTCATTTTCAGTACTCGAGTATGCGTGTCTTATTAATATCTTCGAGATGGTTGTAATAATGACTCACTTGATCTGTTTGAAACCGGTTTGTATTTGGAACTTTCATAGTACTGTTATATTATATTTACATTTTTTCAAATTAGCCTTGTAAATCCTTACTTAAAGGGTTTACGGCGCTGTAATTATTCCGAATATCTCGGGGTGTTACAGAATATGGTATCAGAGCTAAGATTCATGGATATCTTGGCAGTTGGGTTTTAGTTGGGTCTGTTTACATATTTGATTTACGAGTCATTCGTAACATCACTATTCAGCCGGCGTCGTCATGTGGATCGTGGTTGTAAGTCTCCTAATCTCTTATGCTACTGTTTTACTTAATTTCTGTTTTGTGAATATTGACGGACTTTCTTTTAGAAAAGTTGCCCTGGATATTGAGTATTTGTGTTTAGAGTATGTTGAGGGTAGGTCGTGGACGCAGACATGGTCGTGGATGCGGACGTGGTAATGCTAGACAGGAGGACTCGGCATCTACCCCAGAATTATCGGCTAGTCGAACCGATTCCCATTCTGGAGGACAACAGGGATCAGCAAATAATAACGCAAATCCTAATATGCCGGGAATGCTTCAACAGGTGGTTGCTCAGATAAACCAGTTTGCTCAGGTAGTTGACCGCATGCAGACGGCGATGGGACAACAACACAATGAGGATAATCGAGGAGACAAATGGCTTACTGAGGTTGTCAAATTGCACCCTCCAAAATTTGACGGTTCTGCTGAGACACTTACTTGGGGATCACTGGCTGAAGGAGTTAGAGAAGATATTTGCAGGGATTCACTGTCCCGATGACAGAAAGGTTCCGATCGCCCAGTATCTCCTGACTGGGGAGGGTTTCGACTGGTGGGAGGCCATTCGACCTGAGGATCATAATGCTGACTGGATGGAATTCAAATTAATGATGGAAGCACAATATTGTCCTCGTCCAGTTAGAGAGGCCCGAGTCCAGGAGTTTTTCTCACCTCAAAATTTAGAGGCATCTGTGACGGACGTAATTAAGACTTTTAATCACCAGCTGACTTATGTGCGCCACTTGGTCAGGACCGAGGCGGAAAGGATTTTTCATTTTGACATGCGGATGAAGCCGGAGATTCAGCAATATATGTCCGGATTTGAGTGTACCACTTTGCGACAGTATCAGGATAAAGCACTGGCCTACGATATGAAAGAGGCGGCAATAGAGAAATCAACGGAAGCAAAGAAGCAGAAGATGTCTGGAAACTTCATGGAGAACAAGAGTGGTGGGCCCCGTAAGGGCCAGTCCTCATTTCATTCCTCTAGGAGGCCTCCGTATCCTTCTCGAGGTGGAAAGAAGTTCCGGGCAGCCCCAACCGTTTCAGACGTAGGGAGGAAATGTTATAACTGTGGTAAAGCAGGGCATGTTCGACGTGATTGTTACGCACCTGCTGTGACCTGCTTCGAGTGTGGACAAGAAGGACATCGCGCAACGTTTTGTGGAAATGCGACTCGATATTTTGGTACTCGCACTCCTGCACCGGTTCCGAAGGATGCAAGTGTGAACCAGACACAGCAGAGTGGTTTCCAGCAGCAGAATGTTGGGAAAAGAGAGGCGTCCAGCGCTGGGTCCATTCCTCCGCACATTTACGAGATGAGGAAGTCAGACGATCAGAACACGGCTGTTGCATCAGGTACGATTCAGATCATTTTGCAACCAGTTAGTGTCTTATTCGATTCAGGAGCTACGCATTCTTTCATATCTTTGAATTGTGTTAATCGTTTGAAAATCTCGTGCTTGTATGATTGTGAGCCTTATGTTGTGGGATTACCGAGCGGAGAGAAACTTGTGGGAACCCTAGAAACTAGAGATTTTCCGGTGTCTATAGGAGGGAGATATTGGCCATCAAATCTTATTGTAGTCGACATCCATGGTGATGATTTAATTCTCGGAGACGATTGGCTCAACCGTTATGGAGCTATTTTGAATTACCGAAAGAGAGTCATTTCTATCATTGCTGATGACGGATATGAACATTTATTCAAAGGATGGAGATCGGGAAGCTCAGGAAAACTGATCAAAGCCATGAAAGCAGTGAAATTGCTAAAGCAGGGCTGTCACGGATTTTGGTGTTATGCCATGAAGAATGAAGATGGAGTCGAGCTCGCCTCTATTCCAGTGGTAAACGAATTCTCAGATGTATTCCCTAACGAACTACCCGGTTTACCTCTGCGGAGAGAAGTAGAATTTAATATCGAATTGGAACCTGGAGCTGCACCTATTTCAAGAGCACCATACCGTATGGCGCCAACCGATATGTATGAGCTAAAGAAACAGCTTGAGGAATTATTGCACAAGGGTTACATTCAACCTAGCGTCTCTCCTTGGGGAGCACCCGTTCTCTTTGTCCGGAAGAAAGATGGATCCCTTCAATTATGTATTGATTACAGGGAGCTAAACAAGGTGACGATCAAGAACAAGTATCCTATACCTCGGATCGACGATTTGTTTGATCAACTGCAAGGGGCAAGGGTATTCTCGAAGATTGACTTGCGATCAGGATACCATCAATTGAGAATTAAGGAATCTGACATACCAAAATCTGCTTTCAGATCCCGGTACGGGCATTATGAGTTCGTGGTAATGCCATTTGGACTTACCAATGCTCCTGCAGTATTTATGCAATTGATGAATCGGGTATTCTTAGAATTCTTGGATAAATTTGTGGTAGTCTTCATCGATGACATTTTGATCTATTCGAAAGACACAGAGGAGCATGCTTAGTATTTGCATGTTGTTTTGAGCACCTTGAAGAATGAACAACTTTATGCGAAACTTTCTAAATGCGAGTTCTGGCTTAGGGAAGTAACTTTCCTTGGGCATGTGATATCAGCTGACGGAGTTTAGGTGGACCCGAAGAAAGCCAAAGCAATCTTGGAATGGGAAGATCCAAATAACGTGAAAGAAGTCCGAATCTTCTTAGGATTTGCTGGATATTATCGTCGTTTTGTAGAGGGATTTTCCAAAATTGCTCATCCGCTCACTCAACTGTTACAGAAAACTCAAAAGTTCACGTGGAATGAGAAATGCCAGGCTAGTTTTGATGTCCTTAAGAGGAGACTGATGACAGCACCTATACTAGCGTTACCAGATGGAACTGATGGATTCATGGTATACAGTGATGCTTCAAATCAGGGTCTGGGATGTGTGTTGATACAAAATGATAAGGTGATTGCCTATGCCTCTCGACAGTTGAAACCGTACGAAGTTAATTACCCGACTCATGATCTGGAGTTAGCAGCTGTGGTCTTTGCCTTGAAAATTTGGCGACATTATTTATACGGCACTCATTGTCAAATCTTTACAGATCATAAGAGCCTCAAGTACATTTTCAGTCAGAAGGAATTAAACATGAGGCATAGAAGGTGGCTAGAATTGATCAAGGATTACGATTTGGAAATCCTCTATCATCCAGGCAAAGCAAACGTAGTAGCTGATGCACTGAGCCGTAAACCTGTTTCTCTTTGAGTGTTGGAAGCACTTACGTCCCAAACCAGCATTCAACGAGAATTGATCCGCGAAGGGATTGAAGTATGGTCACCAGAAATCCAAGGGTAACTATATGTGATGGAACTGACTTCGTCACTAGTCGAGGAAATCAAATATAATCAGTGGAACGATCCTATGATTCTTCAGTTATGTGACGAAGTAAAGAAAGGAAAGGCCCCAGGATTCGTGATACAAGATGATGGAGTTCTGAGATTTCAGATTCGACTTTGTGTTCCCAACGATGATGTTTTGAGACAGACAATTCTGAAGGAAGCTCACAGCGCACCCTATTCTATTCACCCGGGCAGCAGTAAGATGTATAAGGATCTAAAACAAAACTTCTAGTGGGGAAACATGAAGAAAGACGTAGCAGAATACATTTTAAAGTGTTTGACTTGTCAGTATGTTAAGATTGAACATCAGCGGCCTGCCGGAATGTTGAAGCCACTTCCGATCCCTGAATGGAAGTGGCAGGATATCTCGATGGATTTCATCACCAATATGCCAAGGACAAAGACGGGAATGAACATGATTTGGGTTGTAGTTGATCGACTAACCAATTAGGCTCATTTCCAAGGAATTAAAGACACGTGGGGACCCGAGAAAGTGGCACGAGTATTTATTGCAGAGATAGTCAGATTGCATGGGATGCCGAAGACCATTATTTCAGATCGAGATGGTCGCTTCGTGTCGCACTTCTGGAAGGCAGTTCACAGGGCTTTGGGGACCGAGCTGAACTTTAGCACGGCTTATCACCCTCAAACGGACGGTCAGTCCGAAAAAACTATACAAACAGTAGAAGACATGCTTAGAGCTTGTGCTTTGAATTGGTCAACTGATCGGGAAGTTCACTTGTCGTTGATTGAATTCACATATAACAATAGTTGGCATGGTTCTATTAAGATGGCACCATTTGAAGCTTTGTACGAGAGAAGATGTCGATCACCCCTGTGCTGGGATGATTCTCCGGACTTGATCGGGATGGAACCGGAAGTGATAGTTCAGACTCAAGAGAAGATAGCTCTTATTCGGGAAAGACTGTTGACTGCCCATAGTCGACAGAAGTCTTATGCAGATGTGCGTCGTCGCCCGCTGGAGTTCGACATTGGGGACCACGTACTATTGAAGGTGTCTCCTACACGAGGAATTTTCCGTTTTGGGAGGAAAGGTAAGCTAAGTCCGAGATATATCAGACCATTTGAGATCCTCGAAAGAGTTGGGGATTTAGCATACAGGGTGGCCTTACCGCCATCGATGAGTCACATTCACAATGTGTTTCACGTATCCCAATTGTGGAAGTATGTACCAGATCCCAGTCATATTATTGATTTCGACGAGATCGAGATAGCTAATGACGGCACCTTCGAAGAAAGACCAATCAAGATACTTGAGAGTCGGATCAAACAATTGAGGAATAAACCCATACCCTTGGTTAAAGTACAATGGTCACGACACGGAGTGGAAGAGGCCAGTTGGGAAACGGAGGACAATATGAAGACTAGGTATCCAGAGTTGTTTTCATCTTAAGTTTCGGGACGAAACTTCTTTTTAGGGAGAGATGATGTAATACCCGAGAATTTTGATGTGTATTTGAACCTTGTGATATTGTATTTGTTGCACTTTGATCTGAGTATTATTCTCTGTATTTCATGATCCGGTGTTGTTGAGCGTATGATTTCATGAATGTGTTCGAAATTGTGATTTTTGCACATGTAGCGCACGCTATCGACTAAGCGTAGCGTACGCTAATTTAGGTTCATAGCGCACGCTGTGCATGTACCTTAGCGCACGCTATATGTAGTCAACTTGATTAAGACAGGGTGGTAGGTGAGATCAACCGCGGATCTTGGTCGGGACATGTCGGGATGAACCTGGACGGTTTTTGGAAAAAGCCGAGTCAATGCTGTTTAGCGCACGCTACTGGTATGAGTATAGCGCACGCTAAATGTTGAGTACAGTGAGGTCATCAAGCTTCGTATGGCCGTTAGCGCACGCTATGGATATGGACTAGCGCGCGCTAATAACCATTTCCTATATATAGGACAACACCCTTTTTCATTTTTTCAGATTTCTTCACTTCCCAAACTCGATTTCTGAGACATAGAGAGTCACTCTCTCCATCCTAAACCTCTCATATCATCATCCTAGCACGAGTTTGAAGACTTTAGATCATTGGAGATTGGTGTTCAAGCTCTCGGTGTTGGATTTTTTTCAAGTTCCCCCTTGTTCTTCACTATTTTGAGGTAGGTGATTCTTCACCAACTGAAGTAGTATTCTTAAGGATGTTTGATCATGATTTGAGATTATCTAGTCAGTTAAATTCGTACGTAGTCGAACATCATGTTGTTAGAAGGATATTTTCGATGTTTCGGTACTTCTTCATCGTATAGACCATTGAACCTTTTAGTGTTTGAACTCCTAAGCACATTCATGAGACTACAAAACTGATTATGGCCAGTTTATGGAGATTATAAAGTTCTTATGTTTTCACATAATGGAATTATACGTTTTGGGACATAGAATGGATTGAACTTAGGATATTTTCTTGAAGATCAAGATGAATTATGGTGTTGTGATGATTATACGTATCCTTGTATCTCGAAGTCATTTAATCCGTAAGATCATTCACAAACAGTATGAGCATGATATGCATGGAGATGACATGTATTAACCCTGAAGATTTCATGAGTTTTCTTCACCATTAGATCAAGTCTGCTGCCCAGTAGTGAACTTCCATGTACGGTTAGCGCACGCTAAGATATGTATATTAACGTGCGCTATCGGGCATAAGTTAACGTACGCTACGTTTGGTACGTAACGTACGTTATGTCATCAGGCGAGTCAGTCGGCTGATCAGAGAGGACTGTCAGTACATAGTTAGCGTACGCTAGACTTCGTCGTTTACGTACGCTTACGAGCAGGCTTAGCCCACATTACGTAGAATACCTAGCGTACGCTAAGTAGTTCAGGCAGATTTCATTTTTTTTTAGCTTTCGGCCGTAAATCGGATTGTTAGGCATTTGTACGACATGAGATAAATTCTATATTATCTCTTTTGTTAAGGTTCGAGCTTGCTACGTTTGATCGAAAGGAGGCGGATTTCGAGTGTGTTGAGATCATTGGAGTGATTAGTTCTTGCCATCTTTGAGGCAAGTATCATATTTTAAACTTATTGATATTGCATTGTTGATCATATGTACGATTTATTCGTATTGTTGAACATGAGATTAAATTCTTTGAGTTGGCATGATATTTGTTATTGGTTCCTTGATTGTTCACGTCGATGAACGTGTTGATTTACATATATGTATGCATAATTGTAATGTTTATGTTGTAAATGATCCGAAGGGATCATGAGGATCTATGCTGAGGGCGCTGGATCGGATGTCCACCATACGTTGGTCCGACGTGATCATCATGGGGATCTATGCTGAGGGCGCTGGATCGTTGGACTGGTTTTCCACCATGCGTTGGTCTGACGGGATCATCATGGGGATCTATACCAAGGGCGCTGGATCGTTGGATTACCCTGTATTGTGTTGATGGAATCGTGAGGATTCACATTGTTGGATTCCGTTGACGGAAGTCCATTTTGTATGTCTTATGATGCACTGATGATTTATGTATTATGATACTTGTACTAGCATCGTTTTGCTAACCCCTTCGGGGGTGGACATTTGTTTTGATGTTCAGGTATACGAGGAGCGGGAAAGCAGCCACAGTACCGACATGACGACGAAGGGGCTCAGTGATGTTTATTGTTATTGTGATTTGTTTTTCTTGGTTCATTTTCAGTACTCGAGTAGCATGTCTTATTAATATCTTCGAGATGGTTGTAACAATGCCTCACTTGATCTGTTTGAAACCGGTTTGTATTTGGAACTTTCATAGTACTGTTGTATTATATTTATATTTTTTCAAATTAGCCTTGTAAATCCTTACTTAAAGGGTTTACGGCTCTGTAATTATTCCGAATATCTCGGGTGTTACATCCACAAAGTCCAAAATCTGATCATGACTCAGACGACGATGATGACGCTTTCCAGACAGGTCTGAGAATGAGTCGTGAGGAAGCTTAAGCCCAGGAATTCTCAAGAATATCCAACCAACAGG
The DNA here is from genome assembly GCA_033398695.1 of Orobanche coerulescens. Classification (NCBI taxonomy): domain Eukaryota; kingdom Viridiplantae; phylum Streptophyta; class Magnoliopsida; order Lamiales; family Orobanchaceae; genus Orobanche; species Orobanche coerulescens. The sequence goes on along the minus strand of CM065815.1, from coordinate 126,002,799 downwards.
GTCAAGGGACATCCAACCAACATCAATCTCCTCTCCATCAACAAGAAGCAACACAAGAACAAGAGGAATCGATCCCTCCTGTCACCAAAGAGCAAACAGCTTCTCAATAGGCACCCGAGCCTGTCACCAAACAACAAGAAGACTAGACCCGCGCCATCCCACAAGAGGAATCAGTCCCTCTGCCGGAGCAGGCGGACGCTGAGAGACAGCAGGAGGAATGAGTCCCTCCTGTACCTATGTCTACCACATCCATTTCGGAACAGGAGGATTCAGTCCCCCTATTGCCGCTCCAACATCTGATTCTCCCGCATCTTCACCTGTCTTGGAATCCGATGACAGTCTCTTACCCGAGGATATCCAACTCGAGTCACCCTCCCATGTGGCTTTGAGACAGCTGAATGGAGCTGAAGACTTTGCCAAGACCGACTCTCCGAGGACTATTGAAAAGAACGAGCAAGTGCATGCTTTAGGCAGTCAAACTGTCTTCCTACAGGATGTTGTTAATGCCCTGCATGCTGTTGAAAAAGAAATTGATTGGTTACATCAATATGCCGTTGAACAAATGACCGGTGTCAGGCACGAAGTGTCAAAAGTGGAAGAAGCCTTCCGTATCTTGCCCACCATCTTCAAACATGCACTCAACCTACTTCAACAGCGACAGGAGCAGATCCTGAAACAAGAACAGGCCAAGCTTCGCTTCTCAGAAGCCAAGACTGCATCAGCCCTTGTTGAGACAGGATCCCACCTTCGAGGTCACGACAAAAAGATTGATGACATGTCACTAGTGCTCAAATCACTAGTTGAAAGAATGACAAGTTTTGAGACCAAACAGGATGACGCACTGAAAATCCTAGAACGCCTAGATGAGAAGGTCTCTTACCTTGATGAGGCCAAAAAGGGGGAAGAGGCTAGAGAAGCTGCAAAGAGATTAAGGCTTGAGCAAGAAAAGGAGATGGAAGCTGCATTTGAAGACAGCATTACTGCTGCAATATCTCGATTATCATCTCCTGCTCACACTGTTAGGATACAGGGAGCTCGTCCGGAATTCCACGACCCCAAATTTCCTTGGAAAAATCTCATGCAGAACCCGCAAATAATAAATCTCCCAGTCAACTGACAACCAACAACCGACGAGATAAAAGATTGGAGGAAGAATGAACTGTTAAGATATTTTGTAGTTCTTATCAGGGAATCCTCCATATTCAACAGTTGTAAGATGCTGCAGGAAGCTGCCAAGGAATTCAAAAAGAGGTTGGATGAAGGAACGCTCCCCCTACAGCAAAAAATGAAATCCAAACACAGGCAAGGAGATCTGGTTACCCACTCGGAAGACTGGATCCTTGTTTTCGATAAATCAGCTGAAGGAAGAGCGATCTACTTAAATCGAAATAGGGATGCCTTGCATAATTGGTGGAAGAGAACCAAGAATGATCCAAACACGCCTTGGAGACATGCTGACTATAGGAGTTAGCCTTTAGGATCCTTCCTGTATTTTTGTTTTTGAAACAACAAAAATTTTGTATCTCCATTTTTGCACAAACTTGTAATCTTCATTCTTCATCAATAAAATATATTTTCATCTTGAAAGATTACAACTCATAATCTACTATGTTCCTGTATGATTACGAAATAAATTCATTTGCTAAAAACAAGTATGAAAACTTGTTAAGAATATAAGCTGTAAGAACTTGTCTGTGAACAGTTCATAGGTTAAGTTGTATTCAACTAAATTACACTATAAGATTGTGCCTGCGCGCCAATCACAAGTTTAAGCTGTAATACTCTTTCCTATCAGATTTGAACTCGCCTACGAGTAGTTCATAGTATTAGACTAATTGCTGAGAGTCAGAACATTCGATAGAAGACCAAGAAGACTGCCCTCCTATAAGATGTTTCAAAAAGGTTTCGACATCAAGGTTTTGGCATCATCAAGAAGATTTGGCAAATATCAAAGTTGCTCCAAAATAGATGTGGCAATTATCAAAAAGGGGGAAATTGTTGGGATAATTAACCATGTTCGATGTTTTGATAAACTGCCAACATACAGCAAGATGTTAAAAGACAACATACAACAAGCCTTCGTGTTGCCATCATACAGCAACAGAGTCATATAGTGCTAAGTATGGAAGCTGTCCTTTCATACAACAACATTCCATACCGTAGCAGCTTCAATATAGCCTACAGTATTATATTGAATACAACAAGCAAAGCTGTAAGTATTGAGATCTTCAATACTTAATCAAACAGGACTGAAGACCATTAGGACGAAATCTGCTTTCATTCGCTAAAGTCAAGTCCCGTTTGAAAAGAAGTATTTAAATACTAAAAGGATAAAATATTTAAATACTAAATCCGACAGAGATCTTCAGATAGCGCAAAATCCGGATCTTGGTCTGTACAAGTCAACCATCCAGTTGGAACGAACTTTTGCTCAACGGATCTTTCTCAACGGATCTATTCCAAAAGATATTTATACCCCAAAGTTTGAAGTTCAAAACACACAGATAGATACACGAACACACAATCATACATACTGTGAAGAGCATTCAAACTGAGCAAACTGAGATATACTGATATTCCATGAGATCCTCTAACGAACAGTATATCAAGAGCAATAATATTTATTCAAGCAATCTGCCAATCCTGAGAGAATAAATATACAAGTGCTCATCCCTGAACAACACATCATTAGCTTAAAGCTCAAGAAAGTCAAGCTGTTGTTCAACCAACGTTCTTACATTGAAGAAAACCATCAGCACTGTGTGGACTGAGAAAGCCTTGCTTTTCCTGAACTGTGTGTGACGGATCTACATTGTAGAGACGAAGCTTCGGAATTGTGGGTGAAGAAGCCAGTCAAGTGTTAGCTTTGACCAATCTGTGCGAACGGTTGAAAGCTATGATCTTTGTATCAATCTGTGTGAACGATACATTGATATGTTTGATTATAGACACGTAGTTGTGTACGTAGTGTTTATAATAAACATTTTTACTCCTGTGTGGAGGACCAGTGGACGTAGAAGGGCTTACCTCGAACCACTTTAATTACTGTATTAATTACCGTCTGCATTTACTATTTTCATAACTGTGATTATTTTAAGTATACACTACATACCGAGTTCTATATTTACAACAACTTACTGTTTCAAGACTTCCGCTATGCACTCTAATTTGAAAATCGTACAGTTTGTTGCTCAAACTCTTTCCAAGCTGTATTCTGTATACTTAGTGGCCAACAGATACATTTGTGTACTGTTGTTGTCATGTATTTGTGTATTGTTGTTATCATGCATTTGTGCATTGTTGTCGTATGTCCACCTCGTGTTGGTCCGACGGGATCATCTTGGGATCTATGTTGTGTGCGCTGGATCATTGGGCGAGTTTTCCACCTCATGTTGGTCCGACGGGATCATCTTGGGATCTATGCAGTGAACGCTGGATTGTCGGATTTCCCACGTGTTGTTGTGCATATGTATATTGTTGGTTATCCACCTCGTGTTGATCTAATGGGATCATCTTGGGATATATGCAATGAACGCTGGATCATCGAATTTCCATGAGTATACGTTGTTATTTTTGTTGTAACACCCCAAACTAGGGGGATATTACAGTGCCGTGGACCCCCGACTGGGACCCACCAGGCGAATGAAAATTAATGACTTAAATAATATAATTGTAGTACCGAACCACATTATATCATTAAATTACTCCGATGAGGAGTTTCATTACAACACACCCAAGATAATACAGAATATATGTATATTTTATATGAAGATAAAATATACAACACTGAATAAAATGAGTATTCAAACGGAAGTCTGCAGCGGAAATAAAATAAAGAAACACGAATAACTAAAAAGGACTGGGGCCCCCTACTAGTATCACTGGGACTCCTCGCCGTCAATGTTCGCTTCCCGTACCTTAGCCTTTCCATGACCTGAAAACAACATCACCCAACGGGGTCAGTTACACAGAACAACAATCCTCAAGAGTTGAACAAAATACAACAATCACATAAATGAATTAATGAATTGAGTTGAATGATGAGCATCAATGTACGCCCGAATGAAATGAGTAAGAGCACAAGTAGCCGAGTGTCCGGGGTCCCGCATATACACCCGCTATTAGCCTAATTAGTCTCACGGTCTAATGTGTCCGGAGTCCCGCGTATACACATTACCATGCACACAGTCCAATGTGTCCGGAGTCCCGCATATACACATGACCATAGTGTGCCCGACTAAAATTCCACACATGCACCAACCGGCCATGCAATATAATTCCAGAAGATCACCAGAACAAAAATGACCAAGGTGAGGAGTAATGAATAGAATCTGATAAGGATCAAGAACGACTCACCGAGATGAAATAATGATACAACGAGTGATAGGTTCAATGAAACGATTTTGGAACCGTCGTTCCTCGTGAGTTACATGATGAGTTGATGAATACAAGTATTGACATGAAAGATATATTATGAGTGAATTACATGTATGAATGAACAACAACGTAAGGAATGAATATCCTTTTAACCGAGTAAGAATTTACTTACACAACACCGGTGTTGAAATGTTTTTCCTCGAACAACGTCCTAAAAAGAGATGTCGGTCGCTCGAACAACCTTGAATAACACAATTACCAATAATTATCTCAATATACGTATCAAGCATGAATTACGACTAACTCAAAGGTCGATACAACATTATCCAAACTCATTGAGGCATTCAAACAACCACTTAGCGAACATCAACCCTTGTTTATAACCAAAACCAAAATATATCGAAACCAACTCCAAAAATGAGTAGTTCAATCCAACAAAACACCTTCGATGATATCAATATTCCCATAGGAAACCACAACTCGAAGTTACGACAACTATACTCGGAAACCCCCAAAAATAACCAAACTCAACATCAAGGGTTCTTGATTAATTCTCCAAATGTTCATCAAATCCAAAAAACATATCAATCAATCCATAGGAATACGTTTATTCAAGGTAGATAATCCATATCTAACATATTCCAACAACAATCCAAGCTTACACGAAGAAATCAGAAGGAAAATACCCAAAATCAGAAATTCTAGATCTAAGAAATAATTACCTTGATTTAATGTGTTGGAGAGGATGAAATGATGATAAATCCAATTGATAAGATTGGAGATGATGATGGATGAGTGCAGCTCGAAAAGATCTCTCCAAATCGCCCAAAATCGCCCGGAATCGAAGTGAGAAGTGAAAATGATGAATCTGAGCCGGACTGTCCTATTTATAGAAATTCCGGTTTAGCGCACGCTACGACCTGATATTTAGCGTGCGCTAACGGGTTAACCAGACAGTCCAGTGAACTCTGACTGCCTCATTAGCGTACGCTACGAACTTGATAGTGTGCGCTAACGCCCTCCCGATAGTGTGCGTTAACTCTAAATGTTAGCGTGCGCTAGCTAAATACCTGATGTCCAGTGACTGAAGTACAGAACCTCCTGTCCTTTGACCTGCTCGCGATAGCGTGTTCTACGCCCAATAATCAGCGTGCGCTACTGCCCCCTTAGCGTACGCCAAAGTCTACTCATAGCGTGCACTAGGAATTATTCCAAAATCAGTCCAGTACCCACTAGACTCTGCCTGATCGGCCTTACCGCCCTCTGCACGGATTGCATAGCGTGCGCTATCCAAACTTATTAGCGTGCGCTACTTACCATTGGTAGCTACGCTACATCAACTCGGCTGCAGTCCAGTGCCTTCTGGACTGTCAGCCTGAACCACGCTAGCGTGCGATAATACTTGAGAGATAGCGCGCGCTACTCATCACACACAGCCAGCTACAAAGGTGCCAATGATGATGACCACGGTTCGATCCTCCAACCAGGTAGGACGACGAATAATAACTGATGTACGATACAATTACTCTGATCGGTGAATACAATGAATGAATATGAACAATGAATGATCATTAATGAGTGAATAATTACTGAGTGACAATTACTGAATGATAATTACTGAATGATAATGACTGAATTACAACCGGGTATTACATGCACCCCCCTTTAAAAGAGTTTCGTCCCCGAAACTAAGGGTCAAACAACTCAGGATAACTCTCCCGCATACTATCCTCGGTTTCCCAAGTAGCCTCTTCGACTCCGTGTCTAGACCACTGAATTTTACACAAAGGAATCGTCTTGTTCCTCAACTATTTGATTCACCGCTCTAAAACTCGTACGGGATGCTCCTCAAACAAATGTGTTAGGAGTATGCCCTCGAATGCCACTCAGAGGTTGTTGAGTGAGGGCATTGTACTTGAAATTATGTAAACCATTTATATAAGGCAAATAAATGTTTCTTTATTTACTGGTAGTTATTGGCATTCCTAACTCGTAAATAAATATATAGAAACTAGTCCATGTATTTGAGAGCAAAACGTTCCACTCCTTATTGGATAAGGGGGACGGCACTGGAAAGGTTATAGCTCAAATACTTAATCGTTCGCAAGTCGATGAAACTTGACTGGGCGTTAAGTTTATGTGAAGACTTGTATGACGTGTTCTTTGACATGGAGAGTGCCTGTCGAACACTAATGGTTAGTGGGAGCACACGTTATAGGTATGCTAATTGGATTAATATACTCAAATCGACTCACCCTCGATTCGTCACACGGATTTCACTCCGGGACAGTCAATGACGGAATCGAAAGGTTGTGATAGGTATTCGTGAACCTTCGAATTGAGGATTTAGTAGGGATGTGCTTGTGACGTCAAGATTTTCATTAGAGTAGTTAGACCCTGTAAACCGGAAGGCGGGGGTCAACCTCGACCTGCATCTTGACGGGCAAGTAGCAGGTCCTACTGAATACCAAGATAGAATTCTTTCTCCCGTTAGTGAGCGGGTTATATGTCCTATGCGGTTATTAGCAGATGAGATCATAAGTCTTTGGCCAAAGCATTGGAGCTAGCTGTATTAGATACACGAGAGCTCGAAGATCTCGGTTTGCATTAACGCATGCATAGCGTCAAGTACAGATGGGGTTTGACTGACCGTGACCCCATAACTTGATCGGGACATTTGAAAGAAGGGTTTATATGTTTACTGGTATTCACGATAGAATGGTTCTTGAATGATCCCAATCATTCGTTCTCAGTCGGGGTACAGTGTAGGCCACCAGGCTGGCTAGGTGGTGCTACTACTCTTTGGTTCCTCCCATTGCTGACTAGGACGGACCTACCGAGTCGCGCATTAGGATTGACGACGGAATGAATCGAGCTTAATCTCTCATTATAAATATTAGATATTGGATATGTAATTTTGGAACATTGGATGTTTAAATCGATTTATTGGATAAATTGATTTACGGCCAAATGAATTAAATATATTACTCGGTGATTAATTTAATTCATGAATATAATTATTTCTTGGAGAAATTAATTATGTTATTATGTATTTGATATGATTAATTAATTGTATTAATTAATCAATATAAATACATCGGAACGAAATCGGAGTTTATCTGTTTGGACTCACCGTAGTCCAAAACGAACCGAACTCGCCCGGCTCCTTCTAGATGGCCACCCCTCTTTCCTTCCCTTTTCCTTGGTCATAGTCTCCACATGTTGGTGGAAGACTTATGTTTTGTCAAGGGGACAAAATATCACCTTAGGTGATTTTGTCAAAAGGTGATTGATATGAGGGGATTTGATGGATAATATATAGAGAAGACCACATCTCCTTGCCTACGACAAGAGAACTCACATTTTTTGTAAGTAGAAGGAGAGAGGAAAAGTTTTTTCCAAGGCTTCATACTATTCATCATCATCTTCACAACATTCATAAGTTTTTCTTGGAGAAAAATATTTGTGAGATAGAGAGATACTAGATTAAACACTTAGAGTGTTGTAATCTTGAGTTGTGTAGCTTCTATAACCTTGTTCTAGCCGTATCCTTGGAGGATAACGAGGTTTAGTCATTCCGGTCATTTTTCCGGCGCGTGGCAAGTAGAGACGCGGTGCTTTCGGCGTTAGATCGTTCAAGAGCTTGGAGCGGATTGGACTCGTAGAGATCAAACTAAAGCTTGGGGAATAGCTCAAGAGAAGTTTACCATTTAATCAACGGACTTCGAGGGTTAGTTTCTTACGACTCTTGCTTTTCATTTATATATTCGTATATACGTAGCTCGATCGATCCTCGTAGGGATTCGGATTGAATTAATTTTCGTTTTACCGCTTCCGCTGGGCCTTCGTTTTAGGCACCGAATCCCAACAGTGGTATCGGAGCGTAGGTCTTGCGATCGTATATACGATATTGGCATTTGGAATGCTCGATTAGATGGTGAATGATTTGGAATCATTTTAGTCATAATCGTGGTACATGTTTTACGTTCGTTATAGTTATATTTTTCGTAAGTTTATGTCTAAATATAAATCTTAAATTTCTGGGAAATATGATTTATATTGAAGATATGAATATTGAAAAATATTTATATTGGATATCCGGTCGAAAATCGAGCTCCGAATCGTCGTCGGACGACTTTTTTGGACAAAGGGGAAAGCTGCCAGGTGACTCGGCCGTGCGGTGACACGGGCCGTGTCGGCGATCTGGCCAGCACTGTCGAGCGGACCCGGCCGTGTCGGCGACATGGGCCGTGTCGGCCGTCGGCTCCGAAGTGACTCGGCCGTGTCGGGTGACATGGCCGAGTCTGGCAGAAGGTCTAGGACACTGCCGGCACGACCCGACCGTGCCATTCGGCCGCGTGTGTCCATTGCGATGACTTCGGCGAGCCAATTTTTCACCCGGCTCGATTTTTTCGTGTATTCTTGAAAATTAATCTCCCGCATGTTAAATTGGATTTAATATGATTAAAATGATTTATGGTATTTCATTTTATAAGGGAAATTTGATTAATTGGAATATTTATGGTCGACCGAATTATTTTGAACGTTATCATATTACCGATTATGTGAATCGATTGGATCGGTTCGTATTGTTGATTGGATCAATGTATCTCTACGCTTTGCATTTATATAGTATTTATTGGATGAATGCTTTTGAATGTGGATGTGGTTCGTGGACTTAGTTTTGAATCGTTCGTTTTATTCGATTGGGTTGTAAAGGCCGTTTTGAGCCTATTTATTTTACTAGAAATGTTTGTATCTAGGATGCAATTTTCGATGTAAAATTTATATGTAATGACGAAGACCAGAGGAAGATCCATTTCGAGAAGATGAAGATTCAAGACGAAGACTTGTAATTAGATTACGGAGTTTTTGTTTTCTAGGAACGGTCCATGAACCACATGTTGGTAGCAACTAGGTTGTGAATGGGTTTTTCATATTGTATGAATACTACAAACGCGCTAATATGATTAATGTGCAAAGTGTAACGTTAATCGTGAAAATTCTCCAACGAGAAATTATTAAGTTTATATGGTTTCAAGGTTTTCCTTCCCTCCATCGAGCTTTCGGGAAATTGAAATCCAAACCGAATGTGCTATGCTTCCGAGTTATCGGGATAGTCATTCGGGGAGGACGAATAAATTACCGGGAGCGCATTGGATGCCTTCGGTTGGAGCAAATTTTATCCCTAAAAACCTGTTAGGTTTCCGGATAAGATTCAATTGTGAAACTGATTTGCGTCGATGGTATAAACTTAACTTGTTCACGAACCATAGAAACCGTATAGGTTGAGGGGAGTGAACAAGGGGAAAAAGAAGATCGAATCATCCATTAGATGGGTTGGTGTTGGACACCACTTTATGAAAATTAATAGACTAGAAACCTGTTCGGTTGCCCTCTATTAAGATTTATAAAGAACTCGATCACCACTATGAAGTAGAGCGACGATATTCCGGATTTCACAAAGGAGTGTGTTATTCCGATAAAAATTGTGGGAGCTGGGTAACAAGAATAGAAAAGACCTTAATTCTATACTCAGAACATAATTGAATGAGTCACTAATTAATCTATCGTACTTAATGCAGACTTAAATCTCAATATGACAATGAATCCACTCGCATTTCTGCTCGAAAAGATCACCTTAATGGGACCTAACTTTGTGGATTGGCTCCGCAATCTGATGATTGTCCTCAGTATAGAGGCACTGGGATACGTCTTGGAGACGGACATTCCGGCGCCTCCTGTGCGGACCCGAGCCAATCAGTAAGAGATTGAAAACCACGAAAAGTGGGTTAAGGATGACGTGAAAGTCCGTGCTTATATGATGGCTTCCATGTCTAATGAGCTTCAGAGAGCTCATGAGAAAATGACTTCTGCTAGGCAGATTCTATCTCACTTAACCGAGCTTTATGGTGAGCACAGCAGAACTGCTAGATATGAGATATCCAAGCAACTGTTCGGTGCAAGGATGAAGGAAGGTGAGAAGGTTGGGGAACACATCCTCAAAATGATATCCATAATCGAGAAATTGGAGGCTCTTGATTTTAAAATGGATACTTCTCTCCAAACCGACCTTATCCTACAGTCTCTCCCTGATTCCTTCTCACAGTTTGTTATGAACTTCAACTGCAATGAGATTGCATGTAACTTAGCTGGGCTAATGAACAAACTGGTGACCGCTCAGTCTCAGATGAAGACCCTGCGGATGAAGGAGTCTGCACTTGTGATTTCTTCTGGACTTCGGAAGTCTAAGAATAAGAAGAAAAAGACCAAGAAGCGGACTGGACCACAAGCTAAGGACCTTAAGGGTAAGGGCAAGGCCCCAATGGTTCCAAAGAATAAGAAGAAGAAGGATGCTTGTCTCAAGTGAGGTGAGCTGGGCCATTGGGCTAGAGACTGTCCGATTCTTCATGGCACTTCAGGTACAGAACTTTTAGTTTTGGAAACAAATTGTTCTGCTACTGTATTTTCTACTTCCTGGATACTGGATTTTGGTGCTAGTTCTCATATTTGTACTGTGAATCAGGATCTGGAACAAAGTAGGAAGCTTGGAGCTGGAGAAGTTATGATCACAGTCGGAAGCGGGCATAGTGTCGAGGCGAGCGACATAGGATCACTTCTTTTGGGTTTAGAATCCGGCTTTGTTTTGACTTTAGAAGATGTACTTGTTTTGCCTAGGGGGCACAAAAACATTGTATCCATTCCGGTCATGGACCGAAAAGGCTTTTCATTTTTCATTGGTGATGGTTCCTGCAAAATTTATTTTAGAAATAAACTAGTGGGTACTGCTATATTGTTGAATGGATTGCATCATCTAAATCTCAGCAACAAAGTAGTTGTGAATACTATGACTAGAAAATATGGTAGGGATGAAACCAATCAAGTTTTGAAATGGCATCTTAGACTTGGTCATGTTGGTCAGACCAAGGTTTACAAGATGGAAAAAGATGGACTTATGGGTCCATTGGGATCGGATCCCTTTCCTACTTGTGAATCTTGCCTTAAAGGCAAAATGACTAAGTCCCCCTTCACAGGGACTTTTGAAAGAGCCGCTGATAAACTGGGATTAATCCATACTGACGTTTGTGGTGCTTTGGAAGCAGCACATGACGGATATCAATATTTCATTATGTTTACAGATGATCATACTAGGTATGGTTATGTATACTTAATGAAACATAAATCCGAGGCCTTTGAGAAATTTCAGGAATTCAAGAGAAACAAACTGGTAATCATATCAAAGCACTTTGGTCGGACCGAGGTGGCGAATATATGAGTACGGATTTTGACGAGTTCCTTAAAGAACATGGAATAGTTTCACAACTAACACCTCCAGGTACTCCTCAGTTAAATGGTGTGTCAGAAAGAAGGAACCGGACCCTGTTGAACATGGTCCATTCCATGCTGGGCTATACTGACTTGCCGATTTACCTATGGGGGTATGCACTCCTGACTACCGCGTATATCTTGAACAGATGTCCTTCCAAATCCGTTCCTAAAACTCCACATGAGATGTGGGAAGGAAGGAAACCAAATCTTAATCATATTAGGATTTGGGGATGTCCCGCTTATGTCAAGAAGACTAAGGTGGAGAAGTTGGAAGCTAGGTCTGCGAAGGGACGTTTCATTGGATTCCCGTCTGGGACGATGGGATATCTATTCTACATGCCCGAAGATCGAAGGATTGTTGTTGCTTTACAAGCACACTTCCTGGAAGATGAGTTCATTCAGGAAGGCGGAGCAGGTAGAAGTATTTCTTTAGAAGAATACAATGAAACTCCTCGAGAGACACCTGTGCAAGAAACTGGAACCGAACTTCTGAAACACAAGTACAACCACCTCGTAGGTCTAGTAGGGTGTCTCATTTACCTGAGAGGTATGGGCTTGTGCACTTGGAGGAGCTGGGTCTCCATGAGGTTCCAAGTGATAGCCAAGAGACTGACCCGACGACCTATGACCAAGCGATGGTGGATGTAGACTCCGCAAAATGGCGTGAAGCTATGGAAGATGAGATAGACTCGATGCATGTAAATCGGGTCTGGACTCTAGTAGACCGCCCCAAGGGCATGGTGCCCATTGGGAATAAGTGGATCTACAAGAGAAAGACTGATGGTGATGGCAAGGTTGACGCCTATAAGGCCAGGCTTGTGGCAAAGGGTTATACCCAAAAGGAAGGGATCGATTACCACGATACCTTCTCGCCTGTAGCCATGATCAAGTCTATTCGCATGATGCTTGCTATAGCCGCCTACCACGATTATGAGATATGGCAAATGGACGTAAAGACGGCTTTCCTTAATGGATTCCTCGAGGAGGAAATCTATATGGAGCAGCCCAAAGGATTTGTGTCCGAAGTCGATATTCAGAAAGTGTGCAAGCTTCAGCGTTCCATTTATGGACTGAAGCAAGCATCGCGTAGTTGGAACCTTCGTTTTGATGAAGCAGTCAAAGAGTTTGACTTCGTGAAAAATGAAGAGGAACGTTGTGTATACAAGAAGATTAGTGGGAGCAAGATCGCATTCTTAGTACTATATGTAGATGACATTCTACTAGTAGGAAATAATATGGGAATGCTCAGTTCTGTGAAAGCTTGGCTTTCGAGTAATTTCTCCATGAAAGACTTAGGAGAAGCTACCTATATTCTTGGTATTCAACTCTACCGGGATAGAGCGAAGAGAACAATAGGTCTTTCCCAAGCCCTCTATATAGATAAAATCTTAAAGCGATTTAAGATGGATGATTCTAAAAGAGGGTTCCTACCGATGCAACATGGAATAAAACTCGCCTTGAAGATGTGTCCTCAAAGTGGGGAACAACGAAAGGAAATGAGTAATATACCATATGCTTCGGCCGTGGGTAGCCTTATGTATGCTATGTTGTGTACGAGACCTGACATTGTACATGCTGTAAGCGTGGTGAGTAGGTTTCAGGCAAACCCAGGTAGGGAACATTGGACTGCTGTAAAGAACGTTCTCAAGTACTTGAGAAGGACTAGAGATATGGTTCTGATGTATGGCGGTGGAGATTTGGATGTGGTGGGATTCACTGATTCGGACTTCCAAGGACTGAAGGACGACTCGATGTCCACTTCTGGCTACATATTTACTCTTAATGGAGGAGCAGTATCTTGGCGTAGCGCCAAGCAAAGCGCGACTGCTGATTCCACCTGTCAGGCTGAGTATCAAGCAGCCTCGGAGGCTTCCAAGGAAGGGTTCTGGATTAAGAAGTTTCTGGGAGAACTTCAAATGATACCATGTCTTGAAATTTGCTGTTCATTTGTCTTTGCGACAACGACGGAGCTATAGCGCAGCCAAGGAGCCGAGGTTTCACAACAAGATCAAACATATTGAGAGGAAGTATCATCTCGTAAGAGAATTTGTTCGCAAGGGATACATTGTCTTTGCACGAGTAGACTCGGCCGACAACGTCGCCGATCCACTGACCAAGCCACTTTCTCAGACTAGCTTGGAGCGTCATCTGGAGAACATGGGTATTAGATACCATAGTGTGTGGCATTGAGTGCAAGTGGGAGATTGTTAGGAGTATGCCCTCGAATGCCACTCAGAGGTTGTTGAGTGAGGGCATTGTACTTGAAATTATGTAAACCATTTATATAAGGCAAATGAATGTTTCTTTATTTACTGGTAGTTACTGGCATTCCTAACTCGTAAATAAATATATAGAAACTAGTCCATGTATTTGAGAGCAAAACGTTCCACTCCTTATTGGATAAGGGGGACGGCACTGGAAAGGTTATAGCTCAAATACTTAATCGTTCGCAAGTCGATGAAACTTGACTGGGCGTTAAGTTTATGTGAAGACTTGTATGACGTGTTCTTTGACATGGAGAGTGCCTGTCGAACACTAATGGTTAGTGGGAGCACACGTTATAGGTATGCTAATTGGACTAGTATACTCGAACCGACTCACCCTCGATTCGTCACACGAATTTCACTCCGGGACAGTCAATGACGGAATCGAAAGGTTGTGATACATATTCGTGAACCTTCGACTTGAGGATTTAGTAGGGATGTGATTGTGACGTCAAGATTTTCATTAGAGTAGTTCGACCCTGTAAACCGGAAGGCGGGGGTCAACCTCGACCTGCATCCTGACGGGCAAGTAGCAGGTCCTACTGAATACCAAGATAGAATTCTTTCTCCCGTTAGTGAGCGGGTTATATGTCCTATGCGGTTATTAGCAGATGAGATCATAAGTCTTTGGCCAAAGCATTGGAGCTAGCTGTATTAGATACACGAGAGCTTGATGATCTCGGTTTGCATTAACGCATGCATAGCGTCAAGTACAGATGGGGTTTGACTGACCGTGACCCCATAACTTGATCGGGACATTTGAAAGAAGGGTTTATACGTTTACTGGTATTCACAACAGAATGGTTCTTGAATGATCCCAATCATTCGTTCTCAGTCGGGGTACAGTGTAGGCCACCAGGCTGGCTAGGTGGTGCTACTACTCTTTGGTTCCTCCCATTGCTGACTGAGACGGACCTACCGAGTCGCGCATTAGGATTGACGACAGAATGAATCGAGCTTAATCTCTCATTATAAATATTAGATATTGGATATCTAATTTTAGAACATTGGATGTTTAAATCGATTTATTGGATAAATTGATTTACGGCCAAATAAATTAAATATATTACTCGGTGATTAATTTAATTCATGAATATAATTATTTCTTGGAGAAATTAATTATGTTATTATGTATTTGATATGATTAATTAATTGGATTAATTAATCAATATAAACACATCGGAACGGAATCGGAGTTTATCGATCTCGGGTCTCAAAAATTCATTTTGAAGTTCCCTCTGAACTGTTAATCGAGCAAGCATCTGCTCCTGAACGGACTTGCGACTCAAGGCGTCGGGGACAACGTTCGCCTTGCCCTGGTGGTATAATATCTCAATATCATAATCTTTGATTAGTTCCAACCACCGCCTCTGCCGCATATTTAACTCCTTCTGAGTAAATATATACTTCAAACTCTTATGATCGGTGAATATCTGACAGGTAACGCCATAAAGATAATGACGCCAAATCTTTAATGCAAACACCACGGCTGCTAGCTCCAGGCCGTGGGTCGTATAATTAACCTCGTAAGGTCTCAATTGCCGTGAAGCATAAGCAATAACTTTCCCGTTCTGCATTAGTAAACATCCGAGACCCTGTCCGGACGCATCACTATAAACCACAAATCATTCCGTCCCTTGCGGTAAAGAAAGGACATGTGCTAAAATTAATCGGCTCTTGAGTTCCTCAAAACTCTGCTAACACGCGTCGGACCACGTGTATTTCTTATCCTTCCGTAAAAGGTTCGTCATGGGTTGAGCAATTTTAGAAAATCCCTCCACAAATCGCCGGTAATATCCAGCTAATCCGAGAAAGCTTCGGATTTCCTTAACATTCTTCGGAGGTTGCCAATCTCCGTCTTCTGAGGGTCAACACGAACTCCGTCTGATGAAATTACATGTCCGAGAAATGTCACTTCGGACATCCAGAACTCACATTTGGAAAACTTCCCATAAAGTTGCTCTCGTCTCAACACGTCGAGCACCTAATGAATGTGAAACTCGTGTTCCTCCCGGTCACAAGAATAAATTAGAATGTCATCAATAAAGACAACCACGAATTGATCCAAATAGTCGATGAAAACCCGATTTATTAACTCCATGAATACCGCATGTGCATTAGTTAACCCAAACGGCATTACCACGAACTCATAATGACCATAGCGTGTTCGAAACGCTGTCCTTGCGATATCCGACTCTCGAATTCGCAACTGATGATATCCAGATCTTAAGTCGATCTTGGAAAATACTGAAGCTCCCTGAAGTTGATCCAAAAGATCATCAATACGGGGTAGAGGATATTTATTCTTGATCGTCACCCGGTTCAATTCCCAGTAATCGATACACAAGCGAAACAAACCATCATTCTTCTTGACAAACAACACAGGTGCTCCCCATGGGGACGCACTCGGCCGGATATAACCCTTCTCGGTCAAATCCTCTAATTGATTCTTCAACCCCTGCATTTCGGTTGGGGCCATCCGGTATGGTGCCTTCGATATTGGGGACGTACCAGGCTCCAACTCAATCGTGAATTCCACATCTCTATGTGGAGGCAAACCAGGTAACTCATCTGGAAATACATCGGCATATTCTCTCACTACAGGAATATCCGTCAACATTACTGATGGTTTCTCGGTCTTGGTCATATAGCACCAATAACCGACACACCACTGATTGAGTAATTTCACTGCTTTCATCAAGTTGATGATTCTACCGGAACAGCTCGGATTACCTCCCTAAAAAACACATTCAACTCCATCATCTGAGATGATAGTGACCATACGCTTATGGACACTAATGGTGGCATTATGACGATCCATCCAATCAATACCCAAGATGACGTCGTCTCTCGGAAAATATACCACGATTAGGTTTGATAACCAATCACGGCCATGAAACTGAATCGGAAAATCTTTAATCTCTCGATTCCCGATAATTTTTCTACCATCAGGTAGACCAATGACATAAGGCTCACAACTAGTAGCACTACCCAGACGTAGTCTACTTAAATATGACTTGGAAATGAATGAATGTGATGCACCAGTATCAAAAAGGGTACACACAGGCTGAGATAGAATTTCGAGTGTACCTGAGATCATTCGGGCTTCCGGATCATCAGATCTCTTCATCTCGTAAATTCGGGGCTTGCCAGCCCCGGAACCGGATGCTCCCATCTAATAGTTGTGCGCTCCGCCTTTGTTAGCTCCTGTCGTCTTAAACAACGCGGACTGAGTAGCCTGATTCGAAACCGCTGACTGTTTCGGGGCCTGAGATGATGACGGAGTAGGTTTGGAGTCCTTTCGGGAAAAACGAGCCCTATGCCCCGCCATTCCACAGTTATTGCACGTGACGGTTTGCCTCAAACCCTTCGTGCTGTAATGACCTTGTTCTCCACAGTTGAAATAGGTAATGGCCGAACTGGCCGCTCGTGCCTGAGATTCCGCGGGTCTGGGCGCCATAGGAGGTCGCTCAGTGAAAGTAGAGCCCGCTCGAGGCTTCTTGAAAGTTGCCAAACTGCCTTCAGGCTGATTTCGATTCTTTGACTTCTTGCCAGAGGATGGAGTTTGATTCTTAGCAATCTCCTTAGCAGTAAGCTCATAAGTAAGAGCTTTCTCAATGAATTCGGCCAGAGTGGTGCAATTGTGATTAAGCAACTGTATCCGCATACGAGGTTTCAACCTCTTGCTGAAATACT
This sequence comes from Orobanche coerulescens, assembly GCA_033398695.1. Lineage (NCBI taxonomy): Eukaryota > Viridiplantae > Streptophyta > Magnoliopsida > Lamiales > Orobanchaceae > Orobanche > Orobanche coerulescens. The sequence goes on along the minus strand of CM065815.1, from coordinate 125,985,133 downwards.
TGATTTTGTCCGCCTCAGAGTTGTTGGCCACTAAGAATACTGGATATAGCTTGGAAAAGTGTTTTAAACAACAAGCTGTACGGTTTTTAAATCTGAGTGCATAGCGGAAGTCTATAATACAGTAAGTTGCTGAGGATACAGCAACTCGGTGTGCAGTGTGTACTTAAATAATCACAGTTAATAAAACAATAAAGGCAGAAGGTAAATAACACAATATTTAAAGTGGTTCGAGGTAAACCCCTCTACGTCCACTGGTCCTCCACACAGGAGTAAAAAGTTTATTATAATTACTGCGTACACAACTACGTAATTATAACAACACCTAATCAATATATCGTTCACACAGACTGATATAAAGATCTTAGCTTTTAACCGTTGACACAGATTGGTTTGAGCTAACACTTGACTGGCTTCTTCACACACAGTTCTGAAGCTTTGTCTTCTTCAATGCAAGTCCGTCACACACAGTTCGGGAATAGCAAGGATTCCTCAGTCCACACAGGGCTGATATGAGTTTGTTCAAAGATAGAATAGGGTTTGAACAACAGCTATGACTTTCTGGGCTTTAAGCTGATAATGTGTTGTTCAAGGTTTGAGCACTATATATCTCTTCTATCAGAACAGCTGAAAGCTTAAGGAGATATGTTTTGCTCTGAATATTTCTTGTAAGCTTTGTTCGTTTGTAAGTCATGAATATTCTATATATTTTCTATAGATCTTGATCTTCAAACTCTGGAGATATATATAGCCTCTGAAATATATCCGTTTGAAATATATCCATTGAGCAAGATTCTGCGACAACTTGATATTTGACTGAGATCCGGATATTGCGGGATTTGAAGATCTTCTGATGACTTACAATATTTAAATACTTTATCCTTTAGTATTTAAATACTTCTTTATCAAACGGGACTTGACTTCTAGCGAATACTGAAGATTCCTTCTTATCCTGTTTGATGGCTGTATGGAAGGATCGTTGTATTAATATTTCGAGACAGCTTCCATACTTTAGCTTTGCGGGACTCTTTGCTGTATGATAAATTTACTGTATGGTTGGGACTGCGAGAAGTCTTCGATACAGGTTGATACTGTTGGGATTCGGTGATTAAAATCGAATTACGCAGTGGAAAATAAACCGGTCCAACCGGATAAAACCAAACCCCAAAAACGGACCGATCAAGCATCATATAAACGAATATAAATAACAAGGATGAAAAACAAAGAATACTTACCCTCGTAGTCTTTTGATAATATAATATTCGAAGGAAAAACCCGAGCAAGCCTTTTCCCGATTACCGACACGAACACGGATCCAATTTGTTGTAGCTTTTTTGAATGATCAAACACCAAAAATGCTGAATGTCTCTACTTCACACGCGTCGTATATTGATCGGAAAAGTAGTATGTCAATTCGTTCTCAAAGAACACGGCTAGGAATCGACACAATATTTTTCTTCTCTTCTCTTCTTCCTTTTCTTTCTCTCTAAGATGAACAAGAAAAATGAAAATAAATTTTTCTCCCTCTTGTGATAAACTCACGCCTGCTCTTAGTCTTTATGGGGTGTGTTTTTCAACTCATTATGAGTTGTGAAAGACATCTCAATATATAATACAAATTGATATCAAAATGATTAGATTCTAAATCTCATGCATTTTGTCCTCAACTTTGTAAAATATAACTAACACACCTCACACAACACATGGTGAATTTCCAAGCATGAGAGGGGGACGGCCCACTTGAGTTTAGGTGAGAAAATGAGCCAAGCCACTCGGTTCGTGCACCGGACATTCGCGTGTCTAGTCCGTTAAATACACTTTGTTTTATCCCAAAGGTATTTATACTTAATTAATTAATCTAATTAATTAATTTTATCAAATACAAAATTATAATAATATATTTCCATGAAATAATTATTTATGATATAAATTAATTACCTGGTAATTAATTTCAAGTCACTAGACCGCATGATTTATCAAATAAATCAAATTAGATATCTAATATCCAATATTAATGAAGAGATAATAAATACATATTTATCCATACAATATCCTTGTGCGCGACTCCGTAGGTCCGTCTTAGTTGGCAATGGGAGGAACCAAGGAGTACGGGTAACACTTAGCTAGTCTAGTGCTTCGTACCATAACCCAACTAAGAACGAATGAGCGGATCATTCCAAAACCATTATGTCGTGAATACCGTATACGTATAAACCCTTCAATCATATGTCCCGGTCAAGTATTAGGGTCACGGTAAAGTCAAACCCTACTGTAACTTGACTCTATGCTTTCTGCTAATGCAAACTGAGATCATCGAGCTCTCGTGTATCAAATACAACTAGCTCTAAATGCTTTGGCCAAAGACTTATAATCTCATTTGCCATTAACCGCATAGGACATTTACCTGCTCACTTTCAGGAGAAAGAATTCAGTAGAGACTGCTACTTGCCCACTAAGTTGCATTTCGAGGTTGACCCCACACACCGGCGATTGGATCGAACTACTCTAATGACTAAGTTAATATCACAAGCACATCTCCAACTAAAACCTCAAGTCAAAGGTCCATGTATACCTATAATGTAATATCCGGAATTTCTATTACTGTTGTTTAATGTTATTTTATCCGAGTTATGTTGTACAGCGTGGGATTTGTACAGTATGGGTAAAATAACTGAAAGACCGAGATATCTGTATTGGTATAATTGTCGTACTTGGTCGACAATTGGATGTAAGAAGTATATGTATTCAGTATGCTGTATGTTCGTATTCTATATGTTGAGACGTTGGACAAGAATAGCTGAAAATGGCTAAGTGTAACATTATTAGCGCACGCTAATAATCATGAGTAGCGCACGCTATCGTGCAGGTTTAGCACACACTACGGATATAAGATAACGCACGCTAATGCAGTTAGATCGGAAGGAATCTTCGTGTGGACCAGGCCACTTTCGATGCACGTTCTGATAAGTCAACGGATGTTTGTAATGTAGTACTAGCGCACGCTAAATCCTAAAGGTTAACGCACGCTAATGGTATATTGGACAAATAGGAATCTTATCCTCGTCAACACTTTCAGCGGGTGGACCAATCTTCGGAGCATACAGACAAACGAGTCAACTGATATTAGCGCACGCTAAACGCAAGGACTTGCGTACGCTAGAGAGTGTAAGTTACGTACGCTAATGCATGGGTATTACGTACGTAAGCGCATGTACGAAGCCAGACTGTAGCCTCTGGACTGCGATAGCGCACGCTAACAAAGTCAGTTAGCGCACGCTAAGGCCGTAGCGCACGCTAAACATAAGGTTAGGCGCACGCTAGTAATATACTTTATAAAAAGGGGCAGACGGGTGTTATGAAGCATTTCGTCCATTCTTTCCTTTCACCCGATAGAGAGAAACTTGGGAGGACATTTGGAGTTCCTAAACACTGAGGGATGATCCTCTTTAACAAGATTGAAGATGGAAATCATGGATTAAAGCTTTGTTCTTGAAATCATTGGTGATTCTTGGAAATGGATTCAACCTTGGAAATTAATCCATTCCTTCATAAAGGTAATCACTCTTCATCTTTGGATTTCGTTTTGGATTGAATGTTGATGTTCTTGAGTTGATGATTATTACATAAACAAGTTGACAAGCATGATTATGAGATGGATTACCGGAGTATGATGATATTAATATGATTCGTGTGGTTTGAATTATGTAGTTCGTTTTCTTGAGATAAGTTGGTGAATATTTCTTCTCCTTTGCGGATGTTGATGATTAATCTCCGTAATATTAGATTAGGGGAGTGTTGTTAAGGTTCTTGGTGTTCATGATGTTGATATTTGAGGAAAAAGATGATATTTGAATATAAGAATTGGATTAAGGGTTGGATGATTACTTATATGTTAAAGGATATCGGATTTTGTTGTTTTGATATCTATGAGCATGATTTAGAATCACTTAGTGTTCTTGATAATCGCCATATGTTGATCGGTATCTGAAAAACATGCATCAGTACAGCATTAGCGCACGCTAAGCTTACTTGCTAGCGCGCGCTAACGGGAGTAACTTAGCGCACACTACGTTAAGTGATTAACGTGCGCTAAGAAGGCAGAAAGTGCAGTATTTTCGTGTTGTGGTTATGAATTCGTACTGGTTTGAGTTGGATTGATCCGACTAGTGTTTAATCGAGATATTGTCAAGCCGTTGAGTTTGTGGAATGGTTTTATCGATTGTTGATTGTTGTCGAACTTGTTGTTTATCGATTATTGTAATAGGTTGAGATTATTGATCAGTGTTTATAACCGTATGTTGCGGTCGTGTTCAAGAATGTTCGTGAATTACATTTATCAGGGCCAAGGGACTTGTAGATGACGGCAATGGAATTGGTAACGACTTCAGCAGTATCGAGGCAAGTTATTACTTGCTCAGTTTATAATATTTAATGAATGGTTTCAGTTTCATTCGTTTATAATTCGTATAACAATGTTTATAATCGTAATCACAGGGGATTTGGGATGATAGGTTGTATTCGAGTTTTGGGAATTAAATCATAAGGTATATGATTTACATTTATTGTTGGTATACTTGGTATCGAAGATACGTTGTGGTATAGATGAAGACGTGAATTATCTACCGTCCGTGACATTTTGGATCGTCGAATATTCGGAATAATGGTTCGTGATGGTTTGGACATCGAGATTTCTCTCGAAGGACTCGGAGCAAGTATTTTAATCATTTTTGTCATTTGTGTCGATCATGTTGTGATACATTCGTGTATCATTGTTGCCATGTATTTGTGCATTGTTATTGTCTTGCATTGTGTACTGTGTTTTGTGCAGTTATGCATTGTTGTCATATGTCCACCATGCGTTGGTCCGACGGGATCAAGATGGGATATCTATAGCTGTGTACGCTGGATCGTTGGACAGGTAATTCCACCATGCTTTGGTCCGACAGGATCATCATGGGAATCTATAGCTGTGTGCGCTGGATCGTTGGATTACCATATGTATTGTTGTTGTGCGTATGTATATTATGGGTTTGCCATAAGTATACATTGTCATTATTGTTGTGATCATATTAACGTTGTCATATGAGTATGCATTTGTAGGTCTTGTGTTAGGACCATGTCCGTATGTTGTGTTGATCTGATCTTGGATTAGACTGACGTGATTGTCATGGTATTTCATATCTTAAGGTATGTTCCGTATTTCCTTGGTACTTGTGTTTTATGGACAATCGATTGTCGTATGGGAATTGTCGACGTTATCTGATGGATTGAATTGACCAGAGTTGGTATAATTTCCGTATCGCGGGTTATGATAATGTTTTGAGAACCTTGGGTATTGTTGAGATACCGTACAGATATTTCGGTATTATCTTATTGTGTTGTTAAGGATACGAATCATGGATTTTCGTAAAGTTACGACGGTAAGTTTACATTGGTTGTATTCTTACTTAGTATTTCCATTGATATGTAATTATTAATGTGATGTGACGGTTATCATTGTTGGATATTATGTCTGACCCCGTCATGGGCTTTCTTTTTAGGTTCTTTGGATATAGAGCTTGTAGTGGTCGTGGAGAGATGAGCTTCCCGGAGGATACTGGCTAGGGCATGTATTTGTGTATTGAGTTTCCTGATCAGTTCTTGTATTCCGCTGCTAGAGTGTTTTGAACTGTTTGTCTTTTCCGCTGCGTGAGTAAATTTAAAGGGCCTTTTGGTATCTGGTAACTTGGGTTACTTTGACAATCGTGTTCTAAACTATTCTGTCGGTATGTGTAAGCGATAGCTTAACGTATGTTTTTAAACTATTAAGTCTTGGCATTTCGGGCCTTGTGGTTTCAAATGAGTTTTTACGACGGTTTAATAAACGAGTTTTATAAAGTCTTCGAATGTTTTAAATAGATAATACTGCCGTTAGCCTCTTGGACGTTTGTAAATGTTTGCGAAAATTTCCTTCAGCCTTGTGGGTTCCATCTCGGGGCCCACGACGCTGTAATATTCCCGGTCGGATCTGGGGGTGTTACAGAATATGGTATCGGAGCTTAGGTTGTGAAAACCTAGGCAGTCGGGTCGAGTTGGGTCGTGCTTTTGTCGTGCCATTCGAGTTGTCGGTTGATAAGTGTTTGAGCTCTGAGTTTTTGTTGTTCACTCGGGCTTGTGCGTTACATGATTTACCAGTGTGGTACTGGGTTGTTGTAAATTTTTCTAAATGGTGTTAACGTGTTTCTTCAGATAGAGCTGTGTTACGTTCTCGAGTTGAACTGTGTTTGCAAAACGTGTGTCTTGAAAATATCTGTGTCGAGTATTTTCTAGATTCGAGACACGTGCCAGTATAACGGGGAATCGTCGGCTTCACGATCTGTAAGTATTTGAATTTTTGAATTTCATCGAGATTTATTGCCGTTCTAAGTTGATATGCTTTGAGATTCAGCAGAATATTATGCATTACAGTATAAGGTGACAGAGTTGGGACAAGATTGACGATCTTGAGAAGTTATGATTTTGGAAATCAATATGTCAATTAAGTTTTGGAACGGAGTTGTGCATTTGGGAAAAATATTGTGGATTGTTCAGGAGAACATGTAGTCATGTTAATTCATTTTATGATATATGAACTGTTTTTGAGCATTTGAAAATGGTACTTTTCAAAATGAATGTTTTATGGATGTTTTACCGTAAATGATTTTGGGCCGAGACCCAATAGATTTTTGAAATTGTTTCATAACTCAGGACTTGGGGTCCGAAAAGGGGTTTTCTACTTTTTAAACTTCTTGTAATGCAGAACGAGATACGGACTGAGACCCTAATGTTTCAAAAGGCCTTTCTGTTTTCTTAAAACTCCTGATATTTGTAAAACACTTTATCAATCGTTTATCTACTTTATCACTACCTTTCGGGGTTTTGATTTATTGGTTCAAGTGAAACCTCTCGGGAAGTCTTTCGCTATGTTGATCTGTTTCAATGCATTGTCATAGCATAATTGAGGTGATCCGGGATGGAAAATGGTTGACGTTGCGAGTCATATGTGGAAAAGGAGTTTTTAGTCGGAATTTATATATTGAGATTTTGGAACCCTATTGTGTGGTTTTTCCGATGGAATATTAGTGGATATTGGTGACGAGCCGAATTGGTATACATGAGTATGGGTGTGGTCAATCATTTACATAGTTTTCATTTTAAGACTTCGAAATCGTGAGGATTCGAAGGAAACTGTTACTGAATACTTGGCATTAGCGAGCCAGTTTAACTTTTCAAAAATTTATTTTGTGGTCTTACGAAAATTTTGTTTTGAGTTTTGAAATTTTTGAAGGAACTTTCAAAAATTTGTCTTCTTGATGAGATATATGATTTCAAACTGGTTTTGAAAATGTGATTGATATACATACGCATTTAGTGCATAGTGCATATCATGGTGAAGTTATGAATGCGTCTCACAAACTAGATAACACATCAGTGTGGAACGGTGAATAAAGATTCGAACTTCAGTTTGGTAGTTCGGTTATCCAGGGATGCTCGGTTGATTTATTGGATAAGAGAAATAGGCTGCGTGTTATAGATCCATGCACAGGATGTAATTTTGGAACTTTGGATTTCGTGAATCGGGACATATGTGCTATGTGATTCCATTGGTATGGTAGTAGCGTGATTTTTTACCATAGTGATTTTTGAATGATTTCTTTGTAAATATAGATTGGGGATGGTGACCCATGCTGGTTGTTTTGAATATTGAGTGGTCGTTCCCACTCCATGTATGATTGAATATGTTCGTCGGTTTGTGATTGGTTGTTCGTATGCCGAGGAGTATGTTCACCAGTCGGGTATGTTTATTGAGATCCACTGTATGTGATTGGTTTGTCGTTTTGAGAATGTTATTCTTTCGTATATCTGTTTCTGCGGTTCTATGTTGATCATGTTGGAGCTTACCGTGTGAGGGTATTCCCGATTATCGTTGATCGTTCGTTGGTAATATTGGAGTTTATCATGGTGATGATATTCTCGATTGTGTTTTGACCTCTAGTTAGTCATATTGGAGTTTATCATGTTGATGGTATTCTCGGTTGCGTTTTGACCTTTGGATTGGTCGTATTGGAGTTTATCATGTCAATGATATTCTCAATTAATTTATTGATTGATCATTGTTAATGATCGTATGAGCTTACGAATTTTATGTTGATGTTTCGGGATTTGTGTCATTGGTTTTTGCAGTTTTTTCTCAGTGTATCGTATATTATTGATTGTATCAGAATTGGGACTTAATTGTGCGATCAGGCAGACAGGTTTTGACACGGATAGATTATTTCATCCCAAGATGATATATTTTGTTGAGACTCATGGAATTGTGATTGTAAGCGCATTGAGGCTTTACAGTGAAGTCACTTGCTAGTATCTCAGGAGATCGTTGACCTGCGTATTTGTAAGTATGCTCTTTTGGTTATTCGGTAATGATGATGATTGATCGTTGTCGTGATGGTTTTGGGATATTTTGGTTGAATGGTATGTTTGCTTGTTTTTATGACGCATTGCAAGTTTCGAGGACGAAACTTATTTTAAGTGGTGTAGTATGTAATATCCGGAATTTCTATTACTATTGTTTAATGTTATTTTATCCGAGTTATGTTGTACAGTGTGGGATCTGTACAGTATGGGTAAAATAATTGAAGGACCGAGACATATATATTGGTATAATTGTCGTACTTGGTCGACAATTGGATGTAAGAAGTATATGTATTCATTATGACGTATGTTCGTATTCTGTATGTTGAGACGTTGGAAAAGAATAGCTGAAAATGGCTAAGTGTAACATTATTAGCGCACGCTAATAATCATGAGTAGCGCACGCTATCATGCAGGTTTAGCGTACGCTACAGATATAAGATAACGCACGCTAATGCAGTCAGATCGGAAGGAATCTTCGTGTGGACCAAGCCACTTTCAGCGCACGTTCTGATAAGTCAACAGATGTTTGTAATGTAGTACTAACGCACGCTAAACCCTAAAGGTTAGCACACACTAATGGTATATTGGACAAAATGGAATCTTATCCTCGTCAGCACTTTCGGTCGGTGGACCAGTCTTCGGAGCATACAGACAAACAAGTCAACTGATATTAGCGCACGCTAAACGCAAGGACTTGCGTACACTAGAGAGTGTAAGTTAAGTACGCTAATGCATGGGCATTACGTACGTAAGCGCATGTACGAAGCCAGACTGTAGCCTCTGGACTGCGATAGCGCACGCTAACAAAGTCAGTTAGCGCACGCTAAGGCCGTAGCGCACGCTAAACATAAGGTTAAGCGCATGCTAGTAATATACTTTATAAAAAGGGGCAGACGGGTGTTATGAAGCATTTCGTCCATTTCTTTCCTTTCACCCGATAGAGAGAACCTTGGGAGGACATTTGGAGTTCCTAAACACTGAGGGATGATCCTCTTTAACAAGATTAAAGATGGAAATCATGGATTAAAGCTTTGTTCTTGAAATCATTGGTGATTCTTGGAAATGGATTCAACCTTGGAAATCAATCCATTCCTTCATAAAGGTAATCACTCTTCATCTATGGATTTCGTTTTGGATTGAATGTTGATGTTCTTGAGTTGATGATTATTACATAAACAAGTTGACAAGCATGATTATGAGATGGATTACCGGAGTATGATGATATTAATATGATTCGTGTGGTTTGAATTATGTAGTTCGTTTTCTTGAGATAAGTTGGTGAATCTTTCTTCTCCTTTGCGGATGTTGATGATTTATCTCCATAATATTAGATTAGGGGAGTGTTGTTAAGGTTTTTGGTGTTCATGATGTTGATATTTGAGGAAAAAGATGATATTTGAATATAAGAATTGGATTAAGGGTTGGATGATTACTTATATGTTAAAGGATATCGGATTCCGTTGTTTTGATATCTATGAGCATGATTTAGAATCACTTAGTGTTCTTGATAATCGCCATATGTTGATCGGTATCTGAAAAACATGCATCAGTATAGCATTAGCGCACGCTAAGCTTACTGGCTAGCGCGCGCTAACGGGAGTAACTTAGCGCACGCTACGTTAAGTGATTAACGTGCGCTGAGAAGGCAGAAAGTGCAGTATTTTCGTGTTGTGGTTATGAATTCGTGCTGGTTTGAGTTGGATTGATCCGACTAGTGTTTAATCGAGATATTGTCAAGCCATTGAGTTTATGGAATGGTTTTATCGATTGTTGATTGTTGTCGAACTTGTTGTTTATCGATTATTGTAATAGGTTGAGATTATTGATCGGTGTTTATAACCGTATGTTGCGGTCGTGTTCGAGAATGTTCGTGAATTGCATTGATCAGGGCCAAGGGACTTGTAGATGACGGCAATGGAATTGGTAACGACTTCATCGGTATCGAGGCAAGTTATTACTTGCTCACTTTATAATATGTAATGAATGGTTTCAGTTTCATTCGTTTATAATTCGTATAGCAATGTTTATAATCGTAATCACATGGGATTTGGGATTATAGGTTGTATTCGAGTTTTGGGAATTAAATCATAAGGTATATGATTTACATTTATTGTTGGTATACGTATCGAAGATATGTTGTGGTATAGACGAAGACGTGAATTATCTACCGTCCGTGACATTTTGGATCGTCGAATATTCAGAATAATGGTTCGTGATGGTTTGGACATCGAGATTGCTCTCGAAGGACTCGGAGCAAGTATTTTAATCATTTTTTTCATTTGTGTCGATCATGTTGTGATACATTCGTGTATCATTGTTGTCATGCATTTGTGCATTGTTATTGTCGTGCATTGTGTACTGTGTTTTGTGCAGTTGTGCATTGTTGTCATATGTCCACCATGTGTTGGTCCGACGGGATCAAGATGGGATATCTATAGCTGTGTGCGCTGGATCGTTGGACAGGTAATTCCACCATGCTTTGGTCCGACGGGATCATCATGGGAATCTATAGCTGTGTGCGCTGGATCGTTGGATTACCATATGTATTGTTGTTGTGCATATGTATATTATGGGTTTGCCATAAGTATACATTGTCGTTATTGCTGTGATCATATTGACGTTGTCATATGAGTATGCATTTGTAGGTCTTGTGTTAGGACCATGTCCGTATGTTGTGTTGATCTGATCTCGGATTAGACTGACGTGATTGTCATGGTATTTTGTATCTTGAGGTATTTTCCATATTTCCTTGGTACTTGTCTTTGATGAACAATCGATTGTCGTATGGGAATTGTCGACATTATCCGATGGATTGAATTGACTAGAGTTGGTATAATTTCCGTATCGCGAGTTATGATAATGTTTTGAGAACCTTGGGTATTGTTGAGATACCGTACAGATATTTCGGTATTATCTAATTGTGTTGTTAAGTATACGAATCGTGGATTTTCATAAAGTTACGACGGTAAGATTACAGTGGTCGTATTCTTACTTAGTATTTCCATTGATATGTAATTATTAATGTGATGTGACAGTTATCATTGTTGGATATTATGGCTGACCCCGTCGTGGGCTTTCTTTTTAGGTTCTTTGGATATCGAGTTTGTAACGGTGGTGGAGAGATGAGCTTCCCGGAGGATACTGGCTAGGGCATGTATTTGTGTATTGAGTTTCCTGATCAGTTCTTGTATTTCGCTGCTAGAGTGTTTGGAACTGTTTGTCTTTTCCACCGCGTGAGTAAATTTAAAGGGCCTTTTGGTATCTGGTAACTTGGGTTTCTTTGGCAATCGTTTTCTAAACTATTTTGTCGGTATGTGTAAGCGATAGCTTAACGTATGTTTTTAAATTGTTGAGTCTTGGCATTTCGGGCCTTGTGGTTTCAAATGAGTTTTTACGACGGTTTAATAAACGAGTTTTATAAAGTCTTCGAATGTTCTAAATAGATAATACCGTCGTTAGCCTCTTGGACGTTTGTAAATGTTTGCGAAAATTTCCTTCAGCCTTGTGGGTTCCATCCCGGGGCCCACGTCACTGTAATATTCCCGGTCGGATCTGGGGGTGTTACATATAACAACCTTTCGATCCAGTCATTGACAATCCCTGAGTGATATCCATGTGACCGAATCGAGGTGAGTCGTGTTCGAGTATACTAATCTCACTAGCATACCTATAACGTGTGCTCCCACTAACCCTTAGTGAATACCGGCACTTTACATGTTAAAGTACACATTATACAAGTCTTGTCTAAACTTATTGCCCAGTTAAGTTTTATCGACTTGCGAACGAGTTAAGCATTCGAGCTCTAAACACTTCCAGTGCCTATCTCCTTATCTCCATAAGGAGTAGAATGTTTGCTCTCAAATGCAAGGACTATTATTCTATATACCAAATCACAATGCCAGTGATTTACAATAATATAGAAATAATTATTGCCTTGTTAAATATTCATAATTACAATACATATGCTCTCACTCTCTCATCCTCTGAGTGGCATTCGAGGGCATATCCCTAACAATCTCCCACTTGCACTCAATGCCACAAACTATGGTACCTAATACCCATACTCTCCGGATGTCTCTCTAAGACCTTCTGAGATAGTGGCTGGGTAAGCGGATCAACAACGTTATTTGTTGTGTCTACTCTCTGCAGTATAACATTTCCTTTATGAAACATTTCTCTCACAAAATAATATTTACTCGCAATATGTTTGGTATTGCGGTGAGCCCTAGGCTCCTTAGCCTGTGCAACAGCTCCATCGTTGTCACAAAACAGCATCACGGGTTTCTCCGCATTAGGAACCACTTGAAGTTCCTCAGTGAACTTCTTAATCCAAAAAGCTTCTTTAGCAGCCTCTGTGGCTGCCTGATATTTGGCTTGACATGTAGAGATAGTAGTCGAACTTTGCTTGGCACTTCTCCAAGAAACTGCCCCACCATTCAGAGTGAATATATACCCTGATGTGGACATCTGAGCATCCATGTCCCCCGAAAAATCTGATTCTGTATAGCCCATCACTCTAATTTCTCCACCGCCGTATGTAAGAACCAAATATTTAGTCCTCCTTAGGTACTTAAGAATGTTCTTTACAGCAGTCCAATGTTCCTGCCCTGGATTTGACTGAAACCGACTTACTACGCTCACAGCATAGGCAATGTCTGGTCTAGTGCAAATCATAGCATACATGAGGCTACCTACTGCCGAAGCATAGGGCACCTTACTCATTTCCTTTCTGTCTTCCTCACTTTGAGGACACATCTCTAAGGAAAGTTTTGCACCATGTTGCATAGTAAGGAACCCTCTTTTAGAATCTTCCATCCTAAATCGCTTCAGGATCTTTTCTGTATAGAGGGCTTGGGAAAGACCTAACATTCTTTTCGCTCTATCCCGGTAGAGACGAATACCCAGAATATAGGTAGCTTCGCCCATGTCTTTCATTGAGAACTCTTTAGAAAGCCAAGCTTTCACAGAACTGAGCATTTCTACGTCGTTTCCAATAAGTAGAATGTCATCTAGATATTGTATTAAGAACGCAATTTTGCTCCCACTAACCTTATTGTAAATATAGGGCTCCTCTTCGTTTTGGACAAAATCAAACTCTTTGACTGTCTCGTTAAAACAAAGATTCCAACTCTGTGAAGCTTGCTTCAGTCCATAAATGGCACGCTGATGTTTGCATACTTTATGAATATTGGTTTGAGATATGAATCCCTTAGGCTGTTCCATGTAAATCTCCTCCTTGAGGAATCCATTTAGGAATGCCGTTTTCACATCCATTTGCCATATTTCATAATCTAAGTGGGCTGCTATGGCAAGCATCATGCGAATAGACTTAATCATAGCTACAGGCGAGAAGGTCTCGAAGTAATCGATTCCTTCTCTTTGGGAATAACCCTTTGCCACAAGCCTGGCCTTATAGGTATCAACCTTGCCATCTCCATCAGTCTTTCTTTTATAGATCCATTTGTTTCCAATAGACACTATGCCTTTAGGACGATCTACTAAAGTCCATACCTGATTAGCATGCATTGAGTCTATCTCAGCTTCCATAGCTTCTTGCCACTTGGTGGAGTCAACATCTACCATCGCTTGGTCGTATGTAGAAGGATCATTCTCTTGACTACTTTCTGTCATCTCATGGACACCCAGTTCCTCTTGATGCAGATAGCCATACCTCTCAGGTAATTGAGAAATTCTACTAGACTTGCGAGGTTGTGTTTGTATTTCAGAAGGTTGGGTTCTAATATCTTGCATAGGTATCTCATTTGGTGTTTCTTTTATTTCTTCCAAAGAAATATTTCTACCTGCCCCTCCTTCCTGAATAAACTGATCTTCCAGGAAGTGTGCTTGTATAGCAACGATGATCCTATGATCTTCGTGCATGTAGAATAGATATCCATGGAATCCCCTGGATATCCTATGAAACGACCTTTCACAGACCTAGTTTCCAATTTCTCTACTTTAGTCTTCTTGACATAAGCAGGGCATCCCCAAATCCTAATGTGATTAAGACTTGGTTTCCTACCTCTCCACATCTCATGGGGAGTCTTAGGAACGGATTTGGAAGGACATATTTTCAAGATATGCACAACAGTAAGGGGCACGTAATCCCACAGATAAATCGGTAGATTAGTATAGTTAAGCATGGAGCGAACCATGTCCAACAAGGTTTGGTTCCTTCTTTCTGATATACCATTTAATTGTGGAGTAGCTGGAGGAGTGAATTGTGACACTATTCCTAGTTCTTTTAAGAACTCATCAAATTTGGTACTCATGTACTCACCACACCGGTCTGACCGGAGAGTCTTAACACGGTTACCTATTTGATTTTCAACTAGGGCTTTAAATTCTTGAATTTATCAAAATCTTTAGACTTATGTTTCATTAAGTACACGAATCCATACCTGGTATGGTCATCAGTGAATGTAATGAAATACTAAAAGCCATCTCGTGCCACTTCAAAAGGTCCACAGACGTCGGTATGGATCAATCCAAGTTTTTCAGCAGCTCTTTCAAAAGTCCCTGTGAAGGGTAACTTAGTCATTTTGCCTTGAAGGCAAGATTCATAAGTTGGATAGGGATATGACCCCAATGGACCCGTAAGCCCATCTTTCTCCATTTTATGAACCTTGGTCTGACCGATATGACCAAGTCTAAGATGCCACTTAACTGCTTGGTTCGTTTCATCCCTACCACGTTTCCTAGTTATAGTGTTCACAGTTGTTTTATTCTTTAGATTTAAATGGTATAAACCATTTAATAATGTAGCAGTACCAACCAATTTATTTCTAAAATAAATACGACAGGACCCATCTCCAATAAAGAAGTGAAATCCCTTTCGGTCCATGACCGAAATTGATACAATATTTTTGTGCCCCTTGGGCAAAATAAGTACATCATCTAAAGTAAGAATAAAACCAGATTCTAAATCCAACATAAGGGATCCGATATCAGAAGCCTAGACACTATGCCCACTTCCGACGGTGACCATCACCTCCCCTGAATCC
This sequence comes from Orobanche coerulescens, assembly GCA_033398695.1. Taxonomy (NCBI): domain Eukaryota; kingdom Viridiplantae; phylum Streptophyta; class Magnoliopsida; order Lamiales; family Orobanchaceae; genus Orobanche; species Orobanche coerulescens. Next base: position 125,969,699 of record CM065815.1, on the reverse strand, counting down.
AGCTTCCTACTTCGTTCCATATCCTGATTCATTGTATAAATGAGAGAACTCGCACCGGAATCAAGTATCTAAGAAGTAGAATATACAGTTACAGAACAATTTGTTTCTAAAACCAGTAGTTCTGTACCTGAAGGCGCATTACGGTCAAGCTTTGGACAGTACCTCTTCCAGTGGCCTAGCTCACCGCAGTTAAGGCATACATCCGTTTTCTTGGCCCCCTTGCTCTTTTAAACCATTGAGGCCTTGCCCTTTCCCTTGCCGATCTTGGCTATTGGACCTAACTGCTTCTTGTTCTTTTTCTTCTTATTCTTGGACTTCCAAGTCCTAGAAGAAATCACAAGTGCAGCTTCCTTTCCCTTTGTCTTTATCTGAGACTGGGCAGTCGTCAGTTTGTTCATTAGCCCAGCTAAGTTACATGCAATCTCATTTCAGTTGATGTTCATGACAAATTGTGAAAAGGAGTCAGGAAGTGACTGCAGGATAAGGTCAGTTTGGAGAGAAGCATGCATATGAAAATCAAGAGCTTCCAATCTCTCAATCATCGAGATCATCTTGAGGACATGGTCCCCAACCCTTTCTCCTTCCTTCATCCTGGCGCCGAATAATTGCTTCGATATCTCATATCTAGCGGTTCGGCTATGCTCTCCATAGAGCTCAGCCAGGTGCGATAAGATGGCTCTCGAAGACGTCATCTTTTCATTGGCACGTTGAAGCTCATTGGTCATTAAGCCTAACATGTACCCTCGCACTCTTATATAGTCTTTTACCCTTCTCATGGGCATCGACATCTTCCTGATTGGCTCGGGTTCTTGCAGGATCCGCTGGGATGTCCGCCTCCAAGACGTATCCTAGCATTTCCATAGTTAGGACAATCCTCAAGTTCTGAAGCAAGTCCACATAGTTCGGACCAGTCAGGACGTTCTTTTCAAGTAGTATAGTGAGTGGGTTCATTGTCATATTGAGAGTTTTGTTAACTGCAGAGAATAATTTAAGATTCGTTAGTGATTATTTAATTATGATCCGAGTAAAGAATTTAAGGACTTTCTTTATTCATAACTCGGCTCCCACTATTTTATCGGCATTTACATGTTAAATCCGGAAGTCTTGGGTGACTTCATAGTGGTGATCGATTTCTTTACAAAGTTTAATTGAGGGCAACCCATACGGTTTCTATTCTATTATTCTTTATAAAGTGGTGTCTAATACCAACCCATCTAATGGATGATTCGATCTTCTTTTACCCCTAGTTCACTTGCCCTCAACCCACTCGGTTTCTATGGCTCGCTGAGCTATCTAAGTTTAAACCGTCAACTCCTATTAGTCTGACAATTGAATCTTACCCGGCAACCCATACGATTTATAGGGGTTTGATTTGTCAGAACCAAAGGCATCTAATGCATTCTAGGAATTTATCAACTTTCCCCATAAGTATTACCCCGACATACTCGGAAGAATAATATTACGGTTTAGATTTCAATTTTCCATGAGTTTGATGGAGGGTAGGAAACCTCGCAACCTTTATAACTTAGTGTTTATAAGTGGGAGTATTAACGCGATTATATGTTACACTTTGCACATTAATCCGTTTATAAGCGCGGTTTGTCGGTTTGTTTGTTTGTCATACAATATGAAAACATACACAACCTAAAACTAACAACATGCGGTTCATGGACCGTTCCTAGAACAAAAACATCGTAATCTAATTACATGTCTTTGGTCTTGAATCTTCGTCTTCTCGAGCGGTTCTTCCTCCGGTCTTCGTCATTACATATAAATTTTACATTTGAAAAATTGCATCCTATACAAATTTTCTAGTAAAATAAATAGGCTCAAAACGGCATTTACAACCCAATCGAACAAAACAAACGATTCAAAACTAGGTCCATGAAATACATCCCCATTCAAAATTAATGCAACAATTACATTAAAATAAATGGCAATAATGATTAATCTAAAATTGATCTCATCAACAAAAATTAATCCAACAATTAGAATTAATCCAATTAATTCACTTAACCGTTAATTTTAATTTGCTCCGGACAAAATAAATATTTCATTAAATTAATTCCCTTAAAATAAAATTACCATAATTATATTTTAGTGAAATTAAATCCAATTTAATTTGCAGAAAATTAATTTACCGAACGAAATATAAAAATGGAGTCAGAAAACACAAGGCCCGGGCCAAGCCCGCGGCATTGTCAGCCACCTGACCCATCGACTAGGGACCAGTGACCAAATTTCGAATGGGTTCGGCCAATTTTCCGGCTCATTTTTCGTCCCGAATCCAAAAATAATATTTTTCTAATTTTTATATTACACAATTAAATCAGTTTTTCAAAAGAAAAATAGATTTATATTGTAACATAAAATCATGAAAAATAATTTTTAGATGAACAATTAAACATCAACAATTAAAACAATTATGATACTAAATCAAAAAAAATAATCAAGCATTCCAAATGCAAATATCGAATATACGATCGCATAGACCTCGCTCCGATACCACTGTTGGGATTCGGTGATTAAAATCGAATTACGCAGCGGAAAATAAACTGGTCCAACTGGATAAAATCAAACCCCAAAAATGGACCGATCAAGCATCATATAGACGAATATAAATAACGAGGATGAAAAATAAAGAATACTTACCCTCGCAGTCCTTTGATAATATAATCTTCGAAGGAAAAACCCGAGCAAGCCTTTTCCCGATTACCGACACGAACACGAATCCAATTCGTTGTAGCTTGTTTGAATGATCCAACACCGAAAATGCCGAATGTCTGTACTTCACACGCGTCGGATATTGATCGGAAAAATAGTATGTCAATTCGTTCTCAAAGAACACGGCTAGGAATCGACACAATATTTTTCTTCTCTTCTCTTCTTCCTTTTCTTTCTCTCTAAGATGAACAAGAAAAATGAAAATAAATTTTTCTTCCTCTTGTGATAAACTCACGCCTGCTCTTAGTCTTTGTGGGCTGTATTTTTCAACTCATTATGAGGTGTGAAAGACATCTCAATATATAATACAAATTGATATCAAAATGATTAGATTCCAAATCTCATGCATTCTGTCCTCAACTTTGTAAAATATGACTAACACACCCCACACAACACATGGTGAATTTCCAAGCATGAGAGGGGGGCGGCCCACTTGAGTTTAGGTGAGAAAACGAGTCGAGCCACTCGGTTCGTGTACCGGACATTCGCGTGTCTAGTCCGTTAAATATACTTCGTTTTATCCCAAATGTATTTATACTTAATTAATTAATCTAATTAATTAATTTTATCAAATACAAAATTATAATAATATATATCCAAGAAATAATTATTTATGAATTAAATTAATTACCCAGTAATTAATTTCAATTCACTAGACCGCATGATTTATCAAATAAATCAAATTAGATATCTAATATCCAATATTAATCAAGAGATAATAAATACATATTTATCCATCCAATATCCTTGTGCGCGACTCCGTAGGTCCGTCTTAGTCGGCAATGGAAGGAACCAAGGAGTACGGGTAACACTTAGCGAGTCTAGTGCTTCGTACCGTAACCCAACTAAGAACGAATGATCGGATCATTCCAAAACCATTATGTCGTGAATACCGTATACATATAAACCCTTCAATCATGTTTCCCGGTCAAGTATTAGGGTCACGGTAAAGTCAAACCATACTGTAACTTGACTCTATGCTTTCTGTTAATGCAAACTGAGATCATCGAGCTCTCGTGTATCAAATACAACTAGCTCTAAATGCTTTGGCCAAATACTTATAATCTCATTTGCCATTAACCGCATAGGACATTTACCTGCTCACTTACAGGAGAAAGAATTCTATCTTGGTATTCAGTAGGGACTGCTACTTGCCCACTAAGTTGCATTTCGAGGTTGACCCCACACACCGACGATTGGATCGAACTACCCTAATGACTAACTTAATGTCACAAGCACATCTCCTACTGAAACCTCAAGTCAAAGGTCCACGTATACCTATCACAACCTTTCGATCCAGTCATTGACAATACCTTAGTGATATCAATGTGATCGAATCGAGGTGAGTCGTGTTCGAGTATACTAATCTCGCTAGCATACCTATAACGTGTGCTCCCACTAACCCTTAGTGAATACCGGCACTTTACATGTCAAAGTACACATTATACAAGTCTTGTCTAAACTTATTGCCCAGTTAAGTTTTATCGACTTGCGAACGAGTTAAGCATTCGAGCTCTAAACACTTCCAGTGCCTATCTCCTTATCTCCATAAGGAGTAGAATGTTTGCTCTCAAATGCAAGGACTATTATTCTATATACCAAATCACAATGCCAGTGATATACAATAATATAGAAATAATTATTGCCTTGTTAAATATTCATAATTACAATACATATGCTCTCACTCTCTCATCCTCTAAGTGGCATTCGAGGGCATATCCCTAACAAATACTTGATCAGCTTTTTGATACAGCTATTGGCGGTATTCAGGATTTGGCATATTGTCAAAACATTCTGACAATACGATCGATACAGGGATTGTTTATCCCAACATCATCGATACAGGGTTTTTGTTATCCCAATAATTTCCCCCTTTTTGATAATACGGCAGTAAAAATCATGTAAGTAAATGAAAGGTAAACAAAAATTCTTCTTATGGCATGTGGTGTGAACCACTTCCACCATTGCTGAACCGGTGAATATGCCGTAGTACTGAGTCAGCAGTTCTTGGGACCCAAAGGTCTCAAGTTCTTCCATAGTCAGGCCATCAGAAGGTAGCCTGAAGATGTTTTGGAGAAGCTCTTGGTCAACACGGATCTCTACTCCGCGGATAACGGCTGTGATGTCAGCGACATGACCTCCTTGAGCCAGAGACAGAAAAGGAACTACGGCATTGAGGTAGAATTCCTCAACCAGATGAGCGTCAAATTTCTCGGCGGTGTGGCTCCCAAGGCGGTAGAGGCCTTGCTGATGGATTCTTGTAGTGACGACCTCCATGGCATCGACGTCATCACCTTCAGCGTGAATACGTTCCAGCACGAAAGATCTGGAGAAGATCCGTCCGTCGATGAAGTTGAGTGACTTCTTGAGAGAGGTGGAAGATGTCTGGGTAGACGCCATTGATGATTCTCAAGAAACGGTGAAAAAGATACAAGAAAAATCTTGTAGGCTGAATGATCGAGTGCTCTTAAAATATGCAGAAGGCGTAAAGAGTCTCAAATGGCATTTATAGTCCTTTTATAGTAGGTGGCGTAGAAGGGTTTTCATAGAACGAATGGTCAGATTTAAGGGATGGGAACCGGTGTTTAAAATGAACGGTCACGGTGGACTGAGTGTAACTGGTACACTTATCCATTGAATTTTAAAATAGGTGCGGGTCCCCCTTCTGACATTTCATATTACCCTTAATGCTTGAAATGGCAGTATTAAATATTAAACAATTTGAAAACATCACGGCTTTTGAGATTCGATTGTCCAGATGTCGTGTAAACCTTTTAATGTAAACGACATTTGACATGAAAATAGGGCACGTGGACAAAAATTGTATTTAAAAGGAATATTATAATATATAATGAATCGAATTCCCATAGTATGTGATGTATCCGCGACGATACAACATTCCCCCTTAAAAGGTACATATAGGTTTCAATTCCATACAACAACTTTTGGATTAATGCTGAATTCATGGGTCATACTGTATTCCCCCTTAATTATTGCACACGTCAGCTGTAGGATGATTCATATCGCTTTGTTCCCTATAGTACTGTATTGAAGGCTCTGAGTGTACATATAATTAATGGTGGATACTGTATTCTTGGGTCTTACAGCATTCCCCCTCAATTGTTGAGTAAAAACAGTAAATACTTACAGGGAGTCAGGCTGTAGCAATCCCAATTCTTATCGAAGCATGTTGAATCTTGCTGTGTCGAGAGGCTTGGTGAAAATGTCGGCCAACTGAATATCTGTATGAACTTTTTCCAGCCGAACATCCTTGTTCTCGACATGATTCCTAATGAAATGATGCTTCATGTGGATATGCTTAGTGCGCGAGTGCAATACAGGGTTGTGCGTTATTGCAATTGCACTTGTGCTATCGCACATGATTGGCGTTTCCTTGGCTTCAATCCCATAATCTAACAACTGTTCTTTGCATCAAAGGATGCATACAAAGAACTACAATGACATAGTACTGCGATTGGCCGTGGAAAGTGAGTTTGCCAATTGCTTCTTACTGAACCAAGATACAAGTCTAGGTCCAAGAAAGTGACAAGTTCCACTTGTACTCTTCCTATCTAGCTTGCAGCCTCTGAGATCCGAGTCGTTGTAGCCAACTAAGTCGAATTCGCCTTCTTTAGGATACCATTGTCCCACATCGACTGTTCCTTTAATATACTTTAGGATTCGTTTAGCTGTATTGAAGTATGATTCTTTGGGTGCTACTTGATATCTCGCACACACTCCTACAACAAATTGGATACCGGGCCTGCTAGCCGTTAGGTATAAGAGAGAGACAATAAGCTTCCTGTAGAGTGATTGGTCAACCGGCTTTCCGGCTTCATGAGCACTAATTTGCACGGAAGTGCTCATGGGGGTTGACGATGATTTGGAAGTATTCATTCCAAATTTGTTGAGAAGCTCTTTGCTGTATTTTTCCTGATTGATGAATATCCCTGTAGACAATTGCTTTACCTGCAAACCTAGGAAATATCTAAGTTCTCCCATTATACTCATTTCAAATTTACTTTGCATGAGATGAGAGAACCTTTAACATAAAGCAAGGTTAGTTAAACCAAATATAATGTCATCTACATAGATTTGAACCATTAGAAGGTCATCGCCTTCCTGTATTTTGAACAAGGTCTTGTCCACAGCACCTTTCTCAAATACATTATCGGTTAGATACTGGGACAAGGTCTCATACCATGCTCTAGGGGCTTGCTTAAGTCCATACAGTGCTTTCATTAGCCTGTATACTAGATCTATGCCGTCTGCATTGGCAACCCTGGTGGTTGTTCAACATAAACTTCTTCGGCAAGGTCTCCATTTAGGAATGCACTTTTGACGTCCATTTGGTATACAATGAAGCTCTTTTGGGTGGCAAAGGCTAAAAATATCCTAATGGCCTCTAGTCTGGCTACAGGGGAAAATGTTTCATCGTAGTCTATGCCTTCTTCCTGTCTATAGCCTTGTGCGACTAGCCTTGCTTTATTCCTTATAATTAGTCAATTTCGATCCTTCTTGTTTCTAAATACCCATTTAGTTCCAATAATTGATTGATGCATGTCTGGGTACAAGATACCATACGTTGTTTCTTTCGAAACCATTAAGCTCTTCTTCCATAGATGTTATCCAATGAGAATTATTGAGAGCTTCTATGGTAGAAACAGGTTCTGACTGAGCTAAGAATACAACAATAGTGCACATATTGTGTCTTCTAAGCTCGGATTGAGATTTCCATTCAGGAAATGGTGATATCTCAGTATCTGGTTCTTCTTGTGCACAGAGTACATTTCCTTGTGTACTCTGTATTCTCCTACGGGTAGAAACACCAGCATTAATGTTTCCAATGATCAGATCTTGCGGGTGATCTCTCAACCATCTACGGTCGGGTTCTAATTCGGGGTCCCGTACTGTATCTTGAGTTGCTGTAGTTTCGGCTTCAGCTTGTATAGCATCGGCTTCATCTACGTCGATTGTTACAGCTGTGGGGTTAATTTCTAGGTCAACAACAGGTTCTATGGGAGTTGGTGGATCTAAAATGGAAAGTTGTTGGATGTTCTGAGTAACAGCTTCTACTCCTTTAGAGTCATGGTGAGGTTCGTTGAGCACTACATGAACTGATTCCTCGATCGTCAGCTTCCTTTTATTAAAGATCCTGTAAGCTTTGCTGACGGAGGAATATCGTACAAATATTCCTTCATCCGACTTCTTATCAAAGGTTCTAAGTTGATCCTTCCCATTGTTCAATACATAGTACCCGCATCCAAGATGTGAAAATATGAAACTAACGGAGTTTTGTCATTCCATACCTCGTATGCTATTTTGTTGTGGTACTTGTTGACGATACAGCGGTTTTGAGTGTAGCATGCTGTATTGGTTGCTTCACCCCAGAAACGCTGTGGCAACTTGCTTGCGGCAATCATTGTCCTTGTTGCTTCCTTCAACGTCCTATTCTTTCGCTCGGCAACACCATTTTGTTGAGGTGTACGGGCAGCTGAGTATTTCTACTATATCCCATTTTCCGAACAATATTGCTCTATAAAGCGGTTAGTAAATTCTGTACCTATGTCAGAACGAATGGATACGATACTCGATCCTTTTTCATTTTGAAGCTTTCTCAGGAGCTCGGGCAGCTTTGATGTTGTTTCCTTCTTTTTGCTTAAGAAAATTTTCCAAGCATACCTGGAGTAATCATCAACAACAACGAGACAGTATTTCTTACCTCCCAAACTTACCGGGTCTACATGACCATAGAGATCCATGTGTAGCATTTCCAACACTCTGTAGGTTGAAAGGTAGGATTTGCTCTTCAGGGTGGACTTGATTTGCTTGCCTTTTTGACATGGTCTACAGACACTGTCTTTTTGGAATGATACATTTGGAAATCCTCTAACCAGTCCCTGTCTTGAGAGCTTGTTGATCGTCTTTAAGTTGACGTGTGACATCCTCTTGTGCCATAGGCAGCTTAGATCTGCAGTCCCTTTGGCAACTAAACAAGGAATTGTGGAGCCTGTAGGCATCCAGTCAGCAATATACATATTACATGATCTGCTTCCTGTGAGCACAACTTGTTTGGTCAGGATGTTCTTGACTCTACACTGATCTATATAGAATTTCACCGAGAACTGTTTGCAACAGTACTGGCTAATACTAAGTAGATTGTACTGTAAGCCTTCAACATGAGCTACATCGGTGACTTTAAATTTTCCGACAAGAAGGTTTCCTTTTCCTCTTGTTCTTCCTTTAGATTTATCACCAAAGCGCACTTTTGGACCGCGACCTTCTATAAAATCTGATAGCTTGTTTCTATATCCTGTCATGTGCCGGGAGCATCCACTGTCGAAGTTCCATATGTCCTTCTCCAAAATGTCCTGTAGCACACAAATTAGGTAGATTTAGGTCCTCTTTGATTGTTGGGTACGTGAATGTTAGTGCCTTTTGGTACCTAAATTTTCCTGACAGCAATTGGTTTACTATAGATTACATTTGGTACAGATTTGAGGTATCTACGTGGGGCATGTACGTAGTTACTGTATCCATGATAATCATTATGCATGTAAAAATCAGGGTTATTATTATTAATCCAGTACGTATACCGTCTCGGAGGTGGAGCCATTTTCTTTGGACTTACAGCTTGCCTTCTGGGTTTCCAGTCAGATTCCCAAAGTTGTTGTCGATGCTGTGCGGACACCTACTTTCTTGATGGATAATGAGGCTCCTGTATCCAGTACCTAGGCGCGCTGTACTGAAAGTACTGCCGTGCGGGTCTTTGGTATTTGGATACAACCTTCTTTCTGAACGGCTGTTGGCGCTGTTGATATGCTCGGAAAGCGTGCTGTTGCATGCGCCTTACAGGTTGGAATGGCTTATGATTCCGCTGTCTCGAATAGGATTGCGGGGGCGGAATGGCAGCCTTTGCTATTCGCGGTTCAGCAGGTTCCTTCATAGGACTAGCAGTTTCTTCCGATACAGGAATGTGTTCCACACTCTTGACGAACACATTACTAGTTTTCCCTTTGTTGGAAAATGAGCTGTATCCTAAGCCACTTTTATCATGAGCATGTTTCCCAGTGCTTAGAATTTCTTCCATTCTTTTAGATGATTTCTCGAAAGATTTCAGAATGGTCTCAAGTTCGCTTTCTCGCTTTTCGAGAGTATTAAATTTTGCTTGAAGTAGAACAAAATCAATTGTCTTGCTTCCATTTTGAGACTTAGTCTCATTTAGTTCATGAGCAAGTTGATGATTGCTCTCCACGAGTTTTTCATGCCCGACCTTGATGTTTTCACAATCAATTGACATATTTTCATAGTTTATCTTCAGCAAGTCGTTTTCTTCTTTCAGCTCTATGTTGGAAAGTTGAAGCTGAATGTTTTCATTTTTCAAGGTCTCGTGGGCTTTTTGAATGTTCTTAAATTCAATCATCATGTTTTCAAAAGTATGCGATGCATTTACTGGAATAATTGAGGCTGAGCTTACCTCATCATCGCTATCTTCTTCTTCCGGAATGCCCTATGCCATAAAGCACATATATGCCTTATCTTCGAATTCATCATCAGATGAGTCACTTTCAGTGACTACCTGAAGACATTATTCGGATTTGGATCGTGTGGGGGAGGCTTCTGATTCTCCTATCAGTGCCTTGAGCTTGTTTTTCCAAGCACGTCTTCGTTCATTCCTCTCTTGTTGCTCGGCTTCCAGCAACCTTTGAACTTTGGGATGAGGAGATTTGTTTGCATAATGTCCTGGTTTCCTACAATTATAGCACAGGTTAGCGTCACCAGAGGAAGTTTCAGTACTTACCTTGTGAACAGGCTTGGGCCTGTAGGGAGTCTTTCCAGACTGCTTGCTGAACTTTTGAACTTGTGCATGAGGAGCGCCATTTCATCTTGTGACAGGATATCGTCGTCGCTGTCAGCATTCTTGTAATTTGGATTTGATGGGCTGGGCATGCTGTGTCGACGGTTGGATACAACAGCTAAGGCTGTAGTCCTAGCGGGAGATTCTTCAGCTTTCTCTCTCCTGTCTATATCGTACTCAAATGCTTTGAGGTCAGAAAAGAGATCAAAGGTAGATATTTCACTAAGGTTACACGATACACGCATAGTTGTGGTCTTAATGTCCCATCGGGCAGGGAGAGATCTGAAAATCTTTAGGTTTTTCTCCCTTTGAGTATAAATTTTGCCCAAAGCTTCAAGTTCACCAACAATTCCAGTGAATTTGAGGTCAAGTTCCTCAAGTATTTCAGTTGGTTTCATTTCAAAAGATTCAAATTGCTGAGTTAATTTGGAAATCTTGTTTTCTTTTGAGAGCTCAGTTCCCTCACAAATCAACTTGAGTTTACCCAGATATCCTTGGCTGATTTACAGCTCTTTACCTTAGAGAATGTGCCTTTGTCAAGGGTGACAAACAGCGCATTCTTCGCAATATTGTCGAGGTTGGCATGCTTTCTTTCGTCAGAAGTCCATTGTTCGCGCTCTTTTTCAAGCATCTCAGCATGAGCTTGGCCTTCAATCCTAGGGGCCGGATTTACCTTCATTATATTGATGGGGCCATCCTGTATAACAAAAATCATCTCTTCGTGCATTGCTGCAAGATGAGCCTCCATCCTGATTCTCCAATCATCAAACTCATTAATAGAGAACATAGGAACTTTGTTGATCATTGATGTATCTATATGAGAATGTAGGAATGAAAAAGACTGTTTTTATAAAAATAAGTGATTTTGGATCTGATTCGGTTAAAAATACGACTGATTCTTTTTAGAATCAACCGCTCCGATACCACTTGTTGGCCACTAAGTATACTGGATACAGCTTGGAAAGTATTTTAAACAACAAGGCATTTACGGTTTTAAATACGAGTGCGTAGCGGAAGTCTTTAATACGATGAGATTCTTGAGGATACGACAACTCGGTGTCTGATATATACTTAAATAATCACAGTTAATAAAACAATAAAGGCAGAAGGTAAATAACACAATATTTAAAGTGGTTCGAGGTAAACCCCTCTACGTCCACTGGTCCTCCATATAGGAGTAAAAAGTTTATTATAATTACTGCGTACACAACTACGTAATTATAACAACACCTAATCAATATATCGTTTACACAGATTGATATAAAGATCTTAGCTTTCAACCGTTCACACAGATTGGTTTGAGCTAACACTTGACTAGATTCTTCACACACAGTTCTGAAGCTTTGTCTTCTTCAATGCAAGTCCGTCACACACAGTTCGGGAGTAGCAAGGATTCCTCAGTCCACACAAAGCTGACATGAGTTTGTTCAAAGATAGAACAGGGTTTGAACAACAGCTATGACTTTCTGGGCTTTAAGATGATAATGTGTTGTTCAAGGTTTGAGTAATGTATATCTATTCTATCAGAATAGCAGAAAGCTTAGGGAGATATGTTTTGCTCTGAATATTCTTGTAAGCTTTGTTCGTTTGTAAGTCATGAATATTCTGCATATTTTCTGTAGATCTTGATCTTCAAACTCTGGAGATATATATAGCCTCTGAAATATATCCGTTGAGCAAGATTCTGCGACAACTTGATATTTGACTGAGATCCGGATATTGCGAGTTTTGAAGATCTTCTGATGACTTACAGTATTTAAATACTTTATCCTTTAGTATTTAAATACTTCTTTATCAAATGGGACTTGACTTCTAGCGAATACTGAAGATTCCTTCTTGTCCTGTTTGAGGGCTGTATGGAAGGATGGCTGTATTGATATTTCGAGACAGCTTCCATACTTTAGCTTTGCGGGACTCTTAGCTGTATGATAAATTTACTGTATGGTTGGGACTGCGAGAAGTCTTCGATATAGGTTGATACTTGATCAACTTTTCGATACAGCTATTGGCGGTATTCAGGATTTGGCATATTGTCAAAACAATCTGACAATACAATCGATACATGGATTTTTTATCCCAACATCATCGATACAGGGTTTTTGTTATCCCAACAGGAGTGAATAATAGACGAGGTGAAAGGAAGAAGCTCCTGAAATTTCTCGGCGATGGCGCGAACATCATCATCCGCTGAGAGGTCGGGAGTGAGTAATTCTGATAACTTGGTCTCTCTGAGTGGGGCCGGATAATACCTCTCCATCATGAGAGTCTTGAATTGATCCCAAGTACATGATCCGTCGGTGGGCTTCAACGATAACCACCATGAATGAGCGCTCTTACCCAGATAGTAAGCCACAACTGAAACTTTATGCCCTTCGGGAAATCCACCATAGCAAATAACTTCTCGAAATGCTCAAGCCAATGAACAATGTCCGTCGGCTCAGACGAGCCCTCAAAGGTATGTGCTCTTTGGCGAGAGATGTCGCCAATAATACTTCTCACAACCCTCTCCTGCCCCTGAGGTGGCGGCGGGGGAGCCTGTTGATTCTGAGTAGCTGAGTTCTGTATCGTCTCCATGAGGTGTGCCATTTGAGTCATCTGGGCCATCATGCCCTGCATAAAAACGAGTGGGTCAACCCGAACACCCTCTGAATGAGCTGTGTCCCAGGTACGACTCCTTGACAGTGAATGATCATTTCCAGGAGAATGAGTGGTGGCGTCGCTGCTCGATGAATTAGCATTATTCCTCGCGTTCGCACGTGTATTCACATGAGTTCTCGGGGTTCGGCCCGCACCGCGGCCTCTTCCCCCGCGTCATCTGCCAGCTCTTTCCATACTGAAGTGGGAAAGTCACAAGATGATCATATATCTCGTATGAATATCACATTATGATTACGTTATGAAATGATGAAAATGAGCACACGCGCTCAAACCCAATGATTACATGAATGATCAACTGAAGTGACGAGATTATCTGATGAAATTCTTGAAATGATAATCTTGAACAAGTTAACAAGATTAATGATAAGATCCTCAAGATCAACAACTGAACAGTGAAATGAACTGAGTGATTAATGAGTTAACATGATCGACATGATCACAAATGAAAATGATAAATGAGGATTGTTGACTGTTGAATGATGAATGAGTGATTCTTATTGCCAGAAATTATACCATGGCGTCAGAAATCTTACTGTTCTTTGGTCTGAGGGGCTCGGCTCTTGCACGGGTCACACGTGACACAAAAGTACAATGATACTAGTCTGATGAACAATGATTTCAATGAGACATGACTCAGAAGGTAGTATTTAAAACCACGCTCCGATACCAACTCTGTAACACCCCAAAGTAGGCGGATATTACAGTGCCGTGGACCCCCGACTGGGACCCACCAGACGAATAAAAATTAATGACTTAAATAATATAATTGTAGTACCGAACCACATTATATCATCAAATTACTCCGATGAGGAGTTTCATTACAACACACCCAAGATAATACAAAATACATGTATATTTTATATGAAGATAAAATATACAACACTGAATAAAATGAGTATTCAAACGGAAGTCTACAGCGAAAATAAAATAAAGAAACACGAATGACTGAAAAGGACTGGGGCCCCCTACTACTAGTAGGGGTGGCATTTCGGAACCGAAAATCGAAAACCGAATCGAAAAAACCCGAAAAGAGAACTGAAAAACCGAAACCAAAGAAGACCGAACTGAAAAATAAAAAAACAGAACCGAACCGAACTAATTTGGTTCGGTTCTCGGTTCGGGGTCGGGCGGAACCGAACCGAACCGAAATGGACCGAAGTCAAATTTCAACATATTAAAATGACCTTGTTTTTGTGATTTTGGTGTGTTTTAAATTTTAGTATAATTCGTTTTCCTTTTGTAAGACCCTCATGGGTCCAAGGAGGACCCATAATATGCTCATGTAATTTGTGATTCAATTAATTTAGGTTGAGAGAATGAGCTACTGTGATTTACGATTGTTATATATTTTGAGATATTTGGAAATTGCTGTGCAACTCTAGCTTTTATCTTGAACATATATATAACTCTTGTTGGCTTGTTATTAAATATAACTTATTCTATTGTATATAATATTTGAATTTATATTGTGAAGAACCGAAAAAACATCAAACCAAATCAAAACCGAACCAAATATTTATAAAACCAAACTTAACCGAACCGAACTTCAAAAAGAACCGAACCAAACTGAAACCGAATATTTGGTTCGATTCTCGGTTTCGGTCAAAAACTGAACCGAATGGAACCGAGTCCACCCCTACCTACTAGTATCACTGGGACTCCTCGCCGTCAATGTTCTGTTCTCGTGCCTTAGCCTTGCCATGACCTGAAAACAACATCCCCCAACAGGGTCAGTTACACAGAACAACAATCCTCAAGAGTTGAACAAAATACAACAATCACATAAATGAATTAATGAATTGAGTTGAATGATGAGCATCAATGTATGCCCGAATGAAATGAGTAAGAGCACAAGTAGCCGAGTGTCCGGAGTCCCGCATATACACGCGCTATTGGCCTAGTTAGTCTCACAGTCTAATGTGTCCGGAGTCCCACATATACACATTACCATGCGCACAGTCCAATGTGTCCGGAGTCCCGCGTATACACATGACCATAGTGTGCCCGACTAAAATTCCACACATGCACCAACCGGCCATGCAATATAATTCCGGAAGATCACCAGAACAAAAATGACCAAGGTGAGGAGTAATGAATAAAATTCGGTAAGGATCAAGAACGACTCACCGAGATGAAATAATGATACAACGAGTGATAGGTTCAATGAAATGATTTTGGAACCGTCGTTCCTCGTGAGTTACATGATAGTTGATGAATACAAGTATCGACATGAACGATATATTATGAGTGAATTACATGTATGAATGAACAACAACGTAAGGAATGAATATCCTTTTAACCGAGTAAGAATTTACTTACACAATACAGGTGTTGAAATGTCCTTCCTCGAACAACATCCTAAAAAGAGATGTCGGTCTCTCGAACAACCTTGAATAACACAATTACCAATAATTCGCTCAATATACGTATCAAGCATGAATTACGACTAACTCAAAGGTCGATACAACAATATCCAAACTTATTGAGGCATTCAAACAACCACTTAGCGAACATCAACCCTTGTTTATAACCAAAACCCAAATATATCGAAACCAACTCCAAAAATGAGTAGTTCAATCCAACAGAACACCTTCGATGATATCAATATTTCCATAGGAAACCACAACCCGAAGTTACGACCACTATACTCGGAAACCCCCAAAAATAACCAAAGTCAACATCAAGGGTTCTTGATTAATTCTCCAAATGTTCATCAAATCCAAAAAACATATAAATAAATCCACAGGAATACATTTATTCAAGGTAGATAATCCATATCTAATATATTCCAACAACAATCCAAGCTTACACGAAGAAATCGGAAGGAAAATACCCAAAATCCGAAATTCTAGATCCAATAAATAATTACCTTGATTTAATGTGTTGGAGAGGATGAAATGATGATAAATCCAAATGATAAGCTTGAAGATGATGATGGATGAGTGCAGCTCGAAAAGATCTCTCCGAATCGCCCGGAATCGAAGTGAGAAGTGAAAATGATGAATCTGAGCCGGACTGTCCTATTTATAGAAATTCCGGTTTAGCGCACGCTACGACTTGATATTTAGCGTGCGCTAACGGGTTAACCGGATAGTCCAGTGAACTCTGACTGCCTCGGTAGCGTATGCTACGAACTTGATAGCGTGCGCTAACGCCCTCCCGATAGTGTGCGTTAACTCCAAATGTGAGCGTGCGCTAGCTAAATACCTGATGTCCATTGACTGAAGTCCAGAACCTCTGTCCTCTGACCTGCTCGCGATAGTGCGCGCTACGCCCAATAATCAGCGTACGCTACTGTCCCCTTAGCGTACGCTAAAGTCCACTCATAGCGTGCGCTAGGAATTATTCCAAAATCAGTCCAGTAACCACTGGACTCTGCCTGATCGGCCTTAGCGTCCGCTACACAGATTGCATAGCGTGCGCTATCCAAACTTATTAGCGTGTGCTACTTACCATTGGTAGCGTACGCTACATCAACTCGGCTGCAGTCCAGTGCCTTCTGGACTGTCAGCCTGAACCACGCTAGCGTGCGCTAATACTTGAGAGATAGCGTGCGCTACCCATACTCAATTAGCACGCGCTAATGAAGAGTACGTAGCATGGGCTACTCATCACACACAGCCAGCTACAAAGGTGCCAATGATGATTACCATGGTTCGATCCTCCAACCAGGTAGGACGACGAATAATAACTGATGTACGATATAATTACTCTGATCGGTGAATACAATGAATGAATATGAAAGATGAATGACCATTAATGAGTGAATAATTACTGAGTGACAATTACTGAATGATAATTACTGAATGATAATGACTGAATTATAACCGGGTATTACAGTTGTGGGCATATTGATGTTGTCATGTGAGTATGCATTTGTAAGTCTTTTGTAGGACCATGTCCGTATATTGTATTGATCTGATCTCAGATTAGACTGACATGATTCGTCATGGCATTGCGTATCTTGAGGTATGTCCTGTATTTCCTTCTTGGTACTTGTCTTTTGATGGACAATCGATTATCGTGTTGAGATTTGATGATGTTATCCGATGGATTGGATTGGTCAGAGTTGGTATATTTTCGTATTGGTGAGTTATGATGATGCTTTGAGAATATTGGATATTTTTTGAGGTACAATATAGATATTGAGTATGAGTTCATTGTGTAATCGAGAATACGATATGGGAAATATGGTAAGGATTATTTTGATGAGGATTTTCACGAATTGGTGAAGTTATGATGGTAAGATTTTGTTGGTAGTATTCTTACTAGTATTTTCATTGGTATGTAATTATTGACGTGATGTGATCTTTATCATTGTTGGATATTATGGCTGATCCCACCGTGGGCTTTATTTTTAGGTATTCGGAGATCGATCTTGTAGCGGTCGTGAAGAGATGAGCTTCCCGTTGCAAAAGTATTTTTAATTGTTTATTTTATCTACTGCGATTGTGTTTTAAAATGGCTTTCTAGATTTTACGAACTTGGTTTTATTTTGGAAAAATCGATTTCCTAAACTATTTTGTCAGTACGTGTAAGTTGTGACCTAAAGTATACTTTTGAAAGTGTTGAGTTTTTGGAATTTTGGCCTGGTACTTTCAATTGAGATTTTACGACAATATTTGATAAATGGATTTCCTAAGTCTCTGAGTATTTTATAAGATATTACCGCTATTAGTCTTTGGGCGTATTTGAAATGATTGCGAAAATGTATTTTAGCCACGTGAGTTCCGGCGCGGGGCCCACAGTGCTGTAATATTCCCGAATGGTTTTGTGGGTGTTACAAAAGTATGATTGTTACATAGTTAATTAAACCAGTTAATGCCAAAAACATTTTAATATAATTAAATGTATGTTTATTCCCCACATGTTTGGAAGCTTATAAATAAGAGGCGGATAGAGTACACAGAATATTATTGAATCAAGCATACATAGTATTCTGTGCATATTTCATAGCCTCATACATAAAGATTTAGTGCTCAGTTCTCGCATTATTTTCACTTTGCCGGAGCTTCATTTGTGGTGTGCTATAGTTATCAAATACGTTAGCCTTTGTATCTTTGGGGGCAATACATCTGGTCTGTCATTATTATATGGGACGTAATTGTATTGCGAAAAAATTTCAATCGCCTCAATTTTTTACAATATTTCGAGAACTTTTTACTATAATATTAATTTTCTGTTTCCAGTTGAATAGTAGTACTATTTAGTAGAGTATTATATATCCCGTTTGTTGTAATTTCCAATTTTACCGAATTTCCAATTAAACTTTTCTAACAACAATCGCAAGATAAATAATCGAAAATATCTACTGGTGTGGATGCCTCATCTGGTTCGAAGGCATTGTTCCTGATGTTGTTCCTACCATTCAAGTCCAGGTCGAGAAGCATGGAAAAAATCAGTGGAGTCGATTTCAAACGTTGGCAACAGAAGATGCTGTTTTACCAAACCACACTTTGTTTGACAAAGTACTTGAAAGATAATCCTCTAGTCATTCCTGAAAATAAAACCAACACAGAGAAATGCTTGCATTTGAAGCTTGGGGGCAAAGTGGTTACCTTAGCCAAAAATATGTCCTTAATGGGCTTAGTAATGAACTGCACAACATGTACATTAATGTGAAGTCTTCCAAGGAACTATGGGATTCATTGGAAAATAAATACAAAAGTGAAGATGCCGGAGCAAATAAGTTCGTTGTCGACAAGTTTCTAGACTTTAAGATGGTTGATATGAAAACTGTCCTATCTCAAGTCCATACAATTAATTTTGCATGAGATTCATGCTGAGGGCATGAGTCTAAGTGAATCTTTTCAGGTGGCTTGTGGGATTGTAAAATTTCCCCCGGGTTGGAAAGATTTTAAGAATTACTTGAAACACAAGGGAAAGAATATGTCTCTTAAGGATTTCATTGTCTATCTTCGTATTGAAGAATACAATCGAAACTCTGAGTCTAAGTCGGGCATGTTTTTTGTTCCGAATGGGGCTCGTGCAAACATGATGGATCAGTGCAACTCTTTCAAAATAAAAGCGCCACAAGCGACAAAAGGAAAGCTACCTGCTAAGGTTTGAAAATTTACTGACAATTGTCACAACTGTGACAAACCAAAATATATGGCTAAGGATTGTCGGAATCCAAAAATAAACGAACCGAATAAGGTTAAGTCTGTAACACCCCCAAATCCTATTGGGTTATTACAGTGCCGTGGACCCCACGCCAGGAGATCCACTAGGCGAACGTGACTAAAAATACATTAAATAACACAACAAGGGAAAATCATAGTCCCTACCATGACATCTGACACAATATTCCGATAAGGAATTTCAACGACAAAAGTGACCAAAAATGAAATGCAACAACATCCACGAACATTTGTTCGGGTAATACAACACGACAACAACTGACAAGACTGGAGTACACTCCAACTGACTGACCGACAATGAACAACTCGGACTAGTATCGCTCGAATGCCTCGTCGCCATCATCATGCCCCTGTGTCTCAACTCTCTCCTCGCAAGCACCTAAAACATGAAAAACATGTTCCGCCCCACGGTCGATCATCCAGATAATGAACAGCAAATACATGTATAACATTATATGCATACAAAGGAAGAATGAAATGGTACAATGATGATAATAATACGAGATGCTCACAAACCAAGGTAAGAACCGAGCATTCGTGAAATACTATGCCCATGGCATACTATTAATACATTCGACGAGGTTAGAACATAAATGCCCAACGGCGAATCATAATCACGAATACCACAATGAATTAAACGACTGAACCAAACCAACTGAATTTAATATGAATCATAATGCCCAAAGGCTCCAATTAAAATACCAAGACATTACAAAAGGCACGAAAGTCGTTCAAATGAAGTTAACAAATATCACAAACACTGAATTCAAAAGCGAAATTTGTATTAATGAGGGTGAAGCCGCGAAGCCGTATCACAATAAGGGCCGAAGCCACGGCATCCAGCCGTATCACAATAAGGGCCGAAGCCACGGCATCCAGCCGTATCACAATAAGGGCCGAAGCCACGGCATGAAGCCGTATCACAATAAATGATAGTGTGCTGCCTTGAGTCGGCCAACACGATGATAGTAACACACGGATAGACACCGTACTTGACAGTCCCAAATTAACACCTCGATTGCCTTAGAACGGCCAACCGATAACCATGATGCAGCGGCTGATTCCATGAATGATTAAGCACTTCGATTGGCTTAGAATGCCCAATCGCTACGAATGATACGATGAATGATTAAAATACCTCGATTGCCTTAGAACGGTCAATCGATAACAATGAAATAGTGAATAAATGAACATTTCGATTTGCCTGAGAACGGCCAATCGATGACAATGATATGAAGAATGCCTCGGCACCTTTAATCGGTGACCAACGACGAAGATGAGAAATGAATAAGCCAATGCCTTAATTTGGCCAATACGGTTGTAATGACAACCCCCAACATGAATAACGATGATCTGAACGATGTCTTAGATTGACATCAATATCAACAAGAATCGATACATCGACACCGCAAACCGGCTATCGACAATGACATTAATGACGAGTATCACAGTGCCTTGAATCGGCCATTAACGAACAATAATAACATTTGGCATAATTGCCGAAAGGTATCGTATCGAACGATCTCTTGATATCAATGAATTCATGAAGAGACTAAGTCTCGGAATGATACAACACATCCATACACCTACATGATGACATTAGCTCATTGACTAGTACAAGTATAAAACTTGCCTCAAACTGAAGGCGAGAAGGTACTTCCACGATCAACGCCCTCAATGAAATTACCGGCCGCTCGAACAACCTTAAACAACACAAAAACCAACAATTCTCTTAATACACGAATCAAGCATGATCACAACCAACTCAAAAGTCGATTCAACAATACCCGAAACTCATTGGGGCATTCAAACAAACGCGTCGTAAACATTCTCCAATCGTTTACAACCCAAAACTCAATTATATCCGAAACCAACTTCCAATGAATGATTCAAACCCACAAAACCTCGTGAATACTATCAATAATCCATTAGGAAAACTTAGAACGATATTTCAACAACATTTGGTCGAAAACCCCTAAAATTCCAAAGTCAACCCGTAAGGGTTCTTGAACAATTCCTCAATTATTCACAAATTCCGAAAATTACACCAATGAATCCGTAGAAATACATGTATCCGAGATAGATAATCCATATCTAACATATTCCAACATAATATCGATTTAACACGAAGAGATCGAAAGCAAAACACCCAAGATCCGAAATTCTAGATCCAAGAATCATTAACTTGATTTGGAGTGATGAAACTGATTTAGATGATGATTAATCCAACTTAGGAGCTTGAATAAGATGCTAGATGATTGTAGCTCGAAAAGACCTTTCCGAATCGCCCAAGCTCGTCCGAAATGGTTGAGAAATGAAGAAATGACGAAGGTTGGACGAATCCTATTTATATCATCCCGACTTAGCGCACGCTATGACTTGATATTTAGCGTGCGCTAGCGGTTTTCGGGCGATCCGGTGAGGTCTGAAATGCCTCGTTAGCGTGCGCTACGACTTGGTAGCGTGCGCTAACACCTTACCGATAGCGTACGTTATCTCAAATTGTTAGCGTGCGCTCGATGTCGATACTCAAAAGCGAAGTCCCGAGAACCTCATACTCTGCCATGCACGCGTTAGCGTCGCTACTAATGTGACTTAGCGTGCATTACCGGCCACGGTTAGCGTCGCTACTTACCACTCGTAGCGTGCGCTCACGAATTTCCCAAATCAGCCCGGTACCTTACGGGTATGCGCCTCACTTGCGCTAGCGTGCGTTAATACTGAATTATAGCGTGCGTTACCTGCACCTCATTAGCGCGCGCTAACCAGAGTGTGTAGCGTGCGCTACTTCCCAAACTGAAAATCAAAACATGAGGATGATGATGACAATAATCTCGGCTCGATCTCAAACAGTGATGATCCCAAAATACGCCGAATGGTGAACATAGTTGACTGAATATGAATGATGAATGATTATTACTTAGTGAAAAAAAATTCTGAGTGACAGTTACTGAATGATAATAAATGAATTCACAACCGGGTATTACATACCCCCCCCCTTAAAAAGAGTTTCGTCCTCGAAACTGAGGGTAAACAACTCGGGATATGAACTATCCATCACGATCTGAAAATAATAACGCCCAAATAGTCCTCGGGACCAAATCAATCGCACGCCCAAGTCCCCAAGACTTGACGTCTCGAAACACAGTGAACGATTTCCAAATTATCACGAGATCTTGAGTACAAATTATCACTTCCAAATATGAACGATTTCCAAAGGGACGAATTCTCAACAAATGACCCAAATCTCAAGATTCTCGAATATGATCATAATAAAATAGATCAACAATAAATGATCCATGATCCACGATACATTATTACGGATAGATTTACACAATCATCCAAAACAAGGTTACATCTCAAATGTACCCAACATCGATATCCTTCCATATCATCGATCTCCTCTATCTCAACGATTTAAGGTATATCCGACGATGAACTCGCCGCTAACTATGATCTCAGAAGGTCACGAGAATGAAAGTGACAAAAATGAATGATGAATGATAAATGACTACAAATCCGACAAGGATTTAAAATGACTCACCAAGGTGAATTAATAACGTCATGAGTGATAGTTCCCTGAAATGATTGGAACCGCCGTTCCTCGTGAGTTGAATGATTAATCGATAATTATGAGTCCCAATATGATTGATATATATGATGAATGAATTATATGAATGAATGAACGACAATGAAATGAATGATTATACTATTAACACACAAGAATTAACTTGTTCAAACCGGTGATGAATGTCCTTACCTCTGGCCCTCGAGGCCTGATAGGGTCCCTTGGATGATGCACGGGCTGGAGTAACGAAGTCTCTCGAGGCCCTAGAGCTCTCTTGAGATTTACTGGCGCTAGAACCCCTGCAGTATTTCTGCCGGTGTCCCTGCCTCCCACACAGAAAACAAACAATAGCTGGCACCGTACACCGGGTACTAACGTGACCTGCTGAATCACAGTTAAAGCAAACAACAGTCGAACTCGATGCCTGAGAGGAAGATGCTATCCCGGCCACGAGCAGTGAAAGCGACCCCTTGGACGTCGGAGCCCGATGTCCCTCTGAACGAGCAGGCATCCTAGTCCTCTCACCAGAAGAAACTGAAGGACGCTTCTGAGTAAGCTCCTTGAACAAAAGCTCTGCTCCAAGAGCCTTCCCGATGAACTCACTAAGTGAATTACAATTGTGATTAAACAACTGCATCCTCAACTGCGGATTTAGCCTCTTGCTAAAATACTTAATTTTATCCGCCTCAGTACGGATAATTGACGAAGCAAACTGAAGTAGTCCCTGAAACTTCTCAGCAATGACAATGACACCCTCGTCCTCGACGGATTCGGGTTTCAAAACTTCTTACAACTTGGCTTCACGAAGTGGAGCCGGGTAATACCTCTCTAATATGAGAGTCTTGAACTCACTCCAAATACAATCACGATCGATGGGTTTCACAGAAAGCCACCACGAATAAGCGCCCTTACTCAAGTAATAAGCCGCTACTGCCACTTTACTCTCTTAGGACCTTTGAACCATGTCGAAGAGTTTATCAAAATGCTCGAGCCAATGAACAATATCGGTGGTTCCAGAACCCTCAAAGGTAGGCGGCATCTGACGAGAAATATCGCCAACGATCTGATTCACTCCTCCAGTCTGTCCATGAAATGGCACCTGGCATCCCTGTTGCGGTGGACCACGAACCATCGAGGTCTGTATGGTCTCCACTATCCGCGTCATCTGAGTCATCTGGGCCATCATGCCCTACATAAATATGTATGGGTCAACCCGAACACCTTCCGAGTGAGATGCCTCCCGGGTACGACTCCCTGACAGTGAATGATTATCTGCTGATGAATGAGTAGCCTTGCTATTTGATGAATTAATGATATCCCTCGCGTTCGTGTGGGCATGCACACGAGATCCCGGGTTCCGGTCCGCACCGCGGCCTCTTCCCATGCGTCCTCTGACAGCTCTATCCATACTGAAGTAGGAAAGTCACATGATAATTATAGATTCCGCATGAATATCGCATTATGATTACGTTACAGAGTGACAATAATGAGCATACATGCTCTAACACAATGAATGCATTAATGATTTAATGAAATGATCGTCGACATTACGTCGGAGTATGATAAGATCGTATGAAACATCAAATGAGGTAATATGATTACCTGATGAAATTCCTGAAATGATTACCTTGAACAAGTTAACAAAGTTGAAAATTCGATCCTCAAGATCAACAACTGAACCGTAAGATGGGCTGAACGATTAATGAATTAACTGAAAAATGAGATTGACTGAGTGATGAGTGAATTAACTGAACGATGAGATTGACTGAGTGATGAGTGAATTACTGAGTAATGATATTGATTGAGTGATGAATGAATTAACTGAGTGATGAATGAATTATCTGAGTAATGATATTGACTGAGTGATGAATGAATTATCTGAGTAATGATATTGATCGAGTGATGAATCGAAATGATGATTGAGGATTATTAACTGATGAATGAGTTGATCCTTAATGCTTACACAAGTCACACGTGCTCCAAAACAATTAGTCATGAATCAATCATAACACTAATATCACATATATGTTTCAACAGAGCATGAAATTAATGACATGATGAATGTATGAACATAAAGAGAATCGAGTCCTTACACAGGTCATACGAAGCTTCGAGGTCTCGCGATACTAGTCTTCACTGACGACGACTCGATGAATGAATGACTCGTGCAGTCGCACTAATATTACGACTCAAAAAACCCGACTGACTAGATTGTCATAACCTGACAGTCCTACTACTACCGCGTCAGTAGGACCACATAACTCACATCTCAGGGTATCTCACAACCCAGATCTCTGATACCATTTCTGTAACACCCCCAAATCCTATTGGGTTATTGCAGTGCCGTGGACCCCACGCCAGGAGATCCACCAAGCGAACGTGACTAAAAATACATTAAATAACACAACAAGAGAAAATCATAGTCCCTACCATGACATCTGACACAATATTCCGATAAGGAATTTCAACGACAAAAGTGACCAAAAATGAAATGCAACAACATCCACGAACATTTGTTCGGGTATTACAACACGACAACAACTGACAAGACTGGAGTACACTCCAACTGACTGACCGACAATGAACAACTCGGACTAGTATCGCTCGAATGCCTCGTCGCCATCATCATGCCCCTGTGTCTCAACTCTCTCCTCGCAAGCACCTAAAACATGAAAAACATGTTCCGCCCCCACGGGGTCAGTCATCCAGATAATGAACATCAAATACATGTATAACATGATATGCATCCAAAGGCAGAATGAAACGGTACAATGATGATAATAATACGAGATGCTCACAAACCAAGGTAAGAACCGAGCATTCGTGAAATACTATGCCCATGGCATACTATTAATACCTGTTCGACAGGTTAGAACATAAATGCCCAACGGCGAATCATAATCACAGAATACCACAATGAATTAAACGACCTGAACCAAACCAGAACTGAATTTAATATGAATCATAATGCCCAAAGGCTCCAATGAAAATACCAAGACATTACAAAAGGCCTGAAAGTCGTTCAGCGGAAGTTAACAAATATCACAAACACCTGAATTCAAAACAGCCCGAAGCTGTATTAATGAGGGCCGAAGCCACGGCACGAAGCCGTATCACAATAAGGGCCGAAGCCACGGCATCCAGCCGTATCACAATAAGGGCCGAAGCCACGGCATCCAGCCGTATCACAATAAGGGCCGAAGCCACGGCATCCAGCCGTATCACAATAAGGGCCGAAGCCACGGCACGAAGCCGTATCACAATAAATGATAGTGTGCTGCCTTGAGTCGGCCAACACGATGATAGTAACACACGGATAGACACCGTACTTGACAGTCCCAAATTAACACCTCGATTGCCTTAGAACGGCCAACCGATAACCATGATGCAGCGGATGATTCCATGAATGATTAAGCACTTCGATTGGCTTAGAATGCCCAATCGCTACGAATGATACGATGAATGATTAAAATAGCTCGATTGCCTTAGAACGGTCAATCGATAACAATGAAATAGTGAATAAATGAACATTTCGATTTGCCTGAGAACGGCCAATCGATGACAATGATATGAAGAATGCTTCGGCACCTTTAATCGGTGACCAACGACGAAGATGAGAAATGAATAAGCCAATGCCTTAATTCGGCCAATACGGTTGTAATGACAACCCCCAACATGAATAACGATGATCTGAACGATGTCTTAGATTGACATCAATATCAACAAGAATCGATACATCGACACCGCAAACCGGCTATCGATAATGACATTAATGACGAGTATCACAGTGCCTTGAATCGGCCATTAACGAACAATAATAACATTTGGCATAATTGCCGAAAGGTATCGTATCGAACGATCTCTTGATATCAATGAATTCATGAAGAGACTAAGTCTCGGAATGATACAACACATCCATACACCTACATGATGACATTAGCTCATTGACTAGTACAAGTATAAAACTTGCCTCAAACTGAAGGCGAGAAGGTACTTCCACGATCAACGTCCTCAATGAAATTACCGGCCGCTCGAACAACCTTAAACAACACAAAAACCAACAATTCTCTTAATACACGAATCAAGCATGATCACAACCAACTCAAAATTCGATTCAACAATACCAGAAACTCATTGGGG
This sequence comes from Orobanche coerulescens, assembly GCA_033398695.1. Classification (NCBI taxonomy): domain Eukaryota; kingdom Viridiplantae; phylum Streptophyta; class Magnoliopsida; order Lamiales; family Orobanchaceae; genus Orobanche; species Orobanche coerulescens. The sequence continues at coordinate 125,942,611 of CM065815.1, read as the reverse complement.
CATTCAAACAAATGCGTTGTAAACATTCTCCAATCGTTTACAACCCAAAACTCAATTATATCCGAAACCAACTTCCAATGAATGATTCAAACCCACAAAACCTCGTGAATACTATCAATAATCCAATAGGAAAACTTAGAACGATATTTCAACAACATTTGGTCGAAAACCCCTAAAATTCCAAAGTCAACCCGTAAGGGTTCTTGAACAATTCCTCAATTATTCACAAATTCCGAAAATTACACCAATGAATCCGTAGAAATACATGTATCCGAGATAGATAATCCATATCTAACATATTCCAACATAATATCGATTTAACACGAGGAGATCGAAAGCAAAACACCCAAGATCCGAAATTCTAGATCCAAGAATCATTACCTTGATTTGGAGTGATGAAACTGATTTAGATGATGATTAATCCAACTTAGGAGCTTGAAGAAGATGCTAGATGATTGTAGCTCGAAAAGACCTTTCCGAATCGCCCAAGCTCGTCGAAATGGTTGAGAAATGAAGAAATGACGAAGGTTGGACGAAGCCCTATTATATCTTGTCGACTTAGCGCACGCTATGACTTGATATTTAGCGTGCGCTAGCGGTTTCTTAGGCGATCCGGTGAGGTCTGAAATGCCTCGTTAGCGTGCGCTACGACTTGGTAGCGTGCGCTAACACCTTACCGATAGCGTCGTTATCTCAAATTGTTAGCGTGCGCTGCGATGTCGATACTCGGCGAAGTCCCGGAACCTCGTCCTCTGCCATGCACGCGTTAGCGTGCGCTACTAATGTGACTTAGCGTGCGTTACGGCCTGATTAGCGTCGCTACTTACCACTCGTAGCGTGCGCTACGAATTTTCCAAATCAGCCCAGTACCTTCTGGACTGTCTGCCTCTCTTGCGCTAGCGTGCGTTAATACTGAATTATAGCATGCGTTACCTGCACCTCATTAGCGCGCGCTAACCAGAGTGTGTAGCGTGCGCTACTTCCCAAACTGAAAATCAAAACATGAGGATGATGATGACAATAATCTCGGCTCGATCTCAAACAGTGATGATCCCAAAATACGCCGAATGGTGAACATAGTTGACTGAATATGAATGATGAATGATTATTACTTAGTGAAAAAAAATTCTGAGTGACAGTTACTGAATGATAATAAATGAATTCACAACCGGATATTATAAAGTCAATTGCTCATATTGCGGAACACGGTCCTGCATCGGGAGAACTCAATGATTTTGAGATGTATGCTATGGTGTTTGAGTCCCCAAAGAGCAAGGCTATGTTGTCGAGGATTTATATCATTATGACAAGGCCACTATGGTTTTTGAAATCCCGATGGAGAACACAAAAGAGTGGTTCATTGATACTGGAGCCACTCGTCATGTTTATTCTTTTAGGAAGATGTTCTCGACATACTCTCCTACTGCTAGCAAGAAACTGCATATGGGGAATGCGTCCTCTGAAGTAGATGTATTGGAAGTGTGGTTCTAAAGTTAACTTTTGGTCAAGAACTAATGTTGAAGGATGTGTTGCATGTCCTAGTGTTTGAGTCTGAGAAATTTATTCTTAGCAAGTTTGGTCAGTTTCTAGGTATCTCGACTACGATTTGTTTAAAATGAATGTAATGGTACGCCCTGTGTTGTTGTCTCTAAATTTAATACTAGCAAGAGCACGATTTATTCGGTGTGGATATTCAGTGCAACATCGATTCCACAAGAAGGACTACATGGTGAAGTAAGAATATTTATATCGCATTAAACCAAATTTCATTAAATTCTAACCTAGTGCCAAATAATTTAATTGTTCGCGTTGTACTAATTACAATAACTAACAATAACTTTTGAGTGAATTTTAAAAAATTAGATTTTTAAATAATTTACTAGGGTTTAGAATCCACCAATGTCTATTAATTATTTTTTCATATATTAATTCCAATAAATTAACGAAATAAATTTCAAACTCAATCTCACTATTTCCCTCTAGATTTAACAATAAGTATAAAATTATTATTTAAATATAGCTTTTCCTTCACTTTATAAGCGTAATTTCTAAGTATTATATGTATCCAATTTAATGGACAATAAATAATCTAAGAAACTAACTAATATCTATAGTTGCAAAGCAACAGGGAATTACAAATGAAATAATATTCTCTTATTGAAGCGAAAATCATAAGCATTAAAACATACAATAGGAATTATTATATAAATCTTAGTAATAATTTAGACATGATTTCATTATAACCACAGTAAAAGAAAATTATTAGTCATAATAACAACACAAATAAATAAATATTCCATAATATTATTCCTCAAATATAATTTTTTTACACATTTTTTTTTTCTCTTACAATGTAATCTCCCTCTATTCTATCCACACCTCTCCTCTCTACTGAGCTATCCTCCCTACTCTGCAATAAACATGCATTGCTATTTATAGCAGTATAATGGTGCTAAGAAACAAAAATTACAATATAAAAATTATAAGATGTAATAATACATCCTACCTGCATCTTATATCCAGTGTCAATAATGCAGTAGAAGTCGTCCGCGTGAGGAGGAAAACGCACGGAAATCACTCCTTACTTTCAGTCTGATCTGCCACATACATCATCACTGATGACATGTTGACATCATGTTGACGTCATTGCTCTCAAATCCGATGCCGCCACTTGGCTCGGTATTATTGATCCATTATTTTAAATGTCCTTCAAACTTCGAGCGGTCATAACTTCTTCATACGAACTCGAATTCGGATGAAATTTTTTAAAAACGATCTTCTTGATGAGACCACTCATGTCTATATTTGGATTCTGTAAAAATGTCTCCGTTGAACCAATTGATATTTTTTGTACTTGTTGGTTAACCTGCAGATATAATCCAATTCTAATTAATTATCCAAAAATCACACAAAACTATTGAAAATTCTAAAAAAGTGAAATAACACAAATATACGATAAAATATTACAAATTATCATACAAAACACACACGCATATATATAGAATACTAATAAAAATGCTACCAAAAATGTACCAAACAATTTTCCCACACTTATCTTTTGCACATCCTCAGGCAAATCTTATACCCGAGTAAAAAGACTCATATGCTGAAAAATTCATGACAATGCCAATATCACGAGAGAACAAGTGATCATGATCGAAGTGAGATCAAAGAAAAATAGGATGCCCCATCAAATTCTAACAACTTTATTGAGATTCGAATTCAAAAAGATTCAATACCCTCATGGTGGTTATCACTCTTCACTCAAGTGTACATACATGATATTCGAAAAAAGTTCACTCATATCAAAACATAATGTGTCAATACCATATGCTTGGTCAAGAATCAAATCTCCACTACTAAAAAAGATAACTCATGCATAAATCAAAATGTCTTTCTTTTGGCTGTAACGTGGTTATCGGTATGGGTAGGATAAAGAGAAAATTATGAGGTTTGCTAGCCAGGATCAATTGTGAATTTAGATGCATTACAAATCCTACAAATAACAATCCACATTCCCTCTTTTGTATTGGAAGCTCTTAAACCATCATCCTCAAGTTATTATGTACTTCTCCAAAGTAATTGAATATCCATTTGACCATCATCCCCAAGTTATTCTGTACTTTTTCAAAGTAATTGAATATCCATTTGACAAGGTCATACTATTGTGTAAGAAAATATATGTCGATGGATCCTCTAGAAAGACTTATGTGCAACTCAATGGATAGTTCAAGTGCTATTTTCTGTATATATAGTGATTATTTTCGCACTTCACTCCCGCTTTTTCCGGTTGTTTTTTTTTTGCCTTTATTTATATCTTCTTTTCATTTGGTTCAATAATCCAATGTACTTCACACCCTTTCAGTTTCAACGAAAGCTCATCATCCCCAGAGTACTCTTATGAACTTCGATCCATATTTGTCACACATCTAGTTCACAATCAAATCTTTGATCAAATGGTATAAATAGATGAGAGTCATCAACGAGAATGGATAATGGCTAAAGTAATGTGCTTGATCAAATAAATAGGCTAAGACTCAACGGGGCTTATAAGGATAAGATATTATGGGTGGAAAATAGAAGCCAAAAATGGATTAATCCAAATTGCCTTCATATCTTAATGCAAGATCTTATAATTGTGGTCTCGAAAAATATAAATGAGCAAGCTCTAGAATGAACACAATATATTTGACCATTGTTAATTGAACAAGTAAAATTTGGCTTTGTGTCAACAGTAGGGAGAAGATTAGACCATGTGGATTGGTCAAATTGTATTAATATCCCGATAATGCAATAGTTGCGGCTCCTTTGGAGAGAGGGCCTGAAAGCTTTTCCTGAATCTTTTCGGATTCATTTGGGACCCTGCGGATCCGGTATTTTTACTACACAACAATATATATATATATATATATATATATATATATATATATATTATATGGATTGTTCTAAGTCTCAAAACTCACTAAAAAGATGTTGTGTATTGAATCCCGTACACCTCCATCCAAATTCATTATCAAAATCAATGAAACGTCGCAAAAAGTGATTTTTTCACTAATGTCTTCTCAAAAAATCGGTGCCATAATTTTCAACTTTTATATATATATATATATATATATATATATATATATATAGATAGAGAGAGAAAGAGAGAGAGAGAGAGAGAGAGAGGGATACACCCTTCTCATTCACTTAATAATAATAAACAATATTCTTATTATGTAAAAAAAATAATGGAGTAAGGGTTTAAAGAAGACTTTTCTGTTATGAAAGATGATGCTTAGCTTAAACCTTTTTGAGCCTGCAAGAAAAATAAGTGTGGCAAAACAACAAAAAAAAAATACATACCCATAGGTATAACACAAACAACCTAGATTCTCTTGAAGAGATTCCGAAGAGTCGCATTACGCTGCCATCAACAGATAACAAAAACTAAACATAGTCTTAAGTATAAAAGAAACTACTAAGATGCGCTTCAAGAGAGTTCGAAGAGTCTCCTTACGCTGCTATCAATGCTTTGATTAAACAAAATAAATGAGAAAATTACAGCAATAGAAATAACAATATAGAAATCATGAATAGATGCACGCCAGGACATTAAAAAGAAACTACTTAAGCTGCCATCATTTTCACGAATTTTTACACCCTCTAAAAGGTAAAAACAACAAGAGGAATGAAGTAGGATTTCAAAGAGAAATGAACACATTAATTTTGTGTTTTCGCACAGTGAAATCTTCCATCCAGACAATATTAGCTAGAGCTCGATCTGGTTGAGAAACAAATGCATTAAGTTTTTTGATAAGCTCTTCTGGTGTTGTTGCAATGACTATGATTCCTTAAGCGCGCTCAGAATTAAAATATTTTTCATAAGAGTAGTCGATGAAAGATAGTACACCATCAAAGAAACCATTGACATTTAACAAACCTATTGGTTTTCTATGAACATTTAGCTGGTCTCTCTTAACCACATGAAGTTCCTCGAGAGTGCGAAAACCACCGGGGAAGGGTGGTAAAGGCATTAGCATTATTTATCATGTAAGTTATGCAGTATTGCATATTCACAGCTCTAAACTCATCTCCAATGATTGCTCCGGTGATTTTACTTTCATCCAGAGGTTTTGGAATGATTCCTAATCCTTTTACTCCGTTCATATAGGCAGAAGCAGTAGCGCGCCCCATTAATCTTAGACTTCCTCCTCATAAACTACATCTCCCAATGGGGATGGCTAGTGGTTGAGTGGTGTTGCTCGGAGGCCAAAGGTCACGGGTTCAATCCCTCCAACACCACTTGTAACACCCCCGAGTTATTCAGGGATATTACAGCGCCGTAAGCCCCGCCGTGGGACCCACAAGGCTAAACATACGCGGAACCATAAATTTTGACCGATAAGGTCTACACACAATGGGATGAAAAACAATACAAAGGTATTCAAAACATCACCAATGTATTCATAAACATCACAACTCGAATCAATACTTCGGCAAACACAGGCCGGAACATTAAGGAAAACGGAAAACAATACTCGAGTATTCAATAGCCAATCCAGTACAACAACAGTGAATGGGAAACTCCAAACATAACTGGAAGAAATACACAGTATCACACTTGCCCACCATCTTCATGCCGACCCGATACCTGCCTGTCCGCTCTCTTGGAACCTGAAATACATAAAACGTATTTCCCCCATAAGGGGTTAGCCGTCGAATAGCTAGTGCAAGAATATCAAGTATGAAACACAATACTTCTCGTCAATAAAGTAAATGTAACCGTCAATTCATCAATTCAAGACTAGCATTCCGGAATAACTAAAATCTCATCGTGCCACATCAAGACGTATATGAATGCCGTAGAAACGGTTCGTTCATATCATACGCCGTTACATGTAGGAATGCCGTCAAAACGGTTCGTTCATTACATGTCAACAATACATATATGAATGCCGTAGAAACGGTTCGTTCATATCATGCCATCAATACTTCTTACTTTCAAATTCGAGAACGTACAATCATAATTATATACTTGCCTTTGAGACATCTAGGAAACGAACGGAAAAAGGGGTATGAGATCGGTAGGTCCAAGCACGCGCTTCCGGCACCTAAACGATTCGCAAGGAATATGATAATAAATTATCCATATTCAAATTACGAAGAAACCCCGAAACCCGTCTACGATTCGTAAGGATGTACGGATAATCGACTAGAGGTTGGAAAATCGTCCAAAATCTCACAAGTCCGAAAACGGTACAACCCAAACCATAAAATCGTAGGAAAAGCATGCATACGGTATAGATACATCATAATCTCAAGGTTCTCAAGCTTCCAAACGGATAAATCGGACGAATCGATGAAAAACCCCAAAATTCCCAAAAAGTAGGGTTCTAAGTATTTTTACCTTGATTCGGACGTTAGGAGGAATTAGATGTTGAGAAATCCTTGTTCTCCTACCAAGTATGTTGTTGTTAGAAGGAAGATTGCTTCCAATCGCCCAAGATCGTCTCTCCCGAGTGATTTCCGTCGAAAAGGAGTGAAGTAGGTGAGAAATGACGAAATGGAAGTCAACTGTCATATTTATATACGCCATCTAGCGCACGCTACACCTCCTTCATTAGCGTGCGCTAAGCGAAGTCACCGGATAGTACGGTGGCCTGCAGGCTCCGTTAGCGTGCGCTAATCGTCTGCCTCTAGCGTGCGCTAGTCGAAAATGTGGCGTTCAGTACTGGAGTCCAGAACTCACTGTCTCTGCCCTGCTCCAACTTAGCGTGCGCTAGCTCTATGATTTAGCGTGCGTTATGCAATAGCTTTAGCGTGCGCTAGCCGAAGCCTAGCGTCGCTACGATATTCCGTAAAACACAACTTCACGCCTCTGGCGGCCAGCCCGGTAGCGTGCGCTACGGACGGATGTTAGCGTGCGCTACTAACCACGAATAGCGCGCGCTAACAACTCCTAGCGTGCGTTAATCCGTCAGTCCAGAGAGCAGTTCGAAATACTGGTTCTGACCTGACTGATCCTCTTAGCGCGCGCTACGGCCCCAAAGCTAGCGTGCGCTAATCAAGCAGAATTAGCGTGCGTTAGCCTAGGCCTAGCGTGCGTTATATCTCTGGCCCAGAACATTTCCGCAAGGTCCAAACGACATGATCAAAACCAAACGAGATACGGAACTCAAAAACAATATTAACAACATCTCCAAGCATTTACAGAGCGACAAAATAAGGAGGATGACAGAGTCAAATAGTCAATAAGAGTATGGGTATTACATTCTCCCCCTCTAAAAAGAAGTTTCGTCCCGAAACTTAAGAAATAAATAGTTCGGGGTATTCCACCCGCATCTTCTCTTCCGTCTCCCAAGTTGCCTCCTCGACTCCATGTCTCGACCATTGCACTTTAACCAGTGGAATGGTTTTATGCCGGAGTTGCTTCTCGTGACGCTCAAGGATCTTCACGGGTTTCTCCGGAAAGGTAATATCCTCGGCTACGTTAATCTCACTGTAGTCGATGATGTGGCTCGGATCTGGCACGTACTTTCTCAACTGAGACACATGAAAAACACTATGGACGTGACTCAAAGCTGGAGGCAACGCCAAGCGATAAGCTAAATCTCCAACTCTGTCCAAAATCTCGAAAGGTTCGATATACCTCGGACTAAGTTTCCCCTTTTTCCCGAAGCGGAAAACTCCACGGGTCGGCGACACCTTGAGTAAGACATGATCCCCCACTTCAAACTCCAAAGGTCGACGACGAGTATCAGCATAAGATTTGACGACTGCAGGCGGTTAGCAATCGATCTCGGATGATAGAAATCTTTTCCTTAGTCTCCATCAACATATCCGGCTCCGTTCCAACTAGCTCGGAAGCCTCGTCCCAACACAATGGGGACCTACATCATCTACCGTAAAGTGCCTCGAAGGGTGCCATTTTGATCGACGCATGCCAACTATTATTGTAAGCAAACTCGATCAACGGCAAGTGAAGCTCCCAATCATTACTCCAGTCTAAGGCACAAGCCCGTAACATATCTTCCAATGTCTGAATCGTCCTCTCTGTCTGTCCATCCGACTGAGGGTGAAAAGAAGTGCTCAATCTCAACTCAGTGCCCAAAGCCTGATGAACGGCCTGCCAAAAGTGCGATACGAAACGGCCGTCTCGATCAGAAACAATGGTCTTGGGGGCACCGTGTAATCTCACGATCTCAGCAATAAAGGTTCGAGCCAGTCTATCCGGTCCCCAAGTATCCTTAATACCCAAGAAGTGTGCTGACTTAGTCAACCGATCGACAATTACCCAAATCATATTCATTCCGGCTCGAGTCCTCGGCATGCCAGTGATGAAATCCATAGAGATGTCTTCCCACTTCCACTCGGGAATGGGGAGCGGCTTCAACAACCCCGCTGGTCGTTGATGTTCGATCTTGACTTGTTGACACGTCAAGCACCGTAGTACAAACTCCGTAACATCTTTTTTCATATTATTCCACCAAAAATTACGCTTCAAATCTTTGTACATCTTGCTCGTCCCGGGGTGGATTGAGTAAGGCGTAGCATGAGCTTCTCGGAGAATTCTCTGCCTCAACTCTAAATCGTTCGGAACACAAAGCCTGCCCTGGAATCTCAGAATACTATCCTCGTGAACCATAAAGCCAGGAGCTTTTCCTTTAATTACGTCTTCCTTCAGTTGAGAAATCATCGGGTCACTCCACTGCTTCCCTTTTATGTCATCAACTAAGGACGATGTAATTTCGAGAGTACACAACTGTCCCTGTACTCGCTGAAGCCAAACTTCTATCCCTTGCTCAATTAAATCCTGACGAATTTTCGTCTGAGATGTAAGAACCTCGAGCATTTGAAGAGATGCCGATTTGCGACTCAAAGCATCCGCAACGACATTAGCTTTTCCGGGGTGGTAAAGAATTTCCAAATCATAATCCTTTATCAACTCTAACCAACGCCTCGGTCTCATATTCAGCTCCTTCTGACTGAAAATATACTTCAGGCTCTTGTGATCGGTATAAATCCGGCACAGTGAGCCATACAAATAGTGCCGCCAAATCTTGAGCGCGAAGACAATTGCGGCCAATTCCAAATCGTGAGTAGGATAATTCATCTCATAAAGCTTTAATTGTCGTGATGCAAAAGCTATCGTCTTATCATGCTGCATAAGTACCACCAGGACCTTGACCCGAAGCATCACTATAAACTGCAAAGCCCTCACTACCATGTGGTAAAGTTAAAATCGGTGCTGAAGTCAAACGCCTCTTCAGCTCATCGAAGCTCTGTTGTCTCTCATCCGTCCAAACATACTTTTCGGTCTTCTGGAGTAATTTCGTAAGCGGCCGAGCGAGTTTCGAGAACCCCTCTACAAACCGACGGTAATACCCAGCAAGGCCCAAAAAGCTACGAACTTCCTTAACATTTTTAGGCGGTGCCCAATCTAGCACTGCCTCAATCTTCTGCGGGTCTACACGAACCCCTTCGGCCGAAATCACATGGCCGAGAAACATAACTTCTTCCAACCAAAATTCGCATTTCGAGAATTTAGCATAGAGATGCTCGGTTCTCAAAATATCTAAAACCAAACGCAAGTGTCGGGCATGTTCCTCCTTATCTCGAGAATATATCAAGATGTCATCAATAAAGACGACTACACACCTGTCGAGGTACTCGATGAATATCTTATTCATTAACTGCATGAACACTGCCGGTGCATTAGTCAACCCAAAAGGCATGACTACAAATTCATAATGCCCGTATCTCGTCCGAAATGCCATCTTCGGAACGTCAGACTCCCTCACCCTGAGTTGATAATATCCGGATCTTAAATCAATTTTCGAAAAGCTATGACCCCTTGCAATTGATCAAATAAATCGTCTATACGAGGTAGAGGGTATTTGTTCTTGATGGTTACTTTGTTCAGCTCGCGGTAGTCGATGCACAAACGTAGTGAACCATCCTTCTTCCTCACGAAAAGAACAGGCGCGCCCCAAGGCGAAGCGCTCGGTCTGATGTACCCTTTTTCCAGAAATTCTCCCAACTGATTCTTCAATTCTTGCATCTCGGAAGGTGCCATCCGATAAGGTGCTTTAGAAATCGGGGCCGCATCCGGCTCTAAATCCACGGAAAAATCTATCTCTCGGTCTGGCGGTAATCCCGGTAGTTCATCCGGAAAAACGTCGGGGTACTCACTAACAACCGGAATCGAAGAGAAATCGATTTCGTTTCCTTCCGTTTTCAAGGCATAACACCAATAGCCCGTACAACCTTTATTCAAAAGTTTTACGGTCTTCATGGCACTGATAAGCAACTTGGATAGTCCCGACTTACGCCCCAAAAATGAGTACTCGGATCCGTCTTTAGTCATCATGGTGATAACCTTGGTACGGTAGTTCATAATCGCTTGATGATTATCAAGCCAATCCTCGCCGAGGATCACATCCTCGCCCTCTATATCAACTACAATCAAATTCGATAACCATTCCATACCGGATATACTCACCGGAAAATCTCTAATCTCCCGATTCCCCACAATCCTATCCCCGCTGGGCAGTTTCACGATAAAGGGATCGCAAGCAGTTAAACAAGTTATATTCAAACGGCGTACACATTCCAAAGATATAAAAGAATGTGTAGCACCCGTATCAAACAGTACACGGACTGGATAAGATAAAACATGGATGGTACCTGAAGCCACCGCTGCATCGGGCTCGTCTGTTCGACGCATCTCATAAACCCGAGGTTGTACCGAACCGACGCTAGAATTCCCCCCTCCAGCATTCTGACCACGTCCCAGGACCACGAAGTCGCCGAGGTTGACCAGCTGGGGCGGAAGCCCGAGTGTCCAAGGTCTGATTTGGCTCGGAACAATAAGCCGCCCTATGTCCCATCTGTCCGCACGTGTGACACTTCAATGGTGGAAAGTTGCATTCCAAACTGACGTGGCCTGGACGGCCACAATTATAGCAAGTCACCGTGCGATTTGTGGTGCCCGGAGTAGGACGGTAGCCCCTCTTTCCTTTATTAGAACGTGACATTGTCCGCAAAAGCGGCTAGTCGTCTGTGACTTCAAAGTTGCCACCTTTAGAGCGAGAAAAACTTCCCGCGACTTTACGCTTCTTCGGTTCTTCAACGGTATCATTGTCGGGGCTCAACATATCATGGGCTAAAGCTCGTCACGATACTCTTTCGGTGTGGTACAAGCAAATCCGGCCATATACCGTAAGTCCAAATTCATCCGCATATCAAAATAACGGATCTTATCACGCTCGTTACGCACTTGATCCTTCACGTGGATCAATTGTTGGTTGTACTCACGATCGCCGCGATACGGGAATATCTTGAGGTTTAGCCTCGAAAAGGCTCGGATTCGGCTCTCTCGCACCGGCGAGGACAAAACTCGGCCTCCAAGAGTTCCTTAAATTCATCCCACGTGGCAATGCGATCCTGTGGCTTGATGACCTTCCACTGTGTAGCGGCCTCCTTGGTGAGGAAATCTTGAGCAATCGGTACTTTCCTCACTTCGGGCAATCAACCGCCTCGAAAATCTTTTCCAATTCCGCTTGATCTTCCCACCTAACGGGTCCGTGGCACCGCCAAACTGTGGAGGGTGCATACGGATTACATTCTGAAGTAAGGCATCCGTGTTCGGGTTCGGATTATTCAGCTGAACAGTTTGGGCCAAGATAGTCATCTGAGTAGCTAATTGTTGAAGTGCATTCACCACTCCAACGTCCGCGTTATTCCCCTGACCGTCGATCGTCGTGCGACTCTCGGTGTCGGGATGCACCGATTCGACAAAGCGGGGTTGGTCGACCCGCAATCGGCCGATGGAAACGGCCGCGCCACGACCTCTTCCACGTCCACGGCCACGACCACGGCCACGGCCCCTACCAGCTGACATACTGAAGAACACACAAGTCACGTAAGCATAATTCAATTACACGTCATCAAAGTGACCGATTCTCACGAATACCGACAAAATGAAGTAAAATAAATATTGAAACACTAGAAGAGTAAGAGGTCTTACAAGTACCGGTCGCACTGTGATGATGGCAAAGTAGTGATACTGCGGACAAAAGACAACTCGATCGACCCAAAAGACCGACAGCCTAGGTATCCATAGACCTAAGCTCTGATACCATATTCTGTAACACCCCCGAGTTATTCAGGGATATTACAGCGCCGTAAGCCCCGCCGTGGGACCCACAAGGCTAAACATACGCGGAACCATAAATTTTGACCGATAAGGTCTACACACAATGGGATGAAAAACAATACAAAGGTATTCAAAACATCACCAATGTATTCATAAACATCACAACTCGAATCAATACTTCGGCAAACACAGGCCGGAACATTAAGGAAAACGGAAAACAATACTCGAGTATTCAATAGCCAATCCAGTACAACAACAGTGAATGGGAAACTCCAAACATAACTGGAAGAAATACACAGTATCACACTTGCCCACCATCTTCATGCCGACCCGATACCTGCCTGTCCGCTCTCTTGGAACCTGAAATACATAAAACGTATTTCCCCCATAAGGGGTTAGCCGTCGAATAGCTAGTGCAAGAATATCAAGTATGAAACACAATACTTCTCGTCAATAAAGTAAATGTAACCGTCAATTCATCAATTCAAGACTAGCATTCCGGAATAACTAAAATCTCATCGTGCCACATCAAGACGTATATGAATGCCGTAGAAACGGTTCGTTCATATCATACGCCGTTACATGTAGGAATGCCGTCAAAACGGTTCGTTCATTACATGTCAACAATACATATATGAATGCCGTAGAAACGGTTCGTTCATATCATGCCATCAATACTTCTTACTTTCAAATTCGAGAACGTCTGATCATAATTATATACTTGCCTTTGAGACATCGAGGAAGCGAGCGGAAAAGGGGTATGAGATCGGTAGGTCCAAGCACGTGCTTCCGGCACCTAAGCGATTCGCAAGGAATATGATAATAAATTATCCATATTCAAATTACGAAGAAACCCCGAAACCGTCTACGATTCGTAAGGATGTACGATAATCGACTAGAGGTTGGAAAATCGTCAAAATCTCACAAGTCCGAAAACGGTACAACCCAAACCATAAAATCGTAGGAAAAGCATGCATACGGTATAGATACATCATAATCTCAAGGTTCTCAAGCTTCCAAATGGATAAATCGGACGAATCGACGAAAAACCCCAAAATTCCCAAAAAGTAGGGTTCTAAGTATTTTTACCTTGATTCGGACGTTAGGAGGAATTAGATGTTGAGAAATCCTTGTTCTCCTACCAAGTATGTTGTTGTTAGAAGGAAGATTGCTTCCAATCGCCCAAGATCGTCTCTCCCGAGCGATTTCCGTCGAAAAGGAGTGAAGTAGGTGAGAAATGACGAAATGGAAGTCAAGCTGTCATATTTATATACGCGATCTAGCGCACGCTACACCTCCTTCATTAGCGTGCGCTAGCGAAGTCACCGGATAGTACGGTGGCTTCTGCAGCTCCGTTAGCATGCGCTAATCGTCGCCTCTAGCGTGCGCTAGTCGAAATGTGGCGTTCGATCGGAGTCGTAACTCACCGTCTGCCCTGCTCCAACTTAGCGTGCGCTAGCTCTATGATTTAGCGTGCGTTATGCAATAGCTTTAGCGTGCGCTAGCGAAGCCTAGCGTCGCTACGATATTCGAAAACACGGCAACTTCACTTGCCTCTGGCGGCCGGTGGCGTGCGCTACGGACGGATGTTAGCGTGCGCTACTAACCACGAATAGCGCGTGCTAACAAGTCCTAGCGTGCGTTAATCCGCCGATCGAGAAGCGATTGAAATCTTGGTTACGACTGGCGATCCTCTTAGCGCGCGCTACGGCCCCAAAGCTAGCGTGCGCTAATCAAGCAGAATTAGCGTGCGTTAGCCTAGGCCTAGCGTGCGTTATATCTCTGGCCCAGAACATTTCCGCAAGGTCTAAACGACATGATCAAAACCAAACGAGATACGGAACTCAAAAACAATATTAACAACATCTCCAAGCATTTACAGAGCGACAAAATAAGGAGGATGACAGAGTCAAACAGTCAATAAGAGTACGGGTATTACACCACTAGGTCAGGTTTGTGAGTAAAAAAAAATAAAAAAACTACATAAATGCATTTTTCTCCTAAGGTACGACCCAAGTTGTGGGCTGCTTCAATAAAGCAAGCCTCTTTCCCATGACTAGCTCCATCAAAAATGTAGATTGAGTTAAATATTTTTTGCGGAAGATGATGATTCTATTTTTATTTTATGAAAAGAAAATTATTTTAGAGAGAAAAAGAGAAAAATTCAAGTTTGAGGAATGCAGAAAATAAACAAATGCAATATTTATTTATAGATGCAAAGTAAATTGAAAATATTATCAAAATAGTGACTGCATTAATTGCGCTTTAACGACTCAATAGAATAATGAATGCATTTATTGTGTATTGAAAATCTGACAAAACGACAAAAAATAAAAATACTCACACGTATGTATAGTAGTTGTGATTGTAGCTCACATATTCCTCTGAGTCTACGTTCAGAAATGGCTTAAACGCCTTATATGTGTCGGGATAAGCTTTTCATCTAATTTTCTTACAAAGGCAAAAAAGGACTTTTAACATCAGATTTCCAATACGGTGTTCATATTCTAGTTTGAATTTAGTCCACAAATATCGAATCCCGTAATGTACGAATCCAGTAATAAAACAACAATCGGCACCACAATCCAATCTCTCTCTCGTCCCAAAAAAAACTTTCTCTCTCTGTCGCAAAACCCGACGGTCCCAACCAGAACCCATCGCCGGCGAGAAAATGTCCAACTCCGACTACGACAGAGAATCCGACCACGATAGAAGTTCCTCACACGATAGTGACACCCAATCTGAAGAGGTTTTCGTCAATGAGCCGCCGGTTAGTGCAATTTAGTCACACATGGTCGTGCCCATGATGGTTGTTCATCGTCTCATGATGGTGCTGAAGACGATGACACCATTGTGTGCATGATGGTCTTTCGTGGGAATGATGGTTTACAGACGACGAGCATCGATCGTGTGAGCCGTCGTGGGCAAGAATACCAAAGGAATCAGCCTTGCACATGATGGTCTACAAATGACGGGCATCGATCGTGTGAGCCTTCGTGGGATACATGATGGTCTTCACACGACGGGCATCGATCTTATGCAGGACAACGTGTGCAATCAGAAGCCTTTTTTGTTCGTTTTCTTAGGTATTCTATCATGGTTCTTAGGATTTGTATGTCTATATTGCAGACTGCTTGCGTATCGAAGAGACCCACATTGCGCTTTGTTAAACGACAAGTCAATCTTTATATATGGGAGGCGGTATTTAAAGAGATAATTGAGGCACTAAGAATTATTGATCGCAAGTTTGCAGTTGGTGAGCGAGCTAGCGAGAGCTTGACCGAGGGGGTCCTTGGGCGTTTGATTAAAGTGAGGATAAATGGGAGTACAAATACTGCCCTACATCATTTGATTTCCCGTCAGTTGAAGGGTCATCAAATCCCCCCGGACGAGTCGTGGTTTCAGGTTTGCGGGAGGACCATTCGTTTTATGGCACATGATTTTGCCATGATCACTGGATTGCACTTTGGAAGCTCTACCTTCAATCTACAGGACAACCATCTCCTTCGGTCTGACGGTATTTTCCACAGAATACTCCATGGCAAAAATATTAAGGTTAGTGTTCTGCGAAAGAATTTCAATGATCGAGATTTGGGTAGAGACATAAGAAATTATGTGAAGGTATCTAATTTGCTGATACACTACTACTTTATCCTATGCCGTGATGACATGATGGTCGAGACATGGGCATGGGCATTAGTTGAGGATTTCGAACAGTGGGATATGTTCCTTTGGAGTTCTTACGGCTTTGGGGTTTTGTCTTACTATATAGACAATGTGGTCATGAAGGAGGGGCAGGAACATAAAGAGTATCACTTCTATAGTCCGGTTTGGGCTTTACAGATATGGTCATTCGAGATGATTCCTTCATTGGGAGAATTGTGTGTAATTCGAGATAAATATGTCCAAGTTCCCCGGTGTTTGATGTGGAGTACAAGGAAGATGGAATATGATTTCACTCATTTTTTCGACGAAAAGGTACGTAAATTTATAAAAATATTTTCTTGTGACTTCACTTATTTCTTCAACGTTGTGTGATTTTACTCCAATGGTATGCCTTAATGACTTGTTTTGCAGCACAATGTACTTCCCTCTTTACCGCATCTGGAGGAGGATGAGGATGAGTACTACTACCTTAGTTTTGAGAATGGCTCGCCATACCATGTTAAGTTCATAAAGCCTATACGAATAGAACAGAAGAACAAGGAGGATTAGCCTACGCCGAAGCCGAGAAAGAAAGTTATAGATAGGTTGAAGAAGGCTGCAGGGAAAATAATTACACATGAGCCGTCACATAAAGTGTCGAAGCGACACCGACAGAGTACCCCACCAGTATATGGTACAGAGATATATGTCCAGGGCTACCAAGAGAGGCAGCCAGAGAGGGTGTGTTGTATTCATTGACATCCTTGTTTGGACAACGCCTAGGACACGAGCAGGGATGAGTACTTCGATCGCCGTTGGAAGGCGATCTTGCACGACGAGTCTGAGACAGGATTTATTGCTCGAGTTTCTCGTCGGGTCCTTTCTGGGGTCGTGGATTTCTTCGGACCTACGCATAGAAGTTCTAGGTGTTGGGATTCGGTTATTAAAAACGAGTTACGCATTAGAAAACAAGCCGGTCCAACCGGATAAAACCAAACCCCTAAAACGGATCGAGCAAGCATCGTATAAACGAATATAAATTTATGAAGATAAATTAAGAAGTCATACACTCGTAGACCTTTGATAATATTTTCTTGAACGAAAAATTCCCGAGCTAAGCTTTGATCGTTTCCGGCCACCAACACATATACGGATCCAATTTGTTCTAGCTTGATGAATGGTCAAATATCGAATATTTCCGAGTGTCTCTATGTTATCACGCATCGGATATTGATTGGTAAAATTGTATATCAATTCGACTACCTACAACATAAGCATATGGTATGTTTTGCATCTCCTTCTTCTCTGTGTCACTTGTGGGGCACTGTACTGAGCTGAGTTTCATGTGCCCTGCAAGTAGAGTGCTGACTGGCTTCGACTTTCTCATACTAAATCTTTTAAAAAAATTCTCAATGTATTGTTCTTGAGATAACCAGAGTTTCTTGCTTTTCCTATCCATGAAGATCTTCATTCTAAGGATTTGTTTAGCTGCGCCTTAGTCTTTCATCGCAAAAGGCTTACTTAGCTCTTTCTTTAGTTTGTCAATTTTGCTGGAATCATGGCCTGTAATCAGCATATCATCAACGTAGAGTAACAGTATGATAAATTCACCTCCTTTGAACTTGTTGATGAAAACATAATGATCTGAGGTAGTTTTGTTGTAGCCATGGTTATTCATGAAGGACTCAAACTTCATGTACCTCTTTCGAGTAGCTTGTTTCAAGCCATACGAGCTCTTCTTCAATATGCACACCCGGTTCTCTTTTCCTTGAACTTTGAAACCTTCAGGTTGGTCCATGTAGATTTCCTTGTCTAAATCTCCATGTAGAAATGCGGTCTTCATATCAAGTTGTTCAATCTCCAAATCTAAACTGGCATCAATTGTGAGAATAACTATGATTGAGGACATCTTCACCACTAGTGAGAAATCTCTTCAACATCAATACCCTTGTTTTGACTAAAATGCTTCACAACCAGCCTCACCTTGTACCTCGGTTGTGAGCTTGTTCCTCAGTCTTCAGCTTGTAGACCCATTTATTTCTCAGTGCTCTATTTCCAACTTGCAACTCAACTAGGTCGTAGGTGTGATTATCTTCCAAGGATTGCATTTCCTCTTACTTGGATTTTAACCACTTTTTGTTTTGATTATTTTACATGGCCTCTATGAAACTTTGTGGTTCTCCTCCACCAGTTAGCATTACAAACTCATGTGGACTATATCTGGTAGAAGGTTATCTTCTTGTTGTTGACAAACTGGCTGTAGGGACATCATCTTGTACAGGTGTATTTTGATTGTCACCTGCTTCATCAACCGCATCATCATACTCTGGTTGGGTATCTCCCCCGTTATTTTGAATCGTCGGTGAAAGAACTGGATCTAAGTTGATAGGAACTTCTGAATTAGATTGAGGTTTTTCTTTGACTTCATCAAGAACCTGATCTTCAAGGAATACAACATCCCTACTTCTGATAACCTTCATGTTAACTGGATCCCATAATCTGTAACCAACTCTTCATGGCCATATCCTATGAAGATACAAAGTTTAGTTTTATCATTGAGTTGGATCTTTCATCTTTTGGAATATGTACGAAAGCCCTACAGCCAAACACTCTCAAGTGTTTGTAAGAAACGTCTTTCCCTGACCAAACTCTATCTGGAATGTCACCACCCAGAGGAGTTAATGGGGAAAGGTTGATTAAGTCAACTGCTATCCTCATAGCTCCACCCCAAAATGATTTTAGCAATTATGAATGGTATTACATATATATAATTTTTCACAAATTGTGTTCATGGGGTCTATGGGATGCTTTTATCAAGCTTGATACCACGGTTATTACAGTGTTGTTCAAATGGTCCTTGGTATTCACCACTGTCGTCTGCATGAACACACTTCAGTCTCCTTCCCATTTCTCTCTCAACTTTTATTTGAAAATGCTTAAAGACATCTAATATTTGGTCTTTTGTTTTCAAAGTAAAGCACCACACTTTTCTCGAAAAATCGTTAATGAAAGTGACGAAGTACAAGCACCACCAAGAGTCCTGTCTCTCATATAGCACATGTCTGTGTGCACCAAATCAAGAGGCTGAGCTCCTCTTGAGGGAGAGAAGCTTGTGAATGCAACTCTGTGTTGTTTCCCAGCAAAACAATCAACATATATTTCTAAGTGCACACATTTTACCTCAGGGAGGAGGTTCCTTCTTGCCAAGATTTGAAAACCTTTCTGGATCAAGTGTCCGAGACTTTATGCCACAACTCAATGGAGGGATTTTGTCGAATGTGTTTACCTCCCCATTGGATAATTTTGCATGCATTAGGTAGAGAGAATTTTGTTTTCTATCTCGTGCTACAATAAGAGAACATTTGATTAGTTTTCATTTTTCCTTCGCCGAAGTGGTTGATGTACCCATCATCGTCGAGCTTGCCAACGAAAACAATATTAAGTCTGATATCAGGAACATGTCGTTCACCTTTTAAGATAATCTTACATCCAGTATCAGTAAGCAGGACAATGTCTCCTATACCAGCAAATTCAGTCACACTTTGATTGGTCATTCTGACTTTGCTAAAGCTACCACTAGTGTAGGATACAAACATATCACGATATGGTGTAATGTGATAAGATGCACTTGAATCTACGATCCAGTCTATTTGTTGGCATGACATACTAATAAAGGTGTCATCACAAACCATGATGATATCCCCATCAGCTGCAACCGCTGTCACATCGATTTCAGTATTTTTCTTATTTTCATGCTTTTGTTCTCTTTTTTTTTCTTTCTACAGTCTCTTTTGTAATGGTCTAGACCACCACAATAATGGCATTTGAAGACTTTTCTAGGTTTAGACTTCCCCCGAGATTTCTCTTGTACATTTATAACTTTTATTTTTACTTCTCACTCGATCAATATTTTCAACAACCATTGCCTTTGTCTCAAAGGAACGATCTTGCTCTTTACTTATAGATTCTTCATTGAGGATACGATCTTTGACCATTTGTAAAGTCAATGCTCCGTCTGGAGCCAAGTTGCTAATGGACACCATAAGAGTGTTTTAACTATCCTGCAACAAACTCACTAGCAATAAAGCAACAACTTCATCATCAATGAAAATTTTCATATTGATGGATTGATTGATAAGACCCTGATATGCATTTAGATTCTCCATCATATTGTCACCCTCCGTATACCGTAATCGAATAATTTTTCTGATGATTGAAGCTTTATTTAAGGTATTTTTCCTCTCAAACATAACTTCAATTTTCTTCCGAAGCACGTTAACTTTTTCTTCATTAAAAATGATGAAAAATACTATGTTCAATGAAGCGCATGATGTAGCCAACAGTCTTCCTATGCATGATTTTCCACTCAACATCATTTGTTTCTTTTGGTTTGGCATCACACGGTAAATAGAGATCCTTACAATATAGAAGATCCAACATGCTTGGTTTTCAAATTGAGTAATTTGATCCGTTCAATTTGATCATACCACCAAGAGACGACAATTCCTCCATTTTTAATCCGCCTTCTCAACCAACCTGTCCCTGATACCACTTATTGGAAAAAATACACTTGTTTAGAAAAATAGTGTCAAGATAAATGACACTTGCACACCAGAAATTAGGATAAATATTTTTCTACTAGCTGAATTTAAGAAAATGGATATTGAAAAATAAACAAGGCACAAGAATTTTAAGTGGAAAACCCAAATTGGAAAAAACTACGGGTGGACGTCAGTTCGAAAACTTCCACTATGACTATAGTAGACTTAAAAAATTCTCCCTAAACTGTATAGGGAATACAATCTCCCAAGAGATATCTCCCAGAATATAATATCTCAAGCGTTTAACTTAGAATGACTAAGAAAAATATGAAACTCTTTTTGAGGGAGATAGAAAAATACTCTCTATTTTCTCTCATTATCTTCTCTTAACTCTATTTTTCTTACTCTTGCAATTTATTGCACTCTTGGATTGCCGTTGTTGCCCCCTTCCATCAGGTAGACTTCAGCTAAATCTATAGCCAAATTAAGTTCCAACTTTCTTCACCTATAGTCATCCTACAACCATAATTATAGAATCGAATTCACAAAGAGAGATTAGGTTGAAGACTGTGGTCTGTTCATGCACCTTTATTGCTGCTAATTTCAAAAGTTGTTGGAACATTCTTCACACTTTCCAGCTGCCTAATTGATTTCAAAGTCACCACTCTACTGTGGCAATTTTTCTCCATTTCTCCACAAGCTTTGTCAATATTCTTGTACTTGTGGAGCCTTCTACACGGGGTAGAAATTTCAACATAGCATGTGATGCAGCAAGCGGAAGCAAATACGTATTAATTCGTTGATTCTTAGAATATCTGGATGAATACACAAATGTGATTAACGTTTAATTCTGTTGATTCGATATGAATACCGGAAGAACAACGATGAAAATACGAACAAAGGAATAAAACTCAATATATTTCTATTTCATCAAAAACTCCTTACAATGTTCTTCAGACGACTATTTATAATAGATAAAACATGATAACTGCCCACTAACCTCATTATCATGATAACTACCCACTAACCCATTATCATGATAACTCTCACTAACCCCATTATCATGATAATTACCCACTAACCCATTATCATGATAACAGCCCACTAACCTCATTATCCCCACGCCCACTAACAATTATTTAAAACATAAATAAAACCCTAACAACTATTAAATATAAATATAAATATTAAATACAATCTAATCTCCATCATTCTCTCCCTCTTTAAAAAGATTCGTCCTCGAAATGAATCTAATCTCCAGCAGTGTAATAGATGTGACGATGCGTTTAAATTCAGGGATATCAAAATCAGTGAACTCCGCACGATCTTTGATTTCAAAAACATCAGCAGTACGTATTTGACTCAAAATCTTGAGACGATAAGCACGTGAAGAGTCCCGAAATGTAGCAAAATAATTATCATTTTTTATGTAAAAAATAATAGTTATTAACTTCACCAAAAATAGGAGGCTTAATTGGCTCATCAAAACGCACATGAATATTGGTAGGCTGACAAATTACTTAGATTTACGTGTCCCGGTCTGATGAACCAAACGAACCGAGGGCCCAATACAATTGTGAGGATCAATACTACCCATCATCAACAAGTGAATTAATAAGCCCAAAAGCAAAGGAATTAGAACCCAGCCCAAGTTTCACTACAGAAGGAAAAGGCCCAAAGTATGTGTCTAGGGCATCAGCAGCGTGAAAACAACCGCAATCATCTTCCTCAACAAGGTGAGGTGCTGGATGTCCGATTGAGCGGCGCCTTTCGCATGGCGCGCCAGGCGTGGTGGTGTGAGGCGGTTGGGCTACAATTGCAGACGCGTGAGATGAGATCGCGAGAGGCAGCGATCTTATGGTCATTTTTCCAATCCGCATCATTATAATCCTTGAAGATTTTTAGAGAGCCGTCCGGTTTTGTAGGAATTTTCGGACCTAGGCAAATAACTTTCCAAAGTTCGGTATCATAAGCTCGGATGAATATTGACATCTTCTTCTTCCAAGTCATAAAATTGGATCCATCACAGAAAGGAGGTCGATTTAAGGCAAGACCTTCGACCGAGGCAAATTGGAATGCCATAAGATATTCTTATCCTTGGATGTTAAGCCGCTTTCAAGAGATACCGCTCTGTTACCAATTGTTGGGAAATTGGCGCCCCACTTAGAATGGTGGATAATATCGCGGAGTAGAGTTTCAAACTCTTTTGTGTTTCTAGAAGCGTAATTAACTTGCAGAAGATAAATAACATAAGATTTATAGAGGTTCGGCCAACTGTGCCTACGCCCTCTCTCCGTATCTTTTTCTATAGGCTCAAGATCAACCTTTTCCGCCTTTTCTTCTATAGGTCCGAGGTAAACCGTTACAACATCGTCTTCTATTGGTCCGAGATAAACCGTTACACTCTTGTCTTTATATCGGTCCAAGATAAACCGTTTTCCTTTTTTATCGGATAAGGAAGCAACCTATCTAGCTTTTTATTGGTACTAGACAAACCTCTCTTAGATTTAGATATAATTCTAATAATGCCGGATCAACGATCCTAATAACACCGAATCAATCTACAATCCGTATCTTTTCCCTCGTGTATGTTTTCGTGTATTAATACTCAAACACTTATCAATTAAGCACAAATACAACAACGATAGTGTATACAATGATCTCAAACGTATATACGATTTTCTCAGAGTTGTTCTTATGAATAATACCATATGTCTTGGTATATATAGGCATAAAGCCTCAACTAGCCGTTAGCTCCTGCATCCTGCATTACTTACATTAACTGTAATCCATTACGCACGTTAGCCTTCTTACGTACGTTAACGCTTCTTCGTTACGTACGTTAAACTTCATACGATGTAGTCCAGTGACTTCTGTCCATCTTTTACATACGTTAGTCCCTCTCCATTACGTACGTTAAATACGGCATCAGATAGCCGTTGATATGATTGCATATGTCGTGACATCACAACAGTTTGAATTCTTCCAACGGATTATTTGTTTGAATTCCGTAACACCTTCATTACGTACGTTAGACTATTATCCTTACGTACGTTATAGCCTTCACATTACGTACGTTACGCTGATTGTGTTGCGTACGTTAACACTTCTGCGACATCAGGTGGGACTTCAGTTGATGCTCCATTACGTACGTTAAACCCTTGTTCTAGCATACGTTAGCTTTGATAAAAAGAACTTCTTTGTTTTTTCAGTCCGGTTCGAGTGTCTTCGACTTCTTTGTTGCTTTGCTTCGTTTCATTGTTGTTTTTTTTGATCGATAGTATCATGAATTCATTATTAGCTTATCATCAATTCATCATCAAAACTAATATATGAATATATGGAATAGAATATTCCAACATATTTGGTGTAGGTTATCGCAAGTGCATGATATCACAAAAGTAGTAAGTGAACTTTTGAGTCCGGATAATCGATCTCACGAGGAAGTATGGTTATTGATTTGTACACTATTTTCCTATTTTGTTATAGTTGTCAAGGATGAGTGGAAACACACAGTTTAAAAAGTTGAGTTTGAAAATTGCGAGTAATTGCATTTAGTTCTAGAAATTTAAAGAAGTAAATGATTGCACAAAATAATAGAATTATAAGATGTAAAATGAAATACTTGAGATTACAAACTCACTTTATCATTAGTTATAGAAGATGTATATGAGATCATAAGACGTATTACTTATTATGTTATGTAGATTCGATTTTCCTTAAAAAGACGGTTCCTCTTTTGAATGTCAAAATGCCCCTTATCTATGGAATCAATTTACTATATTTCTATGTCGATTGAATTCAATACATAGCATTAGGTTTTATGAAAATAACTCAAGGAACCATCTAAGGTTTAAATGTATATTTATATCCTTTAAAGAACTTAGAGCGAAAATCATTTGATCTAATCAATATATTTTCCTTTCAAAATATATGAAGACCATAAATATAATTATTTATTGGACAAATAAATAAAAATTGTAAAACGATGAAAATCACACACAATAATAAGTAATCCATAATAGATTTTTATACAAAGTAAAATAACATGACAAAGCTTATTTATAATCTCAACTAGGAGAACCTAGCCCATGGAGACTTTATTCAACATATTACAAGAATTAATAACCATGATTAGTTGAAAAAGGGAAAGAATTGATACTAACTCCCTTTAGAAAAAGGAGAAAGAAGTAATAAACTCCCTCCACAACATATGGTTCAACACTCTTAAATAAACTCTCAAGAACACACAAAATAAAAAATTACAATTTATTACACTTATAAAATGAAAGATATAAGATGGGAGGATGATTATGGAATGATCAAGGGGTCTATTTATACACTCAAGGTCATCTAGTAGCTCTAAAACTTCAACATTATCACATAAAATCGGATCAAGACAAGCCACCCACTCCATATAGGTCCAAAAATGTGAAAGATATGATAAGATCACACAATCTGTCAAAAATTATGACCGTAACATTAGGGAGTTACACCTATAGCATACAAATCATACGACCTTAATATTGACATTTACGGCTGTAACTAAGCTACGACTTTTGATCTTTTATTTGCTGAGTGTTGTATAGTCGTAAAGATAGTTGTACGGTCGTAAGGAGTTTTCAGACTTTATTTTTAGCTCACAATTTCTTTGTCTCTTGTTTTACCCCCAAACCTTTTTTCGGATGATAATTTTTATATGTAGCTCTAATTTTGAATCCAGAAATACTCGCGAACTCGTCTCGTAAAGCTATACAACATGAATACAGAAAAACTCAATAAAGAGAATCTTTTATAAAAATATTATTTCTTGAGTGAATTAATAATTCAGTCCGATTAAGGCTAATTTTCATCTTCATCCCATAAAAATAAAATTATTTAAAACTAATTAATTAGAAGCAAAAATAAGTAGTGTAGCTTATAAATACAAATAAAATATATTCTCTCCGTCCGCCAACCATGTGCATTGTCTTGACCGGCACGAGTTTTAATATTTCAGTTGACTTAGTTGGTAAGGTGTGTTATGAGTAGAGTAATTGACCCACTTGTGATTGAGTTTAAAGGGTGAAAGGATAAATTTTTTTGCCAAAAATAAATAATGCATATGGATTGCGGACGGACGGAAAATGAAATTGTTGCACATGTGCGGCGGACGGAGGGAGTATCAATACTGCTCGTGAATAAGTGTATAAAACTGACACTTATCATGTGTTAACAAAAATGCATAGTACAGTATAAAAATGAAAAATTCAACAACTCAATATTTGAATCCAATCGGTAAAATTGATGGCAACGTTCCTTATAATCAAAATCACTACAATAAACAATACATGATGATACCAATACAACATCAACATATATTCTCAAATAAATATATATAGTACAACCGTACAAGAATAAAAAACTACTAAGTGGAGTTCAAATCAACCAATTGTTAGTTGCAAAGATAAAAGTTGAGAACTCAAGATTAGGCACACCTATCATGAGAAATCTTTAGGAAATTAGATGTCATGATATTTTCTCATTTACTATTTGAGCCGATTCTCTAGACATGAGTAATTCATTATTTTTTTGCTTGTGGACTACCAGTAGAGGTGCATATAAGTCGAGCCTACCCGGGTTTGCCTCGAATTCGAACTGAGCTCGTCATTTTTCTCCACGAGCCGAGCTTACGCGAGCTCGAGCCGGACTCTGACATGCCTTGTTTTGCTCGGCCCATTACGAACAGGCGGGCTGCTCACGAGCCTTCGAAAGCTCGGGCCCGAGGGATTAAAATGAGTTGGCCTGCTCGAGTTACTGCTCGAACTCGAGTTGAGCTCGCCATTTTGCTCAACAAGTCGAGCTTACGCGAGCTGGAGACTGACTTCTTCAAAGTTATGGGTTGCGTCCCTACTTTAAAAGGGTAAAAAGCCAACACAAAAAAACCATATAAAACCTACAGGCATTGATTACCGGTGAGAACCAGCGGAAAAGGAGAAGTCGAGCTGGCTCGTGAGTCTTGCGAGTCGAACACCTATGGAGTTCGGCTCGGCTCGTTAATTACCATGAGCCTTAAAACCTGGTTTGGCTCAATTCATTTTTATACCCGGGGCAAGTCGAGCCTAGCTCGAACAGGCCGAGCCTAGTCAAGCCCACGAGCTAGACCGGCTCACCTACACCCCTAACTACTAGTATTGATGTTGTAAGACATTATGCTGTAAAAGGAGATTATAAAATAATATTTATATGAATCAAGTGAAGGAAGTTGGATGCATAAGATGGACTTATCCTCCAATATCTTGGATGAGTGTCTTTGGTACCTCTAGGAGAGAAGGAATCGTAAAATCCATGGCCATGCTTAGATGAAATATGGATCAATCAAATGGTTCTTGCTGGATAAGGATAATGATGATATAATATATTTCCTTATGTTCTGATAAAGACTGAAGTGACAAATGATCGAATGCACACTTTTTCTTAAGGACAAGTGGGAGATTGCTGGAATGGTGTCCTCCAGTCAATGTGCAATACTCAAATAATAGTTTTAGGATTTCTTTAGTTGATGGTTAGTGAATGAAATAATTAGCTGGAAATTATTTCCAGTCTGATGAATATAATTGGGAATTTATATTAGCAGCTAACTATAACTGAACATACAGGGTCACGCATAAAGCGGTAGATTGATTCAATTGGAATTCGAGTCCGAAGTGTAAAAGGATAAAACAGAATTTGAAAGTGCGAACGGGGTGAAACAGGCCACGCAGGCACATCAGCTAGGTTGAGCATGTCGCGCAGCCCATACGGGTTTGGGTCGGGCCCATGAACACGGCTCGCGCCAGGCCGAGGACCCGCCGGCAGCTGGCCTCTCTAAAAAGTCGGTCACTATCTTTGTGTCGATGTTGGACCCAGATTTCTTACCTTGTGTGAATTAGGTTATGTATGGTACCTACACAAAGGAACAGATAGTTATGTGTGTTGTTAGAGTCAAAATACAAAATCATCATAATCCTAATACACCAGACCGACCGAGAGAAAGGATAGGGGAATTCTTGGAGTTTGTCTTCTCCATCCATGTTCTAAGCTAACACCTCGAGACAATTCAAGATATGTTGTGCGGATACAGATAGAAGACCGATGTTTGGAGTCCTAAAGCATAATCCATAAGAACAAAATGTATATATCTATTTTCTCTATATACCTATTAAACTATATTAGATTCATATGTAACATGTGTATGTGATCTTTTTACTTTTGATATTTCTGCTAAATTAGTTTGATCAAAAAAGCTACATGTACATGGCCATGCAGAATAAGTTATTCTGATTTTTCACCGGGGTAAATCCCTATGCATATTTCTCCCAACAAGTACTCCCTATAATACATCTGACGAAAAATCGTACATATTACTGCTATTTATATTTATTATACGGACATTAATGTATTTTACTATCACTTTCATGTTTCTTCACAAATCGAATAAATTCACTCATTACATCTAGGACTCTTGGATCTCATTTTTGTAGGCCATCCAACTCTTATCCATCCTAAATTATAAGTAACACCAAACATAAATCAATAGTACTCTTATCCATACCTGTTTATATACAACATGATACACATACATTTCTATATGTCACAATATATTACACCATGCAAGTGATGAAAACACTATTGACATAATTTCTTTATACAATATATCAATTCACTACATATTAATCAACTGCCCATTCTTGACTAATCATTTCATTTTCTAATCTTGATTACAATCCTCTCAAAATTTATTAATTTCTTAATATCTGTAAGCATAATTTGATCAATTAAAACAATCAAAATTTTATAAACAAATTTTAATAATATAATTTCTTGAACTACCAGATAAAAATTTATATAGTCTCTTCCTTTATTTTTGTGTATTTTTCTGAGTTTGGTTGTATAATGTGATATCTTAAAAATGAGAGTTGCAGATATAAATCTTAAAAAAACATCCGAATTTACCAGACGACCTCGGCTAAAGGTAGCCCAGCCGTCGGCTAAAGTATCAACGGCCGCTGGTGACACTTTAGTCGACGACATGCACCAAGTTTAGCCGACGGGTCCATAAATTGTCATCGTCCTTTTAGCCAACAATGCAAAATAGTCGGCAAAATGACAACTTTAGCCGGCGATTCCGGCCAGTCGTCCGTCATTCTCCGTCCGATCATCGGCTAAACTGGTAAAATTATTTTACATAATTTTTCAGTTCTAATAATCTTTTCAAGAATATTTTCAATAAATTTTCATAAATTGTAAAAATGAGTTAAAATATGATACATTATTTCATTTCTAATATACTTTAATTAACAGCAAAAATGAATTTTTTTAAGTTTTCGTTTTTCATAACTTCTTAAGAATATAATTATTTTTCTCATTTTAATACATTTTCATAATTCTAGAACATAAAACACACAATCTGATCAAATGCGACCCAAACCAGATGAGTTTAATAAAACGCACAGCCAATTCGGGAGTTCAAGCGAGAGCTTCTGCGAGTCCAGATGAGTAAGCCGGTGGGAGGTTCGGTTTATTAGAACCGTATAGATTGGGTTGTATTTAAAAAAAACACACGACCAAGTACAGGATGCCCTTCCAAAAAATAACATACCCACTTAGGAAAAAATTATACGCAACGTGATTTATCTTGCATGGTATATTAGTTGTGATTATATTTTACATTAGTTGTGATTATGTTGCTGCGTCATATTTTCACTGTTATTATATTTTATATTAATTGTGATTATGCTATATATCAGTTGTGATTATACTAGTAATAGCCACTGGGCCGGGCCGACCCAGCCCAGATTTTTTAGCCCACGAACCGTGCAGGCCAGCCCGACCGAGGATCGAGCCCAGCCCCCTTGGGCACCCGGGCGGTCCTGGTCCCGAACTCTCCAGCCCAAGCCCAGCCCAACCCGGCCCGTCCGGTCTGCCCCGAAGCCCAAAATGGCCCAACCCCCAGCCCACTCGCAGCTCGGCCCCCAGCCCACCCGCCCCCAGCCCACCCCAAGCTCACTCCAAGTCCACCCCAAGGCCCAACCCAAGTCCACCCCAAACTTGGGTTGTGGGTGAACGTAAAAGTTCAATTCGGCTCGAAAAAGTCCGGCACGAGGCTCGATTCGATGATGCAAACTTCAAACTCAAACGTTAAAATAGGGAGTTCGGTCCGATTTGCAAACGGTGCGAAATAGTTCGGCTCGCCATAAACTGACTTTTGTCCATTAATTATAGGCATGGATTTATAAGATTATACTTCCCTTGGGCTATTTTATCTCGTTTTTTCCTCTCTCATCCATTCTCATCCTTTGGATTCAATCTCTCGTAAACCTGTTTAGAGTTTTACTCAAACGGTTCGATCCGATTCGCATAGTTCGGGTCGATCCGGAACTTTCAAACGTATACTCAAACGTTAGATTCTAAGGTTCGACACTTTCAAACATGTTTGAACATAAGGTTCGATACTTTCAAACGCATACTAAAATGTAGTGATGTTCGGGATAGTTCGATTCGTTTACAGCCCTACCCCAAACCCATCCTAGCCACATCTTAACCCACCATTCAAATTTAAATGGGGTTTGTTGGGAACTATTTAATTTAATGTTAATATATTATAAAAATTTAAAATGAATTTTCTTAAATGAAATTTCTAATTAAATGTTAAAAAAATTCAAAACAGATTTTTTAAATTATTTTTTTAATTAATATTAACTAATTTATTTTAAAAATTGAAATAAATTTTTTCAAGGTGATTTTTAATTTAAAGCTAACATATTTTTAAATTCAAAATATTTTATTTTTAATATTCAGCTCGGGCCCAACCCGCCCAGGACAGCCCGGGGGCGGGCGTGCAGTGGGTTGCGGCCGCCCAGCCCAGGCCTGGCCCGCCACAAACACGGGCCGGTCCTGGGCTCCCAAATCCCAGCCCGACCCGCTCCAACCCGGCTCGGGCCCAGCCCGACCCAACCCATAGCCACCTCTAATTGCAACCGACGTGTATCTTGTACCATACATCATGTTGTGGGATATACGAAGTCCACTGTGGACGTTACAAATGACAGCCTCTTAAAATCACACTTACGTACAATGTTCTGTGGGAGAAAATTTGTTTCGCCCTTTACATATAATATTATTATTTTCTGCCCCAAGTTTAGCAACAACTCTTTTGATACCCAAATTGTCGGAATTGGCCTTTACTCGAATAAATTCGAGTCATATATTGTAATTTCGAGTAACATAATTTCGAGTCAACTTCAAAAAAGTACAATATTGAGGAAGGTTGAAAATTGGGTAACACGTAATGGCATATTCGAGTCACACGAGACAAATTAGAATCACACGAAAATAAAATGAGTTGCCCAAGCGGAATCCGGGTTACTCGAATTCAAGTATTACCCGATTTCGACATACACAATACGGATGGACCGAATTCGGGTTATACGAGCCAATTCGGGTTACACGACCAAAATTCGGGTTACACGAGTACTATCGGGTTACCCAATTTGAAAGCAGAATAGAGCTGTGCGTGGAATTCAGGTTACCCGGAGCCCAAACGTGTTACTCGAGTAACACGAAATTTGTACTCGTGTCTCGAGTTACTTGAGTACCTATGTCGTCTTATTCATTCGAGTCATCTCCTCCATTCAACTGAAAATCGAGTAACCCAATGAGTTTCCGAGTTACACGAACAAGTTAGAAGAAACACGCGAGTAAAATTCGGGTTACACAGGTCTGTTGTGCGGCGATTTATACGCCTCGATGGCGATCGGCATGATGGTCAGGGGCCAGCCATAGAAGACAGACGCTGGGCGAGAGCCTAGCGATCAACGTCCAAGGCGATCGTCTATTGACATCTGGCGGTTGTCTATAATGTCCGACTGTAGACGATCGTCCCATACCACGTACGAATCCGACACCCGTCAGAGTCTTCGGAGACCGAATCTCGGACAAAGACCCATGTGCAGATCCGCAAAAGGCGCCACAAGATAAGGCCTTTTGACCCCAGCCTGTCACCGCCTTCTCACCTACCGATAGGCTCGCCGAAAGGTACAAAGTGGGTCCTCCCCTGACAGCGACTCAGGACGCGTGCAGGCGTCCCATTGGCTCGCACAGCTGGCTGCCAGCAGTAGCCTCGGACTTTAAGGAAACAGTACCACGTGATGAGACGATCGCCCACCTTATTCTAATATAGAAAACGGCGGTCGCCCGCGATCGCCGGGGAGGACCTATCAACCTCTCCTCCTATAAATAGAAGGCCTCCAACAGTGGCCAAAAAAAGGTGGAAGTACTGGACGAATACATACACAAACACAGTATACATAAAAAAGCAAGAACTCACAGAGCATCAGATCTGGTTCTTCCGGCAATCTTCACGCTCTATAGCTAAGATAAATAGAGTCATTATACTCATTGTAATAGTATTCTAACATTAATATTTGTACTCCAAAGTACTCATATTAATAACATCTCGCGAGAGCATTCAAGCCCGGGACTAACAACCCCGGCAAATCTTGTGTTATTTATTTCTCACGGAAGTGTTCTCGCATTTGTTTGTTACTCGACCATTACAACAATATCATCTCCAGATAATATTTTGGGTAACAACAATTGGTGCTAGAAGGAAGGCATTTCTTAACCTTCATTTTTATTCCGACCGTCTCGAAGAACACTAATTGTTCTCCGAGGCATATACTTGAAGAATCACTCACTGTTCTTCAAAGAAAGACCTTCAGAAACATGACATCTGCCACGACCTAAAAATGAGCCACCCTGCGATCTGCTGGAAATCTGATTCCGGTCTAGACCGAATCCCAACCTACGGCGGAAGGCGACCGTGGCGACGCTAGGCTCTCACTCCCGCCCCCGAGGGAAGGTCCCAGCCTCTCACTCGACCAGTTCCAGACCGCGGAACAGATCGAGGAGGCTATGGCCATCCTCAGGGAGCGACGGAGGGCATGCGACTCGCCCACCATTACTCCAGCAGCCATCCACCTAGCAGGAAAGTGGAAGATTAAGGGGTTATACGTCGAGAAATTGTCGGAGAGCCCCGATCCGCAGGAAAAGGCTCTCCTAAGGCGAGACGATTCCGTCTTTAGCCACCTAAGGAGTGATCCCTCATGGCGACCCGGCCATTCCGGCCCCAGCCGGGAGACATCGGAGTCCGAATCCATCACCAGGAGTTCGACGTATCCGACTCCCAGAAGGCAGGCCGGCCAGCGGGCCCCCACTCACCCAAGGATTGAACTCGGTGGCGGAGAGCTCGTCACCTACCACGGGGCTAGGAGATCAGTACATGATCGCCTTGGCTCCCGCTCTGAGAGCCAATCAGCAAGGAGTCAGGCTACGGCGATGGCCGCCATGCAGCGCCAACTCGACGAAATGAAGGTGCTCCTGGAAACTGGGGTAGGCGCTAAGAGATCTATCACTGGACCGAGTGAGCCAATCGCGACCCAGATCGAGCTCGCCCCAGTTCAACCGAAGATCGCTCCTTCTCAAACATTTTTATACGAGGGGAGATCGGATCCAGAAACCCATTTGATCAAGTTCCAGATTTACATGACCGGATGTGGGGCATCGGACGCGACGAAGTGCCGAATGTTCCCATTGACATTGGGCGATCTCGCCCATAGGTGGTACATCTCACTGCCACCGCGCTCGATCAACTGTTTTGAGAAGCTGGCGAATGATTTCACGTCTTATTTCGCCACCAAAGTTTCTCGGTCAGAAGGCCCCCACTGCATGATGAAAATCAGGTAGGGGAAGAACGAGCCAGATGAAGAATACATCGACCGGGTGGACGAAATAGTCCTCACCGGTGAGCCTATTAGAGACAAGCTAGCTCTCTACTTGGTCCTAGGGGGATTCTATAGCCATTCGCCCATGTTCAGGCACCTTACGAAGGACATCCCCCGACCTACGTGATCTTCCGCGTCAGGGTCGCTGATTTTCTAGCTAGGCAGAGGATGCTCACCCTTCACCTAGGCGAGGGATCTGCCGGGGAAGGTAAGGCACCAACTTCTATCCCGAGAAAGGCGGTCGCCAAGCCCAGAAAGGCGATCGCTAAGCCACCCGGCGAATTCAAAGCTTTCGAGGATGTGGAGGTTCACCTCCTCCGAAACCTCAATCTATCTCCGGTCCACATTTTCAACGCCATCAAGGGGCGCGAATGGCTTAGCAAACCGAAGCCAATGAGAGATCACGGTCATCTAGACTGCAGTAAATTTTGTGCCTACCACAAGAGTCCCGGTCACAACACCAGCCAGTGCCGCGACCTCCTCAGACAACTCTGGAAACTATTTGAGGAAGGCAAATTGGATAACTTGGTTACCAAGCCAGAGCCCCATGCAGAGAGGACCGAGGGGCGCGAGGGCCGATAGATCGATGGAATACCCCCCAATCCGGTTTCTAGGATCGAGCAGAACGAGCCATAGTACTCTGATGAATCTATCCCTCCGATCAACCCTGGCGGCCGAATAAATATGCTTCAGGCAGGAGGTGGAAACCTCGGAGGCCTTTCTCCGATTTCCACCATGTTGAACAGAAAGAGGAAGGCCGAATTGAGGGCGTTCGCCAGGGTCCATGTCGTGCTACCCCCAGAGCCGACCATCTCCAAAGACGCGCTCATCACTTTCTCCAACAAGGATAGGGAGGGATTGCAGTGCCCCAAAGAGGATGCATTGGTAATCTCTGCATGTATCCTTGGGAAAATGGTCGATCACGTGCTGGTTGACAATGGGAGCTTCTGCAATATCATATTCAAATCTGCTCTTGATCAGCTCGGCAACTTGACCAAGTTTACCAAGCCATTTGACACCGTGCTCCAAGGGTTCGGCGACAGCACAGTCCAAGCCTATGGAAAGATCAAGCTCTCTATCGAGCTAATATGTTATTATGATCCCAAGGTTAGGATTACTAGGAACCTAAACTTTGTAATCATAGATAGGCCCAGCATCTATAATGGGTTCCTAGGTCGTCCATTTCTAGAGATCTTCGAGGCGGTCGCATCTTCTTTCTTTTACTGTATCAAATTCCCCACTGCCGATGGGATGGTCGGTACTGTAAAAAGAGACCAACTAATGGCTAAGAAATGTTTGAATTACTCATGTGTCGCAACTTCTTTCAATACTTTCCATGCTATTTGTAACATTGAGACGATCGACAATCAACCGATGGAGATCGACGAGCCGAGCACCTCATACTAACCCGACTCAGAGGACTCCATCTCACATCGATTAACGGACGACATCGAGCCAAGGATCGGTTTCGAGCCAAGCCTCAACATCGATCCAAGGATCGAGTCCAGAAATCGTTCCAAATGAGAAGCAACCATCCCCATTGAAGAGTTGGAAAGTATAATGATACCAGCTCGCCCGGAGCGGTAAGTACAGATCGGCACAAGCGTCGACCTCGAGTTAAAGGAGGATCTGATCAATTTACTACGTCAGAACATCGGAGTCTTTGCCTGGTCGCATCAAGATATGGTCGGCATAAGTCCTGAACAAGCCTGCCACTATCTAAAGATCGATCCGGCAAGGAAGCCTGTTCACTAGAAACGTAGGAAATTCGGTCCTGAGAAGTATGCAGCACTCGACATAGAAGTCAAAAAGCTACTCGACAACAAACTAATCGGAGTAGCTACAGACGAGCCGCAGTGGGTTGCCAACGCGGTACTCGTCAAGAAGCCGAGCAACTCATGGAGATTGTGCATCGACTTCACCGACCTCAACGCGGCATGTCCAAAAGATCACTTTCCGATGCCTCATATTGACCACTTGGTCGATAGCACGGCAGGCTGCAAAATGATGTCGTTCATAGATGCCTTCGCCGGGTACCATCAGATACCCATGGTAGAGAAAGACATAAAGCACACATCGTTCCACACAGAAAAAGACATATACTTTTGGGTCCGAATGTCGTTCGGTCTGAAGAATGCAGGGGCGACCTACCAATGGCTAGTCAACGGGATGTTCGCCAACCAGATCGGCAAGACCATGGAGGTCTACATAGACGAAATCGTAGTCAAAATCCTCAAAAAGGAAGATCACCTCAATGACCTTGCCGAGACGTTCGCCATCCTCGGGAAGTTCAACATGAAGCTGAACCCCAAGAAATGCAACTTCGGGGTAAGATCCGGAAAGTTCCTGGGGCACATCGTGAGCCAAAGAGGGATCGAGGCAAACCCCACCAAGATCCAGGCGATCCTCGACATGCAGGAGCCACGGAATGTCAAGCAGGTGCAACGCCTCACAGGTTGTCTAGCTACCCTTAACCGTTTTATTTTCCGGTTCGGAGATAAAAGCAAGCCATTCTTCGCGACCATCAAGAACAAGAAGTTCGCGTGGACAAAGGAGAGTCAAATAGCATTCGCCAAAATCAAGGAGTATCTATCTAACCCCCAGATCCTGGCAAAGCCGATCCCCGGCGAAAAGCTATTCCTTTACCTGGCGGCCTCGGAGGTCGCGCTGAGTGCTGTTTTAGTACGAGCAGAGGGGCAAGCACACTTACTGATCTACTTCGTTATCCAAGCGCTCCATGACGCGGAAACACGATACACGCCTCTGGAGAAGATTGCCTACGCTCTAGTCATGAGTGTTCGCAAACTAAGAGCCTACTTCTTCGAACATCAAGTGGAGGTTCTGACAACTCTCCCCTTAAGGCAAGTTCTGCATCGGCCAGACACCAACGGGTGACTTCTCAAGTGGTCACTGAGATCGCCCAATACGGCATCACGTATGCTCCTCGAACAGCGATCAAAGGCCAAGCACTGGCGGACTTCGTGGTGGAATTAACATTCCCTCCCAGTCCGACCCAGGTCGGCCGCCCTGCTTGGAAGCTGTACGTAGATGGCTCGGCAACCAGCTCGCGAGCAGGGGCAGGGATTGTCCTCATCAGCCCCGACGGCCAAAGTTTCACAAATGTTGTGCGTTTTGGGTTTCGTGCGACCAACAATGAAGCCGAATATGAAGCCTTGGTAGGCGGGCTCGATCTAGCCCTCGTCCTGGATGTTTGCCGTCTCCACATCTTCATGGACTCCCTCTTGGTCGTGAACCAAGTTACGGGAGAATATGAGGCGCGCGTCGAACAAATGATCAAATACCAAGAGCTGGTCGCCGAAATATGCACAAAATTTGAAGAAGTGCTGATCGAACAAGTCCTGAGAGAGCACAACCCGCAGGCCGATGCCCGATCCAAGCTAGCTTCGTCAGATGGGGCGGCCAATTTCTCTAACATCCAAATCACGAAATCAACAAAACCAGCGATCGATAGAAGCCTGGTTACCTCAGTTACCATCGCCGAAGAGAATTGGATGACTCCGTTCATTAAATACTTGAAGGACGGAACAGTCCCCGCCGACCGCGTCAAAGCTCGCCAGCTTCAGCTCCGCGCAACCAGATACACCCTATTGGACGACCGGCTTTACAAGCGAGCTTTCATCCTTCCCCTCCTCAAGTGCATTACGCCGGAAGAAATCCGGCTCGTTTTAGCCGAGATCCATGACGGGATCTATGGAAACCATGCTGGAGGGCGAGCTCTCATCCACAAAACGACCAGGCAAGGTTTTTTATGGCCTACACTACAAAAAGATGCGATCGCCTACGCCAGATCGTATCACAGGTGTCAAGTGATGGGCCCAAAAATCAAGCTCTCCCCCGAACATCTCACCTCTATGTACAACCCATGGTCATTCGCCCAGTGGGGCATCGACCTCATCGGTCCATTACCAACGGCGCCAGAGGGCTGTAAGTTTGCCATCGTGGGGGTCGATTATTTCACGAAATGGGCTCAGGCTGAGCCACTCAACAAGATCGGCCAAGAGCAAGTGATCAAGTTCATTTGGAGGAACATCATATGCTGGTTCGGTATACCCCAGGCTATAATCTCCGACAACGGAAATCAGTTCGACGGCTTGGAAGTCATGCAATTCTGCGAGAAGTGGAGAATCAAAAAGTTGTTCTCGGCCCCCTATCACCCTCAGACGAACGGGCAGGTAGAGGCTGTAAACAAGATCCTCAAACACACGATTAAAGCACGACTCGGATCCAGACAAGGACAATGGGCGAGCGAGCTCCCGGATGTTCTGTGGTCCTACCCAACGACGACCCGAAACTCAACCGGTGAAACCTCGTTTGCCCTCGCCTTTGGAACAGAAGCAGTGATCCCTTCGGAGATTGCCGTCCTCAGCCACCGAACTGAACAGGAAATGACAACGGATAAAGATGTAGCCCGACGGATAGACTTGGACATGCTCGAAGAACGGCGACTGACCTCGGAAATGAAGAACACAATCCACAAAAGGAGATCCGAGAAATTCTTCAATTCGAAGGTCAAGGAAAGACGGTTCCAAGTGGGCGACCTAGTCCTCAAAAAGGTCCAAACTCACACGGGAGTCTTTGGCCCAAATTGGGAAGGCCCCTTTAGGATATCTAAGTGGATAACTAGGGGAGCCTACGAACTCGAACACCCAGACGGCACTCCGGACCAATATCCCTGGAACGCCGTCCATTTGAAGAAATACTACCAGTAAAAACTTTGTATTCAGTTACACCATGTACAAAGATTTTAATGAGATTCTTCGATCCCATTTATATGATTCGCCTTGGCAAAGACTAACAATTAAGAAGAGGACGGCTCGCTCGCCCCACTAGAGGTCGTCATCTAACCTGACGGACCTATGCAAGTGATCGCCCCTCCAAGCACAACATATACCATCGAGGATCGTCATTCGACATGGCGATATGAGGTAGAAAAGTGCAGCCATGGTCCTGGAGTTCGATGGAACCGACAACTTCGTCCATGCAAGGTTCCTTTGGGCTGCGATCGCTCGCCCTTCTTTTAAATACGAGGCGGGCGTAGCCGAAGGACCCTCCCAACAAAACCGTGGACACGCTCGCGCGCCCTCAAAGGTTCATCATCTAACATGATTGAACCCGTACAAGGCGACACGTCCCTACCCCGTCACAACGTATACCATCGAGGGTCGCCATCTAACATGGCGATCCGTGGTAGAAAAATGCTGACAAGCCGCGGACGTAGATTCGAATAAACCGACGACGCCCCGTGCAAGGACTCCTCCAGACCAAGACCGTTCGCCTTCCGTTTAAAAACAAGGCGGGTGCAGCCTAACGGAGGACCCTAATAATAAAGTGAGTCGCGAGACAAACCTACAGGTGGAATGTCCCTCGCACACAAAGACACGGTTATGGAGGTCGTACCATCGAACTTCGCTACCGTGCACGATTCCTCAAAGATGAAACAGTCGTCCTCCCTCGAAGAATCGGCAAAACTGAAGATAGCTCACCAAACATACTATTTTCATTCCCTTACTTACACTAAGTAAACAAAAACAAGGGTCAAAGTGGAGCTATTCCTACATGCGATCGGGAGGAAGAAACCATACACGATCGGCTCTGTTCAAACAACACACATGACGATCGATCTTATTCAAGAAATTTACAAGTACATTCAGATCTATTCAGACAATTGTGCAAAATCAAAGTGATGTGGAACATTCAGACAGTCGATCATACAAACAAGGCATCAGGTGCAATTGTGTAAACACTTGTATAAATTCATATGCAAACATTCAGAAGAGACGATCGTACATATAAAAATAAGATAAGAAAAAGAAGTACTTTATTCCATTCAAAAGGTTTGTACATTCAAGCCCGAAGGCAATACAAGGAAAAACAGAAAATTACAAGGAAAGGAAAACAAAACAACTCCAGCACCACTCAGGCTGCCCCCGACTGGCCTTCGCCCCCAGCAGGCGGATCGGCGCACGCTTCCTCACCGGCTTCAGGATAAATAAGTTTATCCAGAAATGGATACCAGCTCAGATCGATCCCTAAGTCGGTGAGGTCGAGGATCGGTAGGGAGAAATCCGGCTGCAGGGGATGCTCGAGTACATAGGCCTTGAAGGTTTCCATCATAGGGCCGACCTCGAGCCCTACCTTATTTGCTGCGCAAATAGAGTCGGCGTAAGCCATATAATACGCGAACTCGCCGACGTACTCCACATTAAGGTAGGGATCTGTTTTGATCTCCTTTAACTGCTCCTTCAGCCCCATGGCCGTCTTGTCCGCTTCCGCGAGCTCGGCCACCTTGGCAGCCAGTTCTCCCTTCGCCTTCTCCAGCTCGCCGTTAAGCCGATCCACTGTCGCCTTCAGCCCAGTCACCTCCTCCTGCGAGGCCGCGTGCAACTGGCGATCATCCGTTATCTGGTCACGGAACCGATCTGCCACTCCCCGGGACCGGTCGAGCTCCTGCTTCATCCTGTCTAGATTTTGTTTGGCTCATTTGGCCGTCTCCAGGTACTCCTTCTCCATAGCCACTGTCCTATTAGCGAACTCGGCATTCTGGTTCCGAGCAGCCTCAAGGTCTTGATGGAGGTGAGCAGTAGAGGGTCGCCCCTCGTAATCTTTAATATCCTGGGCGGCCATCGTCGCTGCCTGGAGAGTCAGGGCGAGGGTCGCCTTCATGGCATCGCCAGACCGCCGACGCGCAATCGCATCCAGGTCGGTCATCCAAGCCTTAGGAAGAGAGGTGATGGCCCGGGAGACGTAGGAAGGAACTTCGACGGATTGGCGCGGGGACTTGCTCGCCAGGAAATCCAGCACCATCGGTGAGACGTTCGGATCGGCAAGGCGGACCCTAGAAACACAAACAAAAAATGGAGGAGTTAGTATACATCCTACACAAATAGCCTAACACAGAAGGGTCCAACCAGTCTTACCTTGAGACCAACTCGGGGTCGCGGCCGAAATAGGGCTTGCCCCTCGGAGTTTTGACTTCGGCGATCGCCGCAGTCTTCAGAAAGGCCGCTGAGTGCCTAGACCCCTCCGCCATTGGGACAGCAGAGATGGGTGGCGCGGCAACCGGCGACACCAGAATGGATACCTACGCATTAGCAGTCGGCAAAGGCTCCTCCGGCCTCCGCCTCTTGCGGTTGCGCTGGAGCTGTTCCTCCTCCCGAGCTTCCGGTTCGACGACCGACACTTTAGTGGGTCTCACCTCGGGGACAGGACGTCGTTGCAGGGGCACGACCCATCTTCTTTCCCTGGTGGAGACAACCCAAGAGACCGGGATTCGACATGGAGATCTCTCTCGGAGGCTCGGAGTATCGGGAAAAATGGATCTCTGTCAAAGAAGAAATTCGGCCAAGTTAGACATCTACTTCAATCAGACGATCGTCATACAGGAAAGAGGAAGTAAGAATTTATACCTGGAACCTTCAGGTGGTGAGGGAAGTGAAACAATCGAGCTCCCAACTGATGAAGTTCCTGGTTGACTGTGCGAACGTCGATGTAGGAGTCCGCCAGACCGCGAATTCGCTCGCAGACAATCAGAAAGTGGAAAGGAAGGTCGCTGATCGCTGGAACGAGGAAACCTGCAAAAAGGAAACCAAATTAGATCAGTCCAAGATGTATCCGATCAAAGGGAGAGTTAAAACCCTTACTCGTATTCCTCTCCCGAAAACTGGTGGGGATGGCCTCCTCCTCTGGCTTATCGCTCGACGCTGACCTCCACGCTCTGCCAACCCAGCACCATTTTGCCAGGTCGCCCCGAACCTTGTTCGGCACCCCAAAGACCACCCTACCCATGCGATCTTGAATGTGGTAGCCGCCGACCGATCCCTTCTGCGCAGTCACCTTGAAGAGATAATTCATTTCCAGCACAGAAGGTAGACGGAACAACCGATGACCGCCAAAAAGCGTCAAGGTGCTGATAATCTGCAGCCATGCGTTCGGCGTCAACTGGAGCGGAGCCACGTTCCAGGCGAAGAGCAGGTATGACACGGAAAACGGCAAGGGGAACCGCAAGCCGGCCTCTAGGATCATCTCGTTGACGGCGACCAAACCCTCTGGAGGTTGGTCGGCACGTTCGTTCTCCGAGGGCACGTGTAACGAGATGTCGGAAGGGATATGGAATTTTGCCCTCCAACGACTCAAGTCTTTCCGGGTCGCCGAACTCCGGATTTGTCCTAGGGTCCACGGGGAGCGGTCCGCGGCCCGAAACGCCGTCCGTTTCACGGGCTCGTAGGGGTGGGCGACAGAATATGCTTCGAACTCGGGGCATGGTCCGGCAATCCTCTCCATGAGCCTAGCAAAATCCAAAAAGGCGGAGCCGAACACGCTGTTCTGCTCCCAGTACAGCCTCACCGCTTCATCCTCATCCGCCGGCGAATCCTTCTGACCCGCCGCCGCCGATCTCGCCGCATCGGCCTCGTTGAAGTGCTCTTCAATCTCCGCGGGGGCTATTCCCGCACGGATGGCCTCGACGGCCGTCTCCATGTGAAGAACCGTGAAGGTTTCTTCCTGGGCAGGCGATGTCGCGGCGGCAGAAGAGCTGCCGGCCTCATAAACTTTGGATCTTCCTCCAGACATGTTTCAAAGAGTAAAGGGGGAGAGGAAATTTTTTGTTCTTACCTATAAGGAAAGTCGGTCGGCACAAGAATCTTCAAAGAAATTCGGCAAAGTCTCATCCAAAAGCAAGGGCGCATAAAGAGTTGAACTGAAGTGGCCCTAGCCCTTTTATTGGCGAGAGCAGGGGCCTCTGTACAAATAGGCGGAATCCCAGGGGCTGGAGTGCAACCGTCGGGGGGAGACACATTAAATGCAGCCCTCGAAACCCGCGTACGCGTTGTTTCGAGGGCACGCCAGGTGACAAGTCTGACAAAACCGTCGGACTCCCCCAATGGGAGTGCGACGCGTGTCCCTGCAACGTTTCGAGAGCCCGCCTCCATTTCCCGCTATTTCCAGCGCCAAAGGAGATCGTCCGGATTCGAAATCAGCTCGTCCAGGCGATGATCGTCCTTGTCATAAAACAGATGAGTCAATCGTCTAAAGCAAGCGATTGCCAACAGTGCCACCTCACCCCATATTTTCAACATCGAAGCGAGCTGGGGGGCAATTGTTGTGCGGTGATTTATACGCCTCGATAGCGATCGGCATGATGGTCAGGGGCCAACCAAAGAA
Organism: Orobanche coerulescens; assembly: GCA_033398695.1. Classification (NCBI taxonomy): domain Eukaryota; kingdom Viridiplantae; phylum Streptophyta; class Magnoliopsida; order Lamiales; family Orobanchaceae; genus Orobanche; species Orobanche coerulescens. Next base: position 125,899,802 of record CM065815.1, on the reverse strand, counting down.
TACAGACGTTGGGCGAGAGCCTAGCGATCGACGTCCAAGGCGATCATCTATTGACATATGGCGATCGTCTATAATGTCTGACTGTAGACGATCATCCCATACCACGTACGAATCCGACACTCGTCAGAGTCTTCGGAGAGCGAATCTCGGACGAAGACCCACGTGCAGATCCGCAAAAGGCACCACAAGATAAGGCCTTTTGACCCCATCCTGTCACCGCCTTCTCACCTACTGACAGGCCCGCCGAAAGGTATAAAGTAGGTCCTCCCCTGACAGCGACTCAGGACGCGTGCAGGCGTCCCATTGGCTCGCACAGCTGGCTACCAGCAGTAGCCTCGGACTTTAAGGAAACAGTCCCACGTGATGAGACGATCGCCCACCTTATTCTAATATAGAAAACGGCGGTCGCCCGCGATCGCCAGGGAGGACCTATTAACCTCTCCTCCTATAAATAGAAGGCCTCCAATAGTGGCCAAGAAAAGGTGGAAGTACTGGACGAATACATACACAAACACAGTATACATAAAAAAGCAAGAACTCACAGAGCATCAGATCTGGTTCTTTCTGCAATCTTCAGGCTCTATAGCTAAGATAACTAGAGTCATTACACTCATTGTAATAGTATTCTAACATTAATATTTGTACTCCAAAGTATTCATATTAATAACATCTCGCGAGAGCATTCAAGCCCGGGACTAACAACCCCGACAAATCTTGTGTTATTCATTTTCCCACGGAAGTGTTCTATCATTTGTTTGTTACTCGACCATTCCAGCAATATCATCTCCGGATAATATTTTGGGTAACAACAAGGTCCTATTCGGGTTACCCAAATTGAAAGCGGAATAGAGCTGTGCGTGGAATTTGGTTTACCCGGAGCCGAAACGTGTTACTCGAGTAACACGAAATTTTTGCTCGAGTGTTTTGAGTTTCTCGGATTCACGAGTAACTCATTATATACCGAAGTCGTCTTCTTCATTCGATTCATCTCTTTCATTCAACTGAAAATCAAGCAACCCAATTAGTTTCCGAGTTACACGAAACACTCGAGTAAAAATTCCGTGTTACTCTAGTAACCCGAAAACTACTCACGGGTAATTCGACTTGTGACACGAGTAACTCGTTCAAGTTACATGAGTAACTCGTGTTTAAAAGTGAGTTTTAGAATAAATATCATGCTCAGCAAGCCACAACATCCATTAAATTGAACTATCTCTCAGCAATATTTTCAACTTTCTTTTCTGATATTATCTAACCGATATTTTTACCTTTCTTTTCTGATAAATTATCTCACACCAGGAGCTCTCTCACATCTAAGAAGAAGGAATATTTCGACGGCAAAAAATAAAAGGTATATTTGTAGCTCAATTTTCAAAAATATTCAAATACTATTTAAGTGTGTAAATTTTTAGTTAATAACCTAAATTTTTTATATTATTTGACAGATCATGAGTTTTTGGAAAAAAAGTTATCATCCGTTTTAATGGCAAGTGGCAAGATTTAGACTCTCGCGGTGGAGAAGAACAAATATTGCTTGTGCCCGTTGGTGTGAGCTATGCAACATTAGTAGATAATGTCCGCTGTATTGTTGAAGCTGATAGAACAAAACGTGTTTATGTTTTATTCTCAATTGATTGTGATGGGAAAAAAAAAGAAGAAAGATGAAGATAAATAATGATTCTGATATAAATTACTTGTTCCAATTCAATGTTGAGCCTGTGATTTTTGTTAGCCTTCAGAATGCAACTAGCATTCCTCCAAAAGCTCCCTCATTTGGTCCACAATTTGACTTACCTAGATCTAGCTCTTTTTCGGTACCGTATAATTCTAATTGTATAGATTATATGACTGATTGGAGTTCAAGCATGCAAATTCCTCAGGAATTTGATGGTTCTCGATTTGATGGTTGTGGTCCTTCAAATAATGTATGTGATGTTGGTCGTAATTGTGGTGGTGGTGGTAGTGCTGATGATGGTAGTAGTGATGATGATAATGACGACATAAATATCGATGATATCGATCTCGAAGATGTCGAGGTTTCAGAAACACTGGTTTGAAAATTTTTGCAAATACTATGAGAAAAAGGGCATGTTCAATAAAAGATTGGTAAAAGAAGCAGAACCAGAACCAGAACCAGAATGGAGACGCTTTGATTTCGATCAATTAGTAGATGAAGAAGGTGCTCCAGCTCCTCCCTCTGGTCCTGGATGGAAAATTCCAGGTAGACCTTCATATGTGTCTCTTTCTGAAGTTGATGATGATATGGATGAGCAATTTAATCCTGAAAATACACTATCTTTACAAAGAGGATCTGTATTTCTCTCCAAAGATAGATTGAAGAACGATGTTGGGCGATATCATTTGGAAAAGAAATCTGACTATCGTACTCTAAAATCTGATAAGTAGCGCTATTCTGCCATTTGTACAGATAAAACTTGTAAATTTTTGTTGAGCGCCTCCGGGAGGGGTGGATTTTGGAGAGTGCACTCGCTGAACAAGCATACCTGTCATTTTGACCCAAATCGCAAGGCACCTAAGCAGTTACCTTCTAAGATGTTCGGTGAATACATGTATGACAAACTATTAGTGGAAGGACAGATTATGACTCCGAAGCTAGTGCAGGCTCAACTTAAGAATGAGCATTGTTTGACAATCCGTTATGGATTAGCATTGAGCATTCGCAACTGTTGTGAAAAATAGAGAACGCAAGCGCACATTATCGTACAAGTAATAAAGTGAAAAGTAGAGTATCGTTCCCACGAGGACTGTCTAACTAAGTACCACTTTATTTGTCATCTTCAATATTACTTGGACGATCGAATAATTGGTTTGGTTTTGCAAGAAAATAAATAAAATAAATAAAGGCCGTAAATTTCAGATTAAGGAATAATAAATGCTACATTCTAAAGAGAGAGTTTGTTGGTTTTAAAAGCGTCTAGGGTCGAGAATCCACCACAGTTATTCAAAATTGATTTGCTCGAGTTCTAAAGATGATTATTGAGTTAGATGAAAGTCTAGATTATCTAGTTTAATACCATCGCCCCTCCCGAGGTCGCTAGAATATACCGAGAACTAGCAAATCACTATATTCCTATGTGACTTGTTTCATTCAATGCCTAAAAAGCACATAATCTAATTTTGACTACAATCGCCTTGAGGGTATATTCCCATCCCACAATATCCGATTGGTTTTAATTACCTATGTCGTTACTTGATTATCCTTTCCCAATTCAAAACAAGTTATTATTTCAGTTCATAAATGGCCAGTAAATGAAAAGCATTACAATCAAGAATTAAAACTCAAACAACCACAATAATTTAGAGATATGTGAGGAACAAACAATTCTTCATAAACTAGGTTTCATCTCTTCCCTATAACAAAGGATCTAGCCCAACATGCTAGAATTAATAAACAAAATACAGAAATAAGACATGAGTTCAGAATATTCAAACACTAAGAGAGAAGATCTGAATTCGTGCCCGTCCTGTCCAAGTCCTTGCCGAAGCCTCCGTCGGATTTCTCCTTGGATGCCTTGACGATTCCTTGAGCTCCGCCTCTTTAAAAGTAGGCTTTGTATCCCCTCTCCTCTCCTCTTTTTCTTCTCTTTGTCTCGGATTTTATAACCCTCCCATGCCTCTAAATCACGTCCAGAAAATTAGGTTTTGTCTGACTTCAAAACGACCAAAATCACGAAGTATCATCAGGTCTCCCGCCGCTGTGGGCCGTGGCCTGGAGTAAGTGTGCTGAGGCCCTAACCACATGGCTGCCCAGTCTGGGCGTAATTTCAGTGTGGCCCGCGGCCCGTAGTAAGTGTGCCGCGGCCCCCGGTACAGATTGTGCCTGCTGCTATGTGTTGAGTCTGCGATGCGGCCAAACTTCGTGTGACGCGTCCCTCTACAGAAAAATGTCATTTTTGGCCCGTTTTTCTTCATTCAAGCTTCATGACTCCAATTTTCTTCAAAACATGTAAACATAATACGTTAGGAGCTCATTTACACAGAATTTAAATCAAAATAGAGATAAAATAATAACAATAAAGCGTACAAAAATAGCACGTAACAAATATCCCCAAACTTAACCCTTTGCTTGTCCTCAAGCAAAAATCAACTTCGAACAAACAACAAGTATCGTGGACAATCGTGCAGATCCATAGCGCTCAACTTATTAATACTACCCTAAAAATCTCAAAGAATAATACGAATATCGTACTAGTGAGTCACGTTAGGGACAATGATTCCTCAAGGTAACCCTTTTTCGTGCTAATCTCAGCCCATGAAGATAGTTAAGGCTCACAGATCAACAAACGTGAAATGAGCCGACCGAAAATATGAATGGTGAGGTTATAATAAGCTAATTCGCCTAGTCCCACGGCCATGTGTCATAAATATACTAAATGCAGCACAACTAATATGATTTCCATAATGACATTCCCCGGACAGCAATCCCCTACTTTTTTAACAACTATTATGATTTTAGGAACAATGAGTTAACCACTAGGTTTCGACTCCCGGAATGTTTCATCGGAAGAGTCCTAGGGTGGATTTCCATTCTAATGTATTGGGGAACCGTTTGACGTAAAAGACACTCATGGGGCTCATGAATGCTCCTAGTTACTAAGTCTCCCTCTACAGCGGAAAAAAAACTCGAGTATCTTTTTTTTTTGGCATGTCCGATTCAAGGTTGCTGTTTTACGCGAATGTAAACTACGGGTTATGTGAATACATCCGGTTACTTGGCTTCCTATCATAGGGGATGCGATTTTCTAAACAATTATTCTACCTCTTACACATGTCTATTCAAGGTCGTCGTTTTACGCGAATGTAAACTATGGGTTATGTGAATACATCCGGTTACTAGACTTCCCATCCTAGAACATACAAGGTTGTTCATATTTTTGGGAATTAAAACTGTCTGAACCAATGCCTAATCGTAGGTACTTAGTTTAATGTTTACAAGGCTAATGTCACTAGGTGACTAGCTAGGTGAACAGTGCAACCAAACATATATACGGTGGCTCGTGTAATGCGAACACTACAAACACGTCTGTCTCATTTCCTGATGCCAAGGCTTCCACAATGACGCAAAAACCAGACCAAAATGAGTACTCGAGTATAAAATAGCATAATGTGAACTCGACTAGACTTATCCAGTTCTTCAAATAGAATTCAGAATTATATATTCAGTCTTACGCATGTTGCACGCCATACTCACAAAATATTAAAAATATCCTAAAATACCAAAGAAGACAAGCAAGTGACAAAGATATCGAAACACGCTAACTCCCCCGCCTCCAAACTTAAGATGTACATTGTCCTCAATTTGAACTGGTTAAGTTCAATTTCAACCGATTAAGTTTAGTTTCAACCGATTATGTTCAAATTTCAAATTGATTAAGTTAAAATTGAATCAATTAAGTTCAATTTGAACCGATTAAGTTTAATTTCAAATTGATTAAGTTCAGTTTCAAATTGGTTAAGTTCAATTTGAACCGATTATGTTCAATTTCAACCGATTAAGTTCAGTTTCAACCGGTTAAGTTCAAATTTCAAATTGATTAAGTTAAAATTGAACCGATTAAGTTCAGTTTGAACCGATTAAGTTCAAATTTCAAATTGATTAAGTTAAAATTGAATCAATTAAGTTCAATTTGAACCGATTAAGTTTAATTTCAAATTGATTAAATTCAATTTAAAATTTCAAATTGATTAAGTCCAATTCTTTAAGAAAAGAAAGCTATTCATACAAAATAATCATTATAAAAAAGGAATTGTTATCTACTAATTAGGAATATTTATATACATGTATGTCACTAAAAGAAGATATCACTAATCTCTATCATCCCACCGTATAAAAAAACTACTGGGATCACATACTACAATATCTACATCATCGCTAAACCTCCATATAGCTCGGGCCATACATCCTATAAATGCATAAATATTCGCCTCGGTCTTTCCATGAGATAAAGACTGCTTAGTGAGAGACTCTAAAGTCCGTATAGAATACACACCATAAGAGGTCGAGCCGTCCTGTACATAACAAAAATCCTTCCTTGCTGTAGCAACTCGAAATGAAGTAACTGGGGTGATATCAGGGCCGCGCTCGTAAAATCCAGAATGCTGTAGAATGGTAGGAATTAAGCGATATATACCTGATGCTTGTCGCGATCTCAACATATAATATGCATCGTGTTCCTGCGCCAGAGAATCGTGCATGAAGATGATACCCTGCTCGAGTCTAATGCAGAGAACAACCCAATATCCACTCGAGGACTCTGGAGACGTATTCCAGATGGTCCAGCACCAACATTGACACTACAATTTACTTTTTGTTTAAGTATGGACAATTTTAGTAAATAATATTAAATTTAAAATTTAACTCACCTCTCGTCGCTAGCCAACCACCTGCTATACACGTCCTCATCCAAGTCCTTCCTCTTCCGAACTACAATGTTCGAGAAGGGGGAATGCGGTATGTATGACCTATACTACAGTCTATGCGCATCATACGCATCTGCTCGAATAGGAATAGAAGAATACTCAAGGGGGATAGGGCTCAGGTCCGCAGTGGAGTCACCAACATCTCAGCAGGAATAACCGGGGGTGTAACTATCGGGACCGAGGCTCCATTAGCATGATGATCGAGACTCTCAGTGTGCACTATCGGGACCGAAGCTCCATCAGCATGATGATCTAGACTCTGAGTGTCCTCTACCGGAATCGACGCTCCGCTGGTGCTAGGGATACCCTCGGTCTGCTCGGTGGGAGACGATGCTCCATCAACACGAGTCTCTGTCGGCAACGATGCTCCGTCAGTGCCAGGTACGCTCTCAGTATGCTCGAGGGAAATAGGCGCTCCGTCAAATTGAGGCTCTGTCGGAACAGAGGCATGATGAGGAGAATCGCCCATAAAATCACTAATACCTGCAAAGTACCATGTTGGCGTATCTAGAGTAGCACTCTGGCCCACTACTTGTTCAATATGTCGACGAATCTGCTCGACACTCTTTTCCACTTTGTCACCAACATATTGATGCATCTGCTCGACTGCCGAATCGATATATGTAAACAAACGAGTGAAAAAGGGTATCAAAGTCAGCAATGCGTGCAGGTTCCTGAGTACCCCGTGCCGGAGAAGATGCAGTCTGGTGAGGACCCCATGCCTGAGAAGATGCAGACTGGTGAGGACCCCATGCCGGAGAACTCTAGCGCTCAAAATCAGTATGCACAGGCTCATGAGGCTCTCCTAATGGCTCACGTCCAGTAAAAATATATATAAGCTCAGAAATAACCGGACCGGATGTCCATTGCCGGACAGTACGCTCTCTGGCTAGATCACCGACAGAATGATCACCATCACGAGCGCTCCCCTTTGTAACACCCCCAAGATATTCAGGGTATTACAGCGCAGTAGATCCCTATATGGGACCCACCAGGCTAGATGACCAAACATACTCATCGACTCGCGGAATCAACACAATAACATCTCGTCATAAAGACGCAAAACAATAATAATCCACCCAGTTCAACCGGTCGAACAACATCGAAATCACCCAATGAAAATATAATAGACGAATCCGTTTAATCCGAACAATCAAAATCTCCTAAGTACTCGAGTACTTCTATTAGTTTACAAATTGACAATCGCTCGAAAGTCAGAAAACAATAAAACACTACTCATGCACAATCATCACGCATGGCCGTCGTCCGCGTACTGGTCCAGCGCCCGCTCGTCCCAAAGAACCTGACCGGAAATTCATAAAACGAATTTCCCCAAAATGGGTCCCCAAAGGGGTTAGCAATTACGCTAGTACAAGCAGGCCAAATGAACAACTTACATCTCACACATATAGCCAATGCATGAAATCAAGAAAATCACAGTTCAAAACATACTCATTTCCGGAAACGCCATAAGCCAAAACATAGTTGTAAAATTCACCACAATTAACCACGGACCCACGCCTCTGTGGACCCCTACCGAGACCCCGTCGGATCTAACCCGTAGTGGTTAAAAGCAAGCTCGCGAACTCACGCCTCTGTGGACCCCTACCGAGACCCCGTCGGATCTAACCCATAGTGATCATACACACACACACATCCAATTTCTCATGCAAAACTACCATGTTAAGAGTGTAAGTTCATTAAGGGATACTTTTCTCGATCAATAGACGGTGACACGAATGGAAAGGAAGAATCAAACACGACCGCTAGGAACCGGCGAAACCGAACCTAACGATTCGAAGAATACCATCACAACCATTTCTAAACAAATACGGAAATGGAATACACCCGAAAACCCGCCTACGATTCATGTATATTCGTACAAAACATGTCAACACCTAGATTGTTCAAAAAGTACATTGTCAGCACAATAGTACACCAATAACTAATACAAATAAATAACAAAACATGCAATAAATTATCACCTCGTGTAACTCCCACCAAGGGTGATGATCACCCCAAAATGGTCTCAGGCCATGAACGTGGCTGATCAAGAAATCGAGATCATCATCATCAATACTCAATGAATCTCCTCTCCTATTGGAATTATTCCATACATTGATACACGTAGCCTAATATAAAATAATTTTGTCACTAACGAAGCACTCAATTAATTTGGAATAAATTTATTAATATTTTTCATTACCAAGAAGCTCGTATGAACCAAAACCGTCTGGGCAGCCCAATCATCGAGCCATCGCACATCAACAAATCCGCGATCAAACTGTAGGATCCCCATATATGCATCCAGATGCTGGATATCATTTAAATTTTAAATATATTAAACATTTTCAATAACTACACATTTCAATAAGAGATTACGTACATATAAATTGAAAGACTTACTTCTACATCTATCAATATGGATCCATCCTGTAGCATCAAAAATAGGAGGCACTAGCTCCGCATGCAGCACCAACATTGACACTACAATTTACTTTTTGTTTAAGTATGGACAATTTTAGTAAATAATAATGAATTTACAATTTAACTCACCTCTCGTCGCTGGCCAACCACCTGCTATATACGTCCTCATCCAAGTCCTTCCTCTTCCGAACTACAATGTTCGAGAAGGGGGAATGTGGTCTGTATGACCTATACTGCAGTCTAGGCGCATCATACGCATCTGCTCGAATAGGAATAGAAGAATACTCAAGCGGGATAGGGCTCAGATCCGTAGTGGAATGGTCAAGTCCTAGGGGCAACCTCTGGTGGTGTCACCAACATCTCAGCAGGAATAACCGGGGGTGTAACTGTCGGGACCGAGGCTCCATCAGCATGATGATCGAGACTCTCGGTGTGCACTACCGGGACCGAAGCTCCATCAGCATGATGATCGAGACTCTGAGTGTGCTCTACCGGAATCGACGCTCCGCTGGTGCTAGGGATACCCTCGGTCTGCTCGGTGGGAGACGATGCTCCATCAACATGAGTCTCTGTCGGCAACGATGATCCGCCAGTGCCAAGGACGCTCTCAGTCTGCTCGGGGTCTAATAGGCGCTCCGTCAAATTGAGGCTCTGTCGGAACAGAGGCATGATGAGCAGAATCGCCCATAAAATCACTAATACCTGCAAAGTACCATGGTGGCGTATCAAGAGTAGCACTCTGGCCCACTACTTGTTCAATATGTCGACGAATCTGCTCGACACTCTTTTCCACTTTGTCATCAACATATTGATGCATCTTCTCGACTGCTGAATCGATATATGTACACAAACGAGTGAAAAAGGGTATCAAAGTCAGTAATGCGTGCAGGTTCCTGAGTTCCCCGTGCCGGAGAAGATGCAGTCTGGTGAGGACCCCATGCCGGAGAAGATGCAGACTGGTGAGGACCCCATGCGGGATAAGATGCAGTCTGGTGAGGACCCCATGCCGGAGAAGATGCAGACTGGTGAGGACCGCATGCCGGAGAACTCTGGTGCTCCAAATCAGTATGCACAGACTCATGAGGCTCTCCTGAGGGCCCACGTCCAGTAAAAATATATATAAGCTCAGAACCGGACCGGATGTCCGTTGCCAGACAGTACGCTCTCTGGCTAGATCACCGACAGAATGATCACCATCACGAGCCCTCCCCTTTGTAACACCCCCAAGATATTCTGAGTATTACAGTGCAGTGGATCACTATATGGGATCCACCAGGCTAGATGACCAAACATACTCATCGACTCGCGGAATCAACACAATAACATCTTGTCATAAAGACGCAAAACAATAATAATCCACCCAGTTCAACCGGTCGAACGATATCGAAAACACCGAATGAAAATATAATAGACGAATCCCTTTAATCCGAACAATCAAATGCTCCTAAGTACTCAAGTACTTCTATTAGTTTACAAATTGACAATCGCTCAAAAGGCAGAAAACAATAAAACACTACTCATGCACAATCATCACGCACGGACGTCATCCGCGTACTGGTCCAGCGCCCGCTCGTCCCGAAGAACCTGACCTAAAATTCATAAGATCGTCGACGGTAGCGCGATCGTCGACGGGGTCGCGGCAGGCGGTGTGCAGTGGAGTGATGGATCTGAATGTGGTGGATGGTGTGCGTCGATCTGAACATGGTGGTTGGCGGCGACCGGTGGGTGTTGGATCTGTGATTTCGGTGGCCGATTGGTCTTTGATGGTAGTGTTGATGGGGGCAGGCTTATGGTCTGTGGTGTGGTCGGTAGTGGCGGCAGCCATGAGAGCGGCCAGAACTGAAGACGGTGGCGGTGACGGCGCCGACAAATCCAATCTGGGTTCGTCAAATTGACAGTAGAAATTGAATATTCTATCGATTGCAACATTCAATTGCGACCAGAGGAAATCCACTTCCTCCTCCATCATCATTGATACTCCCACATAATCGTTATGACTCCGGATACCAACTGATGCAGCAAGCGGAAGAAAATACGTATTAATTTGTTGATTCTTAGAATATCCGGATGAATACACAAACGTGATTAACGTTTAATTCCGTTGATTCGATATGAACACCAGAAGAACAACGATAAAAACACGAACAAATGGATAAAACCCAATATATTTTTATTTCATCAAAAGCTCCTTACAATATTCTTCAGACGACTATTTATAATAGATAAAATATGATAACTGCCCACTAACCTCATTATCATGATAACTACCCACTAACCCATTATCATGATAACTGCCCACTAATCTCATTGCCCACTAACAATTATTTAAAACATAAATAAAACCCTAACAACTATTAAATATAAATATAAATATTTAATGCAATCTAATCTCAATCAGTATGCTTTCAATTGATCTTGTACAATCACATTTAGAACCCTATATTTCACAAGTAAAACACATACCAGAATTTCATGTACTACTATACTAGATCACAAATTCATGTATTAGGGTATCATACCTAGTTTTTCACTATGTACCTTAAATTAATTATACAAAACTCAAATCAATATTAAAAAAATGTTGTTTCATCAGATTATATATGTATAGGCTGAGAAAATCTTTTACACACATCAAATACCTAAAATCAACTGTTGTAGACACAACCCTCAAATCAAAAGAGAAAAAGGAGAAAGAAAGTGGAGGGTTCTTTTACTTGGAATTATTGAAGATTGACGTGGGAGAGAAGAGGAAAAGGCGGGCGGTGACCTGGAAGAATTCTATAGATCTATAGGGCTTTGATAAATATAGCCAAGCAATTGTAGTTCTTTAAGATTTTGTTAGGTACACACGTGAGTTGGAGATGGATATTATGTACTACCTCCGTTCTCTTATAAATGTCTGGATTTTCACGTTTGTCAATACACTACTTTAATTATTGATATTTTTAATTTTTTACTTTTAAAAATTATAAAAAAGTTGATATTTTGAAAGTATATTTCGAGATGAATCTAACAAGATCCCACATGCCTATATTTTTCATATGTATAAATCACAAAAAATGGTCAAAAAAGAGTATGTGAACAGTGTAATAGTCAACATGTTGCAATAATAAAAGAACGGAGAAAGTATATAGTTATGTATATGTAATGCTACATCATATATGGCTATGGGTTTTGTACCGTTGAGATGCTCTTAATTAATTTTATTGACTAGAGATTTTAAAAAATTGGGCTAGAAGTAAGCGAATGGACTTATTAAAGTTATGAGGCTGATTGTATTTAGTTAACATACACCAACTCAAGGTGTACTTAGCGATATCACTTGGATGAGTTGTGAAATCAATAAAGTTAATAGTACTAAATCCTAACCATTTTTGTAATTGTGGAATAGTATAAATATTTTTTATTTGTATTTTGCTACAAGAATAATAATAACATAACTACTCTTTATTGTCTTAATTATCTAAAAAACATCATCACTATAACCCTAATTCATTTATTTAATCACCTTTCAATCGTGACTGCATATGAAATTAGTGTTAGTTTTAAAAAGTTTTTTTATCTTGCAAGTCTGTTTGATTAATTAGTTGGGCAAGATTAACTTCAAAAGTTCCTTTATCTTTATTTTCCCGGAACCCTAATCCCTTGTTCTCCATTTGCCATGGCATTTATAAGAATGGATACTCGCGATGTTTTGAACTTCTAAGTTCTTCATTATGATAATTAATGCAGTGAATTAACAATTTTTATAATAGTAATCATTATTTCTTATTTACTTTTTGGATCCAGCATTTAAGAAATTCGTACTCTGTTGAAGAGATATGTTTTGGATTATGAGCATTGGGTATATGTTTAATATTTTTTTGTAATATAGTGAGACATTTTTACAATAGTTGTAGAGTCTTGTTTGGTGCAAGGTATCGTTTTGGATGAAAGCATTGGGCAAAAAATTGCTGTTATGTGCAATTTGTGTTAGGTTTTTACATATTTGTTTTTAATTCTCAAGTTGAGTATGGTATTTTGGTTGATGATATGTAAATTTTAGAAGAGTTATGTGATTTAGATGAGCTTCTTGTTGTGGATATGATCCGAATAGGAGATCTGACATGACCACAGGTAGACAGCAGTATTGGCTCTACATATGGAAGATAACGAAGTACTTCCTAACATTAGTCCCAATGGATGTTAACTGAAGGAATATTTTATTCATAAAGTATTTTGAGTTTGAATTAAATAAAATACAAAGTTAAAACTACGTCTTATGTGCCGCAATCTGGAGTGTTAACTGACGATTAATGTCGGTTTAAGTTTTAGAGAATAGTAAATGTCAAAGAGAAAAGTTACAACTTTAATTTAAGTTCCTCAATCCACCTACAACCAAAAATAACACTTTAGTCGATGATTAGTCGGAGAACGGCCGACGACCGGTGGATTTCATCGGCTAAAGGCCGATGGTTTAGCCGACCGCGGATGAGTTGTCGGCTAAAGATGTTTAGCCGATGACATTGCTTTTCGTCGGCGGCTAAAGTCATGTTAGTCGTAGACTAAAGTTTTGTAGTTTAGCCAACGAGCTTGTAATGTTTAGCCGACGACTATTAGACTTTAGCCGACGGTTTGTCATTGGCTAAAGTCTTACGTGTTTTTTTTTGTGCATAATATATCACCATCTAACACTTCAACACACCATTTACAACACACTCAGAAATTACAAAATAAAAATACGAAAAATAACAATTTTCTCTGGTTTGATAATTCAAGAAATCATATTGAAGGTATGTTTATGAACTTTAATATCAAATATAATTATATTATGCATATAATGTTAGGAGTATGCCCTCGAATGCCACTCAGGGGATGTTAGAGTGAGGGCATTGTACTTGCTTTTATGTAATATTCATTATCAGAAGGCAATTGTATGTTTCTTTATTTACTGGTAGTCACTGGCATTCCTGACTCGTAAATATGTATATAGAAACTAGTCCGTGTATTTGGGAGTAAAACATTACACTCTTTATTGGATAAGGAGATCGGCACTGGAAAGGTTTATGGCTCAAATACTTAATCGTTCGCAAGTCGATGAAACTTGACTGGGCGTTAAGTTTATGTGAAGGCTTGTATGACGTGTTCTTTGACTTGGAAAGTACCTGTCGAACACTAATGGTTAGTGGGAGCATACATTATAGGTATGCTAATTAGATTAGTATACTCGAACCGACTCACCCTCGATTCGTCACACGGATTTCACTCCAGGACAGCCAATGACGGAATCGAAAGGTTATGATAGGCATTCGTGAACCTTCGACTTGAGGATTTAGTATGGATGTGCTTGTGACGTTAAGATTTTCATTAGAGTAGTTCGACCCAGAAAACCGGAAGGTGGGGGTCAACCTCGACGTGCATCTTGACGAGCAAGTAGCAGGTTCTACTAAATACCAAGATATGATTCTTTCCTCCGTTAGTGAACGGATTATATGTCCTATGCGGTTATTGGCAGATGAGATCATAAGTCTTTGGCCAAAGCAATGGAGCTAGTTGTATTGGATACACGAGAGCTTGATGATCTCGATTTGAATTAACTCATGCATAGCGTCAAGTACAGATAGGGTTTGACTGACCGTGACCCTATAACTTGATTGAGATGTTTGAAAGAAGGGTTTATACGTATACTGATATTCACGACAGAAAGGTTTTGGAATGATCCCCATCATTTGTTCTCAGTTAGGGTACAATGTAGGCCGCCAGGCTGGCTAGGTGGTGCTACTACACTCTGGTTCCTCCCATTGCTAACCGAGACGGACCTACCGAGTCGCGCAATAGGATTGACGACGGAATGAATCGAGCTTATTCTCTCTTTATATATTAGATATTAGATATCTAATTTATTAGACATTGAATGTCTAATTTATTAGATATTGGATGTCTAATTAATTTTGGGACATTGGATGTCTAAATTAATTTATTGGATAAATTAATTTACAATCTAATGAATTAAATAAACTATTGGGTGATTAATTTAATTCATGAATATAATTATTTCTTGGAGAAATTAATTATATTATTTTGTATTTGATATGATTAAATAATTGGATTAATTAACTGATATAAATACATCGAAACGGATTGGGATTTATCTGTTTGGACTCTTGAGAGGCCGAAACAAACCAAACCCGTCCGATTATTCTAGATGGCCGCCCCCCACCTACTTACCTCCCTTGGTCTTTGTCTCCACCTTAATTGGTGGAAGATATTAGACATTGAGGGGACAATATCAAGTGAGATATCTTGGTTGGTGATTTAGTCTTGAGAGTTGAAGAATAAAAGTGAAGACTTCACTTCTCTTCCAACACTTGAGCATCTCACGGTTTTGCAAGAAAGTGAGAGAGGGAAAAATAGTTTTCCAAGTCTTCATCTTTTTCTTCATTTTTTCTTGAGTTTTCTTAGAGAAAAATTGAGATATAATTGAGAGATAGTGAGTTATACACTTAGAGTGTTATAATCACATTTGAAAGCTTCAATCACTTTATTTTAGCCGTAACCTTGAAGGTTAATTGGGTGGTTGTTGTTCCAATCATTTCTCCAGTGCGTGGCCAGTAGAGACGTGGTGTTTTCGGCGTTGGATCATTCAAGAGCTTGATGAATCGGGTTCGTGGGGAAGATAACTTAAAGCTTGGGGAATCGCATTCGTGGAATACACCATTTAATCAACGGACTACGAGGGTACGATTTCGAATCTTCCTTTGTTTTGTTTTATATTCATATATACGTAGCTTGATCGATCCTCTTAAGGGATTTGGATCGAATTAGATTCATTTATTGCTTCTGCTGTGCCTTCATTTTAGGCACTGAATCCTAACAGTGGTATCAGAGTATAGGTCTTGCGATCGTATATACGATATTTTTCGTTTGGAATGCTTGATTGGATGGTGAATGATTTGGAATCATTTATAGTCATAATTGTGGTGTATGTTTTTTTGTAGTTATATTTTTCGTAAATTTATGTCTAGATATAAAGCTTTAATTTCTAGGGAATATGATTTATATTGAAGATATGAAAGTCGAAAAATATTGATATTGGATATCCGGTCGATTATCAAGCCCGGATTGCCGTTGGACGGAACCGAGGACAAAACTGAAATTGGCTAGGCTAAATTTCTTGCTGCCTCGCGGTTTGCTGGTTGGGATCGCAATCTGGCCTGTTGGATCACGATCCGAGCACTGCTTCAGCATGTTTCGGGCTCGTTTTTTCCCCCGTTTCAGAAAAATTAATCTCCCGCATTTTATATTGGATATAATTTGACTAAAATAGAATATGGTATTTCATTTTAAAGTGGGAAACTTGATTTGTTGGAATGGTTTTGATTGACCGAATTATTTTGAACGATCTCATATTACCGATTCTGTGAATTGATTGGATCAATTCTATTTATAGTTGGTTATATATACAATAGTTGGATCCATATATTTATATACAACCCATTTATTTAGTAATTATTAGATGAATGCTTTTGAATGAGGATGTGGTTCATGTAACCTAGTTTTGAATCGTTCGGTTTTATTGGATTGGGTTGTACAGGCCGTTTTGAGCCTATTTATTTTACTAGAAATATTTGTATCTATGATGCAATTTTTAAATGTAAAATTTATATGTAATGACGAAGACCGGAGGAAGATCCATTCGAGAAGACGAAGATTCAAGACCGAAGACTTGTAATTAGATTACGACGTTTTTGTTCTAGGAACGGTCCATGAACTATATGTTGGTAGCAACTATATTGTGAATGTTTATTCATATGGTATGAATGCTAAAAACGCGCTTAAATGTATTAATGTGAAAAGTGTAACATTAATCGCGAAAATTATCCCACGACAAATTATTAAGTTTAAAAGGTTTCAAGGTTTTCCTTCCCTCCATCGAGCTTTCGAAAAATTGAAATCCAAACCGGATGTGCTATGCTTCCGAGTTATCGGGATAGTCGTTCGGAGAGGGTCGATAAATTACCGAGAGCGCATTGGATGCCTTCGGCTGTGACAAATTTAATCCCTAGAAACCTGTTCGGTTGTCGGATAAGATTCAATTGTGAAACTGATTTGCGTCGATGGTATGAACTTAACTTGTTCACGAACCATACAAACCGTATAGGTTTAGGGGAGTGAACAAGGGAAAAAAGAAGATCGAATCATCCATTAGATGGGTTGGTGTTGGACACTACTTTATAAAAATTAATAGACCAGAAACCTATTCGGTTGCTCTCTATTAAAATTTATATAGAAATCGATCACCACTATGAAGTAATGCGAACAATACTTCCAGATTTCACATGGGAGTGCGTTATTCCGATAAAAGTAGTGGGAGTTGGGTTAAAAGAATAGAAAAGCCGTTAATTCTATACTCAGATCATAATTGAATGAGTCACTAATTAATATGTTGTACTTAATACAGACAAACATCAACTCTCAATATGATAATGAACCCACTAGCGATACTACTCGAAAAGAACACCTTAATTGTCCCTAACTTTGTGGACTGGCTCCGCAACATGATGATAGTCCTCAGTATAGAGGCACTGAGATACGTCTTGGAGGCGAACATTCCGGCACCTCCGGTGCGGACTAGAGCCAATCAAGAAGAAGTTGAACACCACGAAAAGTGGGTTAAGGATGACATAAAAGTCCATGCCTATATGATGGCTTCTATGTCTAATGAGCTTCAAAGAGCTCATGAGAAAATGACTTCTGCTAGGCAGATCTTATGTCACTTAACCGAGCTTTATGATGAGCACAGTCGAACTGCTAGATATGAAATATCCAAGCTACTGTTCGTTGCAAGGATGAAGGAAGGTGAGAAGGTTGGGGACCACATCCTCAAAAGGATCTCTATGATCGAGAGATTGGAGGCTCCTGATTTTAGGATGGATACTTCTCTCCAGACCGACCTTATCCTACAGTCTCTTCCTGATTCCTTCTCACAGTTTTTTATGAATTTCAACTGCAATGAGATTGCTTGCAATTTAGCAGGGTTTATGAACAAGCTGGTACCCGCTCAGTCTCAGATGAAGACTCCGCGGGTGAAGGAGTCTGCCCTTGTGAATTCTTCTGGACCTCGGAGGTCTAAAAATAAGAAGAAAACGACCAAGAAGCAGACGGGACCACAAATCAAGGACCTTAAAGGTAAGGACAAGGCCCCAATGATTCCCAAGAGCAAGAAGAAGAAGGACGCATGTCCCAAATGCGGTGAGCTGGGCCAATGGGCTAGAGACTGTCCGATTCTTCATGGCACCTCAGGTACAGAACTTTTAGTTTTGGAAACAAATTATTCTGCTACTGTATTTTCTACTTCTTGGATACTGGATTCAGGTGCTAGTTCTCATATTTTTACCACTAATCAGGATCTGGAACAAAGTAGGAAGCTTTGAGCTGGGGAAGTGATGATTACTGTCGGAAGCGGGCATAGTGTGGAAGCAACTGACATAGGATCACTTCTTTTGGATTTGGAATCCGGCTTTGTTTTAACATTAGATGATGTACTTGTTTTGCCCAAGGGGCATAAAAACATTATATCTATTCCGGTCATGGATCGGAAAGGCTTTTCATTTTTCATTGGTGATGGTTCCTGCAAAATTTATTTTAGAAATAAACTAGTAGACACTGCTACATTGTTAAATGGACTGTATCATCTAAACCTTAGTAACAAAGTCGGTGTGAATACTATGACTAGGAAGCGTGGTAGGGATGAAACTAATCAAGTTTTCAAATGGCCTATTAGACTTGGTCATGTTGGTCAGACCAAGGTTTATAAAATGGAAAAGATGGACTTATAGGTCCATTGGGATCAGATCCCTTTCCAACTTGTGAATCTTGCCTTAAAGGCAAAATGACTAAGTCCCCCTTCATTGGGACTTTTGAAAGAGCCGCTGATAAACTTGGATTAGTACATACCGGCTTATGTTGTGCTTTAGAAGCAGCACGTGATGGATATCAGTATTTTATTATATTTACGGATGATCATACTAGGTAAAATTATGTATACTTAATGAAATATAAATCCGAGGCCTTTGAGAAATTCCTGGAATTTAAGGCCCTAGTCGAAAAACAAACTGCTAATCATATCAAAGCACTTTGGTCGGACCGAGGTGGCGAGTATATGAGTACAGAGTTTGACGAGTTCCTTAAGGAGCATGGAATAGTATCACAACTTACACCTCCAGGAACTCCTCAGTTGAATGGTGTGTCGGAAAGAAGGAACCGAACCTTGTTGAACATGGTCCGTTCTATGATTAGCTACACTAACTTACCAATTTATCTGTAGGGGTATACACTCCTGACTGCTGCTTATATCTTGAACAGATGTCCTTTCAAATCTGTTCCTAAAACTCCACATAAGATGTGGGAGGGCAGGAAGCCAAGTTTTAATCACATTAGGATTTAGGGATTTCTCGCCTATGTCAAGAAGACTAAGGTGGAAAAGTTGGAAGCAAGGTCCGTGAAGGGACATTTCATTAGATTCCCATCTGGGATGATGTGTTATCGATTCTACATACCCAAAGATCGAAAGATCATTGTTGCTTTACAATCACACTTCTTGGAAGATGAGTTCATTCAGGAAGGCGGGTCAAGTAGAAGTATTTCTTTAGAAGAATACAGTGAAACTCCTCAGGAGACAACTGTACAAGAAGTTGGAATTAAACCTTCTGAAATACAAGTACAACCACCTCGTAGGTCTAGTAGGGTGTCTCAATTACCTGAGAGGTACGGCCTTGTGCACCTGGAGGAGCTGGGTCTCCATGAGGTTCCTGGTGCTAACCAAGAGACCGACCCCGCAACCTATGACCAAGCGATGGTGGATGTAGACTCCGCGAAATGGCGTGAAGCTATGGAAGTTGAGATAGACTCGATGCATGTCAATCAGATGTGGACTCTAGTAGACCGCCCTAAAGGCATATTACCTATTGGGAATAAGTGGATATATAAGATAAAGACTGATGGGGATGTCAAGGTTGACCCCTATAAGGCCAGGCTTCTGGAAAAGGGTTATACCCAAAAAGAAGGGATCGATTACCACGATACCTTCTCGCCCGTAGCTGTGATCAAGTCTATACGCATGATGCTTGCTATAGCTGCCTACCACGATTATGAGATATGGCATATGGACGTAAAGACGGATTTCCTTAATGGATTCCTCAAGGAGGAAATCTATATGGAGCAGCCTAAAGGCTTTGTGTCCGAAGTCGATATTCATAAGGTGTGCAAACTTCAGCATTCCATTTATGGACTGAAGCAAGCTTTGCGTAGTTGGAACCTTTGTTTTGACGAGGCAGTCAAAGAGTTTGACTTCGGCAAAATGAAGAGGAACCATGTGTATACAAGAGGGTTAGTGGGAGCAAGATCGCATTCTTAGTACTATATGTAGATGACATTATACTAATAGGAAATGATGTGGGAATGCTCAATTCTTTGAAAGCTTGGATTTCGAGTAGGTTCTCCATGAAAGACTTGGGAGAAGCTACCTATATTCTTGGAATTCGGCTCTACCGGGATAGAGCAAAGAGAATGATAGGTCTTTCCCAAGCCCTCTATATAGATAAAATTGTAAAGCGATTTAAGATGGATGATTCTAAAAGAGGGTTCCTACCGATGCGACATGGAATAAAACTCTCCTCGAAGATGTGTCCTCATAGTTAGGAACAACGAAATGAAATGAGTAATATACCATATGCTTCGGCTGTGGGTAGCCTTATGTATGCAATGTTATGTACGAGACCTGACGTTGCGCACGCTGTGAGCGTGGTAAGTAGGTTTCAGGCAAAGCCGATAAGGGAACATTGGACTGCTGTAAAGAATGTTCTCAAGTACTTAAGAAGGACTAGAGATCTGGTTCTTATGTATGGCGGTGGATAACTTAATGTGATGGGATTCACTGATTCGGACTTCCAAGGACATTAAGACGATTCGATGTCTACTTTTGGCTAAATATTTACTCTTAATGGGGGAGCAATATCTTGGCATAGCGCCAAGCAAAGCACGACTGCTCGTTCCACCAGTCAGGCTGAGTATCAAGTAGCCTCGGAGGCTTCTAAGGAAGGGTTTTGGATTAAGAAGTTTCTGGGAGAACTTCAAGATACCATGTGCTGAGCTGCCTGTTCCGCTTTTCTGCTATAACGACGGATCTGTAGCATAGTCCAAGGAGCCAAGGTTTCACAACAGTACCAAACACATTGAGAGAAAGTATCATCTCATGAGAGAATTTATTCGCAAGGGATACATTATGCTGCATAGAGTAGACTCAGCCGACAACGTCGGTAATCCACTGACCAAGCCACTTTCTCAGATTAGTTTGGAGCGTCATCTGGAGAACATGGGTATTAGATACCATAGTGTGTGGCATAAGCATTGAGTGTAAGTGGGAGATTTTTAGGAGTATGCTCTCGAATGCCACTCAGGGAATGTTAGAGTGAGGGCATTGTACTTGTTATTATGTAATATTCATTATCAGAAGGCAATTGTATGTTTCTTTATTTACTGGTAGTCACTGGCATTCCTGACTCATAAATATATATATATATATATATAAACTAGTCCATGTGTTTGAGATTGGATAAGGGGGTCGGCACTGGAAAGGTTTATAGCTCAAATACTTAATCGTTCGCAAGTCGATGAAACTTGACTGGGCGTTAAGTTTATATGAAGACTTGTATGACGTGTTCTTTGACATGGAGAGTGTCTGTCGAACACTAATGGTTAGTGGGAGCACACGTTATAGGTATGCTGATTGGATTAGTATACTCGAACTGACTCACCCTCGATTCGTCACACGGATTTCACTCTGGGACAGTCAATGACAGAATCAAAAGGTTGTGATAGGTATTCAGGAACCTTCGACTTGAGGATTTAGTAGGGATGTGCTTGTGACGTTAAGATTTTCATTAGAGTAATTCGACCCAGAAAACTGGAAGGTGGGGGTCAACCTTGACGTGCATCTTGACGGGCAAGTAGCAGGTTTTACTAAATACCAAGATAGAATTCTTTCTCCCATTAGTGAATTGGTTATATGTCCTATGCGGTTATTGGCAGATGAGATCATAAGTCTTTGGCCAAATCAATGGAGCTAGTTGTATTAGATATACAAGATCTCGATGATCTCGATTTGCATTAACACGTGCATAGCGTCAAGTACAGATAGGGTTTGACTGACCGTGACCCTATAACTTGATCGGGACATTTGAAAGAAGGGTTTATACGTATACAGGTATTCATGACAGAAAGGTTTTGGAATGATCCCCGTCATTCATTCTCAGTTAAGGTACAGTGTAGGCCGCCAGGCTGGCTAGGTGGTGCTACTACTCTTTGGTTCTTCCCATTGCTAACTGAGACGGACCTACCGAGTCGCGCAATAGGATTGACGACGGAATGAATCGAGCTTATTATCTCTTTATATATATTAATATTGGATATCTAATTTATTAGACATTGGATGTCTAATTAATTTTGGGACATTGGATGTCTAAATTTATTGGATAAATTAATTTACGGCCTAATGAATTAAATAAACTACTGGGTGATTAATTTAATTCATGAACATAATTATTTCTTGAAGAAATTAATTATATTATTTTGTATTTTATATGATTAATTAATTGGATTAATTAACTGATATAAATACACCAGAACGGATTGATGTTTATCTGTTTGGACTCTCGGGAGACCGAAACGAACCGAACCGATCCGGTTCTTCTAGATGGCCGCCCCTCCCCACGTACTCACCTCCCTTGGTCTTTGTCTCCACCTTAATTGGTGGAAGACATTAGACATTGAGGGGACAATATCAAGTGAGATATCTTGGTGATTTGGTCTTGAGAGTTGAAGAATAAAAGTGAAGACTTCACTTCTTTTCCAGCACTTGATCATCTGACGATTTTGCAAGAAAGAGAGAAAGAGAGAGAGGAAAATAGATTTACAAGTCTTCATCTTCTTCTTGAGTTTTCTTGGAGAAAAATTGAGATATAATTGAGAGATAGTGAGTTATACACTTAGAGTGTTATAATCACATTTGAAAGCTTCAATCACTTGATTCTAGCCGTAACGTTAGAGGTTAATTGGGTGGTTGTCGTTTCGATCATTTTCCCGGTGCGTGGAAAGTAGAGACGCAGTATTTTCGGTGTTGGATCATACAAGAGCTTGACAAATCGGATTCATGGAGAAGATCACTTAAATCTTGGGGAACCGCATTCGTGGAATACACCATTTAATGTGAGGGTATGATTTTGAATCTTCTTTTGTTTCGTTTTATATTCGTATATACGTAGCTTGATCGATCCTTTTTAGGCATTCAGATCGAATTAGATTCGTATATTGCTTCCGCTTCGCCTTCGTTTTTGGCACCGAATCCCAACATATAATATATCCATTTTGATGATTATGAACATGTTTAAGAATTAATTTGTTTTCTTGAAGATTCTTGGTGTATGTATAACACACACACACACACGCACACACATATATATATAGTGATGATTATATGATCAAGTATTATTTTTTTGAATAATATGTATATATATGGGTTCGACATCTTGAATTCGTGCTATGATGATTGTAGTCTTAATTTTTGTACGTTCTTGATAAATACAAATTATGATTGTGTAATATTGTTGTTATTTTTGTTATAGGATGGATAAAAATTGGATTGATTTACAAAAAAGGGATACAAGAGTCATACATGGAATGAGAGGGTTTATTCGATTTGTGAAGGAGAATGATAGTGATAGTATAATTCATTACTGCCCATGCAATAAATGTAAATGTCGCAGCGATATGTACCGTTTTACACTTGATGTCGTATGGGAGCACTTGAAAAAGAATGGATTTTGGGATAAATACACATGTTGGATTTACCACGGTGAAAGATCAAATTCAATTATTCCCCATGATCACGGACAATAAAGTGGTAGCACATCCAATGACCCCACAAGAAGGTTGATTGACTACGTGTTTGGTTATTACGAGAGGGACGTATTGGCTGAAGGTTAAGATTACCATATAGCTGATCAACCAGTCATCCGAACACCTACGTTGATACCCGTTAACACTATTTCTGTTGATAGATACAACAAGTTAATCCAGCTCCAACAGACTCTTCTTTACCCTGGGTGTCACACGACGGTTCTTGATAGTGTCATAGAGACTATGAGAGTCAAGGTAGAGAACAAAACCTCGATTAAAGCTGTAGATGATTATTTGGAACTTACCAGGAAAATGCTCCCAGAAGGTCATCATCTTCCTAGTAATCACAGTAAAATGAGACGTATCCTAAAAGGTCTTGGACTATCGTACATCAAGATCCACGTATGCATATATGATTGTGCTTTATTTGGGGAAAGTCTAATGAAGACCTAAAGAGATGTCTGGTATGTGACACAGAGAGGTATAAGTTCACTCCTTCTGGTAAAGAGAAAGCTATGAAGGTTCTTTGGTATTTCCCTCTGAAGGATAGATTAGAGAGGCTTTTCATGTCTCTTCACACAGCCAAGTTGATGAGATGGCACGCCGAGCCTTGCGTCACTGGCGTGGATACTATGATACACCCTTCTGATGGAGAGGCTTAGAAGCATATAGGTAGGGAGTTTCCATAGTTTGCATCATATGTCTGAAATGTAAGACTCGAACTTGCATTTTATGGATTTAACCCTTTTGGCAACATGAGTCTTTTGTATAGTATATGGCTGGTGGTAATTGTTCCTTACAACCTTCCTCCATGGATGTGCATAAATAAGGAGTATAATATGTTGAATCTCTTAGTACCTGGCCCTGGGTATCCAGGAAAGTGTATTGATGTTTATTTGAGACCTTTGATAGAGGAGCTGAAGTTGTTGTGGGAGCAAGGTCATCCGACGTACGACAGTTACTCACATGAGATGTTCTACTTACATGCTATCCGGTACCATCAGTGACTTTCCTGCATACGGGATGCCGTCCGGATCTATTATTAGTTGATATAGAGGATGTCTAGTGTGCTTCAATGCAGACTGCGCAAGGTATCATTGTCGGAAGGTTATCAGAATGGGGCATGAGAGGATACATGTCTGGCATACGGATGCTGCAGCATTTGATGGGACTGAAGAGGTTGGTGATGATCCACCACGGGAGTGGACTGGTGAGGAAATTTTGGCCATGCTGAATGAGTATGATTATGGGAAGTTGAGCAACCATCATAGTAGCGGCAACTCCTGAAAGACTAGACAGGTATAAGTACTGGTCCCACAAAAGTATTTTCTGGGATCTACCTTATTGGACTAAGTTGTTGATAGGAACTACCTAGATGTGATGCACATAGAAAAAAAAATGTTTGTGAAAGTGCTGTCGGTATAATGTTATGTTGGGTAGGGAAGACTAAAGACGGCCATAAGGCACGCATTGGTTTAAAAGAAATGAACATTAGAAAACATTTATGGTTGAAGGAAGGGAAGGGGAACACAAAATGCCGAAAGCAACTTACACTGTCACCCCTGAGCAAAAGGCTGAGATTTTTTCGTGGATGAAGGATGCTAGGTATCCCACAGGATATGCTGGAAATATAGGGATGTGTGTTAACTTCAAGGAGAAAAATTTAACTGGACTGAAGAGCCATGATTGCCACATCCTCTTACAATGCTTGTTTCCTGTGTTTATTCGACCATACTTTTCCAAATAGGTGGTCGAGCCTTGTGTATCGTTATCCAGGTTCTTTCAAAATTTAAGCACTAGAGAATTAAGGAAGTTAGATCTCCGGCTCATGCAAAAGTATATCGTTTATATCTTATGCAAATTTGAGAGGATCTTCCCACATTTTTTTTTATCTCATGCCTCACTTCGTGATCTATATTCCTCGCCAACTTTTACTAACAGGCCCGGTCTTTTGGAAATAAAATACAGCGGAAGATCAAAACTCGCTCGAATGACAAAAGGTGCAGAACAAAACATGATCAAAATATGTCAATGAACACAGGTGAGTCTCTAGAATCGAAAATTACAGAGTTGAAAAACACGGGTATTACATTCTACCCCTCTTAAAAGAAGTTTCGTCCCCGAAAGTTAAGATAATGAAAACCAGGCAACAATAAAGCAAGTAATCGAGAGATAGCATCTCTCAAGGATCTCTCAAAGTCGATCCCGATACTGGCGCCGAAGTTTGGGTGGTGATTGAACCAGATACCATCTCGCAGTATTGAACTCGATATCCCTCGTGTCCACGAATATAGCTAGTCATCGACGGTTTCTTAAAATTCACATGCTCGTGGCCCATAACATTAGAGTTAAAGCACCTAGCCAAGTTACCAACAGTTAGCGATACTGACCTGGGTCTCTTAGATCTTCCAACTAACCCAGAAGGCTCCACCACTGATTGATGCGAGGGTTGAGGTCTAGGAATCCCAGTCCCCATACTTCCCGATGAATCATCAGAAATCTTCGCTTCTTCATCACAGTTGTAGGCTCTGCCGACAATAAAGCCATCTCAAATGCCAAGGCTCGATCTTGATAATCTTTCAGAGTGGTACACATAAAAGGAGCCATACACTACCGAAGACGAGGTTTCATACGTTGTCCGCTTCACTTTTCACTTGATCCCGAACATAACATAGTTGCTGATTATAATCGACTATAGCCTGGGCTATTGACACATCCTGGGGCGTAGCAGAGAAAAACTCAACAATTCTACGCTCTCGAATAGGCGGCGACAGTACTCAGCCTCCATAGCAGTTTTGAACTCGGCCCAAGTAGCTGCACGATCATTAGGCGCTACGACCTCCCACTAGTCTGCAGCTTCCTTGTCGAGGAGATACTGAGCAATGGGTACCCTCCTTTCATTAGGAAAGTCCACATCATCAAATGTTCTTTCCAACTGGAAGAGCCAATTCTCCAAACCTATCGAATTTGTGGAACCTGCAAAATGAGCCGGATGCATTCTCATCACGTCCCGAAGCACTTACTAGCTCCGTCACTCCCATATGAATGCTCACTCTGGTGCATACCGTGATTCATCGCTGCCAACTGGTTTGCTACCTATTGAAGGATGGCGGCGGCGCCAACATCAACATTACCTATAGTTGTTTGCCCACGATCACGCGACTGGTCATCCTGACCATCGGCGCTGGACGGATTGGCGCTCGACAACGAATGGGTAACCTCAACACGCTCCTGACTATGTTCACGACTACGACCACTACCTCGGCCTCGGCCCCTCGGCATACTAAACAGGCAATCGTTCAATACAATGAAACACAACATATCTAAATGCCAACTCAGTACAAAATATCCATGTAAGACAACAAATATTAGCACAATAAAAATATCTGCTCCGGATAATTGCACAATTTCACAAACTACTGCCACAACAAATGGAACTTACAGTCGTAACTAACAAATCACATGACCATATCAACTGAAAACTTACGGCCATTACCGATACAAATATCGCCGTAACAATCCACACCTCATGGTAGTCAATCATTGATAACATACTTTTTAAAACTCCATTAAGTATTCGTTTAAATAATAACATTTAAAAATTATTGGGTTTATATGATTTCCAAAATAAGATTTGAAAATACTTTTGATACCTCAGTCTGTTTTACTAAAACTATAACCCGTAGGTCGTAACCGTCTTGTTTATTTTTCTTTGAAATCATTTGCAAAATAATATTTCGGAATATCGAATTTCCTCGGAAACAACATTATCATAATAACCATGTCACTACATATCATCATCCCAATTAACAAAACACAAGGTAACAACATGTTACCACGCAACATCGTCACACTTAAAAACACACACGACAATCTGCGGCCATGCTCCCTTAGCATCGACCCTCAGAGGTTTCACCAAATCATCACCGGGTGGACAACCCATGCGTACATGTACTAATTATTTCCACCAATCAACAATCATATCAGGGTAACATTATACAAACTACAAGGCATATCCAAACAATGTAACACAATACTTGGGGGCATAACCCAAAATTATCCAAATACTAGTTTAAAGTTTAAGCCGAGTAAGATTTTTCATCTTTCACTATTTATTATTTTGAAAATAAAATCGTATTGTACTTTGAAATATAAAAATTTTATGGTGCGAAAGATTTTTAAAATTGTGTACTCGGGTTATTTAAAAATAAAACCATTAGGCTAAAACCATTTCTAAAATCCTTTCAACGTGACAAAGGATTAACGACGGTATCATTTTACAAGATGTATGAGACTCTCCAAAACACGTCTTTTCAAACACTGTCATAGTGTTTCATTTGAGATTGCGAGGCCGGTTCGCCAAAATTCAAAAAATTTTCAAAATCCAAATGAAACTGCCGCTTAACTGCACCGTTAAAACATTTTCGAAAATTGGTTTTCCACATCTTACCCAAATTTACGAAACAAACATAATTACTAATGTGAACATGTTTGTAGTATATAAACATAATTACTAAGCTCTGATACCATATTCTGTAACACCCCCAATCCGCTCGGGAATATTAGAGCGCCGCAGACCCTCCCCGTGAGGATCTACCAGGCTAGATACCAAAACGAGACATCATAAAATATGTCAACATGGCTAAATACGAATTAGTAGACCGATTCATCAATACATACAACTTAAACGTCAAATACATCACTCTATAAAAACCTCATACCCGCACAGGGGTCAAAATACAACAATTACTCCCATACGAGGAGAACCCTACAGCGGAAAATGTAATATAATACGACCACGAGTACCAAGTACTAGTCTTCTTGTGATTAGTATTATTTGTCTTTCATCATCTTTCATATCGGCCCCATGGTTTGCTCCCTTAGAACCTGCACATACCTGAATGCAATACAGACATCCAACCCCTGAATTACTCGAGGGTTAGCAAAATTCCACTATTTTGCTAGTGCAAGTATAAAGTACAAATATGAGCCATACACAACATATTCCAAGAATATAATAATCTGAAGCTATGAAAGGCGGTAATAAAGCAAGTAAATGAATTGTAAAGCATTTTACAGATCTCGGGAGTTTTTTGAGGAAAACTTTTGGGACTAAAGAGTCCTTATATTTTCAAAAATCACCTAGGGTCACAGCCCAAAGATTTACTCGGTTCTCGAAAACTATAATATAATCACGGGTCATGAAAATCCGGCAATAAAAATATTATTCGTACTCATCAAGTAACGAATTCCAGAGGACTCAATCGACCCTACATGGTATCACACAAATACGGTTCATACTCCTCAAGTAAAGAACTCCAGAGGCCTAGTCGGACCCTACCTGGTACCCACTGTTCGTACTCATCAAGTAACGAACTCCAGAGGCCCCGTCGGACCCTACCTGGTTCCACACAAATACCGTTTGTACTCATCTAGTAACGAATTCCAGAGGCCCCGTCGGGCCCTACCTGGTTCCACACAAATACCGTTCATACTCATCAAGTAACGAACTCTAGAGGCCCCAGCGGACCCTACCTGGTTCCACAGATCAACACAACAATCCACAACGCATATCAATAACACCACGTTCACATACCACAAAGAGATATACTTCTCGAGCAACACCAAATAGCACTACATCCTTACACAGGAGTTAGCAAACAATACAACCAATATCACACATCACAATACTCATCAATAAGTACACATATCCATACACACACACACATACACCTTGCCGAAAGAATATAACTTTAAGTACCCTAGCGATATAGTCGTACACAACGGTCCCACACGAAAACAAGGCATTCCAATATACAACACTAATATACATTCTTAGAATGATACATTCATTTACAAATACACGAGTTGATTTTGAAGAGAGTCTTTAGCAACAATATACTGATTCTTTTGAAGGTTCATTAAAACATTCAAATTGCACACATAGTTAATTACCAACTACTATATCTACGGAATACGAAGTATATGGTCAAGACACTTGCCTCGAAAATTGACACGCAAATATTCCGGTGAACACGGCTTGATCGGTGAACCATGACAACCTACAACCTCTGAAGAAACAATGGAAACACGATCACTGCGCATATAGAAACCAATTACAACGGTAAACGCACACAATAGCTGAAGGGAAAACCATTAAGACATTTACTCGAACATTAAATATTCACGGTTCCTCGAGAACACTAAAATCATCAACCAGGTTGAATGAATCGAATTATGAATATACAATCCATAGAATGTGATCAGTAACAATGTTTAAGAACGATCGATTCATAAAAACCGGATTAGAAACGAGATCAAGAACAAAATCCCCAAAAAGGTCAACTTTAGGAAAATCAAGAAAATACCTCGATCCGACGAAGAACAACAGATTAAATGATGTTACAATCACCTAAGACCCTCCAAAACACTTTGAAATTGAGTAGAATCGACCAAGAATCCAAAGCCTTGCCTCACCCGTCCATTGACCGCGACAAGAAGGGAAGAAAGGGAGAAATTGGGTGAAAAGTCCGTCGCCCAGATATTTAATAGTTAGACGTGTTACAGCCGTAACACATAGGGCATTACGGTCGTAACCCATCTCTCGGGTTTTCTGCCCAAAATCCAAGGGTGTATTACGGCCGGTATCAATAAGCCATTACGGCCGTAACACCAATCACCTTATGGCCGTAACATATTGCAGGTTACGGCCGTAACCTGCATTCTGGCAGCAGATTCCCTTCTGTTGCCCGACCAGCCTCGAACGACCTCGAAATGCGACGACTCAAAAAATGCGATGTATCATTTACAAAGAAGTCTCAATAACGAACAAAATCATTAAACGAACATGCGATTCCGAAAATCAGGAGGTAGGTAAAAACGAGTACGTAAGTGAGTACCCAAAATTTTGAGAAATTACAAAACGGCCCAAATGTCTGAAAAATCACGATACAAGATCGAATAATAATTTCGAAGTTCACAACATGACCACAAAAGTTAAATGAGCTTGTAAGAATGTCAAAATAGCAGTTCCGAGCAAGACTCATAAGAATCGAACCAAAATGCGGAAAAGTCGCCCTAATATGCCAATTAATCCGAAACAATATCAGAACTCGCTCGAATGACAAAAGGTGCAGAACAAAACATGCTCAAAATATGTCAATGAACACAAGCGAGTCGCTAGAATCAAAAATTACAGAGTTGAAAAACACGGATATTACAGTCTCTCATTTCTCCCACTTATACTCAAAGCAATGCTGCCATACAGCGTAATCTCATTCCTTCCACATGCCTTTCAAAAACTTTTCAGGGTAGGCCTTTCGTGAAAGGATCAGTAAGATTATCTTCCGATGCAACCCTGGCTACAACTACGTCTCATTCCTTTACGAAGTGTCGTATGATGTGGTACTTGCGGTTGATATGTCTACTTGCCTTGTGGGTTCGTGGTTCCCTCAAATTTACGACTGCACCGGTATAATCACAATAAAGTGTAATACTCTTTGGCAAATCGGGAATCACATCAAAGTCCTGCATGAAGTACTTGAGCCATACCGCCTCCTTAGCTGCCTCAGAGGCTGCCACGTATTCGGCTTCCATGGTAGAGTCTGATATGCACTTCTGCTTCACACTCCTCCAACTAATGGCTCCACCTCTAAGGCTAAACACATAACCCGAAGTCGACTTAGACTTTTCTTTGCCTGATCAAAAATCTGAGTCAGTATAACCCACTAGACACAGGTTGTCTGATTGATATACTAGCATATACTCCCTAGTCCTTCTCAGGTACTTGAGTATGTGCTTGACAACAATCTAGTGCCCTGGTCCTGGGTTCGACTGATATCTAGCATCCATGCCTACCGCATGACAAATATCTGGTCTAGTGCAAAGCATAGCATACATGAGGCTTCCCACAGCTGACGCATAAGGGATCAGCTTCATGTCATCTATCTCCTTTTGTGTCTTGGCCACATAGTTGAATTCCATGTCTGTAAGGTGGAAAACCTTTCTTGGAATTATCCACACGAAACTGCTTTAGCACTGTATCGATATATGATGCCTGAGATAAGCACAACATCCTTTTCTTCCGATCACGAAAGATCCTGATTCCAAGGATGTGTCCTGCTTCTCCCAAATCCTTCATATCGAACTGCTCAGATAGCCATACCCATACGTCCGACAACTCCTTCATGTTGTTTCCAATCAGAAGGATATCGTCTAGATATAGTACAAGAAACACCAACACATTTTGATTGCATTTATTTTACACACAAAACTCACTCGGACATTAGACAAATCCATATGACTAGACAACCTCGTCAAATTGAGTGTTCCAAGATCTAGATGCTTGCTTAAGTCCATAAATGGATCTCTTAAGCTTGCACACAAAGTGCTCCTCTCCTTCAGCAATAAATCCCTCTGGTTGGCGCATGTATATTTCCTTGTCTAGACATCCATTCAAGAATGCAGTCTTGACATCCATTTGCCAAATCTCCAGATCCAAATGCGCAGCTATAGCTAAAAGAATCCTGATTGACTTAAGCATGGCTAACGGCGAAAAGGTTTCATCATAATCGATGCCCTCTTTCTGAGTGTAACCTTTCGCAACAAGCCTCGCTTTAAAGGTTTCAACCTTCCCATCACCTCATTTCTTTCGCTTGTAGACCCACTTACTCCCAATGGCTTGTACCCCATTAGGTAGTTCTACTAGATCCCACACTTGACTGGAATCCATAGGTCCCATTTCTGATTCCATTGCTACTCTCCAGGAGTCATCATCTTTATCTTTGATTGCTTCCTTGTAAGTCCAGGGATCTGATTCATCTTCGCCCAGGATTGAGTCCAAAGACTGTCCCACACCTATGAATCATTTCAATTGACGAACAACCCTCCCACTACAACGAGACAAATCCTGAGTTGTTGTTAAAGTCTCAGAATCGATACGTGGTGCAGTGTTAGTTGGCGCTTATACGATTGGTATATACGGAGTCTCGCCCCTCAACTCTTCCAGAACTATTTCGCTCATGGGCTTGTGACTAACCATATAATCTTCTTCCAGGAATTGGGTATTGATGCTAACAATGACCTTTTGATCGTGGGGACTATAGAACAAGCCACCCTTCGTTCTCTTAGGATATCCCACAAAGACTCGTACTTCTGTACGAGATGTCAACTTATCAACTTCTTTATTCAGCACATATGCTGGAGTACCCTAAATCCGAACATGTCATAAACTGGGGTTTTGCCCACTCCACAGTTCTATGGGTGTTTTTGGAACTGATTTTGAAGGCGCCAGGTTTAGAATGTACGCCGCTGTTTCTAAGGCGTATACCCAAAACGAAATAGGTAAATCCGAATAACTCATCATTGACCTAACCATTTCTAAAAGAATTCTGTTCCTTCTCTCAGCAACACCGTTTTGTTGTGGAGTTCTCGGTGCAGTGAGCTGGGACGAAATCAACTCATTCGCCAAGAAATCCAAAAAATATCCACTAAGGTATTCGCCACCACGATCAGATCGTGATACTCTTACCAAGACGCTTCTCCGTTTCAGCCTTGAAGTCTCTGAAGTTGTCAAAGGCTTCATACTTACGTCGCATCAAATAGATGTATCTATATCTCGAATAATCATCTATAAACGTGATGAAGTATTCGAAACCACCCCTAGCTTAGACATTCAGTGGACCACATACATCCGTATGAACCAATTATAACACATCCTGAGCACGGTTTTTCTTGGTCTTAAAAACCCTTTTGGTCATCTTACCTTCCAGACAGGATTCACAAATTCGAAATGACTCAACTTGGAGGTCATCCAATGGGCCATCATCTACCAATCTTTGAATCCTCCTAAGGTTTACATGACCTAACCGTAAATGCCACATATATGTTTGGTTTATGCTCGAAGGTTCTTTTCTCTTTTTAGGTTCAGATAAAGAGTTAAGCGATTTATATTTATACATGGGAGTTTGTGCAGTATTAATGACATACAGTCTATTAGTAAAAATACCTTTGCAAATATATTCACCATTTCTTCTTCTAATAACAGCATCATCATCAAAAGAAACTGAATGACCCTCGCATTTAATTTAGAAACCGAAATTAAATTCATTCTAAAATCCGGTACTAACAATACATTATTGAGGATGTAATTTATCATTAATCTTCAACTGCACGACTCCCACTGTAACAACCATAAGCCTGGAATAATCGCCCCAATTGATGGTAACTTGCCCACACTAAGCTGCTTGGTTACCTAAAAACCATGCGAGTCAAATCAAACATGATCAGTGGAGCCTAAATCAACTATCCACGAAGTGGAAGAACAAGTTTCCAAACATGTTTTGACTACTAGTGCACGAGACATATCTTTATTAAGAACAGGACAGTCAGCTTTAAAATGTCCTTTCTGACCGCACTTGTAGCACTTTCCCTTTGGATTTTTGTTCGCCTCAGGCTAAGGAGCCTCGCTTTTCACCTTGAGAGTTGCCACTTGCTTCTGGCCCACTTGTTTCTTCTTTTTCCCCAACTTGGGTATAGAAGTCGAAATACTAGTAGCCGCAAGACCTTGATACCCTTGCCTAAAGAGACCATCTGCAGCTTAAAGCTCTGTCAGCAATTCCGCCAAGGCATACTCCCTACGATTCATATTGTAGTTCAGGAGAAACTGCTCAAAGCTCCTAGGTAAGCTACCTAGTATGATATCGACCCGCGTTTCTGAATCAATAGTAGCCCCTAAGATATCAAGTTCGTTTAGCTGAGAAATCATCTTTAGAACACGATCCCTTACCGGGATTCCTTCAGGTATTTGGGTCGTCATCAAGACCCTCATAGCATTTTCTCTAGCCGCCCGGTTCTGATGACCAAACATCTCGCCGAGATTTTTCATCATTTCTACTGCCGTGCCCATACTCTGATTCTGGTTCTATAATACATTTGCTAAAGAAGCCAAGATGTAACACCGAGCCATATCATGACTTGTTCCATCTACGGAATTCTTTCACCTCATCGGGTGTCGAATCCGCATCTGGCTCCAATGGGCATTCCTCAGTTAGAACAAATTTGTCTTCTTAAGCAGTCACGACAATATTAAGATTACGTTTCCAATCAACAAAGTTAGTGCCATCTACTTTGTTTTCTTTGAGAATTATAGCAAGTGGATTGAAAGACATCTGAGATAAAATTAAAAATATTCATCACATAATGCATATCAAAATATATTGAAATACCTCAAAACACAATATATATGCTAGCAACCAACACCTCAAAACCCCGCATATGCAAGCCACGATCGAGTGGACGTTTACGCACATATTTTTTAAGTAGATTTTTACGTCTTTAATTTTACTATCTAGTGAATTTACGTTATGACAAGTAAAATTAATAGTTGGTTCCTCTTGGCCATGTATTAATTAACATAGATTCCAATGGGGAGCTTATTAATTAATACACCTAAGTGAAAACCATATTTAACAATCTTAAAATAGTATCTTTTAAATTATAGTCCTACAGATGGAGAGGTTCTATCACAAAAAATAATATTTATCTTTTGTTTTCATTTGAAATTTAAAACTAGTGAACCTATAATTAGCACATCCGATATGGAGGAAGACCCTAATGTCAACACGCATGCTAATTACTTTACAATTTAAATTAATTATGGAGGCCATTTTGATTCTAATTTTCTCGTCCTAACATGCAAGAAACATATCATGCATACATCCATACATGCCATACATCCAAAACAATAAAAACCAACAAAATAAATTGGATAATTAAATCCAATTATCATGGCTTTTATTCCTCGTTTTGAATAACGAGAAAATCTTCGGCTCGAAATCTCCCACTGCTTCAAGCATCTCGTCACCTCTTCCCGGTCGGCCCACAAAATATCTAAATTTAAAAAATTT
Organism: Orobanche coerulescens; assembly: GCA_033398695.1. NCBI lineage: Eukaryota > Viridiplantae > Streptophyta > Magnoliopsida > Lamiales > Orobanchaceae > Orobanche > Orobanche coerulescens. The sequence continues at coordinate 125,864,094 of CM065815.1, read as the reverse complement.
CTTTTTCCATACAAAATTAATTGCACAAGAAAATTCTAAATTTAAATATTGTGCACCAACGGATGCAACAAACGGTGGAAAACAATCAAGACCACGTACGGAGCGACCCTACCCGACCCGAAAAACTGCCTGGACCACGGTCTGGACCGCGATCCCGCGGCCGGACCGCTCGGCAGATTCTGGTCTCGGTCGGTTCGTCCGATCGGGACTCTTTTTTCGGCTGGAGTTCTTTTTCCTTCGTACTTTGTGTACTCCAACTCGATTACAATTTTACAGGAAATAAAATACATCAAATTTACAACAAAATTACAAGGAAAAATAAAATCCTATTCTACCCATGGATTTTCTCATGGGAAAAACTTATACATGCTTCAAAACGGGCCAAATTATAAAAAACGCATAAAAATAAAATTAAATCATATAGCCATGATAATTTGATATATTCACCTGCAAGACAATTCTAGCAAAAATATTCGAAAGATCATAATATATGAAATTTTAAATTACGAGCAATTAATCACAAAATTAATTAAATTGAACGGGACCTAAAGACCGGCTCCGATACCAATTGTTGGAAATAAAATGCAGCAGAAGCGTCGGGTTTGGATTTACTAAAATCGGCCCTCATGAACCGGGTCTATTTAGGCTCGTCAAATAATTAATTAACATATTAATAAGCAATTTAAACGAATAAAATTAATCTAGGCGTCTAACTATGATAATTCGTAGTATTCTTATCTAGATCTAAGAGATCTAAGAATACATTATCTTTTAAAGCAAAGTCTTCGAATCTTTACTTGATCTCCTTGTATTTTTACCTTTAAATCTTCTAGAGTATGATCCCGCCTATATCCGGATGTCGTGTGGGCAATAATCTGCCGGACTTCCTTGAACAACAACTGGATCGGCCGAACCATTTCCCAAGTAAATTACCTCATGAATTTTCTCTCTATTTTTCTTGAATATATTGGTATTTTAGAAAATATTGTGTTTATCCGATTATAGAATCGAAGACACAAGTCAAGATCCACAAAGCAGAAAAATCAAAATTTCTTGGACTGTAAGAGTCCGACCCCTTATGTCTTATTTATAGGTGTTATGGACTACTCTAGGGATCTTAAGGAGGATTAGGGAAGGACTCATAATAGACCTCAAATTGTCATATTAGGACTTTAATAATATATTGAGTATATTAATATCAACTTAGTCCACTAGAGAGTTAATATTGCACTTCCTACCCAAATCCCAATTTACAAAATCAGGCTCCTTATTTAAATATATTATTTCCCGTATTTAAGATATCGAATGTCCATTAATTAATTTTAAGGTACTGATAGCTTTAATTAATTAATATCTTATCCAAGAGTAGTACCACTCGAACCTTATTATTATATCGAAATTAAATCCATATGCAGGGTTTAATATAATAATCATTATCGAGCTCCTCAAAGGGACATCATCAACGCGTACGAATCGGGACACGATTTCTAGTAATAATAATAATTGTCATATAAATAATATTATTGCCCAAGATACGTGGCTTATTGAGTCAGTCATTTTGACTCTCACCCATGGTAAATCAAAGTAATAAATATTATAAATACACAATTAAATATTATATGTATAGAATTAAGAAATAATAATTATCCGAGATTTACGTTCTTCTTACAATCATTACAGAAGACACTATCTCACCTCGATCTAGTTCAATGTATGCAAATACGCTAATGTATGCTAATAGTCAAGATCAACTAATCTCAAGCATACACTACAACCTTTCATATAATTTCTCTAATAATTATAAAGGTTGTGAAATATTATATTATTTTATACGGCACCGATAATGTGATCTTTCGTGTAATACCGACACATCACATTATCTACAATATAAAATAATTAGACATTTCATTCGCAGAACCATAACGTGAATAAATATGCAAAACATGTGATTAAATGTAATTAATATTCTCATAGGTAGTTACAGGGAAATAAGGTAATACAAGCATAAAGTATGCTTGCAGTATACAACCCTAACATGGTCCACTACATGTGAATGTTTCCAATAGAAAGGCAACTTGGTGAGAACAATGAATCTGTGACTAATAAGTCTATACCTAAAAGATGTATAGCTGAAGCATATCTTGCATGGAAGTGTGTAATATATACCAAGTTCTATTTGCGCAGTGGATCCCACACCTGAGCCTATGTCAACCATTTCAGTGTAATTTAAGCTCTCCATCATCATCAACAAAGTCGAAGTTCAATGAAGATTACCTGACAGTCATTTATAACCTTACGAGCTAGGAATTGTACATTGGTGGATATTGCTTAACTCTCCAGAAGTTCAATATTGGAAAGACATTTACCTTTCATGTGATGCTGTGAATGGTGACATTAAATTCCACAATGAAACATTTGCTGATTATTTCGGACAATGGGTAAGTGTTTAATTACTGTTTACTTAATTTTCTTACATAATTTACTTCATTATGACATTCACCTTAATTAATATCCAGATGACACACATACAAAGTGATGGCCACCCGATGTGGTCACGTGAGTTGATGCTTCTTACGATGAAGCTTGTTATATCTAGAGTTTATTCAATGGCGAAGGTAAATGGTGTGACATTTGTATGTATCGATGGAGATCAAAGAAGGAGGTGTCAAAATTCTGGGGTTATGATTGACGGTGTATATTACGGTGTTCTTCTCGAACTAGTGGAACTAATTTATGGAGAAGACTTGACAGTGTACTTGTTCAAGTGTAGGTGGTTTGATACAAATCCTCAAATCGAAAGGGAGGATAATTATGGAATTTTATCTGTTGATACTTCTATAAGTTGGTATGAAGGTGATCCTTTTATTTTTGCAACATCTGCTAAACTAGTTTACTACTTGGATGACTTGGTAAAAAATATATGTGATCCTTCATTGTTCCATTGATGATTTTTCAAATATAAAATATTATATATATATATATATATATATAATTAAATTCAAATATATCAAATATTATTATATAAAAACATGTATAAATATATAAAATATTATTATATAAAAACTGTATAAATTAATATACAGATATATAATCATATTATATATATATTTATAATTAAATTCAAATATATAAAATATTATTATATAAAAACATGTATAAATATATAAAATATTATATATAAAAAATGTATTAATATACAGATATATAATCATATTATATATATATAATTAAATTCAAATATATAAAACATTATTATATAAAAACATGTATAAATATAAAAACTGTGTTCAAATGTATGAATGATAAATGACTCAGTGGCAAAATGCCATATCACCTATACAAATGACCCGTGTTCGAACCCCGGCAGCCACTGAGTCATATTTTTTTTTTGGATTTAAGTATAGCCGACGACAGCCGTCGGCTAAAGTCCTGGGTATAGCCGACAACTGTGTTGTCGTCGGCTTAAGTCCCGATCGGGAACACGTGGAAGTCCTGTCCGCGGACTCGGGCATGTCATATTTTACAGGCCGACTAGGCTTTAGCCGCCGATAGCTGTCGGCAAAAGTATCAACAACAACAACAACATCACAGTCTTAGTCCTAAAATGCTTTGGGGTCGGCTAACATGAATCAATCTCTGAAACCGTCAAGTCGTCTCCAATAAAACAGTCATATGAAAAGGCAAAAGTGATAGGTGAAAAGTTTAGTACGTATAAAAAAAATAATAATAAATATGCAAAAATAAGTAAATAATAAAGAGTAAATAAAAAATAGTAATAATCATTATGCCAAAAAAAAACTCAAACATAATCAACCACCCGGATTCTCTCCCTCCACGTCGTCCTATCTAACATCATAACTTCTCTAATCCCAAGAAACCTCATATCATTCTCAATCACTCTTATCCATGTCTGTTTAGGTCTTCCTCTACCTCTCACCGGCCTATGCTCTCCCCATTCTTTAAGCCTCCGCACCAGTGCATCAATCGGCCTCCATCTCACATGTCTGAACCATCTTAATCGATTCTCCAACAACTTATCCTCTATAAGGGCCACTCGTACTTCTTTCCTAATCACATCATTTCTAAGTCGATCCTTTCTCGTATGGCCACACATCCATCTTAGCATCTGCCACATTCATCTTATGCACATGACTATGCTTTACATACCAGTAATCAGTGCCATATAAAAGTGCAGACCTAATTGTTGTTCAGTAAAATTTTCCTTTTAATCTGTAAGGTATGCCTTGATCACATAATAACCCCGTTGTGCTCTTCCATTTCAACAATCCCGCCTTAATCCTATAGACCACGTCATCGTCTAATTATCCATCCTTTTGAAGAATAGACCCAAGATAACGAAAAAACTTTGATCCTCGTATAACATTCCCATCAAAAGTGATTGTACCCGCCTCTCTACTTACATTTCCACTAAAGCTACACTCCAAATATTCAGTCTTACTTCTGCTCAGCCTAAAACCACGAGTTTCGAGCGTATTTCTACAGAGTTCCAACTTTCTTTTAACTCCGTCCTTCGTTTCATCAACCAATACTATATCATCTGGAAACATCATGCACCAAGGAATATCGTCTTGAATTGACCTTGTCAATTCGTCCATGACTATGGCAAAGAGGAAAGGACTAAGTGCCAAGCCTTGATGCACCCCAATCATAATAGGGAATTCCTAAATCCTTCCCACGATAGTACGTACACTTGTACTAGCTCCTTCATACATGCCTCTAATGATGTCAATATACTTCTTAGACACGCCCTTTTTGGCTAAAGCCCACCATAGTACCTCTCTTGGTACCTTATCATAAGCCTTCTCTAAATCAATAAAAACCATATGCAAGTCTTTCTTCTTATCATGATAGTGTTCCATCATCTGTCTCATCAGAAATATTGCTTCCAAAGTCGATCTCCAGGCATAATCCAAATTGATTTTCTGATATCTCCACACACTTTCTAAGACGTTGCTCAATCACTCGTTCCCATAATTTCATGGTAAGACTCATCAACTTAATCCCCCGATAATTAGAGAACTCTTGGACATTGCCTTTGTTCTTATATAAAGAGACTAAAGTGCTTTTCCTCCATGCCAGTGGCATCTTGTTGTACTTCCAAATCTTGTTGAAAAGTATAGTCAACCATTCGATTCCCCTCTCTCCCAAACACCTACATCCTTCAATAAGTATACCATCTGGCCCTTCTGCCTTTTTCGAACCCATTTTTTTTAATGCCATCCGTACTTCACCCTTTTGAATTCGTCGCATAAAATTCCGATTAACCAAATTCGAAGCAATACTTGCATCCCCAATATCTTCCTCACCTTGTCCATTAAATAGGTTATCAAAGTATGCCTTCCATCTTTCTCTTATCTCCTGATCTCCGACTAAAACCTTATGATCCACATCCTTCACACATTTAACTCTCCCAATATCTCGTGTCCTCCTATCTCTAATACGAGCAATTTTATAAATATCCCTTTCCCCTTCCTTAGTATCTAATTTCGTATAAAATTCTTGATTAATCTTTGCCCTAACATCACGGGCAGCTTTCTTGGCTTATCTTTTAGCCTCCTTATATTTCTCAAAGTTCTCCTCAGTCGGGCATTTTCCTAATACCTTGTAGCATTCACGTTTAGTTTTTATCGCCTGCTTTACCTCATCATTCCACCATGATGTGTCCTTACCTGATGGCTTGTGTCCTTTATATTCCCCAAAAACTTCTCTTGCCGCTTCCTTAATGTTATGTTCCAACACACAAGTTGAATCTACATCCATCTCCGCGCACTAGAAATCATTACATCTAGAGACAAACTTATCCACAAAAGTTCGCCGACTCTCCCCTTGAAGCTTCCACCATCTATCTCGAGGGTCCACTTGCGGACTTCTATTTTTATAAAACCTCTTACCTTGAAAATCAAGCACAACAAGTCTATGTTGAGTCGCGGTACTCTCTCTGGGTATCACCTTGCAATTCGTGTACCTCTTTCTCCACACGTTTCTCACTAAAAAAAAGTCAATTTGACTTGCATTTCCTCCACTTCTATATGTCACTTAGTGAGATTCCATTTTTTCAAACCACGCGTTCATGATACTCAAGTAATATGCTTGCGCAAAATCCAATATACCACATCCTTATTTATTTCGATCCCCACCAAAACCACCATGAACACTTTCAAACCCGTCTCATCCAATCCCCACATGACCATTGAGGTCCCCACCAATGATCAGTTTCTCCCCAATAGGGACTCGTTCAACAACCACCTCTAAGTGCTGCCAAAATTCTTGTCTCACCAATTCACTCAATCCTACTTGAGGTACGTAAGCACTTATGATAGTTAGAATCTCATCGCCCACCACAAGCTTAATACTCATAATCCTATCACTCTTTCTAAGCACCTCTACTACGTCGTCTATGAAGTCCTTCTCCATGACGATACCCACTCCATTTTTTCTTCTATATTTTCCCGAATACCATAGTTTATAACCCCACGGAGCCAAGACATTTGCTTTTTTTCCAACCCACTTAGTATCTTGTAGGCACATAATGTGAATCCTTCTCATTTTCATATCTTCCACCACTTCCGTTGATCTTCCGTCAAAGAGCCAATGTTCCAAGTTCCAAACCGCATCTTATTACCCTTACTAGGCTTGTGGTCTATCTTCTTTGCATGCCTCTGTCCATATTGCGATGATCCCTGCATATTTGACGCCACACCCATACTTTGAGGTGGCGCACCGCTTCCGGGCGATGACTTAGCAACCCTTGCAAATTTTACACCACACCCGGATCTAAGAAGTTTAGCTCACCCTTGCTTATTTGACACCATCCCCAGGCATAGAGATGGCGCGCCGCTTCTGGACGACAACCTAGCAACCCTCGCAAATTCTTCACTACACCGGGCCTGGAAAGTGTAGCGCATCGCTTCTAAGGAAATGCCCCAACGATATTCAAATTGTGATTCATGTCCATCAAATGTGACTGTGTTTTATGCTGGCTGCCACAGACCTACCGCAAACCTCCTCCTTTATCCGGCCTTGGGACCAGCAGTGAATGTCATAACAACAATCACAGACGGAGTTTGTCGGTTAAAGAATAAATATCATAATATTTTATTAATTATATTTATAATTAAATTTAAATATATAAAATATCATTATATAAAAACTATATAAATATATAAAATATTATTATATAAAAATTGTATAAATATATATAATCATTATATATATATATTTATAAATATATATTTATAATTAGATTCAAAGAATTTAAAATATCAGTATATGTATAAATATAAAAACTGTGTTTGAATGCACGAATGATAAACATGACTCAGTGGCAAAATGCCATATAATCTATACAAATGGCCCGCGTTCTGTAACACCCCGAGATATTCGAAGTATATTACAGTATCGTGGACCCCTACATGGGACCCACCAGGCTAGACACGAATTGCTATAGTGAAAACACACATCATCCAGATGAAAATCAAATAACACGCCCATTAACAACCGGCGGGATAATCCACATCAACAACCATAAACAACTCCAATGATTACGAATCACAATTCGAAGAGAAAAGCCTAAGTACTCGCGAGTACAATCTATAAGTTTAAAAAGTAGACAACAACCATATCGAATGAAACAACGGAAATAAAAGGACTCAAATGCACATGTTAACGACCCTGGCCAACATCCTCGTACTGTCCCAGCACCCGCTCGTCCGGATGATCATAACCTGAAATCCATAACAACAATTTCCCCACAACGGGTCCCCAAAGGGGTTAGCAATTACGCTAGTACAAGTAATCAAGGCAAACCAATCGCTTACACATTTCATAGTACATGCACCAATATCATTTCAAAAACCAAAACCAGAGCTGGCTAGCGAAACAAACTCATGAATCCAGAGTGAATCCATAGATTCCCTCGAGGCCCCATCGGACCCTCCCGAGGTGAGCAAAGCACACACAATATACATTACCATTTCATGTTAAGCATGAAGGTTTCCAAAAATACTTGCCTTGAATAATTGACGACGCAACGAACGGAAGGAAAAACACCGACAATCACGAACCTAACAATTCGAAGAACATAATCACAACCAATCCTAAACGAATACGGAATTGGAATACACCCGAAAACCCGCTTACGATTCATGTATATTCGTATAAAAACAACAACGAGGGCGGATCACAACCAAACCCTCTCGATTACAAAAATACCACGAAATATACCATGAATCCGTAGGAAAACCAATAATACCCACAAGATTAATCATATTCATTATAAATTAATCTATCATACGGAACGAACGTGAAAACCCCCAATTTACCCAAAAACAAGGTTCTAGGAGCTTACCTCGAATTAATGACGAAGAACACGATTAGATGTTGATAATACACTCCAAAAACTCAAAGAAGATGATGGCTCGGAGTTACAAAGCTTCAAATCGCCGGAAGTGCCAAGAAAATCGCCTAGGAGTCGGATGGGGAGGAGGAGAAATGATAATGGCCGAAATCGGTCAACTCCTGGGTTTATAAACCCAGGCCGCGTTACGTACGTTAACCACAGGTAGCTAACGTACGTTAGCTTGTTAACGTACGTAAGCTATCCCATGCTTACGTACGTAACGAAAATCGCAGAATTCCCTGTACTGTTTTACACACACCGCTACGTACGTAACAGCAACATGCATTACGTATGTAATGCTCCTTCCTGGGGAGTACAGGCCGCAACCACTGGCAAGGAAGGAACCGAAAAAAAATCGAAAAGCAATGGTGAACGACTCACGATGCTACGAACGTAAAGGATTTGAGTTGACGAACTTAAGTGTTGAAGGAAGACATATTCTCGACTACCCAAGGGTTCGGAAAAACAACAACAAACGTAAGTATCCCAAAACTTTGGGAAATTATAAAACAGCCCTAAACATCCGAAATGTACGATACATGGTCGAAACACCAAACAAAAGCTCACAACACGCATAATAACATGAGATGGATCCTCGGCAACCCTGAAACGGCGGTTCCGAACGACGACTTACGAGAATACACGAAATAGCGACGAAAACGACATAAAACACCGAATCGAGTAAAACAAGTCTGAAACAAGCTCGAACGACAAAAAGTCCAATATTAAATATTCTCGAAATGTCAATACGGTTACAAGCAAGTTGCTAAAAACGAAAATACACCAACATGAGAATATCAAGAGAAAGGAAAAATGCGAATATTACATTCTACCCCTCTAAAAATAAGTTTCGTCCCGAAGCTTAAGAAATAAACAACTCGGGGTACTTAGCACGCATGCTATCCTCAGTTTCCCAAGTTGCCTCCTCGACACCATGTCTCGATCATTGCACTTTGGCCAAAGGGATGATCTTATGCCTCAATCGCTTCTCACGGTGCTCTAAAATCTTCAAGGGACGCTCCTCAAAGGTAATATCCTCGGCGACATCAATCTCGCCATAGTCAATGACGTGACTAGGATCCAGAACATATTTCCTCAGCTGAGAAACGTGGAAAACACTATGAACATGTCTCAAGGCCGGAGGTAGTGCCAAACGGTATGCCAACTCACCGACTCGCTCGAGAATCTCAAAGGGTCCAATAAATCTCGGACTCAACTTCCCCTTCTTCCCGAAGCGAAAAACTCCTCTCGTCGGAGACACCTTTAGCAAAACGTGGTCTCCCACCTCGAATTCCAAAGGTCGACGACGGACGTCGGCATACGACTTCTGTCGACTCTGAGCGGTCAACATCCATTCTCGAATCAAATCTACCTTCCGCCTTGTCCCTAAAACAATATCCAGTTCGGTCACAACCAAATCGGATGCTTCGTTCCAACAAATCGGCGATCGACAATGCCGCCCATAAATAGCCTCATACGGTGCCATCCGAATTGACGCGTGCCAACTATTGTTGTACGTGAATTCGATCAATGGCAAATGCTCCTCCCAGTCACTACTCCATTCGAAAGCACAAGCACGCAACATATCCTCGAACGTCTGGATAGAGCGCTCAGACTGTCCATTGGACGGAGGATGAAAAGAGGTACTCAAACGCAAACGAGTACCCAACGCCTTATGCACCGCCTGCCAAAAATGCGATACAAAACAGCCATCACGATCTGAAACAATAGACTTAGGAGTACCGTGAAGCCTCACAATCTGCGCAATAAATACACGAGCCAGCTTCTCCGAGCCCCAAGTATCTTTGATGCCCAAAAATATGCCGACTTGGTCAGACGATCAACAATCACCCAAACCATAATCATGCCCGACCTCGATCTCGGCAAACTCATGATGAAGTCCATCGATATCTTCCCATTTCCATTCCGGGATAGGAAATGACTGTAATAACCCTGCCGATCGCTGATGCTCGATTTTGACCTGCTGACAAGTCAAATATCTCGCTACAAACTGTGAGACCTCCTCCTTCATGTCATTCCACCAGAAATTCCTTCTCAGGTCCTTGTACATCTAACTATAACCAGGATGAACGAAGTAAAGCGTAGCATGGGCCTCATGCAAAATACCCTGCCTCAATTTCGAGTCGTTCGGCACACACAGACGACTCTGGAATCTCAATACTCCATCTTCATGAATCACAAATCCAGGAGACTTTCCCTTAAGAACATTCTCTCAGATTTGAATAATCATCGGATTCTCCAGCTGCTTCAGTTTAATTTTATCGATCAGAGACGACGAAATCTCTAAAGCACAAAGTCGCCCTACGGCTCCAGGCAACGAAATCTCAACACCCAACTCAATAAAATCCCGCTGAAGCTCGGCTTGAGATGTAAGGATCTCAAGTGTCCGCAACGAGACTGGTTTCCGACTCAAGGCATCGGCCACGACGTTCGCCTTGCCCGGATGATAACAGATTTCGAGGTCATAATCCTTAATCAACTCCAACCACCTCCTCTTCCTCATATTCAACTCCCGCTGAGTAAATATGTACTTCAGACTTTTATGATCGGTAAAAATCTGACATGCAGAGCCGAAAAGATAGTGACGCCAAATCTTGAGCGCAAAAACTATTGCCGCTAACTCCAAATCGTGAGTAGGGTAGTTAAGCTCATACGGCCTCAACTGCCTCGACACAAATGCAATAGTCTTGCCATGCTGCATCAACACGCACCCAAGACCCTGACCCGAAGCATCGCTATAAACGAAAAAACCCTCGTTGCCACATGGCAATGCCAAAATCGGGGCTGAAGTCAAACGCCTCTTCAGCTCCTCAAATCTCGACTGCCTCTCGTCATTCGAGACGAACTTCTCGGACTTCTGGAGCAACTGTGTAAGTGGACGAGCTAGTTTTGAGAAACCCTCGACGAACCTACGGTAGTAGCCAGCTAAACCCAAAAAGCTACGGATCTCCTTCATGTTCTTGGGCGGTGCCCAATCCAACACTGCCTCATCCTTCTGCGGGTCCACACGAACTCCCTCGGCTGAAATCATGTGACCTAGGAACATCACTTCTTTCAGCCAGAACTCACATTTCGAGAACTTTGGATAGAGTCGCTCGTTCCTCAAAATGTCTAACATCACACGCAGATGATGGACATACTCTTCCTCGTTCCTCGAATAAATAAGAATATCGTCAATGAAGACGACGACACACTTATCCAAATACTCGATAAAGATCTTGTTCATCAACTGCATGAACACGGCTGGTGCATTAGTTAGCCCGAAAGGCATAACTACAAATTCATAGTGTCCGTATCTCGTCCGAAAAGCAGTTCTCGGAACGTCGGACTCCTTCACCCGAAGCTGATAGTACCCCGATCTCAAGTCGATTTTCGAGAATACTACAGCTCCCTGTAACTGATCGAACAAGTCATCAATCCTCAACAGAGGATACTTATTCTTGATGGTCACCTTATTTTACTCGCAATAATCGATACACAAACGCAGTGAACCATCCTTCTTCCACACAAATAGGACCGGTGCACCCCAAGGTGAAGCGCTCGGTCGAATATACCCCGACTCAAGAAGCTCACTCAACTGCTTCTTAAACTCGGTCATCTCTGAATGTGCCATGCGATACGGCACCTTCGAAATCGGAGCTACACCCGGCTCTAACTCGATAGTAAACTCTACCTCACGGTCCGGTGGCAATCCCGGTAACTCATCAGGAAAGATGTCAGGAAACTCACTAACAATTGGAATTGATGAAAACTCGACTCCACCACTCTCCACCTTCAAGGCATAGCACCAATAACCAATACACCTTTTTTGCAGGAGTCTCATCGCATTCAAGGCGTTAATAACAAACTTGTGGTTTCTCTTTAGCCCCGCGAAAGAGTGCTCGGTGCCGTCCTCGGCTAGCATGGTGATGATCCTCGTGCGGTAGTTCATGATTGCACCATGCCGCTCGAGCCAATCATCCCCGAGAATCAAATCCTCACCCTCAATACCCACAACAATAAGATTAGAGAGCCAAGCCCTCTCACAAATAAACACAGAACAGTCCCGGACCTCTCATTCACCGACGATTCTATCACCGCTAGGAAGTTTAACGATGAAAGGCTCGCAAGGCGATAAATAGTTAAGACTCAAACGGCGCACACACTCTAGAGAAACAAATGAATGCGTAGCACCCGAATCAAAAAACACACTGACAGGATCGGAATGGATGTGAACGGTACCTATCGCCACAGTAGCCGCTGGATCATCGGCCCTCCTCATCTCATAGATACGCGGGTGGGCGGAGCCAACACTAGAAGCTCCCCCTCTAGCGGGCTGACCCCGACCTCTCCCTCGACTGGCACTCGGTGGAGACTGTGGAGCAACCGATCCCTAGTTAACACTCGGCTCTCTAGGTGCTGTAAAGGAAGCGTGAGCACCGAGAAGATGTCCTAGCCGCTCACAAAAGAACGCCTTGTGGCCTGACTGACCACAAGTATGACAAGTCAAAGGCGGGCGTGGACACTCCCGGTTCCCATGGCCTGACTTGCCACAGTTAAAGCATCTGACAACTTGAACGGAGGCACTGGCAGTACCTCGATAACTCCCAGAAAATCGAGTCAAACTACCCCCAGGAATATTTGCAGACTGAGATTTCTGTTGACCTCCACCCTTGTGACCCGAGAAATTTCCGGCGGATTTCTGTTTCTTACTCTCCCGAACCGCAGCACTGGCCATCACAGACATATGATAGGCAAGATCTCGACTCTGATAATCCATCAAAGTAGTACAGAAGAGCCTAGACATATAGTCCCGAATTGACAGTTTCATCCGCCTGGAAAAATGAAAATTTTTGACGCTCTCCTCGACAACTTGGCTCTTCACGTAGCCCAACTCCTTGTTGAAATCAGCAATAGCTTGGGAGACAGGAATATCCCACGGTTGAGCATCATAGAAGGCATGGACACGAGCCTGTCTAACGGGCCACGGGCAATACTCAGTCTCTATCAGGTCTTTAAATTCTGCCCACGAAGCAACGTGATCCTTAGGCCCAACGGCCTCCCACCAATCAGTAGCGTCCCGAGTGAGAAAATATTGGGCAATAGGGACCTTGCAGTCCTCGGGACAGTTGGTGGCAACGAAGACCTTGGATATCTCCTTGATCCACCCTTCCCATCCAGTCGGGTCAGAGGCTCCCGTGAACTGGGGAGGATGCATCTTGATGACATCCTGAACCGCCTGGGCTATCGCCGCCATTTGGTTCACCATCTGTTGCATAACAGCCGCAACACCAAGGTCAGCGCCATCTTGAGATGAAGCATGGCTATGCCGGTCACCGGTGCTGCCGGCTCCCGAAGAATGCGACATGGCCGCCCCACGCCCCTGGCCGCGTCCACGACCACGACCACGACCTCGACCACGGCCTCTTCCAACATCCATACTGGTGTTAAGAGATAGCAAAAGCAACTCGATGATAAGTAAGAGACAAGAAACACCAACAATTCAAGAAATGGAATTACGTTACGAGAAAACAAAGAAGTGAGTAAGGAAAACTTACGAGCACTGGAAGTACCGAGATGCTGGCAGCGGTGTGACAATGTGCAGAACAAGACACAACTAGACCCAAATACCCGACAAGCCTAGGTATCCATAAACCTAGTGCTCCGATACCATTTTCTGTAACACCCCGAGATATTCGAAGTATATTACAGTGTCGTGGACCCCTACATGGGACCCACCAGGCTAGACACGAATTGCTATAGTAGAAACACACTTCATCCAGATGAAAATCAAATAGCACGCCCATTACAACCGGCGGGATAATCCACATCAACAACCATAAACAACTCCAATGATTACGAATCACAATTCGAAGAGAAAAGCCTAAGTAATCGCGAGTACAATCTATAAGTTTAAAAAGTAGACAACAACCATATCGAATGGAACAACGAAAATTAAAGGACTCAAATGCACATGTCAACGACCCTGGCCAGCATCCTCGTACTATCCCAGCGCCCGCTCGTTCGGATGATCATAACCTGAAATCCATAACAAGAATTTCCCCACAACGGGTCCCCAAAGGGGTTAGCAATTACGCTAGTACAAGTAATCAAGGCAAACCAATCGCTTACACATTTCATAGTACATGCACCAATGTCATTTCAAAAACCAAAACCAGACATGTCTTTTCCGGAAACAAACAGTCAATCAATTTTGCCTGGGACCGCGACGAAGCCAAAAATCCCACTTGAGGCCTCTAAGGACCCTCCCGAGTTGGCCACAATCATAAAAAAAATCACGCACAGGCATCGCCTAGGACCGGGACGAAGCCACAAATCCCACTCGAGGCCTCTAAGGACCCTCCCGAGCTGGCTAGCGAAACAAACTCATGAATCCAGAGTGAAGCCATAGATTCCTTCGAGGCCCCATCGGACCCTCCTGAGGTGATCAAAGCACACACAATATACATTACCCTTTCATGTTAAGCATAAAGGTTTCCAAAAATACTTGCCTTGAATAATTGACGATGCAACGAACGGAAGGAAAAACATCGACGAACGCTAGGAACCGATAATCACGAACCTAACCATTTGAAGAACACAATCACAACCAATCCTAAACAAATACGGAATTGGAATAGACCCGAAAATCCGCCTACGATTCATGTATATTCGTATAAAAACAACGAGGGCGGACCACAACCAAACCCTCTCGATTACAAAAATACCACGAAATATACCATGAATCCGTAGGAAAACCAATAATACCCACAAGATTAATCATATTCATCATGAATTAATCTATCATACGGAACGAATCGGACGAAAACGTGAAAACTCCCAATTTACCCAAAAACAAGGTTCTAGGAGTTTACCTCGAATTAATGACGAAGAACACGATTAGATGTTGATAATACACTCCAAAAACTCGAAGAAGATGATGGCTCGGAGTTACAAAGCTTCAAATCGCCGGAAGTGCCAAGAAAATCGCCTAGGTGTCGGATAGGGAGGAGGAGAAATGATAATGGCCGAAATCGGTCAACTCCTGGGTTTATAAACCCAGGCCGCGTTACGTACGTTAGCCACAGGTAACGTACGTTAGCTTGTTAACGTACGTAAGCTATCCCATGCTTACGTACGTAACGAAAATCGCACTTCTGCATCGCTTTACACGCACCGCCACGCACGCATAAAGAACATGCACTACGTACGTAATGCTCCTTCCTGGGGAGTACAGGCCGCAACCACTGGCAAGGAAGGAACCGAAAAAAAAAATCGAAAAGCAATGGTGAATGACTCACGATGGTACGAACGTAAAGGATTCGAGGCGACGAACTTAAGTGTTGAAGGAAGACATATTCCTGACTACCCAAGGGTTTGGAAAAACAACAACAAACGTAATTATCCCAAAACTTTGGGAAATTACAAAACAGCCCTAAACATTCGAAATGTACGATACATGGTCGAAACACCAAACAAAAGCCTACAACACGCATAATAACATGAGATGGATCCTCGGCAACCCCAAAACGGCGGTTCCAAATGACGACTTACAAGAATACACGAAATAGCGACGAAAACGACATAAAAATACCGAATCGAGTAAAACGAGTCCGAAACAAGCTCGAACGACAAAAAGTCCAATATTAAATATTCTCGAAATGTCAATACGGTTAAAAGCGAGTTGCTAAAAATGAAAATACACCAATATGAGAATATCAAGAGAAAGGAAAAATGCGGATATTACAGGTTCGAACCTCGGCTGCCACTGAGCATGTTTTTTTTTAGAATTAAGTTTAGCCGACGATTATCGTAGACTAAAGTCCTGGGACACGCGGACGGACGTAGAACCTCGTAACATTTATAAGGTTTAGCCGACGACGCCGGCTGTCGTCGGCTAGAGTGCACTTATATATAAAAAATAAATGGACCTTTGTTATTTTTTTTCTTTCTTCAGTTCTGTTCTCCTTCTTCCTGGAACCCTCGCCCGCCGCTTTCGTCGTCAGTCCACCTTCCGCCTTCCCGCTGCCGCCGCCGTCCTTCCATCATCCACCGCATTCCGGCCAAGCCAAGTGGTTTCTCCATCCGCCACCCTCGTCCGCCGCTTTTATCGTTAGTCCGCCGCTTCCATAACCGTCCGCCGCCGCCGACGACTCGCCTCATCCGTTACTACTCTTTTTCTTAATTCGATTTTATGATGTTTTACTGGTTTAGGGTTGGTTTAGGAATTGAAATTGAAATTGGTTTTAAGAGGTTATAATTCGGTTTAGATTTTACCGTTCTAATTCGGTTTTAGAAATTGAATTGTCACTCCTAAAGGGATGTTAACACATTGTATGCTAACGTTTTGGTAGCGAAACAGGGATGATAGTGTATGTACAGATTTTATCTGTACAATCTTTTTACTTGTTTTATTTATATGTTAAAACAAGGATGATAGTGTATGTTAATTCAGAAAACTGTTGTGGTGACCCGTATGAACTGCTTGTGAATAAGTTTCTCGATGCAGTCGTATTCGTTCTTTGTTTTGGTAGCGAAATTTTTTGATGAACAATTATTTGGTGTTAAAATATTCCTTTTTTCTTTATTAGTGACAAAAACACCGGCAGGAAAAAAGTTGTGAGCAGTGCTGTTAATGGAATAAGAATTGAGTGGTTATTTCCCAATTCTACTAAAAAAGATTAGAATAATTTTCAATTTGAATTTGTGTACTGCTTTGAATTGGAATTAGAATAATTTTCAATTTGATTTTTTGGAATTGGTTTAGGGTTTGATTTGTATAGTTCAAAAATATTCAACTGGATGTTAATGTATACTGCATTGAATTCGTATACTGCTTTGAATTTGATTTGTTTAGTTAATGTGATAGTTTTTTATTTGTACGGGTTAAATTGATAAAATTAAGAGACTAGCGGATGTTAAAAAAAAGTCGAAGACTACGGAGTCGGGGAGATTTCCGCAGCTTCCAATCGTATGGATCCTATGGGTAAGTATTTGGATGAGAGTAACCATCGCATATGTGGGCAAGTAGAGAGTAGTGGACTGAAGTTTAAGGATGGAAACTTGTATTCGGCGGATGACGCACACACTATTGCGAGGTGCTTATCGTATCAGATTCCAAGATCAAGGACGACCCTCACTACTATCGAGACGACCAAACCTCGTATACCTCTTATACAATGTATTCCCTCCCCTCCTCCTACATTTGGGAGCAGTCGAGCTACATCGAGCACGTCATTCGAGGTGCCTTCTGGTCCGCCGTCGACTCTATTTATGCCCATATGGTACCGTCAATTCTAGAGGTCGATGAGAAAGGAGTCTTCGGCCATATATATTGGTTAACCCAATGGAGGCGAAAAGTTCAACCAACACTGCTAACCGTAAGAGTTTGACGGATCACCACAATTTAGGTTCGCGGTCGTTGGCGAGAGTTTCACACGAGGCCACTTCTGATGAAAATGTGGAGAATGTCTTTGTCTACGTGACTCAGAAGGCATATCCGAAGTATCCAGATAGAGTTGTAAGTTTTAAATGTTTTCCTCTGAACTTTATTAATATTCGGTTACTTTTTTTGTTCCCACTTAATTAGGAGAGAGTGACGGAGGAGTCTGAGAGGATGTTGATAGAGATGGCGAGGAAGGAGCATCCGAATTTGGACGAGACTGGCCTCGAGTTAGCACGCCAAGAGATCGATCAGGCCGATCCCTACATTAGGGCAATGGTGTGGCTAACATTTACCCTTATAAAGTGAGTCATTACCGGACATCGATGATGGGAGCTGAAGGCAACTGTTGGACACTAAGTATACAAAATACAGCTTGGAAAGTGTTTGAGCAACAAGCTGTACGATTTTCAAATTAGAGTGCGTAGCGGAAGTCTTGTAACAGTAAGTTGCTGTAAATACAGCAACTTGGTATGCAGTGTATACTTAAAATAATCACAATTATGAAAACAGTAAATGCAGAAGGTAATTAACACAGTAATTAAAGTGGTTCGAGGTAAACCCCTCTACGTCCACTGGTCCTCCACACAAGAGTAAAATGTGTATTATAAACACTACGTACACAACTACGTGTCTATAATCAAACCTATCAATGTATCGTTCACACAGATTGATACAAAGATCGTAGCTTTCAACTGTTCACACAGATTGGTCATAGCTAACACTTGACTGGCTTCTTCACACACAGTTCCGAAGCTTCGTCTCTACATGTAGATCCGTCACACACAGTTCAGGAAAAACGAGGCTTTCTCAGTCCACACAGGACTGATGGTTTTCTTCAATGTAAGAACGTTGGTTGAACAACAACTTGACTTTCTTGAGCTTTGATCTGGTGATGTGTTGTTCAAGGATGAGCACTTGTATATTTCCTCTCTCAGGATTGGCAGTATGCTTGAAGAAATATTATTGCTCTTTATATACTGTTCTTTAGAGGATCTCGTGGAATCTCAGTATATCTCAGTTTGCTCAGTTTGAATGTTCTTCACAGATGTATGATTGTGTGTTTGTCAATATCTGTCTATGTTATTTGAACTTCAAACTTCAGGGTATATATAGCTTTCGGAATAGATCCGTTGAGAAAGATTCGTTGAGCAAAAGTCCATTCCACAACTGGATGGTTCACTTGTATAGACCAAGATCCGGATTTTGCGCTGTCTGAAGATCTCTGTCAGATCTAGTATTTAAATACTTTATCCATTCAGTATTAAAATAATTCATTTCAAACGGGACTTGACTTTAGCGAACGAAGCAGATTCCGTTCTAACGGTCTTCAGTTCTGTTTGAATAAGTATTGAAGATCTCAATACTTACAGCTTTGCTTGTTGTATTCAACATAATACTGTAGGCTATATTGAAGCTGTTGTTGTATGGAATGTTGTTGTATGAAAGGACAGCTTCCATACTTGGCGCTATATGACTTTGTTGCTGTATGATGGCAACTCCAAGGTTTGTTGTTGGCAGTTTATCAAAACATCGAACAGGGTTAATTATCCCAACAATTTCCCTCTCTTTGATAATTGCCACATCTAATTTGAAACCTCTTGAAATTGCCAAAAATTCTTGATGATGCCAAAACCTTGATGTTGAAACCTTTTTGAAACATCTTACAGGGGGGCAGTCTTCTTGGTCTTCTGTCGAATGTTAAGGCTTTCAGCAATTAGTCTAATACTATGAACTGCTCGTAGGCGAGTTCAAATCTTACAGGAAAGAGTATTATAGTTTAAACTTGCGATTGGCGCGCAGGCATAATCTTACAGTGTAATTTAGTTGAATACAACTTAACCTATGAACTGTTCGCAGACAAGTTCTTATAGCTTATATTCTTAACAAGTTTTCGTACATGTTTATTGTAGCAAATAAACTCATTTCGTAATCACATAGTGACACAGTAGATTACGAGTTGTAATCTTTCAAGACAAAAATATATTTTATTGATATTTGAGCAAGGATTACAAGATTGGGCAAAAAGATACATAATTTTTGCTGTTTCAAAGAAAATAAAATACGGGAGGGATCCTACAGGATAACTCCTATAGTCAGCATGTCTCCAAGGCCTGTTTGGATCATTCTTGGTTCCCTTCCACCAATTATGTAAGGCATCCCTGTTTCCATTTAAGTAGATGGCTTGTCCTTCATAAGATTTATCGAACACAAGGATCCAGTCTTCGGGGTAGGTAACCAGATCTCCTTGCCTATGTTTGGATTTCATCTTTTGCTGTAGTGGGAGCGATCCTTCGTCCAACCTCTTCTTGAATTCCTCGGCAGCTTCCTGCAGCGTCTTACAACTGTTGAATATGGAGGATTCCCTGATAAGAACTACAAAGTATCTTAACAGTTCATTCTTCCTCCAATCCTTTATCTCGTCGGCTGTTGGCTGTCGGTTGGCCGGGAGATTTATTATTCGTAGCTTCTGCACGAGGTTTTTCCAAGGAAATTTAGGGTCGTGAAATTCAGGACGAGCTCCCTGTATCCTAACAGTGTGAGCAGGAGATGATAATCGAGAAATTTCAGCAGTAATGCTGTCTCCAAATGCAGCTTCCATCTCCTTTTCTTGTTCCAGCCTTAATCTCTTTGCAGCTTCCCTAGCCTCTTCCCCCTTTTTGCCTCATCAAGGTAAGAGACCTTCTCATCAAGCCGTTCGAGGATCTTCATAGCATTGTCCTGTTTGATCTCAAAACTTGACATTTTATCAACTAGGGAGTTGAGCACCTGCGACATATCTTGAATCTTTTTGTCATGTCCTCGGAGCTGGCAGCCAGTTTCAACAAGGGCTGATGCAGTCTTGGCCTCAGATATGCGAAGCTTGGCCTGTTCTTCCAAAAAGATTTGCTCTTGTCGCTGTTGAAGTAGGTTGAGTGCCTGTTTGAAGACGATGGGCAAGATACGGAAGGCTTCTTCCACTTTTGACACTTCGTGCCTGACACCGGTCATTTCTTCAATGGCATATTGAAGTAACCAATCAATTTCTTTTTCAACAACTTTCAGGGCATTAACATCGTCCTGTAGGAAGACGGTTTGATGGTCTAAAGCATGCAGTTGCTCGTTCTTTTCAATAGTCCTGGGAGAGTCGGGCTTGGCAAAGTCTTCAGCTCCATTCAGCTGTCTCAAAGACACATTGGAGCGTGACTCGAGTTGGATATCTTCGGGTATGAGACCGTCGTCGGATTCCAAAACAGGTGAAGATGCGGGAGCATCAGATGTTGGAGCGACAGCAGGGGGGACTAAATCCTCCTGTTCCGGAATGGATGTGGTAGACATAGGTACAAGAGGGAATGATTCCTACTGCTATATCTCAGCGTCTGCCTGCTCCGGCAGAGGGACTGATACCTCCTGCGGGATGGCGCCTGTCTGGTCGTCGGGTTGGGTGGTGACAGGCTCGGGTGCCTGTTGAGAAGCTGTTTCCTATTTGGTGACAGGAGGGATCGATTCCTCTTGTTCTTGTGCAGCTTCTTGTTGATGGAGAGGAGATTGCTGTTGGTTGGATGTCCCTTGACCCTGTTGGTCAGATATTCTTGAGAATTCCTGGGATTGAGCTTTCTCACGACTCATTCTCAGACCTGCCTGGAAGGTGTCATCGTCGTCGTCTGAGTCATGATCAGATTTTGGATTTTGTGGAGCTGAGTCAGTGGATTTTTATTTGCCCCTGAGTCAGGCCTTCTACTTTGTCATAATACTGCTAGAAATAAGCTCATGACAGAACTTGTTGTCCCATTGAAGTAACAAGTGGATGTCCTGACAGTCTGTGACTTCCAAAATGAAGGCTTCTTCCTCCTTCCATTCGCTCCAATGGTACAAGGTGTCATATGATGCAACTCTATATGACTTCCACTGAACGAAGCGTTCAAAAGCTTCCTCAACCTGAAATTGAAACAAGGTGTCATTGATTAGTACTGTGAGGGAGGGACTCCAAATAGCACTTACTGTCGGCATTGGGTCCTCGATAGGTATGGGATCCTGTGTTGGAGATGGATCCCGAGCAGGGGTTGGTACCCTGATGGGAGATGGATCCTGTACGGGTGTGGAATCCCGTATAGGAGATGCGGTTTTCGGCTCAGTGAATGCATCCGATTCACCAGTTCCTTCAATCTTGGCAAGCAGTTGATCATCCGTCATAGCCGCCATAGGCTCGGGATCTGCACCGTGTGCAGCAGCTGTTTCTTCCGCAGGGGTTTCGCCCTGTGGGTTTTGCTCTGCGGGTTTCGCCGCAACTTCTTCGATTGGAGTGACCGATTGAGTCACTGTGACCTTTGATTTTGATTTTGAAGCTTTCTTCAGCTTCTTCTTTGCTGTGAGTGGTGACGCACTGTCACACACGCTCCTTTTCCTTTTCTTGTGGGATTTTTCTTCATCAGCAATCCTTCATGTGATATCTCTCGGATTATCAGAGGTCGGCATGTAGTTGACATAGGGTCGGTTAGCTTGAAGACTATCCTTGTTGAAAATTGTGGGCTTGCTCCCACCAATAAAATTCCCGGAGCCGATTTTCTTAGCATCACGAGACTATGGCACGCCAATTTTCGTGAGAAGAGAATTTAGAAAAAGCCCAAATAATTTATTCTGAGATACAGGCTTCGAAACTTCTTCATACAGCCTCTTTAGAATAACTGGACACCAGTTGTCTTTTATGCCGGACATAATGGCGACCATCATTCTGAACCGCAAGTTGGTGCACATCTCGAATGCACCGGTCTTGTTTTCAACATGGCAGCAAAAATCATGCAGATAAACATAAGGTAAACAGAAACGCTTCTTATGACAAGAAGGATGCACGTTTCTATCCGAGGCATTGCCAGTAAAAAATCCCCAATACGTAGCCAGAATATCATGTGACCTGAAGGTCTCAAGGTCTTCCATCTTCAGGCCATTAGAAGGTATCCTGAAAAGAGTTCCAAGAAGAGAGTGTTCAACGTAAATTTGGACTCCGCGGACTGTGGCAGTGATGTCACAGACATCGCCTCCTTTCTTCAAAGAAAATAACTTCATAGATGCATCGAGATAAAATTCATCAACGATGCGCTCGTCATATAGATCTGGGTGCTGGCTACCAAGGCGGTATAAGCCTTGCTGCTTAATCCTGGAGACGACACGCTCCATTCCATCGAGGTCTTCACCCTCAGATTTGATATGTTCCATGACGATAGAGTGAACGAACAAACGTCCGTCGATGATGTTTTCCCTCTTTTTCATCGATTGAGAAGAAGTTTGAGATGATGCCATTGTTAGGGAGATAGGGGTTACAGAGAATAAGTGCAAAAAATTTGCCAAAAAAAAAGCAATATTTGCTGTATGTTCTAAGACAGTTTAGTTTTGCAGTAAGCGTAAAAAGTCGAAGGGAGCACGATACAGTCCTTATATATTTGTGGGTATTGGAAGTTGTAGGGTTTTTGCAGATAGTGAACGGTCAGATTTAAGGGATGGGGACCGTTGTTTTAAATGAACGAACAGGATGGACTGAGCGTAACAGGTACATATTATCCATCAAATTTTGAAATTATAGCGGATCCCACATCTAACGTTTAGTCTTCCTATATAGCCCGAAACGGCGGTGTGAAATTATAAAATAATTTGAAAAGCCGCGGCGTTTGATAGAAAATAGTCCAGATGTCATGCAAACCATTTATTGCAAAAACGTTTGATATAATGACAGGGCACGTGGACTAAAAACTATTTTCAAAGGAATAATATATTATTATATTATTAATTGATTTCCCACAGTATGTGCTGTATCCGTGAAAATACAGCGTTCCCCCTTAAAAGGTACATACAGGATTCAATTTCATACAGCAATCTTCGGATTAATACTGTATTCATGGGTCATACTGCATTCCCCCTTAATTGATGCACACCTCAGCTGTAGGAAAAGTTTCTTAGATGTCCTACAGTGCTGTCGAAATGTCTGAGTGTACAGATAATTAATGTTAGATACTGTATTCGTGGGTCTTACAACATTCCCCCTCAATTGTTGAGTAAAAGCATTAAAAACTTAAAGGAAGTCAGTGTAGCAAACCCAATTCTTGTCGAAGCATACAGAATCTTGTTGTGCTTAGAGGTTTGGTAAAGATGTCGGCTAACTGAATATCTATACGAACTTTCTCCAGCCGAACATCCTTGTTCTCAACATAATTCCTAATGAAGTGATGATTCATATGGATATGCTTAGTACGCGAATGCAATACAGGGTTGTGCGTTATTGCAATTGCACTCGTACTGTCGCACATAATGGGTGTTTTCTTGGCTTCAATTCCATAGTCTGACAGCTGTTGTTGGATCCAAAGGATCTGCATACAGCAACTACCAGCAGCATAATATTCTGATTCTGCTGTGGAAAGCGAGTTTGTCAATTGCTTCTTACTGAACCAAGATACAAGTCTAGGTCCAAGAAAGTGACAAGTTCCACTTGTACTCTTCCTATATAGCTTGCAGCCTCCAAGATCCGAGTCACTGTAGCCAACCAAATCGAATCCGCCTTCCTTAGGATACCATAGTCCGACATCGACTGTTCCTTTTACGTACTTTAGGATTCGTTTGGCTGTTGTGAAGTGTGATTCTTTAGGTGTTACTTGATATCGAGAACACACTCCTACAGCAAACTGGATATCGGGCCTGCTAGCCATTAGGTACAGAAGTGAGCCAATAAGCTTCCTGTAGAGTGATTGATCAACCGACTTTCCAGCTTCGTCAGCACTAATTTGCACAGAAGTGCTCATGGGGTTGACGATGATTTGGAAGTATTCATTCCAAACTTGTTGAGAAGCTCCTTGCTGTATTTTTCTTGGTTGATAAAAATTCCTGTAGGCAACTGCTTTACCTGCAAACCTAGGAAATAACTAAGTTCTCCCATCATACTCATTTCAAATTTACTTTGCATGAGATGAGAGAACCTTTGACATAAAGCAAGGTTAGTTGAACCAAATATTATATCATCTACATATATTTAAACCATCAGGAGGTCATCACCTTTCTGTATTTTAAATAAGGTCTTATCCACAGCACCTTTCTCGAATCCATTATCGGTTAGATATAGAGACAGGGTCTCATACCACGCTCTAGGTGCTTGCTTAAGTCCATACAGTGCTTTTCTTAGCCTGTATACAAGGTCTCCACCTTCTGTGTTGACAAACCCTGGTGGTTGTTCAACATAGACTTCTTCGGCAAGTTCTCCATTCAGGAATGCACTCTTGACGTCCATTTGGTAAACAATAAGGCTCTTATGGGCGGAAAAGGCTAAAAATATCCTAATGGCTTCTCCTCTGGCAATAGGGGCAAAAGTTTCATCGTAGTCTATGCCTTCTTCCTGTCTGTAGCCTTGTGCAAGTAGATAGGATTTGTTTCTGATAATGAGTCCATTTCCATCCATTTTGTTTCTAAATACCCATTTTGTTCCAATTACGGATTGATGCATTGGTCTGGGTACTAGATACCATACATTGTTTCTTTCGAAACCATTTAGCTCTTCTTCCATAGATGTAATCCAATGGGAATTGTCTAGAGCTTTTTTGGTGCAAATAGGTTCAGATTGAGATAAGAATACAGCAATCGTGCACATGTTAAGTCTTCTAAATTTAGATAGGGACTTCCATATAGGAAATGGAGATGTCTCAGACTCGGGTTCTTCTTGCACACATAGTACATTTCCTTGTGTACTCTGTATTCTCCTACGAGTAGATACACCAGCATCAATATTTCCTATGATCAACTCCTGTGGGTGATCTCTTAACCATCTTCTGTCGGGTTCTAATTCGGCGTCTCGTACTGTATCTTGAGTTGCTGTAGTTTCAAATTCAACTTGTACAGCATCAGCTTCATCTACATCTGTTCTTACAGCTGTGGGGTTGATTTCTAAGCTAACAACAGGTTCTATAGGAGTTGTAAGGTTATAAATGGTGAGTTGTTGGATATTTTGAGTGAGATCCTATACTCCTGTAGGATCATGATGGGGTTCGTCGAACACTACATGTACTAATTCCTCAATTGTTAGCTTCCTTTTATTAAAGATCCTGTAAGCTTTGCTGACAGAGGAATATCCAACAAATATCCCTTCATCCGACTTCTCATCGAAGGTTCTAAGTTGATCCTTCCCATTGTTCAAAACATAACATCTGCATCCAAAAATGTGAAAGTACGAAACTAATGGAGTTTTGTTGTTCCATACCTCGTATGCTGTTTTGTTGTGGTGTTTGTTGATGATACAGCAGTTTTGTGTATAGCACACTGTATTGGTGGCTTCGCCCCAGAAACGCTGTGGCAACTTGCTTGCGGCAATCATGGTCCTTGTTGCTTCTTTTAGCTTCCTGTTCTTTCGCTCGGCGACACCATTTTGTTGAGGTGTACGGGAAGCTGAGTATTCGTGCTGTATCCCTTTTTTCGAACAGTATTGCTCTATAAAGCGGTTAGTAAATTCAATACCTCTGTCGGAACGAATGGACACGATACTTAACCCTTTCTCATTTTGAAGCTTTTTTAGGTGCTCGGGGAGCTTTGATGTTGTTTCCCTCTTCTTGCTTAGGAAGATTGTCCAAGAATACCTGGAATAATCATCAACACTAACGAGACAGTATTTCTTACCTCCCAAACTTACCGGATCTACAGGACCATAGAGATCCATGTGTAGCATTTCTAGAACTCTGTGAGTGGAAAGGTGGGATTTGCTCTTAAGGGTGGTCTTGTTTGGCTTGCCTTTCTGACAGGGTCCACAGATGTTGTCTTTTTGGAATGACACATTGGGCAATCCTCTGACCATGTCCTGTCTAGCGAGATTGTCGATCGTCTTGAAGTTGACGTGATACAACCTCTTATGGCATAACCAGCTTAGATATGTAGTGCCTTTGGAAACAAAACAAGGAATTGTGGACCTCGTAGGCATCCATGCAGCAATATACAAATTACCTGATCTGCTTCCTGTGAGCACAACTTCTTTGGTTAGGATGTTCTTGACTCTACAGTGATCTATATAGAATTTCACCGAGAACTATTTGTCATAGAACTGGCTAATAATAAGTAGATTGTACTGTAAGCCTTCAACATAAGCTACATCGGTGACTTTGAATTTTCCTACAAGCAGGTTTCCTTTCCCTTTTATTCTTTCTTTAGATTTATCATCAAAGCGCACTTTTGGACCACGACTTTCTATGTAATCTGACAGCTTGCTTTTATCTCCTATCATGTGCTGAGAACACCCGCTATCGAAGTACCAGATGTCCTTCTCTAAGATGTCCTGTAGGCAAATAAATTAAGTAGATTTAGGTCCCCTTTGACTGTTGGGTCCATGGATGTTAGTGCATTTAGGTACCCAGATTTTCCTAACAGCAATGGGTTTACTGTAGGTTACTTTAGGTACATTCTTGTGGTATCTACGTGAGGCAAGTACGTAGTTGCTATAACCATGATAATTATTATGCATGTAAAATTCAGGGTTATTATTATTAATCCAGTACGAATGCCATCTTGGGGGTGGAGCCATTTTCTTCGGCCTTACAGCTTGCCTTTTGGGTATCCAGTTGGATTTCCAAAGTTGTTGCTGATACTGTGCAGATACCTGCTTTCGCGTCGGATAACGAGGCTCCTGTATCCAATATCTAGTTGCGCTGTACTGTTGGAAGTACTGTTGTGCGGGCCTTTGATATTTGGGTAAAACCTTCTTTCTGAATGGCTGCTGGCGCTTTTGATATGATCGGGGAGCATGCTGTTGGTTACGCCGTATAGGTCTGAATGGCTGAGGATTCCGCTGTCTGGAATATGACTGTGGTGGCGGAATGGCAGCCTTTGCTGTTCGTGGTGCAACAGGGGCCTTCACAGGACTCGAGATTTCTTCCAATACAGAAATGGGTTCCACACCCCTGACGAACACAGTACTAGTTTTCCCTTTATTGGAACATGAGTTGTATCCTAAGCCACTTTTATCATGAGCATGTTGCCCAGTGCTTAAATTTTTTTCCATTCTTTTAGATGATTTCTCGAAAGATTTCAGATTGGTCTCAAGTTCTCCTTCTCGTTTTTCGAGAGTTTTTATTTTGTCTTGGAGCAGAACAAAATCATTTGTCTTGCTTTCACTATGAGATTTAGCCTCATTTAGTTCGTGAGCAAGTTGATGATTGCTCTCCATGAGTTTTTCATAATCGACTTTGCTGTTTTCACAATCAATAGACATATTTTCGTAATTTACTTTCAGCAAGTCATTTTCTTCCCTCAGCTCTAAGTTAGAAAGTTGGAGCTGTATGTTTTCAGTTTTCAATGTCTCATGGGCCTTTTGAATGTTTTTCAATTCATTCATCATGTTTTCAAAGGTATGAGATGCATTGGTAGGAATAGCTGAGGTTGAGCTTACCTCATCATCGCTATTTTCATCTTCCGGTATGTCTTCGGCCATAAAGCACATATAGGCTTTATCTTCGAATTCATCATCTGACGAGTCACTGCAGTGACTGCCTGTAGACATTATTCGGACTTTGTTGGTGCGGGGGAGGCTTCTGATTCGCTAATCAGGCCTTGAGATTGTTTTTCCAAACACGTCTTCTTTCATCTTTTTCCTGTTGCTCGACTTCCGGCAACCTTTGAACTTAAGGATGAGGAGATTTATTTGCATAATGTCCTGGTTTCCTACAATTGTTTCACAAGTTAGCATCACCAGAGGAAGACTCGATACTTACCTTGTGAACATGCTTGGGCCTGAATGGAGTCTTTCCCGACTGCTTGATGAACTTCTTTAACTTATGCATGAGGAGCACCATTTCATCTTATGACAGGATGTCGTCGTCGATGTCAGCACTTTTGTGAGTATGATTTGATGAGTTTGGCATGCTATGCCTTCTGTTGGATACAGCGGCTAGCGCTGTAGTCCTTGCAGGTGATTCTTCGGCTTTCTCTCTCTTATCTATATCATAGTCAAATGCTTTGAGGTCAGAAAAGAGATTAAAAGTAGATATTTCATTAAGATTGCACGACACACGCATAGCTATGGTCTTAATGTCCCATCGGGCAGGGAGAGATCTGAAAATTTTTAGGTTATTCTCCTTTGGGTATAAATCTTGCCTAATGCTTCAAGTTCACCAACAATGCTAGTGAATCTGACGTCAAGTTCCTCAAGTGTTTCAGTTGGTTTCCTTTCAAAAGATTCAAATTGCTGAGTCAATTTTGAAATTTTGTTTTCTTTTGAGAGCTCATTTCTCTCACAAATTAACTTGAGTTTATCCCAGATATCCTTGGCTGATTTACAGCTCTTTACCTTCGAGAACGTGCCTTTGTCAAGAGTGACAAATAACGCGTTCTTAGCAACATTATTGAGATTAGCGCGCTTTCGATCATCAGAAGTCCATTGTTCGTGCTCTTTCTCGAGCATCTCGGCATGATCTTGGCCTTCAATTCTTGGGGCCGGATTAACATTCATGATTTTTATGGGGCCATCCTGTATAACAAAAATCATTTCTTCGTGCATTGATGCAAGATGAGCCTCCATCCTAATTCTCCATTCGTCAAACTCGTTAATAGAAAACATAGGAACTTTATTGATCATTGATGTATCCATATGAGAATATAGGAAAGAAAAAGATTGTTTTACAAAAATAAGTGATTTTTGGATCTGATTCGGTCAAGAATACGACTGATTCTTTTTAGAATCAACCGCTGTGATACCATTTATTGGCCACTAAGTATACAGAATACATCTTGGAAAGTGCTTGAGCAACAAGCTGTACGATTTTCAAATTAGAGTGCATAGCAAAAGTCTTGTAACAGTAAGTTGCTGTAAATACAACAACTTGGTATACAGTGTATACTTAAAATAATCACAGTTATGAAAACAGTAAATGCAGAAGGTAATTAACACAGTAATTAAAGTGGTTCGAGGTAAACCCCTCTACGTCCACTGTTCCTCCACACACTAGTAAAAAGTTTATTATAAACACTACGTACACAACTACGTGTCTATAATCAAACCTATCAATGTATCGTTCACATAGATTGATACAAAGATCGTAGCTTTCAACCGTTCACACAAATTGGTCAGAGCTAACACTTGACTGGCTTCTTCACACACAGTTCCGAAGCTTCATCTCTACAATGCAGATCCATCACACACAGTTTAGGAAAAGCAAGGATTTCTCAGTCCACACAGGGCTGATGGTTTTCTTCAATGTAAGAACGTTGGTTGAACAACAGCTTGACTTTCTTGAGCTTTGAGCTGGTGATGTGTTGTTCAAGGATGAGCACTTGTATATTTCTTCTCTCAGGATTGGCAGTATGCTTGAAGAAATATTATTGCTCTTGATATACTGTTAGAGGATCTCGTGAAATCTCAGTATATCTCACTCTGCTCAGTTTGATTGTGTTGGTACCCAAAATATTATCCGGAGATAGATATTGCTGGAATGGATGGATAGCAAACAAAGTGCGAGAGTACGTCCGAGGGAATGGAGATAACACAAGATTTGTCGGGGTTGTTAGTCCAGGGCTTGAATGCTCTCGCGAGATATTATTAATACGAATATTCGGGGATACAAGTATTAATGTTAGAATACTATTACAATGAGTGTAACGATTCTAGTTATCTTAGCTAGTGAGCGTGTAGATTGCCGGAAGAACCAGATGTGATGCTCTGTGAGTTCTTGTAACAATGTTGGTGAACTGTGATGGCGGCGAGAGATCGATAGCCTCTCACGGCGTGTGGTTGCTATGTATCTGAGCTCCGAGGCTTACGAATCTGAACTATGTAGACTTCTTGCCTCTGCCGACCGTCTTCTGGTTGAGAAGTGCTGAGAGAGAAGTCCTAAGGTAGATTCCGGTGAGGAAGCCGGGAGCCCGAGAGTACGTATGTTTGTATGTATTTCGGAATGATTTTCCAACTGAGAGGAGAACCGATTTCTACTATGAGTGGTATTGAGAGGAACAAATCGTGAACCGATTGCAATGAATTTCCAATCTTTTTCCAGTTGCTGAATGTTCTCTATTTATAGGACTGGGACATGCTGGGCGATCGCCTTTGCTGTATTATAATAAGCGGGCGATCGTATTTTAGCACATGGGTTGGTCCCTCTAAAATCCGTAGGAGTTGTTGGCAGCCAGCTGTGCGGTCCAATGAGAAGCCTGCACGCATCCGAGTCGATGTCATGGGCGGCCCCACCTTGTATCTTCCGGCGGGCTTGTCGGTAGGTGATAAGGTGGTACCAGGCTGTGGTCAACGATACAGGAATCGCGGTGGCTGTCGCGGATCTACACATGGGAGCTGCTTTGAGACTCAGTCTTCGTGGACTTTGACGGATGATGGTTTCTGTTCGGGGCGTAGGATGGTCGTCCTTAGCCGGGCACCAGAGTCGATCGCTAGGTACCAAAGGGCGATTGCCTTGGGATTCGATCGCTAGATGCCCGAAGGTGGTCTGGTATCTTCGCTTTAGGCGAGTTTGACGTAGCTTGACTGGTTGTGGACTCGGTCGCTTGGCCTTGTAGTCGGTCGCCTGCCGAGGTGAATAAATCTTGACACAACAATTGCTCCCCAGCTTGCTCTGACGTTGAAAACGTGGGGCGAGGTGGTTCTGCTGGCGATCGCTGAATTATGGTGAGTGACTTTGCATTTTACTGAACTGGCGATCGTCTTTGAGCTGATTGATTCTGATTTTGGACGACCTGATAGGTCGCTGAAAAGAGCGGGAAATGGCTGCGGATGCAGAAAAGTTTCTGGGGCACATGTCGGGCTCCTGTTAGGGGAGGCCGACGGTCATTAATGACTCTTCGTCTGACGCGTCCTTGAAAAGACGCGTATGCGGGTCTCAAGGGGGTCAATAAATGCGACGGTTGCACTTCAACCCCTGAGACTCTCCTTAATTACATATGAGTCCCTGGCATCTCCTATAAAAGGATGCAAGGTTGCAGCGTTAAAACTCTTACGCATTTATCACTGGAGAAAGAAGGATTTTGCTAAAGAATATTTCTAAGAGATCCGACTGTCGATCGTCGATCGATTCCATCTTTGGGTAAGGAAAAATCCTTTTCTCCTTTCTTCTTTGAGAATGACTGGAACATCATCATCACACGGAGCAGGCACCAGCTCCAGTGCCGGGGCACCGACTGCCCGGGAAGGATCCTCTGCCAACTTCCATCTGGAGACTGCTGTTGAGGCTATCCGGGCCGGAATTGACCCTGTGGAAATCGAGGCTTTGTTTAATGAAGCCGATGTCGCTAAGGAGGCGGCCGTTGAACACAGACGCTCGCAGATGGAGAGAGATCTGGCGGTGAGGGCCTATTGGGAGCGACATAGTGCCTTTGGCCAGGCTTATGTGGCCTTTGCTGAGATTATGGAGAGGCTGGCCGGTCCGTCTCCAAGATTCGATTTCCGGGAGTATTCGATCGCTTACCCTTACCAGCTTGCTAAACGGTCGCAGTTTCGAGCTGCGCAGCGATCTCTGTGGTCTCTTGGCCAAATCAGGAGTTCGGCGACCAGGAAAGACCTGGCCTTTTGGAGGACGAGGTACCACGTTCCTTCAGATGTGGATCTATTTGTGCCGGCGGAGAATGAGCGAGCCGACCAACCCTCGATGGGTATGGTCGCTGTGAACGAGGCGATTATGGAGGCCGGGCTGCGTTTCCCTCTATCTTTTGCTGTCTCCCATCTGTTGGCCGCTTGGAACGTGGCGCCACTCCAGTTGACGCCGAATGCTTGGCTCCAGATAATTTGCACTCTCACCTTGTTCGGCGGTCACCGCCTGTACCGCCTTCCTTCGCCGTCGGAGATGAACCATCTGTTCAAACTGACGGCGCAGAAAGGGTCGGTCGGAGGATATCACATTCAAGGCCGATCCGGTCGGGTGATCCTTGGAGTCCCGAACAAGGTGCGGCGCGACCCGGCGAAGTGGTTCTGGGTCGCCGGCGCGTGGAGGGCTTCTGCGAGCGACAATCCTACGATCGAGCTGGAGATCCCTACTGGATTTTGGGAGAGGAATCCCGGTAAGGGTTTAGACTCTCCCTTTGTTTGGATGTGTTCTGAACTGATCTAATTTGATTTCGTTGTTGCAGGTTTTCATATTCCGGCGATCGAGGAGCTGCCCTTTGATTTCCTGGTCGTCTGGGAGCAGATACGGAGCTTGTCGGACGACGACTTGGACGCTAGCCGGATCAACAAGGAGAGTCATTGGTTGTCGGCTCGGCTATTCCATTTCCCAAGACATCTCTCAGTACCAGGTAATCCTTTCTGCGACCTTCAATTGCTTGGCGATCGTCTTGCTTGAGGAAAATGTCTAACTGTTGATCGACTGTCTTTATTGTAGAGGTTCGCTTTCCTTGCTTTTTGGAGCCCCCACAGGAGATAGCCATGTCGAATCCTGGAGTTCTGGGCCGTCTCCGCAGAAAAAATCATCTCGGACTCCTCCTGTTGCGTTGCCTATCATTCCGGAGGTGGAGCCTCGTGTGGAGCCGATCTTGGCTGAGGAGGAAGTTCGAGAGGAGGGGCTTCGATCGAACCATAAACGGCCGAGGTCAGATGAAACTCCAACTTCTGCCCCTGCCAGTGAGGTACCGATCGTCGCTCCTCCGATCACTATTGTTCCTCCGGCGACCGAGTCTATGCCTTCTGCGACTTTCCTGCAGGAGATGGCGATCGCCGATGCTGAGACCCCTCGAGGGAAGCCATACTTTGGTCGCGATCCCGAGAGGGCCGAGAGGTAGACTTTTGCTTGCTGAGTTGAAACTTGTCATTTGCGTTGGAGATGTGCTAACTCTTGTCGTTTTGATGCAGGATCCGTTGCACTGACCCGTCCTGTCCGCCGATGGTGCGGGATTTCTTGGCGAGCTGATCTCCTAGCCAGGCCTGTGATACCCCATTATACGTCAACCGGGCCGTTTCCGCTCTTCCAAAGTCCTGGACGACGGACTTAGATGCGATCGCTCGTCAGTGATCTGGGAGCTCGATGCAGGCAGCCTTTGCTCTCTCTCTCCATGCGGCGACGATGGCTGCCCAAGCAGTGCAGGAGTATGAGGGGCGTCCTTCCACTACTCGCCTGCAGGCGGATCTCGAGGCGGCTCAAAAGGAGAACACCGAGTTCACTGACAGGATCATGGCGATGGAGAAGGACTCCCTGGAAGCTGCTAAGCGGGCGAGCCACGAACTTGAGCTGGCGAGAAAGGATGTCGAGCTATCCCGGGTGACGGTCGATCGCTTTCGGGACCGGATGACAAATGTCGTGCGGGCGCAAAAGGCCGCTGAGAAGGAGGCCGATCGACTGAAAGTGACTATCGCTCGGCTGGCGGAGTCGGGGGGGAGACGGCTGTCAAGGAGGCCGAGCTCCAGGGCGTGCAACAGGTGATGGTGGAGCTGAAGGGAAAGCAAGAGGCGACCGAGGCCGATCCCTTTCGTAATGTGGAGTTTGTCAGTGAGTTCGCCTATTATATGGCGTTCACTGACTCGCTCCGAGTCGCTAAGAAAGGAGGATTAGAGGTCGGCCCTCTAGCCGAAAATTTCAAAGTGTACGCGCTGGAGCACCCTCTTCACCCTGACTTCTCTGTGCCTATCTTGGATCTTGCGGACATCAGCGTGGACCTGAGCTGGTATCCGACCCCGGCGAATCTTATTCATCCCGATGCTCCGGAGGAGGGGGAGGCTGCTCCGCAGGCTGGCGAAGGGTCGCCTGGGGGCTGAAGGCGAAGGCCAGACAGGGGCTTGAGGCACTTCTCTTTTATTGTTTTAGCTAATCGCCTTGTAATTTGTATCTTTGTTTTAGTACTTAGGCCTTCGGGCGACCTTGTATATATACATTTGAGATTCCAAGTAATGAAATGAATATTTGGTCTTTCGATTTATCACTTGAATGGATGCTATTTTGGAGTCTTTTGCTTGACTTTGTACAAATGTGTGAGGAGAGATTGTTGCAAGTGTAGGTCTACGTGAATTGATAAACTCATATAGATAACTTTTACAACAAATTCGATCGTTGCACAAACATCTGATTAATGCCGATCGCCATATGTAATTGAATAGGGACGATCATCGAGTATATATCTCCGCACTCTTTTCCCCCTTGTTTTTGTTCACTTGATGAAAGTAAGGGGATGAAAATAAATCGTTGAGTGAGCGGTCTTCAAATTTGTCGAATCCTCAAAAGGAGCCGTCCATCTCGGTCTTGAGGAGCCATGCACGATCGCGGAGTTCGATGGGCCGACCTCCATGATCGTGTCTTATGCACGAGAGACATTCCGTCTGATGGCTAAGTTCTCGTGACTCACTTAATTGGTAGGGTCCTCCAAAGGCTGCGCCTCGCCTCGTATTTAAACGAAGGGCGTGCGGTCTCAGTCTGGAAGATTCCTTGCGCGGGGCGTCGTCGGATTAATCAACTCCACATCCGCGGCTTGTTAGCTCTGCTTCCACCTCGGGCCGCCATGAAGATGGTGACCCTCGAGGGTGTACATTGAGACGGGCGTAGGGACGCGTCGCATTGTCCGGCCCACCATGTTAGATGATGAACCTTTGAGGGCGGGCGAGCGTATCCACTGATTAGTTTTGGAGGGCCCTCAGACTACGCCGGCCTCGTATTTAAACGAAGGGCGGGCGATCATGGCCCAAAGGGACCTTGCATGGCGGAAGCAGTCGGTTCCATCGACTACCAGGACCATGGCTGCACTCTTCTACCTCGGATCGTCATGTAGATGCCGACCTTCGACGGTGTACGTTGTGCGGTGGAGGCGATCTCGTGCCTTAGTCCACCATGTTAGATGATGAACTGTGGATGGCGAACAAGTCCTCCGGCTTCGAAGTGTTCGTCTAGGCAGTAGCCTTCGGTTTGATGAGGTGGGAAATCGGGGAGAGACGTCCGAGGTTCCCTTCTCTTGATTTGAAGCATACGGTCGCCGAGGTTGATCGAGGGGTCGGCTCGTATGAGCTTTCCAGCCTGTTCGCGTTCGACTCAGGCGACCGTGTTGGGAGATTGGAGGGGCTCCGGCTAAGCCAATAAGCTGTCCAACTTGCCTTCCTCGAACAATTTCCAGATTTGTTTGAGGAAGTCACGACATTGGTTGGTGTTGTGGCCGGGACTCTTATGGTAGGCACAATACTGATTGTGCTCCAGATGATCGTGGTCCCTTATCGCCTTTGGCTTGTTCAGCGGTTCGCGCCCTTTGACAGCATAGTAAATGCGGGATGGAGTTCGGTTGAACGTATGGAGGAGATGGGCTTTCATGTCCTCGAAGGTCTTGCGATCTCCGGGTGGCTTGGCGACCGCCTTCTTGGTTTTGGTGATCGCCGTCTTTCGGACAGGAGGTGGCATTTCCTCGCCTTGGCGGAGGGTGAGCAGCTTCTGCCTGGCCAGAAAGTCGGCAGCCTTGGCACGGAAGATCGCGTAAGTTGGGGGTATGTCCTTCGTCAAGTGTCTAAACATGGGTGAGTGACCGTAGAACCCCCCCAGGACTGAATAGAGAGCGAGCTCGTCGCTGATGGGCTCGCCGGTAAGGACGATTTTGTCCACTCGGTCGATGTAATCTGTGTCGGATTCGTCTTCCCCCTGCCTGATTTTCATCATGCGGTGGGGGCCTTCGGGTCTGGCGACCTTGGCGGCGAAGTATGACGTGAAGTCATTCGCCAGTTTCTCAAAGGAGATGATCGATCGTGGTGGTAGCGAGACGTACCACCTATGGGCCAGCTCGCCCAATGTTAGCGGGAAGATTCGGCACTTGGTCGCATCTGATGCCCCACACCCAGTCATGTAGATCCGGAACTTACTTAGATGGGTTTCGGGGTCCTAGCTCCCTTCGTATAGAGGTGTTTTGGGAGGGGCGATCCTTGGTTGCACGGGGGCGAGCTCGATGTGGGCCGCGAGCGGCTCGGTTGGTCCGATGATCTTTCTGCCGGTGCTTGCCCCAGTGTCCAAGAGTGCTTTCATCTCGTCGAGCTGGCGTTGGATAGCGGCCATCACCGTGGCCTGGCTGCTCGCGGCTAGGCGATCAGAGCGGGAGACGAGGCGATCTAGTACTGACCCCCTGGCGTTCGGAATGGGGGCAAGAGGCTGATCTGCCTGCGGCTGGGAGTTGGGTAGGCCGAACTCCTGGTGACGGACTCGGAATCCGTCGTCTCGTGGTTGGGGCCAGATTGCCCCGGTCGCCATGACGGATCGCTCCCCAAGCGACTGAACACGGAACCGTCCGATCTAGCGAGAGCTTTTCTCGCGAATTGGGGCTTTCTAACGATCGCTCGCCTAGTAGCCCCTTGAATTTCCATTTGCCCACGCGGCGGATGGCCGAGGGAGTAATAGTGGGAGTTGCACATGCTCTCCGTCGCTCCTTTAGGATGTCCATAGCCTCCTCGATCTGCTCCGCAGTTTGGATCTGATCGAGTGAGAGGCTGGGACCACCCCTCAGATGTGGGATCGAGAGTCTTGCATTCCTGCGAATTCCCTCCGCCGTTGGCTGGGGCTCGGATTGAGCCGGGACTCGGTGTCCGGCAGTTTGGAGAGTGGCTCTCTTCGGGGCAGAGGTAGATGCCATGATTCTGAAGGTTTTCTTTGTGAGTGTCACTTCAAGTATATGCCCCGAGAACAGTGAGTGTTCTTCGGGACGGTAGGAAAAAATGAAGGTTTAGATATCCCCTTCCTCTAGCGCCAATTGTTGGTACCCAAAATATTATCCAGAGATAGATATTGCTGGAATGGATGGATAGCAAACAAAGTGCGAGAGCACGTCCGAGGGAATCGAGATAACACAAGATTTGTCGGGGTTGTTAGTCCCGGGCTTGAATGCTTTCGCGAGATATTATTAATACGAATATTCGGGGATACAAATATTAATGTTAGAATACTATTACAATGAGTGTAACGATTCTAGTTATCTTAGCTAGTGAGCGTGTAGATTGCCGGAAGAACCAGATGTGATGCTCTGTGAGTTCTTGTAACAATGTTGGTGAACTGTGACGGCGGCGAGAGATCGACAGCCTCTCACGGTGTGTGGTTGTTATGTATCTGAGCTCCGAGGCTTACGAATCTGAACTGTGGAGACTTCTTGCCTCTGCCGACCGTCTTTTGGTTGAGAAGTGCTGAGAGAGAAGTCCTAAGGTAGATTCCGGTGAGGAAGCCGGGAGCCCGAGAGTACGTATGTTTGTATGTATTTCGGAATGATTTTCCAACTGAGAGGAGAACCGATTTCTACTATGAGTGGTATTGAGAGGAACAAATCGTGAACCGATTGCAATGAATTGCCAACCTTTTTCCAGTTGCTGAATGTTCTCTATTTATAGGACTGGGACATGCTGGGCGATCGCCTTTGCTGTATTATAATAAGCAGGCGATCGTCTTTTAGCACATGGGTTGGTCCCTCTAAAATCCGCAGGAGTTGCTGGCAACCAGCTGTGCAGTCGAATGAGAAGCCTGCATGCGTCCGAGTCGCTGTCACGGGCGGCCCCACCTTGTACCTTTCGACGGGCTTGTTGGTAGGTGATAAGGTGGTGCCAGGCTGTGGTCAACGATCCGGGAATCGCGGTGGCTGTCGCGGATCTGCACATGGGAGCTGCTTTGAGACTCAGTCTTCGTGGACTTTGACGGACGATGGTTTCTGTTCGGGGCGTAGGACGGTTGTCCTTAGTCGGGCACCAGAGTCGATCGCTAGGTACCAAAAGGCGATTGCCTTGGGAGTCGATCGCTAGATACCCGAAGGTGGTCGGGTATCTTCGCTTTAGGCGAGTTTGCCGTAGCTTGACTGGTTGTGGACTCGGTCGCTCGGCCTTGTAGTCGGTCGCCTGCCGAGGTGAATAAATCTTGACACAATAGATTGTTCTTCACAGATGTATGATTGTGTGTTTATCTATATTTGTCTATGTTATTTGAACTTCAAACTTCAGGGTATATATAGCTGTTGGAATAGATCCGTTGAGCAAAAGTCCGTTCCACAACTAGATGGTTGACTTGTATAGACCAAGATCCGGATTTTGCGCTATCTGAAGATCTCTGCTGTATTTAGTATTTAAATACTTTATCCTTTCGCTATTAAAATACTTATTTTCAAACGGGACGTCACTTTATAGAATGAAGCAGATTCCATTCTAACGGTCTTCAGTCCTGTTTGGATAAGTAATGAAGATCTCAATACTTACAGCTTTGCTTGCTGTATTCAACATAATACTGTAGGCTATACTGAAGCTGTTGCTGTATGGAATGTTGCTGTATGAAAGGACAACTTCCATACTTGGAGCTATATGACTTTGTTGCTATATGATGGCAACTCGAAGGTTTGCTGTTGGCAGTTTATCAAAACATCGAACAAGGTTAATTATCCCAACAACAACAAATTATTGAAGGATAGTGTAAGGTATCAGTGCAATCAAAGGGGCGACACTCAAAAGTCCTATCTGGAAGAGCAATTGAGGATCGAGAGGGAGCTCTGAGCTGTGGAGCAAATGAAGTCTCAAGATCAGTTTCAGAAATTCCAAGAGGAACAAAGGAAGGTTCACCACGAGATATTATCTCAGGAGCAGACCATGATGCAATATATGATGTCATTGAGTCAGACCGTGACTCAATCGGGAATTCCGGCACCACCACCACCTCCATTCTCCAATTCACAAACACCCCCCCTCTTTTTAACATCCTCGGGACGATGACATGCAAGACGGTAGTAATACTTCTTATATCTTTAAGAGTTTGATGGATTTATAGGTGGATTTTAGTTGTCATTGTAGTAGTTATTTTGCTATATAAACATATTATTATTATTGCTTTTTTATTTAGACTCGTGTTCGTTAACGTTGGTACTTATAGTGGACTTGTTGATGTTGCTACATGACATGTTGTGATTTTTAAACTGTTGGTGTATAAATTATGCTTTTCGTACATTGATGTATGTTAATTGTGATGTATAGTGATATACCGTACATTTGGAACAACAGGTTATCGGAACAGGTTTGGGGATCCCAAAATATGAATATATACTTTTTTAATGGACTTTAGCTGACGACATTTCACAAACCATCACCTAAAGTTTTTATTTAAAAAATATAAAAACACTTTAGCCGACAACAGTTGGGTCGTCGCCTAAAATATGTAGCATTAAGCCGAAAACATCAGTGTCTTCGGTTATAATATAGAAACTTTAGCCGACAACAAATCTATCGTCGGCTAAAATATAAGGACTTTAGCCGACAATGACATTGTTGTCGGCTAAAGTGTAACTTTAGACGACAACCTTTTATCTTTGCCGTTGGCTAAAGTTTAGCCGACCGACCTCGGCCAACCGACTTTTATCCGACAACTTGCGACTTTAGCTGACGGTTTTTGACTTTAGCCGACAACTTTTTGCTGTCGGCTAAAGTCTGAACATTGGTACCAATCATTATTATCAACGTCTCACCTACTAAAAAACAACCAAATTGATGAACAACTATATTTTAACAACTATAAATAGCTGAAGAGGACAACTACAACCACCACCAAGCATGTAGCAAAATAGGAACTCAAAGCCAAAAAGGCTGCAACAATCTAAAAACTCTTAAGTTCCTTATCCTGAGAACAACATCCTACAATGATTGAACTTAAAAGGAGGATGATATTGTTTTAAGCTAATATTGTAACACCCCCAAATCGTTCGGGAATATTACAGCGCCGCAGACCCTCTCTGTGAGGATCTACCAGGCTAAATACAGAAAACGCAACAACACATTACATACCGACATGGGTAATTAACAGACCATTAGACCGATTTGGTCTTTTACCACAACCTACACATCAACCATACATTACTCTTTCTCGTAACTCATACCATGCGGGGGTTAACATAAATCAACGTTCCCACATAGGGGAAAATAAACACAACGGAAGGACAAAACAAGACATCACCAAATACCCAACACCGGTCTTCATGTGATTAGTATCGCCGTCTTCCATCATCATTCGTAACGATCCTGTGAATTGCTCCCCAGCAACCTGCAAGTACCTGGATGCAAAATAGACATCCACCCCCCGAATACTCGGGGGTTAACAAAACTCCACTGTTTTGCTAGTGCAAGTATAAATACAAAGACGAGCCATACATATCATACTCCAAGAACATAGAAATCGTGAATATACTTCCCGAGATAATTCGCTTGATCAAAACAGTTTGAATTATGAAAGATAGGAATAAAACCATTTTACATCTTACAAAACATTTTACGATCTCGGGAGTTTTGAAAGCATTTGGGGTTTAAGAATTTTCAAGCCTTTCGAAACACTTAGGGACACAGCCCCAAAATCATTTATTTCAAAATACGATTCCGATAACAAAATATGGGGTCTACGACCCAATCATAACATTCCAACCATAAGCACGGGGGTCCGTGAATCAACTTATTCACATCACATACTCACAAGAATAACCCTACATAAGCTACACCGTGTCAAACATTACCATGACAACAGTCTCACAGAACGACAACAGAGAGCACAACTTTGCAACTTGACCATACGGCCAAACTCAACACACCACAGAGCTACAATACACAGAGCAACCACAGGACTCACGTACCCTTACCAAATTATCACAGTCAAGGGACAAATCACACACAA
Source organism: Orobanche coerulescens (assembly GCA_033398695.1). NCBI lineage: Eukaryota > Viridiplantae > Streptophyta > Magnoliopsida > Lamiales > Orobanchaceae > Orobanche > Orobanche coerulescens. Next base: position 125,822,678 of record CM065815.1, on the reverse strand, counting down.
CACATTTACTGGTGCCATTCCAGCCAAGTACGATACCATTTGGACTGCCATTCTAATCAGACGAAATGTGCGCCAAAAATCACAGTTCTCCAACAAAACATTTCAAAGTTAACCGTTGGTACGAGACTCACGGCTGTCGTACCCCGCAGAGCCCCATCGGACATCCCTGGGTGGTTAACCCTAGTTCGCGATACGCACACACACGGCAATACGTATCCCTAGAGGCCCCGTCAGACCGTCCCTAGGTGAACATACACATATCATCCACAGTGCCACGGGAAGCCATAATTCGAATACTAGAATATGCATACAAATGCTAGGTACTTCGCTAGAATGGCCACTTTAACCGGCATATACTCACAATCAATGTCACACAACAACAAGCAAATACCAATGCCAAACAACACCAAGTGTCCCAACCCCTTACGAAGGAGTAACAAGTAATATCACACAACGTCACATATTCACCGTAAAATTACACATCTCAATACATAAACCTCGGCAAATAATTACGGTCTACTAAATTCACTAAAATATGTTCAATATCTTCCATCACACAACAATGATACACATAATCAGAAAACACATTTATTCACAAAGCCTACGAGTTATCTTCGAAGGAAAACCTTTATAAAAAAATATACCGATCCTTTTTGGAAGTTCGTTAAAATATTAAAATTCCACATATAATCAATTACCAATTATCACGTCTACGAAATATGAAATGTATGGGTAAGATACTTGCCTCGATACCACAAGCAATGAAACGATGAACGAACACGGTCGGGTAGCCCTCAAACCTCCAAGAACGAACAAGAACTCGACAACTCCAGAAAACTATGAAAATAGCATCACCACGGATCAATAACGCTAAACGGAATTCGAATCAACTCGAAAAAACAACATGAATCCGAGGGTTTCTTCAAGACAAATCGAGAATCAAGTTCCGGGTGATAAAAATTGATAAACGAGTCACAAAATCGGAAGACCATGATCAATACAACAAGAATACCAAGAACAATTCATCAATCTTGGACAAAATCAACGAATCATGAAGAAAACCCCCAAAATACCCGAAATTAGGGTTCTAAGAATTTTACCTTGATTAAAATGGGGAAAGATGTTGGGATGTTGTTAAATCCATACTAGAAACTCAAAGATGTTGATGGGTGATGATATCAGGCCAAAATCCATGCTTATACGCCCTCAAGATCGTCTAGATCGCCGGAAGGAAGGAAGGGGAGAAAGAAATGACGAAAATTGACCTCTGCAGTCCTATATATACTGCCAACAGTTAGCGCACGCTAAGGTATGTGTAGCGTGCGCTATCGGATGCAAAATGCAGTCCAGAACCCTCTGCCAGACATCGTTAGCGCGCGCTAATACATGCGTTTAGCGTGCGCTAATTATACATTGTGTAGCCTTTGCTATTTCGACCACAACTCCTCCATCCGGACTCCGATTGACTCACCGTTTGAACCATTGGAAAGATAACTTGATGCTCTATCATACTGCAAAGATTCAGAACTTTTGAAGTTTCCAAGAATCGATGGTGATTTTACAAATTTGAACTAATACGTCGGTTAATCCCAAACAATATCAAAACTTGCTCGAATGACGAAATGTGCTGAACAAAACATGTCTGGAATGTGTCGATAAACACAAGCAAGTCATTAGAATCGAAAAATATAGAAATATAAAGTATGGGTATTACAAATATTACATCATCCTTAGTTGATAAGATTTCAATCTTGTGCAGATTGAAGTATCAAGCAAGCTTTGGATCTGTGTGGAAGGAATCGCAGAGATTCAAGTCTAGTTGAACACCAATATATGTGAATGATATTAACTATATAGTCTTGATGTATATCAATACGTGTGAATGATATAGTCTATTATGTAATCCTCGAAGTTTATTACACGTTTCTGGTTAATACCTCCTGTGTGGAGCCGAGTGGACTTGGAATATTTTCGTAGAACCACTATAAAATTACCATCTCTTTACTATTTTCTTTATAACTATCATCATCTACAACATCATTCTAACTTGTGGTTTAACTAGTATACTTATTGACTACTTCTTGTAAGCTAAGCTTCCTACAATACAAGTGTTGTAATCCCTAAGTACACAGCAAGGCTAAGTCTTCCACAAATCATATTAATAGAAATTAATTAGATATATCTTATTCATCCCTCTAAGCTATCCCTTGGAGTATATTGTGACCAATGCCCCCTCATGACAACCTGTGAATCAAGATAAAGTACATGATATATTTTGATATTCAAACATATTTCTATAATTATATAAATACTGCAATATGCAAATTCATATTTTTAAAAATTGTTTTTCGCAATTTTTTTGATGCTTGAAGCAGAGTAAGTTCTTTTGAAACATTATTTGTTACCAATCATTGAAGATTACATGCATGTAATTGAACTCCACTACAAAAAAAATCATAATTCACAAACCAAAACAATTTCCATCATAACATTATCTCCTCAAAAAAAAGTTTATTTATAAGAATCCGTCTCTTTTCATACTCTGAACAATAAGTTAAAAAATAAACAAAAACGTTAGGTTTGAACTGATCATATTTCCATCTAATAATTAATTAAGTTCTCGTACAGGCCTCTCCAATTGAAGGGGTGTGCACCAACATCTAATAGTAATAACAATCCATCATATTTCCATTTTCAGTTTTACTTTTTTACATGCAGAACCAAAGTACAAAATTTTATAAAAAGTAGGGAGAGGAAAAAAAAGAAAAAAAAAATCGATTGGCTTTTTAATGGCGGGGGGAGAGAAAATGGCAATTCACGACTGTCATTGGTGAATTCTCGCCTCCCAATACAGATTAGCAGACGTTAGCGCATTCCAACAAAGACGTAGGTAGAATAGTGGAATTCCTTTTCTTTTGTGAATATTGATAGGAGTGGAAAGAGAATGTTGGGATATATAGAAATCTGCACGAATCTTATTTTACGCCCAATTCGAAATTTAATCACTATTTTATATTGGAGATTTTATTGGATATGGATATTGGTCTTATATATGGATATTTTTGAGCGGGAGATCCAAAAATAAAAAAGTATGAAATGAATTAAAATATTTATTAAATAGAGGGAAAACCTGAATATAATATAGTATAGATCTATAAATTTACTAATTTATTTTTAAATTAGGTCATGGTACTTTTATCAGTGGTCATTCAAAGCAAATCATGTAGGTGACGGTTGGAATAACCTAGCAAATTTAGAACATATATTTTACTAGTATACCTGAACAAAATTATGTAATCATAGTCCTATTATTTGGAATTTTAGAAGACTTTGTATATTAATGAAAATTACTATAAAAATAATTATTTCTAAAAATCTCTGTACTTCCTTATAATTTTACTAGCAAAAAAATAATCTCATGATTTTTACGACTAGATTTTAAATTGCTTCATTAGGCCTTTTTATAATTTTCAGAAGTAACAAACAAATCATAAAAGTAAAAAAGAAATTGAAAATTAATTTTGGAAGTCAATGCAAGTATATATACTTTAATAATAAATAAATTTAAAATGATTCTTGAATCTCAATGGAAGTATGTATGCTTCGATAATTTTAATAATATTTCCTTCGAAAAAAGTAGGTACTTTCTTTTACGGGCATTATTTTTTTAATCTCAAACCATAAACATGTTATATATTATCATTTACGAATATAAGTTATTGATATTAAAATATGTTAAAAGACATTAGTACCCTTAAGTCTATCACTAAAAAGTAAAAAAGATAAAAGAAAAAAAAAAAAAAAACAAAATCTAATTAAAAAGTCCCCACCAACCCATCCTTTCTCTCTCTCTTCAAATATAAAGCATCACCCACTCTCGTTAGAACCCGAAGGTTCCACCTAGAAATCCATTGCAGGCAAGAAAATGGCTGACACTGACTACGATAGAGAATTCGAACAGGATAAAAGTTCCTCACACAATAGCGACACCTAATCTAAAGAGGCCTTCGTTAATGAGCAGCTTGTTAGTGCCCTGAATTTCCCATTTTTTTTTTGAAAATTTAAGCTTTTAAAATATATCTTTGTACATGTTCAATTGTAGTAGTGGTGGATGTATATAGTTGTATGAGTTTAGGTAGCATTGAAAATTGGTTTAATTTAGTCATACACGAGATGACGGATGTTCATCGGCTCACGATGGTGCCGAAGATGATGACACTATCGTCTGCACGATGGTGTTTCGTGGGAACGACGATGTTTCATGGGCACGATGGTCTACAGATGACGGGCATCAATCGTGTGTGCCGTCGTGGACAACAAGACCAAAGGCCTCTGCCTTGCACACGGTGGTCTACATCCGGCGGGCATTGATCTTGTACAGTCCATCACGTGCAAGCGAATGCCTTTTTTTGTGTTCGTTTCCTTAGGCACTCCATCATGGTTCTTATGCTTTTTTTGTCTATATTACATCGTGGTTGCGTATGGAAGAGACCCACATTGTCCTGTGTTACACGACAAGTCAATCTTTACATAGGGGAGACGGTATTTAAAAAGATAATTAAGACACTAAGACGTATTAGCCGCAATTCTGCAGTTGGTGAGCAAGCTATTGAGAGCTTGACCGAGGGAGTTCTTGGCCATTTGATTAAATTGAGGAGAATTGGGAGTACAAATACTGTCCTATATCATCTTATTGCCCATCAATTGGAGGTTGATCACCTCATCGGACTGTAATACCCGTATTTTTCATTTCTATATTTTTCGATTCTAATGATACGCTTGTGTTTATTGATACATTTTGGACATGTTTTGTTCAGCACTTTTCATCATCCGTCATCCGAGCGAGTTTTGATATTGCTTTGGATTAATCGGCATATTATTTCGACTTTCCACATTTAGATCCGATTTTGTAAAATCACCATCAATTCTTGGAAACTCCAACAATTTTGAAACTTCAAAGTATGATATAGAATCAAGTTAGATTTCCAATGGTTCAAACGGCGAGTCAATCCATATTTGTATGAGAAAGTTATGTTCATTTTGGTAAAAACTATCTACACAAAATCTAGTACTCCATGAACTCGATCGTGTCAAATATGAAATGGCCCATGTCGTCTGGAAGCAGTATAAAACATGAGAAATGGGTTTCTTAACCCGTTTCTTCATTGTTCCTCTTCATTGGGCGATTTGGGCGATTCCAAGGCGAAGTTTTGTCGAGAGTTATCAATTTTTCATCATTCAACATAATCATCAAGGTTCTGGTGTGATTAACAACATCTGATCCTTGTTCTTCATCGGATCAAGGTATTTTCTTGATTTTTTTAAAGTTGACTTTTTTAGGGTTTTGTTCTTGCTTCCGATATCAATCCAGTTTTGGTAAATCGATTGGTGTTAAACATTGTTATTAATCATGTTCTATGTATTGTATATCCATATCTTCGATTCATTCAATACAGTTGATGTTTTTAGGTGTTCTTGATGAACTGTTAACATTTAATATTCGATTAAATATTTCAATGAGTTTCCTTCGTTTATTGGTTGTGATTTCCGCCGTTGGTATAGTCCTCGTAGTAATTGTGTTATTGTTGTTTCTCATGGAGGTTGTAGATTTCTGGGGTTGTCCAATCGAGCCGTGTTTGTCGGAGTATTCGGGTGTCGATTATTGAGGCAAGTACCTTGATATACGAATTATATTCCTCGCAAATCCTTACGTGATAAAGTATGTATCATTTCATTTTGAATGGGTGTTTATATGAGTTGTGTTTATATATATATATATATGTGTGTATATATATATATTAATTGTGTATATGGAGTTGAGTTGGTTATGATGATTTTATTGGTTTGTGTAAGTGTTGATGTGTAGTGATGTGTCTAGGATGGTTAGGTTGTTGTGGAGTCGTGTCAATCGTGTTGTTGACCTTGGGTTATGTTAAGTGTTGATGTGTTGCTTATGGATACCTTTGTGGTGTTAACATATACTAGGGATTGGTTTATAGTTGCGTCAGTCTTTGGTCGCCGTTAGGTGTCACTGAGTGGTCATTCTAGCAAGTGCCATTACTATATATATTATATTCAATGTTGGAAAAATGTGAAAGTTGTGAACGCTAGTGTTCGTGAGTTGTTATTCCTCCTGGGAATGGTTCGACGGGACCTATGGGGGCCGATACTAATGGGTACGGCTGCGGGTTACCAAGTGTGGTTTTCGTGATGTTGATGTTGATGTTTCCAATAATTGTGATATGTCCGGAATATCATAGCGTTTATCCTCGATGTTGAGATACATTATATATAGGGTCTTGGTACTTAGCTAGAATGGCGCTAGAATATGTGTTGTATGTGTTTTGTTCCTTAGTTGTATTGTTATGGTGTCAGAATGCGGGATTTGTTACTATTCCCGTGCATGTGGTTTGATGAAAATTTTGGTTGAGACCCTAACGATTGTGTAAAGGTTGTTTTACGGAAAATGACGTTGGGCCCACACCCAATTGTCTTGAAATGGTTTTATAACTAAGGACGATAGGTCCAGAAAGATTTCCTATTTATAAAAATATTTGTTACATGAAATGAGATTGGGGTCGAGAACCCCGAGAGATTTTGAAACTACTCTCCAAAGTGTTTCCGTATATTGGGTCGAGGACCCCGAGAGATTTTGAAACTACTTTCCAAAGTGCTTTTGTATATTGGGTCAAGGACCTCGAGAGATTTTGAAACTACTTTCTAAAGTATAACTATTTGATTTTCGAACCTTCTTAAATCCGTTAAATCGGCCCTAGTCAATGATGGCAGTTTTGACTATTTTATTAAAATATTTTTTAAGGTACTTCTAAATGATCGAACTAATTCTTTTTTACTCAATCGGGTGTTTCTAGAAAATCTTTTATTTTTAATTCTCCTTTAAGAATGTGTGACATTATGCATGGTTGGTATTCCTTGCGTATGCATGCATCCTTGGTAATGTGTGGATCGTGTGATTTGTGTCGTACTTGTGACTCGTTTGGATTGGTGTGATAATTATCGTATGGCTTGTATATTATGTACTTGTACTAGTAAAATTCTACTTTTCTAACCCCCGAGTACTCGAGAGGTGGGTGCCTGTTATGCGCTCAGGTACGTCCAGGTTCTGAAGGAGCAAAAACACAGGATCGATACGAAGGATGATGGAAGGCAAATGATACTAATCACATGAGGTCCAGTACTTGGATTTGTTGGTCAAATTATATTTTTCTTTCTGCTGTACTATTTTCCCATCTTATGGGAGTGTTGTTGTATTTTGACCCCTGTGCGGGTATGAGTTTTGAAATAGAGATGTATATGAAGGTTAAGTTGTATGTTATTGATGAAAGACCAAATCGGTCCACAGATTCGTTATTCAGTCATTGTTGGTCTTTAATGTGATGTCCGGTTTTAGTATCTAGCCTGGTAGATTCTCACGGAGAGGGTCTGTGGCGCTGTAATAATTCCGAGCGGATTGGGGGTGTTACAGAATATGGTATCAGAGTATTTTTTGTTGGAACCTAGGTTGTCGGGTCAAGCCGTGTATTGCCAAGTCTTATCTTGTCGGAATGCATCTAACTGAGTCGTGTCGCGATGCGTCGTCTGAGGTGCCGGTCGTGATTAGTATCATGGTGCAGCCATCATCTTCGTGCGACCTGTGGATGCAAGTCTCCTCTTTTATGTGTAATATCTTTGTTTCATGACCCTGTTTACATGCGTGTCATGGAGATGGAATTCGTATTTGATGCTTGTGGTAGATTACATGTGTAATGAGCTAGTTGTATTGATGGATTTGACACGTGGTGTAGTATGATATGAAACCTTGAACACTGATGTGTTCCAGAAACTGTATCGACGGTAGAGTTTGTGAGAAACTCAGATACATGGTTTTGACATATGTTTGAATTTGGTAGTCATGAGTTGTTGTTGATGAATTGGTGATCTTGAATGCCGTACAGGCATGTGTTTGGAAACTGATGATTTTGGTTGATTGTTGTTATATATTACAAACGTGTTTCCATTGGAAATTATGCCTGCTGCGTGCGTGTTTGAAAACACTTTTCTGATTCATAGACTTGAATAAGTTTATGGAAAAGCAATTTTTGAAAAAATTTTGACGGTGCGGTTAAACGGCGGACTCGTGTGGATTTTGAAATTTTTTTGAATTTGGCGAGCCGGCCTTGTATCCTCTAATAAAACCCTATGGTGGTATTTGAAAAATGTGTTTTGAAGTATTTTGGATATTTTATAAAAGGTTACTATCGTTGATCTTTTGTCGTCTTCGAGTAAATTTTTTGGAAATGATTTAAACGTATTGGTTTTATTTTCAAATAATTCGAGTACACGATTCTAATAATCATTCACGCCATAAAATTTTTATATTCCAAAATAAAAATGTGACTTTTACTTTCAAAAATAAACTTTCAATCAAACATTTTGGTAGAAGAGGAAAGACCTCTGTTTTTATATTTGGATCCCAAGTAAAATTTCCAGTTAGAGATGACGTCTTCAAAATTTTTACATGTTCAAATATGATTTTCAAAGTCGAGATGCGAATATAAAACTTCCTCTTCTAGAAAAAGGATAGTGTTGATGAGTTTTAGGCGAAATATAATTCGCCTTCCTTTTTCAAAAGTTTTGTTACTTGGAGTGCACGCAGTGTCAATATTATTATTTATGGCGATAATGCATGAGTTCATAATTCGTGTGATGGTGCGAATGTGCAGTCATATTGTTTATGTGCATAATATTCCCATCCTTGTTGGAAGATGAGAATTTTGTTATTGAGTTTAGCATTTTTTGAGTTTTAATTATTCGTAACCCATATAGTGTCGTTTTGTGTGAAGCAAATGCGCACAGATTCATACGTGATATGCATGTTCTACGAATTTGAATATTGGGATTACCAACATTTTTTGGGCGTTCAGAAGGATGTATGACTTTTGTAATCCAACAACATCCTATGATCGTAAGTTATTGAGTACTACAGTCGTAAGTTTTCTGAAGTTGGGAGTACAACCTCTGCGTTCTATTATGTGCCTTGTGTGGATATGTGGGGTGTCATTATGTCGCAAAGTCGCTGCTAAGATGTTTGGAGAACCGAATTCCTGTTTCCACTTCCAAAGAGCCAAGCAGTAGTAAATGAAAATTTCGAGAGTTGTTGGTGGGAATCGAGCTCGGTGTACAGATTCAATAACTAATGTTTGGTTCAGTTCTTTTCCTACAATTGTTGCCTGACTACTTTTGTTACACTATCTAACTTTGCAGCTTTCCTTGTCCCGAGCATTGGGGTCCTCCTTTTTAAAAAGGGGAATGTAAGGCTCATGTTTTCCCATATTTCGTATTTTTACAGATTCTAGCAGCTCGCTTGTGCTCGTTATGATATTTTATGTCATATTCTCTTTCTCATAGTTTGTGAAATGAACGAGTTTCGTGATCATTTTGAATTATTCCATGATTTTACTATTTTGGTCGTTCTCGGTATAATTATCCTTGGAGCCTTTTTTTCTTGTATCCCGAGTGGATGTTAATTGGAGTTGCACAGCAGAAGTTATACTTTTTTCTACCATTCTATTTTCGGACAACTTTGAAAGTTGTCCCAGAGAAGCTATAATTTTGTCGTGTGAATATCGCACTCCGTCGATCTAGTCCAAAATGGTTGGTTGTTTACGCAAGTCCATTTTAACGTGTTCAATCGTGCTATGGACTTGTGCATTAACATTTGGTCGAAAAACGAGTCTCTCAGACGTTTGGACCTTTTCGTAATTTTCTTAATTTTGGGGCATTTACTTTCAAACTCATATGCCTCCTATTCAACTCGTTACGATCACATATATGGTTATCGCCTCGACTCGTGTATCAGATGCCTACTTAGTCAGTTCATCGTATTTAGAGGAATTTCATGTTTACAGATTTTTCTTGGCTTTTCGGAACTGAGCAGAGTGTTTGCTCCATTTTGTTTGGTTGCCACCCTTCATTTTAAGTTTCGGGACGAAACTCCTTTTAGTGGGGTTGAATGTAATACCCATACTTTTCATTTCTATATTTTTCGATTCTAGCGATTCACTTATGTGTAACACCCCCAAGATATTCAGGGTATATTACAGCGCCGTGGATCCCTACATGGGACCCATCAGGCTAGACGACCAAACAAACTTATCAACTCGTGGAATCAACATAAAAATATCTCGTCATAAAGACGCAAAGAAATAATAATCCACCCGGTTCAATCGGTCAACAACATCATAACCAGCCAAAGGAAACATAAGAGATGAAACAGTTCAATCCGAACAATTAAAAGATCCTAAGTACTCGAGTACTTCTATTAATTTACAATACGACAATAAATCAAGAGATAGAAAACAATAAAACATCATTCATGCACAATCATCACGCACGGCCATCATCCGCATACTGGTCCAGCACACGTTCGTCTCGATGAACCTGACCTGAAATTCATAAAACGAATTTCCCCAAAATGGGTCCCCCAAAGGGGTTAGCAATTACGCTAGTATAAGTAACCAAATGAACAACTTACATCTAACACATATAGTCAAAGCATGCAATAATGAAAACATCGATTGAAACACACATTTCCGGAAATGCCATAATCTAAAACACATTTGTAAAAATGCACCACAATTAACTGTCGATCCACCCCTCCATGGACCCCTACCGAGACCCCGTCGGATCTAACCCGTAGTGGTTAAAAGCAAAGCTCGTCGATCCACCCCTCCGTGGATCCCTACCGAGACCCCGTCGGATCTAACCCGTAGTGAGCATACACACACACACACACCATTTCTCATGCAATACTACTATGTCAAGATTGTAAGTTCATAAGGGTACTTGCCTCGATCAAAAGACGATGACACAAACGGAAAAAGGAGGATCAAAAGCGACCGCTAGGAACCGGTGAAACCGAACCTAATGATTCAAAGAATACAATCACAACCATTTCTAAACAAAAATGGAAAAAGAATACACCCGAAAACCCGCCTACGATTCATGTATATTCATACAAGGACAACAACGAGGGCGGACCACAACCAAACCCTCTCGATTATGAAAATACCACAAAATATACCAATCCGTAGGAAAACCAAGAATACCAACAAGATTAATTATATTCATCATGAATTAATCAACAACACGAAACGAATCGAGCAATAAAATCGAAAACTCCCAATTTACCCAAAAGTAGGGTTCTTAGAAGATTTACCTTGATTCGGGCGGAGGAAGACGATTATGATGATGATAAACTACACCTGGAATATAATACTCGATCTCCCAAGAATTTCAACAGGCAAAACTGGAAGAATCGCTCAAAAACTCTCCAAAACTCTCGCTGCGGACGGAAGGAGGAAAAAGGAAGAATGTCGCGAATGCAAGGTCAACTCAGGTTTATAAAACCTGACCTCTCATTACGTACGTTAACATGCAGTTGTTAACATACGTTATGCTCATTACGTACGTAACACACATGTGTTAGCGTGCGTAATGGCTCGGCAGAACAATCTGCCCAAATCGTTGATGCCGTTAGCGTACGCTACATCAGACGGCTAGCGCACGCTACAAGGAGGTCTTACATACGTAACACCAGCATGTTTAGGTACGTAAGGACTCGGCCAAATCCGGGCAGACTCACTGTCCAAAACACTGAGGGCCATAATGTACGTTAACACTAGGGTATAACGTACGTTACGTGGGTATCGATAGCGCACGCTAGGAAGCATGCATAACGCACGTTATGCATGCAACAGTTCAACATTGCTGAACAAAGTTAGCTGCACCGGGCGGTCCGAACATGAGACGCAACACAAGGAACCAACGCGTAGATACGAAATATTCACGTCGACGAAGCTGAATATTGCAGGAGAATACAATTCCGACTACCGAGGAATCCGAGAAACGACAAGGAAAGTAAAATTTCCTAAACATATAGAAAATTATAAAATGGCCCAGACGTCCGAAAATCACGATACGACGTCGGATCAATAAACCAAAACTCATAACACGAACAACTTAAACATACGAACTCATGCAACCAAAGAAAATCAAAATCGAATGGGTTCTACGAGAATCGAACTTCCATGCAACAATACATGACATAAGACGGAATAATATCAAAACATCTCCAAAACTCGTCCAAATGGAGAAACTCCAAGAATAAAATAGATTCAAAATATCGAAACGGTTACAAGCGAGTTGCTAAAAACGAAAAATACACCAAAAATGAGAATACCAGGAAAAGAAAAATGCGGATATTACATTCTACCCCTCTAAAAATAAGTTTCGTCCCGAAACTTAAGAAACAAACAACTCGGGGTACCTAGCACGCATGCTATCCTCGGTTTCCCAAGTCGCCTCCTTGCACCATGTCTCGACCACTGCACCTTGACCAAGGGAATGGTCTTATACCTCAGTCACTTCTCACGGTGCTCCAAAATCTTCAAGGGACGCTCTTCGAAGGTAATATCCTCGGCAATATCAATATCACCAAAATCGATGACGTGGCTAGGATCCGGGACGTATTTCCTCAACTAGGAAACATGGAAAACACTATGAATGTGACTCAAGGCCGGAGGTAACGCCAACCGTTAGGCCAACTTGCCTACTCTCTCGAGAATCTCAAAGGGCCCAATAAATCTCGGGCTCAACTTTCCCTTCTTCCCGGAGCGGAAAACTCCCCTCGTCGGCGACACCTTTAGCAAAACATGGTCTCCCATCTCGAACTCCAAAGGTCGACGACGGACGTCAGCATATGACTTCTGTCGGCTCTGAGCAGTCAACATCCTCTCCTGAATCAATTCCACTTTCCGCCTCGTCTCTACAATGATATCCGGTTCGGTCCCAACCAAATCAGACGTCTCATTCAAATAAATCGGCAATCGACATCGCCGCCCATAAAGCGCCTCATACGGTGCCATCCGAATCGACGTGTGCCAACTATTGTTGTATGTGAATTCAATCAACGGTAAATGCTCCTCCCAGTCGCTGCTACAATCGAGAGCACAAGCGCGCAACATATCCTCAAATGTCTGGATAGTGCGCTCCGACTGCCCATCCGACTGAGGATGAAAAGAAGTGCTCAGACGCAAACGAGTACCCAACTCCTTATGCACCGCCTGCCAAAAATGCGATACAAAATGGCCATCCCGATCCGAAACAATAGACTTTGGAGTACCGTGAAGTCTCACAATATGCACGATAAACACCCGAGCCAACTTTTCCGGACCCCAAGTATCCTTGATGCCCAGAAAATGTGCCAACTTGGTCAGACGATCCACAATCACCCAAACCATGTTCATGCCCGATTTCGATCGTGGCAAACTCGTGATGAAGTCCATCGAAATATCTTCCCATTTCCATTCCGGAACGGGAAGCGACTGCAATAACCCAACCGGTCGCTGATGCTCGATTTTGACCTGCTGACAAGTCAAACATCTCGCTACAAACCGTGCTACCTCCTCCTTCATATCGTTCCACCCAAAATTCCTCCTCAGATCCTTGTACATCTTACTCGAACCAGGATGAACGGAGTAAGGAGTAGCATGGGCCTCCCGCAAAATACTCTGCCTTAATTCCGAATCGTTCGGTACACAAAGTCAATTCTGGAATCTCGATACGCCATCTTCGTGAATCACAAACCCAGGAGACTTCCCCTTGAGAACATTCTCTTCGATTTGAGTAATCATCGGATCGTTCAATTGCTTTAGTTTAATTTCATCGACCAACGACAACGAAATCTCTAAAGCGCAAAGTTGACTGACCGCTCCCGACAATAAAATCTCAACATCCAACCCTATTAAAACCCGCTGAAGCTCAGATTGAGACATAAGGATCTCAAGTGTCCTCAACACAACCGGTTTCCGACTCAAGACGTCCGCCACGACGTTCGCCTTGCTCGGATGATAAAGGATTTCGAGGTCATAATCCTTGATCAACTCCAACCACCTCCTCTGCCTCATATTCAACTCCCGCTAGGTAAATATATACTTCAGACTCTTATGATCGGTAAAAATCTGACATGCGGAGCCAAACAGATAGTGACGCCAAATCTTGAGCGCAAAGACAACTGCCGCTAACTCCAAATCGTGAGTAGGGTAGTTGAGCTCGTACGGCCTCAACTGTCTCGACGAATACGCAATGGTCTTGCCGTGCTGCATCAATACACACCCAAGACCCTGACCCGAAGCATCACTATAAACAACAAAACCCTCGTTGCCACACGGCAACGCTAACACTGGGGCTGAAGTTAAACGTCTCTTCATCTCCTCAAAACTCGCCTGCCTCTCGTCATTCCAGATGAACGTCTCGGACTTCTGGAGCAACTGTGTAAGTGGCCGATCTAGATTCGAGAAACCCTCGACGAACCTACGGTATTAGCCAGCCAAACCCAAGAAACTACGGACCGAATTCACGTTCTTAGGCGGTGCCCAATCCAATACTGCCTCGGTCTTCTGCGGATCCACACGGACTCCCTCGGCTGAAATCACGTGACCTATAAACATCACCTCCTTCAGCCAGAACTCACATTTCGAGAACTTCGCATAGAGTTGCTCGGTCCTCAAAATGTCTAACACCACTCGCAGATGATGCGCGTGTTCCGCCTCATTCCTCGAATAAATAAGGATATCGCAATAAAGACGATGATACACTTATCCAAATACTCGATAAAGAGCTTGTTCATCAACTGCATGAACATTGTCGGCGCGTTAGTTAACCCGAGTGGCATGACCACAAACTCGTAATGTCCGTATCTCGTCCGAAAAGCTGTTTTCAGAACATCAGACTCCTTTACCCGAAGCTGATAGTACCCCGATCTCAAGTCGATCTTCGAGAATACCAGAACTCCCTGCAACTGATCGAACAAGTCATCAATCCTAGGCAAGGGATACTTGTTCTTGATGATAACCTTGTTTAGCTCGCGATAGTCGATACACACACGCAGTAAACCATCCTTCTTTCGCACAAATAGAACCGGTGCGCCCCAAGGCGAAGCGCTCGGTCGAATATATCCCGACTCAAGAAGCTCACTCAACTGCTTCTTCAAATCAGCCATCTATGAAGGGGCCATGCGATACGGTGCCTTCGAAATCGGAGCCGCACCCGATTCTAACTCGATAGCAAACTCTACCTCACGGTCCGGTGGCAACCCCGGTAACTCGTTAGGAAAGACGTCAGGAAACTCACTAACAACTAGAATCGATGAAAGTTCGACTCCACCACTCTCCGCCTTCAAGGCGTAGCACCAATAACCAGTACACCCCTTCCACAGGAGTCTCATCGCCTTCAAAGCGTTAATAAAAAACTTCTGGTTTCCCCTCTTTCGCCCTGCAAAAGAGTGCTCGGTGCCGTCCTCGGCTAACATAGTGATGATTCTCATGCAGTAGTTCATGATCACACCATGCCGCTCGAGCCAATCATCCCCGAGAATTAAATCCTCACCCTCAATACCCACAACAATAAGATCAGAGAGCCAAGCCCTCTCGCAAATAAACATAGAACAGTCTCGGACCTCCAGATCACCAATGAACCTATCACCGCGACCATGACCACGGCCTCTACCAGCATCCATACTGATGTTAAATAAGTAGCAAAAGTAATTCGATGGTAAGTACGAGAGGAAAAACAATCACAAATCAAGAATTGAAGGCGCGATACAAGGAAACAAGGAACATAATAAGGAAAACTTATGGACACTGGAAGTACCGGAATCATGGCAGCGTGATGACGATATGCAAAACGAAACACAATCAGACCCAATAAACCGACAAGCCTAGGTATCCATAAACCTTGCTCCGATACCATTTTCTGTAACACCCACAAGATATTTAGGGTATATTACAGCGCCATGGATCCCTACATGGGACCCACCAGGCTAGACGACCAAACATACTCATCAACTCGCGGAATCAACATAAAAATATCTCGTCATAAAGACGCAAAGCAATAATAATCCACCCGGTTCAACAGGTCAACAACATCACAACCACCCAAAGGAAACATAAGGGATGAAACAGTTCAATCCGAACAATTAAAAGATCCTAAGTACTCGAGTACTTCTATTAGTTTTCAAGACGACAATCAATCAAGAGATAGAAACAATAAAACATCATTCATGCACAATCATCACACATGGCCATCATCCGCATACTGGTCCAGTGCCCGTTCGTCTCGAAACCTGACCTAAAATTTATAAAACGAATTTCCCCAAAACGGGTCCTCAAAGGGGCTAGCAATTACGCCAGTACAAGTACCCAAATAAAAAACTTACATCTTACACATATAGTCAAAGCATGCAATAATGAAAACATCGGTTGAAACACACATTTCCGGAAATGCCATAATCTAAAACACATTTGTAAAAATGCACCACAATTAACCGTCGATCCACCCCTCTGTGGACCCCTACCGAGACCCCATCGGATCTAAGCCGTAGTTGTTAAAAGCAAAGCTCATTGATCCACCCCTCCGTGGACCCCTACCGAGACCCCATCGGATCTAACCCGTAGTGAGCATACACACACACACACACCATTTCTCATGCAATACTACTATGCCAAGATTGTAAGTTCATAAGGTTACTTGCCTCGATAAAAAGACGGTGACACGAACGGAAAAAGGAGGATCAAACAAGACCGCTAGGAACCAGCGAAACCGAACCTAACAATTCGAAGAATACAATCACAACCATTTATAAACGAAAACGGAAAAGGAATACACCCGAAAACCCGCCTACGATTCATCTATATTCGTACAAGAACAACAACGAGGGCGGACCACAACCAAACCCTCTCGATTACAAAAATACCATGAAATATACCATGAATCCATAGGAAAACCAAGAATACCAACAAGATTAATCATATTCATAATGAATTAATCAACAACACGGAACGAATCGAGCAATATAATCGAAAACCCCCAATTTACCCAAAAGTAGGGTTCTTAGAAATTTACCTTGATTCGGGCAGAGGAAAACGATTATGATGATGATAAACTACACCAGGAATACAATACTCGATCTCCCAATAATTTCCACGGGCAAAACTTGAAGAATCTCTCAAAAACTCTCCAAATCTCTCGCTGCGGACGGAAGGAGGAAAAAGGAAGAATGTCGCGAATGCAAGGTCAACTCAGTATAAAACCTGACCTCTCATTACGTACATTAACATGCAGTTGTTAACGTACGTTATGCTCATTACGTACGTAACACACATGTGTTAGCGTGCGTAATGGCTCGACAGAAAAATCTGCCCAAATCGTTGATGCCGTTAGCGTACGCTACATCAGACGGCTAGCGCACGCTATAAGGAGGTCTTACGTACGTAACACCAGCATGTTTACGTACGTAAGGACTCGGCCAAATCCGGGCAGACTCACTGTCGAAAACACTAAGGGCCATAACGTACGTTAACACTAAGGTATAACGTACGTTATGTGGGTATCGCTAGCGCACGCTAGGAAGCATGCATAACGCACGTTATGCATGCAACAGTTCAACACTGCTGAACAAAGTTAGCTGCACCGGGAGGTCCGAACATAAGACACAACACAAGGACAGAACCCAATGTGTAGATACGAAATATTCACGTCGACGAAGCTGAATGTTGCAGGAGAATACAATTCCGACTACCGAGGAATCCGAGAAACGACAAGGAAAGTAAAATTCCCTAAACTTATAGGAAATTACAAAATGGCCCAGACGTCCGAAAATCACGATACGACGTCGGATCAATAAATCGAAACTCACAACACGAACAACTCAACCATACAAACTCGTGCAACCACAGAAATTACAAAATCAAACGGGTTCTACAAGAATCGAACGTCCATGCAACAATACATGACATAAGACGGAATAATATCAAAACGTCTCCAAAACTCGTCCAAATGGAGAAACTCCAAGAATAAAATAGATTCAAAATGTCGAAACGGTTACAAGCGAGTCGCTAAAAACAAAAAATACCAAAAATGGGAATACCAGGAAAAGAAAAATGTGGATATTACATTGTGTTCATTGATATATTTTGGACATGTTTTGTTCAGCACTTTTTGTCATTCAAGTTTTGATATTGTTTTGGATTAATCGGCATATTATTTCGATTTTTCCACATTTTGATCCGATTTTGTAAAATCAACATCAATTCTTGGAAACTCCAACAATTTTGAAACTTCAAAGTATGATAGAGAATCAAGTTACTTCCAATGGTTCAAACGGCGAGTCACTCCGTGTTCGTATGAGAAAGTTATGTTTATTTAGGTAAAAAATATCTACAAAAAATCTAATTCTGCCCACGGGACTCGACCGTGTCAAATATGACACGTGTGTCATCTGGCAGCAGTATAACATATGAGAAACGGGTTTCTTAACCCATTTCTTCATTGTTTCTCTTCATTGGGCGATTTGGGCGATTCCAAGGCAAAGTTTTGTCGAGAGTTTATCAATATTTCATCCTTCAATATAATCATCAAGATTTTGGTGTGGATTAACAATATCTGATCCTTGTTCTTCGTCGGATCTAGGTATTTTCTTCATTTCTCTGAAGTTGACTTTTTGATGATTTTGTTCTTGATTCCGATTTCAATCCAGTTATGGTAAATTGATTGGTGTTAAACATTGTTATTAATCATGTTCTATGGATTGTATATCATATTCGATTCATTCAGCCCGGTTGATGTTTTTGAGTGTTCTTGAATAACCGTGAACATTTAATGTTCGATTAAATGTTTCAATGAGTTTCCTTCGGTTATTGGTTGTTATTTCCGTCGTTTTTGGTATAGTCCTCGTAGTAATTGTGTTATTGTTGTTTCTCGTGGAGGTTGTAGATTTCTGGTGCTGTTCGATCGAGCCGTGTTTGTCGGAGTATTCAGTGTCGATTATTGAGGCAAGTACCTTGTTATACGAATTATATTCCTCGCAAATTCTTACGTGATCAAGTTTGCATCATTTTATTTTCGAATAGGTGTTTATGTGAGTTGTGTGTTTATCTATATATGCATGACTATATATTAATTGTGTATTATGGAGTTGAGTTGGTTATGATTATTTTATTGGTTTGTATAAGTATTGATATGTAGGGATGCGTCTAGGATGGTTAGGTTGTTGTGGAGTCGTGTTCATCGTGTTGTTGACCTTGGGTTATGTTAAGTGTTGAATGTGTTGCTTGTGGATACCTTTGTGGTGTTGACGTATACTAGGGATTGGTTTATAGTTGCGTCAGTATTTGGTCGTAGTTAGGTGTTAGTGAGTGGTCATTCTAGCAAGTGCCATAACTGTATATATTATATTCAATGTTGGAAAAATGTGAAAGTTGTGAATGCTAGTGTACATGAGTTGTTCTTCCACCTGGGGATGGTTCGACGGGACCTCTGGGGGCCGATACTAATGGGTACGGCCACGGAAGTGGTTTCCCACCTGGCGATGGTTCGAGGACCTCTGGGGGCCGATACTAATGGGTACGGCCGCGGGTTACCAATTGTGGTTTTCGTGATGTTGATGTTGATGTTTTCAATAATTGTGATATGTCCCGAATATCACAACGTTTATCCTCGATGTTGAGATATACTATATATAGGGACTTGGTACTTGGCTAGAATGGTGCTAGAATATGTGTTGTATGTGTTTTGTTCCTTAGTTATATTGTTATGGTGTCGGAATGCGGGCTTTGTTATTATTCCCGTGCATTGTGGTTTGATGAAAATTTTGGTTGAGACCCTAACGATTGTGTAAAGATTATTTTATGGAAAATGACTTCGGGCTGAGACCCAATTGTCTTGAAATGATTTTATAACTAAGGACGGGAGGTCCAAAAAGATTTTCTATTTATAAAAATGTTTGTTATATGAAATGAGATTTGGGTCGAGAACCCCGAGAGATTCTGAAACTACTTTCTAAAGTGTTTCCATATATTGGATCGAGGACCCCGAGAGATTTTGAAACTACTTTCTAAAGTGTTTCCGTATATTGGGCCGAGGACCTCGAGAGATTTTGAAACTACTTTCTAAAGTATAATTATTTGATTTTTGAACCTAAATCCGTTAAATCAGCCCGAGTCAATAATGGCATTTTTAATTATTTTATTAAAAGGTTTTTTAAGGTATTTCTAAATGATTGAACTAATTTTTTTTGACTCAATCGGGTGTTTCTAGAAAATCTTTTATTTTCACTTCTCCTATAAGAATGTGTGACATTATGAATGGTTGGTATTCCTTGCGTATGCATGCATCCTTTGGTAATGTGTGGATCGTGTGATTTGTGTCGTATTTGTGACTCGTTTGGATTGGTGTGAATATTTCTCGTATGGCTTGTATATTATGTACTTGCACTAACAAAATTCCACGTTGCTCACCCCCGAGTACTCAGGGGGTGGGTGCCTGTTATGCGCTCAGGTACGTGCAGGTTCTTGAGGAGCAAAAACACAGGATAGGTACGAAGGATGATGGAAGGCAAATGATACCAATCACATGAGGGCCACTACTTGGATTTGTTGGTTGAATTGTATTTTTCTTTCTGCTGTAGTGTTTTCCCGTCTTATGGGAGTGTTGTTGTATTTTGATCCCTCTGCGGGTATGAATTTTGAAATAGTGATGTATATGAAGTTAATGTTGTATATTATTGATGAAAGACTAAATCGGTCTAGGAATTCGTTATTCAGTCGTGTTGGCATTTAATGTGATGTCCTATTTTGGTATCTAGCCTGGTAGATCCTCATGGAAAGGGTCTGCGACGCTGTAATATTCCCGAGCGGATTGGGGGTGTTACACGGACGAGTCGTGGTTTTAGGTTTGCGGGAGCACCATTCGTTTCACGACATGTGATTTTGCCATGATCATCGCACTGCACATTGGCAACTCTAACTTCCATCCAGAGGATAACCGTCTCCTTCGACCTGACAGTATTTTCCCCACTATACTCCATGCCAAAAATGTTAAGGTTTGTGTACTTCGCAAGAAGTTCAATAATCTAGATTTGGGTAGAGAAATAAGAGATTATGTGAAGGTAGCCAATTTGCTGATATACTACTAATTTATCTTATGCCGTGACGACATGATGATCGAGACATGGGCATGGGCATTAGTTGAGGATTTTGAGCAGTGGGATTTGTTTTCTATGGGTTCATACGGTTTTGGGGCTTTGTGTTACTACATTGACAATGTGGTCATGAAGTAGAGACAGGAATACAAGAATTATCACTTTTATGGTCCGATTTGAGCTGTATAAATATGGTCAGACGAGATGATTCTTTCGTTGGGAGAGTTGTGTGGAATCTGTGATAAAGCTGTCCAAGTTCCCCGGTGTTTGATGTGGACTACAAGGAAGATGTTATGTGAATTCACTCATTTCTTCGATGAAAGGGTACGTAAATTTTTGTAAAACTATTTTCTTGTGACTTCACTCATTTCTTCGACGTTGTGTGATTTCACTCTAACAGTAAGATTTAATTACTTTTTTTGCAGCACAAAGTACTTCCCTCTACCACATCTGGAGGAGGATGAGGATGAGTACTACTATTACAATTTTGAGAATGGCTCGCCGTATGATGTTAAATTAATAAAGCCTATACGAATAGCACAGAAGAATAAGGAGGATGAGCCTCTTACAATAAGAAATTTTGTCACACACATAGAAAAAATATTGAATGATGTGCACATTAGAGCTAAACAGTTATTTTATACAAATAAAGTTCCTTTATTCCTTCCCTTCAGTGGATCCCGTTAACTATAATCACCAGCCGAAGGCACGTGTAAATACCCGAATACTCTGTCAGAGTGCAACAACATGTAGCGAAGCACTCCCTTACAAGTCGCCTGCAAGTCATAAATCATCCCTCGATCAAAACTTTCACTTTTCTTGTTTACTAAAAAAAATCTAAAAAAGAATAATATTTTGAATATACGTATTTAAATGAACCTCACAAAATACATAACTACATTTTCCTTGAGTACAAATACCAAATGAATGAGCGAATAATATAAAAGACCAAAATATTGACATAATAAAAGAACGATCGAAGTATAAATAAATATAAATCACAAATATCATTCTTCAAAAGAATACTACTACATCTATAATTTTATTATTGCCATAGTCGAATCTTTCGCATTTGCTAATGTTCAAAGATAATATCTAAACCCGTAAGGGTAAATCTGTTTAGTGGAGCGGGCGCGAAAGTGAAGGTCGCAAGTTCGATTCCCCTACCAACACTTTCGATTGAAACGCACACATGGGTCATTTAACAGTGGTTACCTAATGGCGTAGTTTATGCGCCGAGAGTTTATCCAAAAGACACTGCAGAGAAATGCACGCGATTCTTCGTTATAAAAAAAAGATAATATCTAAAATTATTAATTAGTAAAGAATTATAAATTGATTTACATATATTTTTCCTTATGAATATGAATATAGTAAAACGTCAAATCCAATGCATAAACATCATAAAAATCCAAAATAATAAAAAGATAGAAAACCAAGTACAAATTAATCTCGTTACCAAAAAAACTAGACGATGTCCCGATCCGAGCTCTAGAAATTTCGATGTATGACGCGCGTATGAGTCTCGAGATCCTTCTTCATCTCGCTGACCAGAACTCCAGAAATTTCACGATTATAATGGAGTCCTGATCAGAAGTTTCAGGATCAGCCTCCCCTCTCCCATATAAATCCCCGCCCCTATTCCCTCTTCTCCCTCGCACTAGAAATCAAAGCAACTGCAGAGAAGAGACATCTGTTGAAGTAGTATACATCTAAAATGTCGCTGATCCCAAGTGTTTTCGGCCGCCGGAGCAACATTCTCGACCCGTTCTCTCTCGATCTCTGGGATCCCATACGTGATTGGCCTCTTGGCTCATCCTCCAGTGAGACTTCACAAATCGCCGCCACACGCATAGACTGGAAGGAGACGCCGGAGGCCCATGTGTTCAAGGCGGATGTTCCCGGGCTAAAGAAAGAAGAGATCAAGGTTGAAGTTGAGGATGGGAATGTCCTCCAGATTAGTGGCGAACGCAGCCGTGAGAAGGAAGAGAAGAGTGACACGTGGCACCGCTTGGAGAGGAGCTCCGGCAAGTTCCTTCGCCGATTCCGCCTGCCGGAGAATGCGAAGCTGGATCAGATCAAAGCGAGTATGGAGAATGGGGTGCTGACTGTTGCTGTCCCCAAGGAGGAAACTAAAAAGCCTCAGGTAAAGGCTATTGAGATTTCTGGTTGATCGCTGATGGGTCCCTGATCCTCTTTTCGCTCTCTTTCCTTTTTTTTTTTTTTTTGTTGTGTATCCGCTTTTGTATTGGGGAGAATTATTATGTTGGGATCGATGTGCTCGTAATCCGATTCTGTCTTGCTGTGTCTTTGTTGATCGTTGTGATCGCTATTGGGGTAGCAGTCATTGTAAGGTACACAAATAAAAATATATGCAAATAAATATTCCAAATTAACCGTCTATATGGAATAGAGAGGGCGTTACTAAAATTTTTCTTGGCTGAAGTACTGTGATCAATGCGTTGAGAAGCGTCTAACCGGCTGTTGTACGAAACGGGAATCTTCTAAAATATATGAAAAAACCATCGTGGGAGCAACCTCAAATAATCTAGGTTTTCACTCGGCATTGATGAAGCATTATTGTGGATTTCCAAGGAGATATTGAACCAGTAATATTTCTCCATAGATCTTGAGATTTTTTTTTTATTTTTTGATTAGGCAAAGAGAATTTTACAAGAAGAAGTATAAGGGATACCTAAATCCTTGTAAATATATGGTATAACAAGATATATGGTAATATCAACAAGATTCAGAATTAGAAGCAGAAGCTTGATCGGGTTGGGGTGGGGCTCTGGGGCGAGGGATTTTGCCTTTTGCTACAACAAGCGAAAGCTTGATTATTCATCGCTAGTATTGAAAAAGCAATAACTGTACCAAACTAGTAATGTGCCTAACATGTTAATTATTATATTATTCATATATTTTACTTTGATAATTTTTTGTGATTTATATATATGAAAAATTATAATCATATGAGATCTTGTTAGATTCATGTCGAATTATACTTTCAAAATATTAATTTTTTAAAATTTTTAAAAATAAAGAATTAAAGATATTAACTAATAAAATTGAACATTAACAAACATGAAAATCCAAATATTATAATTATAAGAGAAGAGGTAGTATTCTTTCTCACCTAGCTCTGTCATATCAGTATATAAAAGTCCACCTTATGCCATCATGATTTAGAATTTTGTTGTACAACTGCTGCGTCAAAAGCCTAGCTTCAAGACCACCACTTCTCCGGTTCATTTAACAAACTTCCACACCTATTTTTTTAAAAGAGCTAAATTAAATCTACCCATCTCCCGAACCTCTAGACCCCTTTTATCACAACAAATATTATGCCATTTAACCCATGGATTTTTGAATTAGTCTCACTTCCTCCCCAGAGAAGAGATCTTTGAATTTGACTAAGCTCACCCAAGGTTTGTTTAGGTAGTTTGTAAATGGATAGACAATATAACACAATTGCCGAACGGATGGATTAGCTTGTCGTTCCAAGCCGCCACTCTGCTCTTCACATTGTCCACCAAATGAACCCATGTGGAAGGTCTATAATGGTTAACCCCACTTGAATTCCCACGTACGTAAGAGGTGTTTTCTCTACTGTGCAGCCCATCATCCCCGAGCACATAAAGATAGTATCATCAGCATACTGTAAATGTGATTTTCTTTTTCAAAACTATCAGCTAAAAACGATCCACTTGATGTAATACAGTTTTTGTGGGAATATAATTTTACATTCTTCCAAAAAAAAAAAAATGTGATACACTTGCACCTCTATTTGCAATTTTACGGCATCCAATATCCCGATATCACAAGTTGACCCCTCAGCTGTAATTAAGAATAAGAAAGGGGATAAAGGATTCCCTTGTCTAAGCTCGCATTCCACTTTAAATTCCCCTGACGGTGTTCCATTAATTAGAATCGAGGCTGATGCAGTAGTAATACACTCCATGGTCCATTTGCACCATTTCAAGCCGAAACCCATCTTTTTAAGTATATCTTCAAGGTATTCCCAATCAACAGAGTCCTATGCTTTAGCAAAATCCACCTTAAATATTATTCTACTTAACTTTCTGTTGAGTATTGGTCCGAATCGAGTGGCAAATTATTACAATAATTATAATAAATATAACTATTACACAAATCTATTCGGGGTAGGGATTAGGGATTACACAACTTCTGTTGGAAAAATAGCTTTATTAATACCATAATTAATTATGGTAATTAATGACATTAAATGGTATATTTGGAATCTACATGTTGTGTAGATTAATTTAGTGTATTTACTTGTTCAATTTCGTTAAGAAATGAATGAGTAATTAATGCACAAAGTTAAGTCATTTAATAGTTGGGGATGTGGTGTGGAATCCCATCCCACATTGGAGAAGTAAGGAAAAGTTGAAATTTATTTATAAAGGACTTTCCATCATAAAGGAGCAATCAAGTGTGCTCCATTATGGTGCACCCTAGTTGGCTTTAATTAATTTTTAAAGCTAGAATCCGAATCCTACGAGGAAGGTGCAAAGCACCTTCCGAGTCCGAGCACGTGCACGTCACACTTGAGCTATGAGGAGCCTTTCGTTTTGACAACTAAGATAGTGGCTCGGATGACTTGGAAGGTGACTTGGATGACACGTGGCAGTGACATGGCGGGAGTGACACACAAGCGGGCGGTTAACGGCCGAACCAATGCATTGGTTCGGACCATTCGATGTAAATGGACCCGGACAATGGTTCGGCTATTACGAACCAATGCGCCCTTCCCACGACCACAAGGTGTCTATCCAAATCGAGAAAGACACACCAATTCGGACAGGTGCTTACAGACTATAAATCAACCTGCGGATGATGATTACACACACATAACAATCAAGATAATAATCTGTCATACTAGCCTAAGTTCATACTACAAAGTCCCAAATATCCAAGAGTTCGCCTAATTCGATTCCTAGTACAGGGTATCGAGTTCATCGAAAAAACCGTTGTATCTTGGGGACGTTTGCCGTTCAACCGTGTGTACTGTGCGGGGCAATTTCGTCTTACGGAGAGAGAGTCCAACTCTTGCCTCGGTTTACATTCATTTGTCATTTTCTACAGCATTATACAATCAACAATCGTAAGACGAAATTTTTCTGTAGAAGATGGCATCGTCAAGCAACAATGTTCATGCTCCTGCCCATGCCGAAAAACCAGAGAAGTTCTCAGGTACCGACTTCAAACGTAGGCAATCAAAAATGCTGTTCTACCTTACTACTCTCAATCTCTGCCGCTTCCTTTCCGAATCTCCTCCTGTTGTGGGGATGATGAAATCGACACCTGAAACGCACGGCGTTGGATGCATGGCATCACAGCGACTTCTTATGTCGGAACTATATTTTGAATGGGTTGGATGACACACTTTACAGTGTTTATTCCACAATCAAAACGTCCAAAGAGTTGTGGGACTCGTTGGAGACAAAATATAAAACAGAAGATGCCGGCTTGAAAAAGTTCATCGTGGGTCGTTTTCTTGACTTCAAAATGGTGGACACAAAATCGTTCTCGAGCAAGTGCAGAAATACAGTTGATCACCACGATATTTTGGCGAAGGAATGAGCTTGTCCAATCCTTTCAAGTTCTTTGCCATAATCGAGAAGTTGCCCCCGATGTGGAAGGACTTCAAAAACTACCTCAAGCACAAACGCAAGGAAATGGGCCTTGAAGATCTAATTGTGTGACTGAGGATCGAAGAGGACAATAGGAAGACCGATGTCAAGATGAACAAGTCATCTATGGAGGCAAAAGCAAATCTCATCGAGTCAAGCAACAACAAAAAGCGGAAATTTAACGGGAAGAAGCAAGACTCGAAGAATCAAAAGAAGATCAAAGGAGAATGCTACAACTGCGGTAAATTCGGGCATATGGCGAAAAATTACCGAAAACCAAAGAAGGACAAAAAGAGAGATCAAGCAAATGTTATCGAGAATAAGTATGTTCCCGTCGATTTGTCCAGTCTTGATCTGTGTGCAGTTGTAGATGAAATCAATATGGTTGGAATCCCAGTCGGATGGTGGGTGGACACCGGCGCTACTAAACATATTTGTGCCGATAAAACCATGTTCTCCTCATACGAGCCCGTCACCGAAGAAAGAAAATTGTACATGGGAAACTCCGCTGCCTCAAATGTTGTCGGAACTGGAGAAGTTATACTCAAGATGACGTCTGGATTGAAATTGACGCTCAAAAATGTGCTACATGTTCCAGACATCCGTAAGAATCTTGTGTCTGGCTCAGCATTGAGCAAAGCCGGATTTAGGCTAGTGTTTGAAGCGGATAAAGTTGTAATAACTAAAAATGGTCACTTTATCGGAAAAGGCTATATAGATAACGGCCTTTTCAAACTGAATGCTATCAATGTACGTGGTGGAAATGAAATAAACGATAAAGTTGTTTATTTGGTTGAGTCTCCTAATTTATGGCATGATAGATTAGGACATGCAAATCTAAATATACTACGTTTAGTACATTTAGATTTATTGCCAAAAATGACTTTCGATCAACACAAAAGGTGTGAAATATGTGTTGAAGCAAAAATGGCAAAATCTCCTTTTCATTCAGTGGAAAGATCGACAAAACCTCTTGAATTGATTCACACCGTCATGCGATTTAAAACTTGTGCAAACAAGAGGTAGAAAGAATTATTTTATAACTTTTATTGATGATTGCACAAGATTTTGTTATGTGTATCTTTTGAGAAGCAAAGACGAAGCATTCGAAGCTTTCAAAACATACAAAACAGAAGTTGAAAATCAACTCAACACCAAAATCAAAATGATTCGAAGTGATCGAGGTGGTGAATATGTTGCACCTTTTGAAGAATATTGTTGTGAAAATGGCATTATTCACCAAATGACTGCACCTTATGCACCCCAATCGAATGGTGTTGCCGAACGAAAGAATAGAACATTGAAGGAAATGATGAATGCTATGTTGATAAGCTCGGGCCTATCACTTAACATGTGGGGAGAAGCTATTCTTTCGATAAAATTGAATAAATTACCCAAAAAGAAGCAAGATAAAACTCCATATGAATTATGGAAAGGAAGGAATCCGTCCTATAAATACTTAAAAGTGTGGGGGTGCTTAGCAAAAGTTGAAGTACCGAAACCCAAGCAAGTAAAAATAGGACCAAAAACGGTTGATTGCATTTTCATAGGATATGCAAATAATAGTAGTGCGTCTGGATTTTGGTACACAAATCGGAAGTACCCGATATTAATGAGGGAATGAGTATAGAATCAAGAAATGCCATATTTTTTGAAACTATATTCCCTAAGAAAGAAAAGAATGAAATAAGTCCGAAAAAGAGGACTTGTGATGAAATCTCGCCAAATAGTAATGGACCAACACCGGAACCAAGGCGAGGAAAAAGAATAAAAACTGCAAAAACCTTTGGTCCGGATTTTGTAGTCTATTCTTTAGAAGACGAACCAAAGACAATCAAGGAAGCATTGTCTGGTTCCGATGCGGATCTATGGCAAGAAGCTATCAATAGTGAAATCGAGTCAATCTTGAACAATCACACTTGGCACATTGTTGATCTTCCTCCGGGAAATAAACCTTTATATTGCAAGTGGATTCTCAAGAAGAAATACAAAGGTGATAAATCTATTGACAAATACAAGGCACGTTTGGTAGCCAAAGGATACAAACAAAAGGAAGGGTATGATTACTTTGATACATACTCACCAGTTACTCGGATTACATCCATTAGAATGCTACTTGCAATAGCAGCATTGTACAATCTTGAGATACACCAAATGGATGTAAAAACGGCCTTTCTAAATGGAGACTTAGAAGATGAAATTTATATGGAACAACCCGAAGGGTTCGTGGTTCCCGGCCAAGAAAACAAAGTTTGCAAACTTGTTAAGTCTTTATACGGACTTAAGCAAGCACCCAAACAATGGCATGAGAAATTTGACCAAGTAATGATGTCAAATGGTTTCAAGATCAATGAATGCGATAAATGTGTGTACATCAAAGGTACATCTGACAATTTTGTCATTGTGTGTCTATACGTTGATGATATGCTAATTATGGGTAGCAACAATAAAATCATCATAGGCACTAAGGAAATGTTAAAGAAGAACTTTGACATGAAGGATATGGGATTAGCCGACGTGATTCTAGGAATCAAGATCTCCAGAACACCCGATGGAATAGTCTTATCACAATCTCACTATGTTGAGAATGTACTTAAGAAATTCAAGGCATACGATCTACCTCCGGCTAAGACACCTGTTGACTTAAGTTTACACTTAGCCAAAAATCGAGGAGAACCCATATCACAAACTGAATATGCTAGGATAATTGGAAGCCTAATGTACTTAGCAAATTGTACAAGGCCAGACATAGCATATTCTATTAGTAAACTGAGTCGGTTTACAAGTAATCCCGGAAAGGATCATTGGACCGCATTGACAAGAGTGTTGAGATACTTAAAACACACTGTCAATCATGGTATACACTATTCGAGATATCCAGCTGTTTTGGAAGGATATTGTGATGCCAATGGATATCCGATACTAAAGACACTAAATCCACAAGCGGTTATGTATTTACCATTGGTGGAGGAGCAATATCATGGAAATCTTCTAAGCAAACATGCATAGCCCGATCTACAATGGAATCGGAGTTTATTGCTTTAGACAAAGCCGGCGAAGAAGCCGAATGGTTAAGAAACTTCTTAGAAGATATTCCCTGTTGGGAAAAACCTTTGCCTCCCGTTATGATACATTGTGATAGCATGGCAGCCATAGGGAGGGCAAAGAACAGTATATATAATGGTAAGTCTCGACATATTCGTCGAAGACACAATACCATTAGACATTTGATCACTACAGGAATAATGTGTATTGACTATGTAAAGTCAAAAGACACTATAGCGGATCCGTTTACGAAAGGTATTAACCGTGATCAATTATATAATGCAGCAAGGGGAATGGGATTGAAATCCACGCATTGAGAATTTTCATAATGGTAAGAACTTGGTTCAATGAGACAACTAGGTTGTGAAAGTTCAAGTTAAAGCACTTGAAAATCCATTCTCGTAGCTGTTCAAGTGCAAACCTGCATTTTGTGGTAAAGGGTAAGCTTTTTAAAGCTTTTAATGATTCCTATAACCTTTTATAGGTGGCGTATGGCAGGATACTCTTCATAGGAGGTCACCTATATAAGTGAAGAAGTAAGGCCGCTTCATAAAATTAGTAACACTTATGAATCCAAGAAATGGTCCAAGGCCAAAATGGACACAACGTGAGAACGAAAGATATTAGATCTATTATTGTGTGTATGTTATTGTCTTGGTTTACACAAAAGTTGACCGGTTCAAGACATCACGTTCACCGAGCAACGAGTAAATCCGATAGCATTACACTAAGGAAGGTTCAAGGCTAACTACCACCTATCCTGAAGCAATAATAGGTTGTCGGGACTTAGTGCATGTTGCATTTGCATTAATCATCATTCATGTGGGGGATTGTTGGAAAAATAGCTTAATTAATACCATAATTAATTATGGTAATTAATGGCATTAAATGGTATATTTGGAATCTACATTTTGTGTAGATTAATTTAGTGTATTTACTTGTTCAATTTCGTTAAGAAATGAATGAGTAATTAATGCACAAAGTTAAGTCATTTAATAGTTGGGGATGTGGTGTGGAATCCCATCACATTGGAGAAGTAAGGAAAAGTTGAAATTTATTTATAAAGGACTTTCCATCATAAAGCGATCAAGTGTGCTCCATTATGGTGCACCCTAGTTGGCTTTAATTAATTTTTAAAGCTAGAATCCGAATCCTACGAGGAAGGTGCAAAGCACCTTCCGAGTCAGCTGCGTGCACGTCACACTTGAGCTATGAGGAGCCTTTCGTTTTGACAACTAAGATAGTGGCTCGGATGACTTGGAAGGTGACTTGGATGACACGTGGCAGTGACATGGCGAGAGTGACACACAAGCGGGCGGTTAACGGCCGAACCAATGCATTGGTTCGGACCATTCATGTAAATCGACCCGACAATGGTTCGGCTATTCGAACCAATGCAGCCCTTCCCACCTGACCACAAGGTGTCTATCCAGTCAGAAAGACACACCAATTCGGACAGGGTGCTTTACAGACTATAAATCAACCCCTGCGGATGATGATTACACACACATAACAATCAAGATAATAATCCTGTCATACTAGCCTAAGTTCATACTACAAAGTTCCAAATATCCAGTAGTTCGCCCGGAATTCGATTCCTAGTACAGGGTATCGAGTTCATCGAAAAAACTGTTGTATCTTGGGGACGTTTGCCGTTCAACCGTGTGTACTGTGCGGGGCAATTTCGTCTTACGGAGAGAGAGTCCAACTCTTGCCTCGGTTTACATTCATTTGTCATTTTTTACAGCATTATACAATCAACAACTTCTATTTAAACGAATCTAACAATAACTGGAAGAAAAAATTAAGAACAGTGAGTAAAGAAATGCAAACCAAACGGCCGAAGCCGATCGGAAAGTGATGTCACTGTTGGAAAAAACAGCCCGGCTCAGTCCTCCGTCTCCGTAGCCACGTCCAGGACCCACAAGACCCGCAACGAGCACCAGGAAACGAAACCCACCACCGGACCGGAAGCAACCACCGGAGGAATCGAAGCACTCAGCAAGATTCAACCGAAATGAACCCCAGAAACCTCAGATCTCGATTTCTCACAAGCCTCACCCACAAAACACTCAATTATTTCACAGAGAAAAAAATCGAGGTATCAGAAAAATCACACTTGCTCTCTCTTCGTTTTGTTGTGCTTTCATCTCACATCGAAATGAAATTTATAGGAGAATCGGAACAACAAACGAAGAGAGGAAATCGGAAAAGATTTAGTTTCCATCTCGGAAGAACAGGTCAATCGAGGAGAAGAGGAAAGAAAATCGGGAGAGATAAGGGAGGGTGGAGACTGACGGCAGAAAGGAGAAATAAGGGGTAGGGTTTCTGGGGTCAGGGTTTATATATTAGGGTAAGAAATAAAACCGATGTCCAGGATTAAAAGATGCCAAATAAATGGCCAGGATTAATCCAGTCAAATGGGCTGCTTCCAAAAGGTTCCGGGCCGGGTCCGTTTTTAAGGTGGGCTGCAGGAGATATTAAATTGGACCCTCATAATTTTAATCATTTGGGCCAATTAAACCCAACAATTCTCCACCTGGGCCAAATGAGTCATCGGGGTACATAAGGGAGACGGAGGTCATCATCGCCGTAGGACATCACCTGCACACAAAACACAAAGTAAGTACAGGTAATCACAAAGAAAGGTAGCAATCACTAAGGCAATAGGCTATCACAAAGATAGCATAATAATTCACTAAGAATGAAAAGCCATCACAAAGAAGGCAAAGACTAAGAGTTAGTCTTGAGTTCCCAAGTTCAGCATGTCGGTGCAGGACACGAACTTCTCCAAAGGCAAGCATTTGGTGCCCATATCTGCAGGATTGAATTTTGAAGGAATTTTTCCAAGCTCAAGTTCACCTTTTTCAACAATATCACGAATAAAATAAAATTTAACATCAATATGTTTAGTGCGGTCATGAAAGACAGGATTTTTGCATAGCTGAATTCCAGATTGACTATCCGAAAATACCATGACTTTTTCTTTTAGAAAACCGATTTCGGATAAAAGACCCTTTAGCCATATGGCTTCTTTAAATGCCTCAGTTGTAGCAACATATTCAGATTCAGTTGTAGATAAAGCAACAACATTCTGTAACTGAGATTTTCAACTAATGCAAGAGCCACAAAGGGTAAACACATAAGAGGTCGTGGATTTTCGATTGTCACGATCATTAGCAAAGTTAGAATCTACATATCCAACAAGTTTAACACCATCACCAGATTTAGAAAACTTAATACCAACATCCACAGAGGATTTTAGATAACGGAGAAGCCACTTCAAGGCTTCCCAATGTGGCATACCAGGATTAAACATGTATCTACTCAAGCAACTAACAGAATAGGCTATATCAGGTCTGGTAATAACCATGAGATACATGACTGAACCTATAGCATTAGCGTAGGGAACTTTTTCCATTGATTTTTCTTCTTCACTAGTTTTCGGAGATTGATCTTTGCATAATAGAAAATGGGCAGCAAGAGGCAAGCGGAGTTTTACGCGGATCATAGAAAATTTTACAAGTATTTACTCAATGTAGGAAGACTGATTTAGAAACAAAGAACAGTTTTTTCTATCTCTAACAATATTCATGCCTAAAATTTTCTGGGCATCTCCAAGGTATTTCATGTCAAATTGCTCACTAAGACACGATCTAACATGATCAATCAATTTCATGCACGGACTCACAAGTAACATGTCATCCACATAGATGAGCAAGAAGATAGGAACAGTGGAGTTTTCTTTAAAATAGAGACAAGGGTCATACGAACTACGTTTGAATTTTAAAGAAAGCATGTAAGAGTCAAATTTCTTGTTCCATTGCCTTGGAGACTGTTTCAAGCCATAAAGAGCCTTTTTAAGAAGGCAAACGTGATCAGGGTTTTTAGAGTCGACAAAACCTTCTGGCTGCCTCATATAAATTTTCTCATTTAATTCACCATGAAGAAAGGCTGTTTTAACATCCATTTGCTTTAATTCCCAATTAAAGTGAGCAACTAAAGCAAGCATGACACGCACGGTGGTGAATTTCACAACAGGAGCAAATATCTCAGTATAATCAATTCCTTCCTTTTGAGTGAAACCTTTAGCAACCAACCTAGCTTTAAATCTGATATTCTCTACTTCATTCTTAACCTTAAATAACCACTTACAGTCCACAAGAGAACAACGATCAGGTTTTGGAACAAGAGTCCAGGATTGGTTAACATGCAGGGAATTCATTTCATCATTCATAGCATTTAACCAATCAGAAGCATTTTCAGATTCTAAAGCATCTTTGTAGCTTTTAGGTTCGTTATTATCTAAAGATTCAAACACATTGCAAGCATGAGACATCATATGAAAATCATCAAAGTGATGTGGCCTCCTAACATTCTCTCTTCTAGGCCTATCCCTAGTTAATTGATAGTTGGTCAGATCAGCACTTTCATCAACATTCTCAATTACTTCATCACTACAATTTTCGGAATGATTTTCATTTTCAGGATGCAAAGTTTCATAATTTTCAGGCTCCACCTCACTCAAGGTAGGGTAGTTAGAAACAAATTCTGGATTAGGCATGTGCACGGATGCAGGTGCTGGATGTTCAAGACAAGGAAATTCATCTTCATTAAATATAACATCCCTACTAATTAGCACCTTAAACCCTGGTTCGCCCTTAAGCCATAACCTAAATCCCTTAACTCCCTCCGGGTAGCCTAAGAACACACATCTTATCTATCTAGGTTCTAGTTTATCATGTTTATAATGAACATATGCAGCACACCCAAATACACGAAGATTTGAGAAATCAATATTACTATCAGTCCACACAGATTCTGGATAGTTTCCATTCAAAGGGACAGATGGAGATCTGTTTATAATATAGGCAGCTGTAGATAAAGCCTCACCCCAAAAACATTTTGACAATCCGGAGCTGACGAGCATAGACCTTACCCTATCAAGGAGGGTTCGGTTCATGCGCTCAGCGATTCCGTTTTGTTGGGGGGTGTAGGGTGTTGTCCTATGCCTTTGAATACCACTTTCCGCACACAAAGTATCAAACAAATTATTGCAAAATTTCAGGCCGTTGTCAGTTCTCAAAATTTTAATTTTCTTACCGGTCTGATTTTCAATTAAAATTTTCCACGTTTTGAACGTGTCAAACACATCAGATTTGTTCTTAAGGAGAAACACAAAGACTTTTCTGGAATAATCATCAATCACAGACAAAAAATATCTGTTTCCGCCATGTGTCGGAACACTGGCAGGCCCCCACACATCAGCATGTAGACACTCAAACACATTTGAACTCTTAAGGGGGTTTGGGGAAGGTGAATGAGGAAAGTTTGCACGATGTTGCTTACCATACACACAGTTATCACAAAATGGCAAGTCAGATATTTTATCATTCCCAAAACAACCATTTTTGTGCAGTATTTCAAGACCTTTACCACTAATGTGACCCAACCGTTTATGCCAGATTTCAGTTTTATCTCCATGTACTGCATTAACGGAAAAGTTACTTACAGTGGAACAAATATATAAGTTCAGTTTACGAATGGCGACAAAAAAGGTTTTGGGACCTCTCGTAACTTTCATTGCACCCTTACCCCATGTACCTTCAAAACCATCATCTTCAAGACATGCACACAACATTAAATTATGAGCTAAGTGAGGAACATGCCTAACATTTTCCAAAGTTATCGAATTTCCAGATTCGAATTTAAGGCACACAGTTCCTATTCCAGCAACATCTCGTTTTACATGATCACGCATAGACACATATCGATTTTTCATATCACGATAGCTAGAAAAAAGTTGTTTGTGCGGAATCATGTGAAATGTGCATCCAGAATCAACCAGTCAATCATTTTCACCAAGGTCAGCTAACACAGAGTTCACAAAAGCATGCGTAGCATCAGAAATCATAAACACATCACCTAGATTTTCACCGACAGCTAAGTTAGCCTGTTCAGATTGCTGATTTTTCTTAGGTTTAGTGCAGTCTTGAATGTAGTGACCATATTCACCACAATTGTAACATTTGCGATTAGTAGGTCTAGGTTTAAACCGAAATTTTTCATTGCCCTTTTTCTTGTTGGCTTGGTTATTTTGACTGTTGGAAGACTTTTTACTTTGAAAGCGTTTTTGTGGTCTTCCTTTGACAAAATTAACCTCGCCAAGATTTCTAAGGGTGGCACCTTTATTGTTTTTCAAATCTAACTCTTTGCTTTTCAAGCCGTTTACAACAATATCCAAGGTCACTTGATCTCTACCATATTTAATGGCAGATTTCACATCACTATAAGAATCAGGAATAACATTCAAAAGAACAATCGGAGTGTAATCATCGATGTTTTTATCTCCCGTTAACTTTATATCTTGAACCAGTTTTGTAAACACGTCTAAATTAGCATCAATGTCTTTATTTAGATCAAGCTTGTAGCGGAAAAATTTTTCAAGAAGAAACAGCTTTATTAGGCGAAGTTTTGAGATACATTTCTTCTAATTTTCCCCATAATTCTTTAGCCGAACCATGTTTACCTAATTTTCTTATCACAGAGTCAGAAAGGTTCAAGATAATCGCAGAATAAGCAAACTCATCAAGTTCAGCCTTTTTATCCGCCGTCACATTAGAAGCGAAAGAATTATCAATAGCTTTGAAACATTTTTGTTGAATGAGTATGCTTTTCATTTTCTGTTGCCAAATGGCAAAATCACCTTCTCCATCAAATGGTGCCACAGATAACGCAGAGATCGTTCCCATTTTAATTTTCAAAATGAACAAAGTTTTTGAAAATTTGTGAAAAATACAAACAAGGAGGAAACGGTTAATTTTATCAAAACTCAGAAACACAAAGTAATCAATAAAATCACACAGATAAATAAAATTAAACGAATCTGAAAAATTCAATACCAGGCCCCTACAAGATCCGAGGACACTTAAGCGGTCCAGGCAGGAGGGTTTAAATGCCCGATTATGAAAAATTCCAGATTCAAAATAAACACGAAGTAATATCGCAGTAATAAATACAAAGAATATTACCAACAATGCGTCAACTAACATACGCAGCAGAAGCAATAACAACAGGGCCGAGACAGTCAACCCAAAATATTATCACGAAGGACAGTGGGCCGAGAGCAACACGAAGGGCAGCAAGACCCGAACAAATATCACAAAGGAAAAATATCACCAAGAACAACGAACGAAAATAATATCACAAAGAACAACGAGCAATGGAAAAACAGAAAATAGGGAGAGGGTTAAGCCGATATACCTGAGCGATCCGGGTTGACCCGATTCAGACAGATCCGAACCAAAGCTCCGGTACCAATGTTGAGTATTGGTCTGAATCGGGTGGCAAATTATTACAATAATTATAACAAATATAACTATTACATAAATCTATTCGGGATAGGGATTAGGGATTACACAACTTCTATTTAAACGAATCTAACAATAACTGGAAGAAAAAATTAAGAACAGTGAGTAAAGAAATGCAAACCAAACGGCCGAAGCCGATCGGAAAGTGATGTTACTGTCGGAAAAAACAGCCCGGCTCAGTCCTCCGTCTCCGTAGCCACGTCCAGGACCCACAAGACCCGCGGCCAGCACCAGAAAACGAAACCCACCACCGAACCGGAAGCAACCACCGGAGGAATCGAAGCACTCAGCAAGATTCAACCGAAATGAACCCCAGAAACCTCAGATCCCGATTTCTCACAAGCCTCACCCACAAAACACTCAATTATTTCACAGAGAAAAAAATCGAGGTATCTGAAAAATCACACTTGCTCTCTCTTCGTTTTGTTGTGCTTTCATCTCACATAGAAATGAAATTTATAGGAGAATCGGAACAACAAACGAAGAGAGGAAATCGGAAAAGATTTAGTTTCCATATCGGAAGAACAGGTCAACCGAGGAGAAGAGGAAAGAAAATCGGGAGAGATAAGGGAGGGTGGAGACTGACGGCAGAAAGGAGAAATAAGGGGTAGGGTTTCTGGGGTCAGGGTTTATATATTAGGGTAAGAAATAAAACCGATGGCCAGGATTAAAAGATGCCAAATAAATGGCCAGGATTAATCCAGTCAAATGGGCTGCTTCCAAAAGGTTCCGGGCCGGGTCCGTTTTTAAGGTGGGCTGCAGGAGATATTAAATTGGGCCCTCATAATTTTAATTATTTGGGCCAATTAAACCCAACACTTTCTCCTTCATCCGTGATATCATTAAGCACAACTATTCCATCAGGTATTTGCCCCCCCCCCCCCACACACACACACAAAAGCCGATTGATTATCAGAAATAAGGGCGTCAAGGACTTCTGCCAACCTCAATGCAAGTACTTACGAAATTATTTTGTAAAGGGGTTAATAGGCTAAAACATCACTGGACTCTCCACCAACTTGCAGTTGGGTCACTGAACTCAAAAAGTTTGCTTGTAGATTACAGAACTAAATATAGTTTGCAGTGAAATCACTCAACAATTAAAAAATTTCATGACCGTCAACTTTTCTTTGACTTTAACGGTGCTCCGTTAATTTGTGACAAATCACCATCCACGTAGGCTGCCAGGTATATAAAATCCAATTTATTTGAACTGATTCATAACCCGATCCATCACTATTATTTAACCCGATCCATCACAATAAATCACATGAAACGAAAATTGGGGATAAAATGGAGCTGTGCTAGGGGTTTTAATCTCGATCCATTCAGAAATTGGGGATAAAACGGAGTTGTGCTAAGGGGTTTCAATCTCGATTCAGCCGGCAATTGGGGACAAAACGGAGCTGTGCTAAGGGGTTTCAACCTCGATCCAGTCGGAATTGGGGATAAAACGGAGCTGTGATAGGGGTTTGAATCTCGATCCAGTCGCTTCAGTTGGCTTCACAATTAATCAAATGGATTCACCAATGTAAGTCGTTCTTTTCAAAAGACCCCTTTATGCTTATGTAAAAAAACTGCATCTTTAGGGTTATCTGTGTGCATATATTTGCAGGAGTGATCTTTATACTGATGATGATGTAGAATCTGAGGGATATGATGATGTTAGTGACAGCGATTATGCTAATGCTAGTGATGAAGAGTTCATTGAGATTAGGAGAAAAAATAGGGCTGAAAAGAAACAATTAGAGGAATATTATAATCAGTATGATAATGAAGGTGAGATTGATAAATGTGATGAAGACTCAAACAGTGGAGGGTCTATGAATGGTTATACTAGTGAAGAAAGTGATGAAGAATATTGTTATGCTGAGCCTGCGAGTAGTAAAAAGAATAAAATAATTGAGGAGGTCTTTAATGTAAATACACCAGCCAAAGGCATCAAATGGAAGGTGGGGCTAATATTTGCATCTAAAAAAGAGTTTAAAAATGCTGTCAGGGTAAATTCAATGGCTACTGGTAAGTCATTTCATTATATATGTTGTGATTTTATGAGATATTGTACTGTTCTGGATGTTCTGGATTTTATGAGACATGTTGTGGTTTTGTTATGAATAACATGTTGTTCTGGATTTTATGAGACATGTTGTGGTTTTGTTATGAATAACATATTGTTGTGATTTTATGAGATTTTCTATACTGCTGTGGTTTTGTTCTGGATTTTGTACTGTTCAGGTTCGTTTGTTTTGTGGTTGGTTTTCAATCATATGGATTAATATAACTACAACTTTAAAATAAAAAAGTTTTATTTTTATTTTCTATACTATTTGCATTTCTAATTGATATTACAAACAAAACCAACCAAAAAGATCACAACTGAAATCATCAAACTGAAACAATTTATTGATCTTTAACTTGCATTTCTAATTGTTATTACAAACAAAACCAACCAAAAAGATTACAACTGAAATCATCAAACTGAAACAATTTATTGATCTTTAACTTGCATTTCTAATTGTTATTACAAACAAAACCAACCAAAAAGATTACAACTGAAATTATCAAAATTAGCAGCATCTTCAACTTGGCCAACATTTTCTCCTTGTGTGTCAATAAATCAGTAAGTTCTTTGTTTCTGCATTTTGTAGTTCATCCTCCAAAATAAATTTGTTTCTTCAACCATCTTCAATTTGTCCCTCAAAGCTGAAGCTTCATCACTTGAGTCCCTAATTTGTACTTCATCTCTTGAATCACCTCCTTGCTCTCTCTCTGTATATCTTTGGTTACCCATTCGAAAAATTTGCAGGTTTCTTTCGGATTCTAACATGACAAAAAAAGGGGTATTTCATTAATTTTATCTTGAATTATCTAATCATAAACCAACATATAGTTATTTTATACCTTGTAATTGCGACACCCAAAGAATCTTCTTCCTGGGTCCCATGTTCCAGGTTTCCATGCTTCCCAACACGGAGCCCAAATTCCACACTTGCATTTCATAGTTTGGTAAAAATTGTTCGTTCCGGAGTTGAAATGACTGTTTGAGTTTGAGCTTGAGCAACTCATGGTGGAGCTTGAGGCAGTCATGGCGTCCGCGACGGAAATAAAAGAAAAGCGAGATGAAAGAATTAGGGCGCACCGTCTTAGATCCAAGAATTAGGGCGCACCGATGAAAGAATATTGGGGATGAGTTTATGGATAGATCCAAGTATATTGGATCAGTGCCACAACGTTAATAAATTAAAACACATCAGCATGCCACGTCATTTTTCCGTCCAAATTTCATTTTTTCTAACGTCCGAAACCCACTTGAAAGTTTTTATTTGTCCAATAAGTTGACTGCAAACTTTTTGAGTTCAGTGACCCAACTGCAAGTTGGTTAAGAGTTCAGTGATGTTTTAGCCTATTAACCATTTTGTAAAGACTACCGATGAGTGAGTTAGGTCGATAGTATTTAAATGTGTTACAACAGTCCCTTTTTGGAATAATTTTATACCTTGCACCAGCTTGCCGTGTTGGTGGAACTCTTTAAACATCTCCTCACTTCCGACTTGGTATCCCAGCTGTTTTTGGAGAACGCAAAGGAGAATCCACCTGGGTCCGGACTTTTGCTCAATTCAAGCCCAAACCGCATTTCTAACTTCCTCCTCAGAAAAGTTTTGCTTCCAGAATGCTGTTTTCACAGTCCCCAATTTTTCTAGAGAACTATTCATCCTTCAGCTTAGGCCAGACAGCATCCCGTTTACTGAAATGTGTTTTGAAATATATATGAGCAGCCTCCTTAACCCCTGAGACGGTCTGGATCCATTCCCCCCATGTCTGACACCTACCACTTCATTCTGCTTTGCTCTTTTATCAATCCACTTTTTTTTTTTTTTTTTTTACTCAACATAATAGTATTCATTCATCAAAATGAGAGATTACATGGATCAATCTCAATATCGCTGAAAACTATGGAGGTCATGTCTCTGGATCTGCAACGTTGTTCATGTCTTCATTGAATCTTATCATAGTTGATCTATCAATCTAATCAAACGAACACAGCATAAAAACGAGAAATTCAAACATGCCGCAGAAAGATAGGAAATTCAAACAAGCTGTACCCAGAAGGGAACAAAACAACGCCGTACTTAGACGACAAAAAACACAAAAATTAAAAGTATACCGAACTATGTGGAGAACCACTTATTTAATTGAAATGATTGCAGTAAAGGGTGGAGATGGGTGATTTTCAGGCCAAAATGGCCAAAAACCACCTCCTGTTTACTGGATGGAGAGAGAAGAAAAAAGAGAGAAGAGAAAGAAGAGGCGTTTTTTTTTTTTATTAATCCACTTATGAAAAGGCTTTGAATTTGCATTCCCATTCTTGAATCTTGATCCAGTTAGCTTTGTTTTTAGCTAAATGATCAAAATAAGATCTCAAGTTTATCAATTTTAACACTTGATAATCTAAACTTTTTAAGGTATCATCTAATCTTTGATCCATTAAACTACGTTGAAATTTCCGTCAACTTTTATCCGTTAAGTACTAACAGAGTGCTTGGTTGACAGTTAAATGACACGTGATAGATGTTTATTGACTGGTTAATATATAACGTAAAATAATAATAAAAATATAAAAGTCTAAAAAATATAAAAAATGTAAAAAATCTGGAAAAAAATCAGAACTTAATTTTTTTATTTAAAAAGTCTATAAAATTAAAAAAATCGGAACTTAAGGTAGTTTTTTTAATTCTGGAATATTAGTATTAAAAAATAGGAAGCTTTATTTAAAATTCAAAAATCAAAAATTAAAAAAAAATCTAGATCTTATTTATAAATTTTTTTAATAAAAACAAAAACCGAAATATTATTCTTGATAAAATAAATAAAAAATCTGAATTATTTTATTTTATTTTTAAAAGAAAAACCTGATAGTAATTTATTTTTTTAAGAATATTTTTTAGTTTCCATAAGAGAAACTATTTTATTTTTAAAAAAATCGAAAAATCTAAAAACAATAGATTAAGGATTAATTATTTAAAATCAACTTCACCGGAGAAGATAATCGGATTAGATTTTTTATTTATTTTATGGAAAATAATATTTTAGTTTTTATTTTTATTAAAATAATTTATTAATAAGATCTAGAATTTTTTTAATACTTTACTTTCGAATTTTAGATAAAACTTTTGATTTTTAATATTAATATTCCAAAATTTTAGAAAAAAGTACCTGAAGTTATGATATTGTTTTCTTAATTTTTCAGTTTTTTTAAATAGAAAAAATTAAGTTCTGAAATTTTTTTCTTAAGTTTTTCAGATATTTTTAATTTTTTATATTTCTATAATTTTATAATTATTTATTATTTTTACGTCATATATTGACCGGCCAATAAATGTAATACCCCGATTTTTCGGATATATTTTTCGTTTATATGTTGGATATCGTGGATGGTTAATTATGCTCGAGAACATTGTGAACGTTTGATAATGTTATTGAATGCGTATATGTATTCATTGTGCCGTATGTTCGATTGGTATGTCGAGATATTGGTTGAGGATAGTTGAATATAGCTAGGCACAACAACGATAGCGCACGCTATAAGTGTTTCATTAGCGCACGCTACTAGGTACAGGTAGCGCACGCTACGAAGTATTGATAGCGTACGCTAAGAGGTTCGGTTACGTACGCTAAGGAGGACCCCGAACGTACGTAACAACTTGCTGGGTTAGTTCCGGAAGGTGGCCGACACGTAGGCCCAAGTTGATTTTTATATTCAGTTAGCGCACGCTAACATCAGATCGCCAATAATGGAATCTTAGCTTTCGGCGGGTGGACCCGGCCATGTTCGACGCGTGTCCAGATAAGGCCAGCGAATATTTGTTATGTAGGGCTAGCGCACGCTAAACCGTATGGTTAGCGCACGCTAATTCCAGATCGGTCAGAGGAATCCCGATAATCGCGGATGCTTTCGGCATGTGGGGGCACGAGTGGTAGGTGTGTACTGTAGCAAGTCAACTTCGGATAGCGCACGCTAAGGTCAAGGACTTGCGTACGCTAGGCAGGATGTTTTACGTACGTTATTGCATGGGCATTACGTACGTAAGCTAGTTTACGAAGCGAGGCAGTAGCCTCTGGGCTTCGATAGCGCACGCTAACAAAGTCAGTTAGCGCACGCTAAGGCTGTAGCGCACGCTAAACATGAGATGTTAGCGCACGCTAATAATGAATATTATAAAAGGGGACAGACGGGTATTGTGAGGCATTTCGTCCATTCTTCTTCCTTCAGTCGGGAGAGAGAGAGAGTTGGGAGTTATTTGGGATTCCCAAACACTGTATAATGATAATCTTTAACAACATTAGATTGAGAGCTTGGATTCAAGCCTTGATCTTCAAGTTGTTCATGATTCTTTGGATGGAGTTCTAGTGTTCTTCTTTTTGGTTCGTCTAAACCAGATAATCTTCATATTCCTTTGTTAATGGTTCGTTTTTCTTGGATGATTACATGTGTAGAACATGTTGGATAATCATATAACGATGTTATATGGGATTTTATGGATTTTGATAAGAACTTCGAATGTTTCTTCATATTATTAAAGATGATGATTCGTTTAAACCATTTTGAGATAGATTTCTGGATCATTATACGAGGTTGAATTCCAGATTGTGCATGTTATGATCCTTGTTACCGAGTTGGTCCGATTATTGACATGATTATTGTTCTAGGGTGATTAATCAATAGGTATAACCGTTGTGCTTCGTTGGAAGACCGTAGATTGGTTCCAGTCGGGGCTGAAGAGCTCGTAGGCGAGGGCGATGAGTTCGGTGTTGGTTTTGTCGTGTTGGTATCCAAGCAAGTGTTTACTTGTTCGGTTGTAATGTTTTGATGAGTAATTCCATTTACATTTCATAAGTATTTTATGTTGTATTGCATATTGACGAATGTTCAGTGATGTTCTAAAAGGATTAGAATGCACAGTTGATGATTGTTGAGATACTTGGACAATCTTGGGAAGATTGTAGTATTCGGATATTGTTGATGTTATTTTGGATATTCTTGGTCTGTGGTATGCATTCCGGAAGGAAGTCCGGATAGAGGTATATTTTATGGTAATCGTACATAGAGGATTATGTACGAGAAAGTATTCGGTATTGAGGTATTATACGGTATTGTTGTGATACTGGGATTTTTTATGGTATTATCGTGATATTGAGATTTTGACGAGAATCGTTGGATTACCGGAAGTGGTAAGGTTATCGTTGAGGTTATTATTCTCATGATGCATGGCATGTGAATATTTATATTTATGTACTTGCGGTTATTTGTCGGGTATTATTGCTGACCCCGTTGTGGGACTTGTTTTTCAGGTATTGAGGAATTTGATGGTAGCGGTCGTGAGGCGAGGATTCCAAACGATACTGGCTATGGCATATTGTTGGGAAATCGTGTATTTTGGTCGTGTATATCATTATTGATGTATATGTATCTTGGACTGTATTTCTATCCGCTGCGTGAGTTCTTTCAAATGGCTTTCGGCTTTTTGCCAACTGAGTTTGATTTCGAAAACCGATTCCCTAAACCGAGTTTTTGGCCTTGATCGTTTTGACGGTAGTTGCTGTTTTC
The DNA here is from genome assembly GCA_033398695.1 of Orobanche coerulescens. Taxonomy (NCBI): domain Eukaryota; kingdom Viridiplantae; phylum Streptophyta; class Magnoliopsida; order Lamiales; family Orobanchaceae; genus Orobanche; species Orobanche coerulescens. Next base: position 125,777,966 of record CM065815.1, on the reverse strand, counting down.
AAATGATTTTGTGAGTTTTGATATAAAATACTACCGTCATCGGCCTTCTTGTCATTCTTGTAAATGGTTTTTAGCCTGGTGGGTTCCGGCACGGGGCCCACGGCGTGTAATACTCCCGGTTGATTTTAGGGGTGTTACAAATATGGTACCGGAGCCCAAGGGTTTGTGATAACCGGGCATGTGTGTTATGTGGCTCTACCAGTGTGGTAGTAGCGTGATTTTTGTGTATCTGGATTTCTGGCTATTTTGAACTGTATTGTTTTGGTTCTGTGTGTGTTTTTTTGAGTACTGTCGTGTTGATGTGTGGGTTTATGGATTGTTGGTGTTCCTGAGACCGACGAGGCAGGGAGTGAATGCCGGTGCCGTGGTCGTGTGCAATGTGCGGCTCCAATCGGGAAGTGAACGCCGGTGCAAGGCACGTGTAATGTGCGGCTTTCGATGTGGAGTGGAATGCCGGTGATACGTGCATGTGACAAGGAGCGGCTCATGCGCTTTAGGTGAGGAGACACAGCGTCACAGATTCCACAAAACTCGACAGTGCTCTAAACTTGTGTGGTCTTGGCGGAGACCAATCGTTTTCAAATTGTGATTATTCCTGTTTTAGCATTCTTGTTGTGTCGAGATTTTTGAAATGGTGTCATATGCTAGTATCACGGGAGATCTTCGTCTTCACTGACCTGTAAGTATGTTGTTCGGATTATTCGATAATTCTTGGTTATCTTGGTGATTTTGGATTTTCTCTTGAATTGTTGTTCGTGCGAGTGACTACAAGTTTCGAGGACAAAACTTATTTTCAAGGGGGGTAGAGTGTAATACCCCGATTTTTCGGATATATTTTTCGTTTATATATTGGATATCGTGGATGGTTAATTATGCTCGAGAACATCGTGAACGTTTGATAATGTTATTGAATGCGTATATGTATTCATTGTGCCGTATGTTCGATTGGTATGTCGAGATATTGGTTGAGGATAGCTGAATATAGCTAGGCACAACAACGATAGTGCACGCTATAAGTGTTTCATTAGCGCACGCTACTGTAACACCCCAAATGGCGGTTATTACAGTGCCGTGAATCCCACACTGGGACCCACCAGACGATATCCAAAACAGGTTAATTAAATATTATTTATGATACCGAATCACAACGAATAGTCATTTGTCCGATTAGGAGTTTATTAAAATATGGCCAACGGCCTTACAACACACAGGATCCGAAAAACAAGTATAAACCATATGGAGATGGAAAATACTTCAAATGTCAAATACAACCAAAAAGTAATTTGAATGAAACAGGAGATAACATAACGCGGTTTAACATAACCGGACAACAAGAGATGTGGGCCCCCCGAACTAGTATCCTCCGAGCCCTTCGCCGTCGACATGCTCTTCCCGTGCCTTGCCTTTGCCTCGACCTAAAATACAATACAAGTATTTCGCCCAACACAGGGTCAGATATACATGATAACCAATTCTTCTGACATTATACAATTCACATATATAGATCTCAAGAAAATCATTCCGACTATTAATCATACCCCTCGGGCGTATGAAACAATCAGTCACAAAATATCGAACACATCCAATCATACATGGTCTGTGAACGATTAACATTATGGCTCAAGATGGACATCACAGTACGCCCGATCCGGAAATGTGTCCGTGTACATGTCCACCCCATATACGGAATCCAGAATATACGTGTGACAATGTACCTAATTAGCCTCACGAACTACGTCTCGTGTGCACAGTCCAATACGGAAACATCCACGTATGACTATACAAGTGCCCGGCTAAAAATCCTACACAATATCCAATCGGCACGCAGATATGATTCCGGAAATGTCACGACACAACATGACAACGAAGTTCAATGAAATACACATCCAATCAAGGATCAAGAAAAACTCACCAAAGTGAAAATAAGGACCAACGAGATCAACGGTTCAAAACGGCATACTTTGGGAATGCAATCCCATAACGTCAAGGACAATATCGAATCACGACAAACGTCACATGGACAATTCATACACATGAAATATATAATCATCACAAGAATCTAATCATCATTATAACCAAGCAAGATGACTTGCCTTAATACGGAGACGAGAATAGTCCTCTTCTTATTGGAACGAACGAACGGTCCTCGACAAGTTTCACTCGAACAAACAACCTTAAACGAAATACATTTTACTCAAAACATATTCGTATAATTATCAATATAGGATTGGTAAGACGTCAACCTACAATCCTTTAGAATAGTTTGTTACTACAAATTATTGAAGCCTTATGCCAGGAGTCCTTCTAACATCAATACAACTATAAGAATCGGTTTACAAAATTTACCGAATGTTCGCATGGTTCATCATAAACAAGAGTTCTATCAAGGGTATGTTGAATAACCAATCATGATGTTAAGATCATCTTATGATGATTAAACTTTCCAAAACATTAAAAGTTTGAAAGGTAAAATCTGCACATTATGATTATTCTCCTCTCATTTAAATTGACTTTTAAGCTAACAACAAGTTCATAAGTTCTGAGATTTCACCATCCTCATGAAGGTTATCAAAGTCTTTGTTACAAGGCTGGAGGATTCATTAACATGATGGTGAATTCACCAATTCTAGTATGATGATCAAGATATTCTAAGTTCTCAATACATTAGATTAATGAAAAGTTAATGTTGAAATTATCAAGATCCTTATCAATCTTCAAAGACTTGTGGCCCGAACAATCATGAATTGTTAAAGCTTCTAAGATTTCTGAACTAGATCATCTAATCCTATCTTTAACATTATCAAGTTCTTCTCAAGGTAAATAGATATCTAAAATGGTGTTTAAACACTCCATGATATCAAGTTCTTGATTAAATCCAGTTATGAAGAAGCTAACCGATCCAACAATGTCCTACTGAGCTAAATTCGTCCAACAAGATAAGTATGGTAGTTACAACATGATTAAAATCACTACATCATCAAGAACACCTCCATCTCAAACCCTTATTTAACATATTCATCAAAAGTGTTAAAAAGGTTGGATTAGAACTATGTTTTACTTGCTTAATCTAACTCTAGGTGAAGTATAATTCGCCATTAACATCAACATAAGAAAATAATGCAGAGAAGAAAGCACACCTACCTCCATAAATGAAGAACAACTTCAATGTTATGAGAGAATATAATCCAAGCTCAAAAACAACTCCAAATCTCCAAGGAAATGAGCTCCACTTGATATTCAAGGCTTAGAAACAAGTTGGTGAAGGTTGATATTGTTTTGGTAGTGCAGAGGTATGATATGTGAAGAGAGAAATTCGGTTTGGGTCGTGAAGAAATGAAAAACAGGCTGGTCCTATAAATAGACTGTGCAGACTTAGCGCACGCTATCAGGACAGTTTAGCGTACGCTAATGCCCTTACGTACGCTATCCGGTCGATATTACGTACGTAAGCGGCTTACAGTGGCTACTGTCTTGAATTATCGCAGGCCGTTAGCGCACGCTAATTATGAATGGGTTACGCACGCTAATAAAAGTAGATTCTCACCGACACGACAGCTCAGACTTAGATCTCATGCATGCTAACAGTTAAAAGGGTTCACGTGCTGAAGTCAACTGCTGCCAGATTCCTTCTTAGCGTACGCAACCGAGGAAACTTTAGGCACGCTAATGCACAGGATTAGCGTACGTTAATCTTACTGTGTAACGTGCGCTATATCAACAGAAAAATTCCGAAAATACAACTCTCTAATTAACATCGAATCATCACATTTGAAATGAACTAATAATGATATGATATTCAAATCTATAATACCACGACATAATACTAAATGCAACGATTCACGATAGTCAGATTATCCGAATAATACAATGACAGGTAAAAATGAAAAGTTACAGTCGGATATTACATACTCCCCCCCTTAAAAAGAGTTTCGTCCTCGAAACTAAGGGGTAAATAACTCGGGGTATCTTGCTCGCATACTATCCTCGGTCTCCCACGTAGCCTCCTCGACTCCGTGTCGTGACCACTGAACTTTCAGTAGGGGAATCGTCTTGTTCCGCAATTGCTTGATCCTCCTCTCGAGTATCCGTATAGGACGCTCCTCGTACGAATGATCCTCTGCTAAATCAATATCTTCGAATTGAAGAACGTGGCTCGGATCAGCAACATATTTCCTCAGCTGGGAGACATGAAACACGTTGTGAATCTTACTCAAGGTCGGTGGCAAGGCTAGTCGATAGGCCAGATCACCTACACGCTCCAGAACCTCAAACGGCCCAATATACCTTGGGCTCAGCTTGCCCCTCTTCCCGACACGAAAAACACCTCGAGTAGGATACACCTTCATTAACACATGGTCACCAACCTCGAACTCAAGCGGTCTTCGACGATGGTCAGCATAAGACTTCTGTCGACTTTGAGCCGTTAACAACCGACTCTTAATCAAAGTGATCTTCTCACGGGCGGCTAACAACATATCGGGTTCCGTACCCAGAGATTCTGACAGTTCGTCCCAACACAAAGGGGACCTACAGCGACGGCCATACAATGCCTCATATGGTGCCATCTGAATCGAAGCGTGCCAACTATTATTATAAGTGAATTCCACCAAAGGTAGCTGGGCTTCCCAATCGTTCTTCCAATCAAGAGCACATGCTCTCAACATATCCTCTAGAATCTGGATGGTTCTCTCCGACCACCATCGGGCCAGGATGGAAAGCCGCATCAAATTCAACTGCGTGCCCATCGCAGGTTGAACTGCCTTCCAGAAGTGTGACACTCCTCGCCCGTCACGGTCTGATACAATGCTCTTGGGGGTACCGTGTAGTCTCACAATTTCCTTAATAAACAGCTGGGCCAATCTCTCGGGGCCCCATGTGTCCTTAATTTCCAAGAAGTGGGCTGATTTGGTCAGACGGTCCACAATCACCCAAATCGTATTCATTCCTCGACGACTCGTCGGCAAGCTAGTGATAAAATCCATAGATATGTCCTCCCATTTCCATTCAGGAATCGGGAGCGGTTTCAGCATTCCTACAGGTCGCTGGTGCTCAATCTTAACCTGCTGACAGGTTAAGCACCTCGAAACGAATTCGGCAACCTCACGTTTCATATTCCCCCACCAATAATTCTGTTTCAAATCCTTATACATCTTGCTAGAGCCCGGGTGAATAGAGTACGGGGTAGCATGGGCTTCTCTCATGATAGAGTTCCTCAACTCTTCGTCAGCGGGTACACAAACTCAATTTCTAAAACGTATCAATCCATCCTCGTGGATCACGAATCCAGGGGCTTTCCCCTGGGTTACTTCATCCCGAACCCGAGATAAGAATGGGTCCGTAATTTGCTTCGATTTGATCATATCATCGAGAGACGAAGAAATATCAAGGGTGTAAAGTTGTCCCTGAACACGCTGTAACCAAACTTCAATTTCCGGCCTCATAAGGTCCAACTGCAATTCCCTCTGTGCTGTTAAACGACTCAGCATCTGCTCCTGCACTGTCTTACGGCTCAATGCATCGGCAACCACATTTGCTTTACCCGGATGATAAAGGATCTCGATATCATAGTCCTTGATTAATTCTAGCCACCTTCTCTGCCTCATGTTCAACTCCTTCTGAGTAAAAATGTACTTTAGGCTCTTGTGGTCCGTAAAGATCTGGCAGGTAACTCCATAAAGATAGTGACGCCAGATTTTCAAAGCAAACACCACGGCTGCTAACTCTAAGTCGTGGGTCGGATAGTTAACTTCATAGGGTCGCAATTGTCTCAATGCATAGGCGATTACTTTCCCTTCCTGCATTAGTACACATCCCAGACCCTGTCTCGACGCGTCACTATACACCACAAATCCTTCCGTTCCCTTTGGTAAGACCAAAACAGGTGCCGAAATCAATCGACTCTTGAGCTCTTCAAAACTTTGCTGACATGCTTCTGACCACAAATACTTCTTGTCCTTCCGCAGTAAGTTAGTCATCGGTTGCGAAATTTTAGATAATCCCTCCACGAATCTTCGGTAGTAACCTGCTAGGCCGAGGAAACTACGAACTTTCTTCACGTTCTTCGGTGGTAGCCAATCTCGAATGGCTTCCGTCTTTTGTGGGTCCACTCTCACCCCTTCGGCTGATATCACATGCCCGAGAAAGACAACCTCAGGCATCCAGAACTCACACTTAGAAAATTTCCCATAAAGTTGTTCTCGCCTCAAAGTATCGAGAACTTGGTGGAGGTGACTCTCGTGCTCCTCGTGGTCGCGAGAGTAAATCAGAATGTCGTCAATGAAAACGACTACAAAGCGATCCAGATAGTTAATAAAAACTCGATTCATCAACTCCATAAACACTGCCGGTGCATTAGTCAGTCCAAATGGCATCACCACGAACTCATAATGTCCATAGCGAGTACGGAATGCTGTCTTCGAAATGTCAGACTCTCGAATCCTCAACTGATGATAACCAGATCTCAAGTCGATCTTAGAAAACACGGCAGCTCCTTGAAGTTGGTCCAGTAAATCATCAATACGAGGCAAGGGATACTTGTTCTTGATGGTTACCCTGTTCAGCTCACGGTAATCAATACATAAGCGTAGAGATCCATCTTTCTTTCGTACGAATAACACTGGTGCTCCCCAAGGGGACGCACTAGGTCGAATATAGCCTTTCTCAGTCAACTCCTCCAGCTGGTTCTTCAATTCTTGCATCTCAGTTGGAGCCATACGGTACGGTGCTTTTGAGAGCGGGGACGTACCTGGTTCTAACTCAATAATAAACTCCACGTCACGATGAGGAGGTAAGCCTGGTAACTCGTCTGGAAATACATCGGGGTAATCTCGGACTACCGGAATGTCGGCCAATTCAACTGGTCGATCGGTTGATTTGGTCATGTAGCACCAATAACCAATACACCCTTGATTAAGCAGTTTCATTGCTTTCATAGCACTGATGACTCTCCCGAGCATCGGGATTATCACCTCGAAAAATACACTCGAATCCATCATCAGAAGTGACGGTAACCATCCGCTTGCGGACACTGAGTATTGCATCATGACGATCCATCCAATCGATACCCAAGATTATATCATTTTTAGGTAGATCGACTACAATCAGATTTGACAACCACTCATGGTCGTTCAAACGAATCGGACAGTCCTGGACTTCAAGATTTCCAATAATTCTTCTACCATCAGGTAGACCAATCACGTAGGGCTCACAATTGATAACATGGTCTAGAGGCAAACGACTTAAACAAGAAGAAGATATAAAGGAGTGTGAAGCACCGGTATCAAAAAGAACACACACAGGCTGGGAGTGGATCTAGAGTATACCTGAAATCATGCTGGCCTCGGGATCATCAGCTCTCTTCATCTCGTAAATCCTGGGTTTCGCAGTTCCGGCACCAGGTGTACCACTTTGATTCCCACGGCCCATTCCCCTATTCGCCCCGGTGGTCTGATAGGAAGCGGACGGAGGCGTCCGGTTCTGGACAGAGGATTGAATAGGAGCATGAGACGCTACTGGATCATGTCCGGGCCCACCCCTGCAAAAACGAGCACGGTGACCAATCTTGCCACAAGTAAGGCATGTGACGGCAGGCTTCGGGCATTTGGAGCTGAAATGCCCCTGGTCTCCGCAGTTATAGCACACAACAGATGAGGGGACCGCTCGAGAGTGCGATCCAGCTGGCTTCGACGCCATGGGTGGTCGATCAGAGGGGTTTGGCAATGACTGGGGCTTCCTGAATGTCCCCCGGTTACTCTCAGTCTGATTCTGGTTCTTGGACCTTTTGTTGTTGGACTGTGGTTGTTTCTTGGAAATCTCCTTCGCGGTGAGTTCGTACTCCAGAGCCTTCTCGATAAACTCCGGTAAGGTAGTACAATGGTGATTCAACAGCTGCATTCTCATTCGGGGTTTAAGCCTCTTGAGAAAGTATTTGATCTTGTCGGCCTCTGTTCGGATAATTGTCGTGGCAAAAGGAAGGAGTGTCTGGAATTTCTCAGCAACAGATAATACATCATCGTCTTCAGACGGGTGGGTTCGAAGTTCACAGTTTGGCCTCACGAGTGGCCCCGGATAGTAAAGGTCTAGCATGAGGTTTTAAATTCCTCCCATGTGCAAACACCATCACCGGCCTTACCGAAAGCCACTGTATGAGCGCCTTTGCTAAGATAATACGCTACCGAGATGCGATTCTCTTCCGGAAGTCCACCATCCGGAAAAGTTTCTCAAAATGCTCGATCCAATGCACAATGTCAATGTGCTCGGAGGAGCCTTCAAAAGTCGGTGGTCGCCAAGCGAGAGATGTCACGATAATCCGACTCACGGGTCCGCCAATCACGGAGGAGGATGAGCCCTTTGCCGCCGCCGCAGCGGCCCTCTGCATAGCTTCCATTAGCCGACCCATCTGGTCATCTGCGTCATCATGCCCTCGCACGACGTAAGGATCGACACGCGCATCCCCGCGCCCACCGTGGTGCGATTGTTCCTAGAAGGTGAACCACTGTCTGCGGAACTCCGATCCGCATTCGCGCGTCTGTTGGCTCGAGGTATTGGGATTCGCCCCTTCCGCGCCTCGTCCCTCTCGCCACGACCTCTCGTGTTTCTTTCCATACCGAAAGAATCAATCATCATGGTAACTATAAGTACGATTCAAGATACCAAAATTCATGCTAAGTTAATAGCAACAAGGAATCACATATTAAAGGGAAAATGGTTATCGATACCACGAATGCCGCACCGAATATCATATCGGTGTCAAGTCGAACAATTTCAATTGTATAATAAATTCAGATTTACCTCGGATTATCAATCGATAAATCCTGTCACAATTCCTTGAAATAACATGATCAACAGGAGACCCATACGATATCAATATCATGCCATTAATTAAACCATGGCTCATAAAGTACATACCGTATTTAGCTCGTAGGTCGGCGCGCAGACAGTCACACGTGACACGAAGGTCTCTTGATACTAGTTCATTTCTCAATGACTCATAAAAAAAAAACGACGCTCTGATACCATCTTCTATAACACCCCAAATGGCGGTTATTACAGTGCCGTGAATCCCACACTGGGACCCACCAGGAGATATCCAAAACAGGTTAATTAAATATTATTTGTGATACCGAATCACAACGAATAGTCATTTCTCCGATTAGGAGTTTATTAAAATATGGCCAACGACCTTACAAGACACAGGATCCGAAAAACAAGTATAAACCATATGGAGATGGAAAATACTTCAAATGTCAAATACAACCAAAAAGTAATTTAAATGAAACAGGAGATAACATAACGCGGTTTAACATAACCGGACAACAAGAGATGTGGGGCCCCCGAACTAGTATCCTCCGAGCCCTTCGCCGTCGACATGCTCTTCCCGTGCCTTGCCTTTCCCTCGACCTAAAATACAATACAAGTATTTCGCCCAATACAGGGTCAGATATACATGATAACCAATTCTTCTGACATTATACAATTCACATATATAGATCTCAAGAAAATCATTCCGACTATTAATCATACCCCTCGGGCGTATGAAACAATCAGTCACAAAATATCGAACACATCCAATCATACATGGTCTGTGAACGATTAACATTATGGCTCAAGATGGACATCACAGTACGCCCGATCCGGAAATGTGTCCGTGTACATGTCCACCCCGTATACGGAATCCAGAATATACGTGTGACAATGTACCTAATTAGCCTCACGAACTACGTCTCGTGTGCACAGTCCAATACGGAAACATCCACGTATGACTATACAAGTGCCCGGCTAAAAATCCTACACAATATCCAATCGGCACGCAGATATGATTCCGGAAATGTCACGACACAACATGACAACGAAGTTCAATGAAATACACATCCAATCAAGGATCAAGAAAAACTCACCAAAGTGAAAATAAGGACCAACGAGATCAACAGTTCAAAACGGCATACTTTGGGAATGCAATCCCATAACGTCAAGGACAATATCGAATCACGACAAACGTCACATGGACAATTCATACACATGAAATATATAATCATCACAAGAATCTAATCATCATTATAACCAAGCAAGATGACTTGCCTTAATACGGAGGCGAGAATAGTCCTCTTCTTATCGGAATGAACGAACGGTCCTCGACAAGTTTCACTCGAACAAACAACCTTAAACGAAATACATTTTACTCAAAACATATTCGTATAATTATCAATATAGGATTGGTAAGACGTCAACCTACAATCCTTTAGAATAGTTTGTTACTACAAATTATTGAAGCCTTATGCCAGGAGTCCTTCTAACATCAATACAACTATAAGAATCGGTTTACAAAATTTACCGAATGTTCGCATGGTTCATCATAAACAAGAGTTCTATCAAGGGTATGTTGAATAACCAATCATGATGTTAAGATCATCTTATGATGATTAAACTTTCCAAAACATTAAAAGGTTGAAAGGTAAAATCTGCACATTATGATTATTCTCCTCTCATTTAAATTGACTTTTAAGCTAACAACAAGTTCATAAGTTCTGAGATTACACCATACTCATGAAGGTTATCAAAGTCTTTGTTACAAGGCTGGAGGATTCATTAACATGATGGTGAATTCACCAATTCTAGTATGATGATCAAGATATTCTAAGTTCTCAATACATTAGATTAATGAAAAGTTAATGTTGAAATTATCAAGATCCTTATCAATCTTCAAAGACTTGTGAAACTGAACAATCATGAATTGTTAAAGCTTCTAAGATTTCTGAACTAGATCATCTAATCCTATCTTTAACATTATCAAGTTCTTCTCAAGGTAAATAGATATCTAAAATGGTGTTTAAACACTCCATGATATCAAGTTCTTGATTAAATCCAGTTATGAAGAAGCTAACCGATCCAACAATGTCCTACTGAGCTAAATTCGTCCAACAAGATAAGTATGGTAGTTACAACATGATTAAAATCACTACATCATCAAGAACACCTCCATCTCAAACCCTTATTTAACATATTCATCAAAAGTGTTAAAAAGGTTGGATTAGAACTATGTTTTACTTGCTTAATCTAACTCTAGGTGAAGTATAATTCGCCATTAACATCAACATAAGAAAATAATGCAGAGAAGAAAGCACACCTACCTCCAGAAATGAAGAACAACTTCAATGTTATGAGAGAATATAATCCAAGCTCAAAAACAACTCCAAATCTCCAAGGAAATGAGCTCCACTCGAGATTCAAGGCTTAGAAACAAGTTGGTGAAGGTTGATATTGTTTTGGTACTGCAGAGGTATGATATGTGAAGAGAGAAATTCGGTTTGGGTCGTGAAGAAATGAAAAACAGGCTGGTCCTATAAATAGACTGTGCAGACTTAGCGCACGCTATCAGGACAGTTTAGCGTACGCTAATGCCCTTACGTACGCTATCCGGTCGATATTACGTACGTAAGCGGCTTACAGTGGCTACTGTCTTGAATTATCGCAGGCCGTTAGCGCACGCTAATTATGAATGGGTTACATACGCTAATAAAAGTAGATTCTCACCGACACGACAGCTCAGACTTAGATCTCATGCATGCTAACGGTTAAAAGGGTTCACGTGCTGAAGTCAACTGCTGCCAGATTCCTTCTTAGCGTACGCAACCGAGGAAACTTTACGCACGCTAATGCACAGGATTAGCGTACGTTAATCTTACTGTGTAACGTGCGCTATATCAACAGAAAAATTCCGAAAATACAATTCTCTAATTAACATCGAATCATCACATTTGAAATGAACTAACAATGATATGATATTCAAATCTATAATACCACGACATAATACTAAATGCAACGATTCACGATAATCAGATTATCCGAATAATACAATGACAGGTAAAAATGAAAAGTTACAGTCGGATATTACAGCTACTGGGTACAGGTAGCGCACGCTACGAAGTATTGATATCGTACGCTAAGAGGTTCGGTTACGTACGCTAAGGAGGACCCCTAACGTACGTAACAACTTGCTGGGTTAGTTCCGGAAGGTGGCCGACAGGTAGGCCCAGGTTGATTTTTATATTCAGTTAGCGCACGCTAACGCATGTTGGTTACCGCACGCTAACATCAGATCGCCAATAATGGAATCTTATCTTTCGACGGGTGGACCCGGACATGTTCGACGCATGTCCAGATAAGGCCAGCGAGTATTTGTTATGTAGGGCTAGTGCATGCTAAACCGTATGGTTATCGCACGCTAATTCCAGATCGGTCAGAGGAATCCCGATAATTGCGGATGCTTTCGGCATGTGGGGGCACGAGTGGTAGGTGTGTACTGTAGCAAGTCAACTTCGGATAGCGCACGCTAAGGTCAAGGACTTGCGTACGCTAGGCAGGATGTTTTACGTACGTTAATGCATGGGCATTACGTACGTAAACTAGTTTACGAAGCGAGGCAGTAGCCTCTGGGCTTCGATAACGCACGCTAACAAAGTCAGTTAGCACACGCTAAACATGAGAGATTAGCGCACGCTAATAATGAATATTATAAAAGGGGACAGACGGGTATTTGTTGGGTATGGATTTGGATATTTGCGCCGTTTGCGGAAGCGTAAATAAAATTGCGGAAAATAAATGACGCAAGGATTTATAGAGGTTCGGCTATAAACGAGCCTACGTCCTCTCTTTATTTTTTTCAATAGGTTAAAGATAGCAACCTCTACGCCTCTCTTCTATCGGTCGAGGTATAACCGTTTACAATCACGTCTTCTATTGGTCCGTGATAAACCACTCGTATTTGTCTTTATGTCGGTCCAAGTTAAACCGTTTTCCTTTTCGTAGGACAAGAAATCAACCTCTCTAGATTTCTATGGGTACTAGATAAACCTCACTTAGATATCTATTGCGATTCTAATAATGCCGGATCCTTGATCCTAATAACACCGAATCCAATCGTATCTTTTCTTTTACCACTCGTGTATGATTTTGTGTATAACACTCAATCACTCAATGTAAGCTCAATATTACAACAACAATAGTATCAATATGATTCTCAGATGTATGTCTCATTTGCTTGAGTTGTTGTCCTCAATCAATACCACAGACATGGTATTTATAGGCTTCATGATCAAACTAGCCGTTAGCTGCCAGGACCTTCATTACGTACGCTATATACTTCCCATTACGTACGTAAGAATCGTTTACGTACGTTAACCCTACCTGGTTACGTACGTTAGCATCTTCACAAAACAGTCCAGGGAGTTTCGTCATTTTGATTACGTACGTTATCATTTCGCCGTTAAATGCGTTATCACTACGTCACTGCTGACGTCATATATCCGTTGTATGCTTTGCTGACTTTGACTTCTCCAACGTTCACTTGGTTTGAACTACATTACGTACGTTATCTCTCATCCATTACCTACGTTAAGCTGCTTACATTACGTACGTTAATGATAACATATTACGTACGTTAGCTTTGTGTTTTTCCAGCTTTTTGCACT